>CM073757.1:3617228-4817228 GCA_037127355.1 Schoenoplectus tabernaemontani
CCATTCAAAGTTTAAATGGTTTATTATAGTATGGATTGTTAGTTTGTAATAATCTTGAAGTTAATAATACGATAAATTTGTTATATAAAGTTTTGTTCATGAATTGGATATTTAAATGATATTTTATTTTCTTGAGTATTATTGAATTTATGAATCATTCTGAGTTCATGACTGAAATTGTGAAACTTCATAATATAGAATATACTCTTGAAAGTCACTAACCGAGATAATTTGCAGGAACACTAATTAACCGCTATCAGATTAGTAAGTGGATTAAATGATGATCAAGTTTTACAGACCATAGATAAAGAGTTATCATTTTAATCACATAGATAGATGTGTTAGAAATATCATGTTTGACAGACCCCGAATGAAACATTAAATGGAATTGTATTTGTATCATTAATGCTTTCATTCGGTGTAAAATTCTAAAGTATGAGGTATTCATCTTTTCTACATAAGATATGTATGTGTGTGATTTCTACCAAACTTTAATGGTATTTTGGTAATTTTGGGAAACTTTTTGAAAGACTGTAAATAGAAGGGTGGGATGTGAGAGAAAAACACAAAAATTCAGTTCTATATTCTCTCTTTCTCGGTATACGGTTGTTTCAGAATTTACGGGATTGATGAATAGTGTTTTTGCGAAAGTTGTGGTATTTCTGCACATTTGTGAAACAAAATAACTTGGAGTCATGAATAGTGTTTTTGCGAGAAACCACGGTTTATGATATTTCTGGCAAAAGAAATAAGCCGCTCTCTAGTCAGTTCTGGTGGATAACCTACAGAGGTATCACACGTGTGATACTCCGAGACAAGCCGATTTTCATTTCAATTAAAATTTGGAAACGAGGTATAAAATCTTATATTATTCTATTTAAATTGTTAAGTAGATTAATGTTTTAAAAATCAATCATGGAGTAGATCTATAATGGATTAAAGAGATATGTATCTCTCGGTAATCATCCGACATACCGTTTTAACCCTTCGCTTAAGTTAGAAGTTAAATTTTTGTTTTACGGTCTTTCCGCAGGTTAAGCTTTAACGGGATTTGGTTGGACCAAAAACCCAATATGGATGATCTATGTGTTATAAATCATTTTCAGTATTGAAAGTTCAAATTGTCGATTATTTTTTAAAAAGTTAGAAAATCACTTCTTTTCAATGACTCATAATAGATAATTCAACTGATTTTTATAGGTGCATTGCAATGTAAAAAAATCAATTTTATTTTGGCAAGAGATTTCATATATCAATGTCTGAATCTAAATTGCTCAATAATTTTTTATATCAAAATATTCCGGGATATAAAATTTTATAATTTGTTGAGCTTTCTACCTATTATTTAATTATTTTCAAAAATAACCACATAAAAATGGTGTATTTTTGTTCTATTCTTAGGAAAAATTTAAAAAAATATCTTGAAATCTAAAAAATAATCTCATGAGAATTGAAAAGTCATTATTAGATATAGATGAATGAATAATGATATTGAAAAATCTAGTAATCTATGAGAGCAAAAAACTAGAATATTATTAGTAGATTCTTTTTTGTTAGAGTTAAAATTCAAATACCTTCATTTAGTAACGGTTCCTTACTAAAATTGTTGCTTAATACTATCATTAACAGCAATTCTTTATAAGGAATTATTGTTAAAAGGGGTGTTTAACAATAATTTTTCAACGAATCATTGCTATATTTAATTTTTGTTGTGTCCAAACTCTATTTTAATAATACTTTTTATTAAAATTTATTATAAAATAAGTTCTGAATATTTTCATAATGTAATGATCTCTTTTTATAATGGGTTTGACTTATAGCCGTTATTAAACTGGTGTTGTCTAGGATCCTTTTTTATTATAGTGATGAATTATATTTGGTTCAATATAATCACATAATTTTTTTTGGTGTACTAGATGATTATTTTAAAATTATATGCTAGTTACATTGATAAAATCCTAACACTTATGATGATAGATATGCTTTTGATTTAACGGACTTACACTACTGATCAAGAATTCTGACCGTTGCCACTTGATGTATGCCTTTTCCGCCCTATATTTTGTTGTTGTTACTAATTAGAACATTTTTTGCATGGAAAAGTACCTATATCTAATATCTACTTTTAAGAGCAACCAAAATTTAATGTAGTTCTGTATTAGAGAAAACCTAACACTATGAGAAAAAAAATACTCCTAATGGTTTTGAAAGTAATTTACTAATAGTTTTATAACTATTAATAATAAAGGGTTAGTAAAAGTATAAGCAATCATTAGCGAAAAGGAAGCGCTGAGATATTTTTTTCACATATTCATAACAGTTATAATTTTGAAAATGTTAGTAAAAATATATGTTTTTGAGATCTTCACTAATGATTTATAAAGTATTTTATATTTGTTAATTTGCAAAATAATTACATATGAATTAAATCTTTTTTTAGTATGTTAAATACATGACATTAAGGTTTAAGAAAAGAATAATGAATTTAGACCAGATTGTATGAAGATATCAACAATAAAGTTAGATTTATAATAAATAAATATAATCAAAGTAATCTTGAGATCAAAATAAAAAAATAAAGATATTATACCCTAACCATTGCAACAAATGACTTTGAAACATTTTTATTGTATTTCAGACAACAATTGTTGTAACTGTTGACATAATCGTTGTAACGAAATAAATCAAAACTTATCCAAAAGTAACTAGTGTAACTAGTCAATATTTGTTATAACTGATAGTCTTTCATTGTAATTGTTATAATTTTCACTGTAACTGATAGTTTAAATTTCTTCAGATTTTCACAATCATTATAATGGTTATCCAACCGTTATAACGCTTATACAACCATTGTAAAGTTAAACAACTGTTGTAATGGATATGACCAATTTATTATCTATTTTGTTGTCTAGCTATAAAAGATAATGTTTATTCTCTATCAATTCATGATTTTTTATAGCCATACATCTAAAAAACCTAAGTTGTCACTGCTAAACTTTGGAGCCTTGAAATACTTTATTATAATCTCAAGATACTTCACTGAACCTTTAATAGGTTAGATTAGAGTAATTGTTGAATATTTTTTCCTTGACGAGACTTGTTCTTTTTAGAGGCGTTTGTCCTCATTGTTTTCTTGACTGACGGGTGTTCGTTTATTTGGTTGTAAAGGATATAAGGTTCACAGTTGTAAGAATAATTATGATTTTTAGTGACTCGACGCCATCGACGTTGGTGATTGCGAGTCTCGAAGACGTGTGCTCTTGATAGCCGAACTCTGTTACATTGTGTATTCTTTTTATTTTTATCTTTCTATTATTTTAATTCTTAGTATTAAACTGCAAAATCAGCAATAAATTCTTTTAATTGTGCATCATTAGTGTCGTTAGGGCATCAAAATGGTATCAAAGTAGGTTATTCAATTTAAGACATATTTAATTTAATTATTTTAGATCCAAAATGACACAAATCAAGTATATTAAAGAACCTCCAATATTTGGCGAAACAACCAAAACTTTTATTCACTAGAAAAGATGTACGGTCAATTACCTATCGACATGATACCGATTGTCCCTTACTGAATGGTGTATACTAGACATCCCAAGCGGTAAACTTTACGACACAACTGTAACTTATATCTTTGTAGTGTTGGTAATTGTTCAACATTCTCGGTGTTTGGGATATTATAAAAAGGGGATATATATATTAAGTTTTGATGAAAATACTATGAAATTAACTGCAGAAGCCAAAATAGGGAAGAAAAGTAATTATTATGCAGTAAATATTATCCCTAATTCAATCAGCGAATCAAAAAAATTATATTTGATGACATGACTGATATTTATGATATATGGTGTGCACTAATTAATGTATATGAATATAATAACCTGGTTGAGACTAAAATGAAGGATTCTCACTTAGAGAAGGGAGATGAGCGAGAATAAAATTTAGCTCTCATGGTGAATGATAAGGAGAGTTTCTCTCCAAACAATATTGACAATATAATTGCAATATCTAAGAACAAAGAGATGGAGTCAAAACAACAAGCGAACAAATTAATCTTGTCAAGTTAAATAAATAAGATATCCCTAAATCTTTTTAGTGATAGTGATGAGTATGAGAGTGATGAAACTATCAATATAGGTGATTCAACCATGTTTTTATTTAATGAAGTAATATATGATAGTAATGAAAATTTATAAACTATGTTTGAGGGTACAAATAAGACTTGCTCATAAAATGAAAGAACCATTGAAGAATTACTGAGCTCAAGTGTAAGGTCAAAGAAGGTGAGACAATAAGTAAAAAAATTAAAAGTAAAAATATTTGTGTGATACACCTAGGTGAGATATGTACATTAAAAGTTAAAGTACAAAATCTAGAAATTATAAATAGAGTTTTGAGGATATCTAATGACTTAAAATGTGGCACTAAGATGAACCTAAAAGAAATAAATGTCAGTAAGAAGGTTCATGATAAAATGATACTTGGATATATGAAGTCATTATCTTTAATTGTATCTAAGAGCACATGATGCCCAAGAATTAGAAATTATAAGTAACAACATAAAAAGTATAAAAGATAATAGAAAAAAGTAACATCATGTATATCAATATAAATAGTCAAATAGAGAGAAAATGAATAGTAACCACCATCAAGAAAATAGAAATATATTTAATTCTCAATGGTCAAATAAAATTTATTTTAGAGGTCCATATGGTTGATTTATGAGTTGAAAGATCGAAGTGTGTCACAAAGTGAACCCAAAGAAATGAGATACAAAGAGATATTCCCCAATATACTCATAAGTCAAACAATTGAATGCAAATTTAGAAAGGGAGACAACAAGGCAAATATTGTTTGGACTCTAAAATTTAAAAAGTAAGGATTTATTTGTATACACCTCATATTTCTATTAGTCACATATTAAGGATAGTTTAATTAATGTTGATGTATTTTAATGTTGAGTATGATACTTATATGTGATATTTTTTGTGATTCTTCATGTTATGTTATGCAATGTTATTTGAATTTGTATTCTTTATTTATAATATTATTTGATTGAGGGGGAAATATATATTTTGAGGGGGAGATTTGTCAAATTTTCTTTCTCTTTCTTCGATTTTCAAAATAAGGTGGAGAAATAATGACATAACACATTTGTGAAATTTATGAATGATTCATGCATTCAACTCTAATTGAGACAAATTCATGAAGGCCTCATGCATTCCAAAGCAATGGGGAGATTGTTATCATAAATATTTTAAAATTTTATATTTATTGATTTATAAAATAATTATGTATGAATTTATTTTTTCTTTGAGCATGTTAAATGCAGAATATTAAGGTTTAAGAGAAGAATAATTAATTTGGACCAGATTGCATAAATATCTCAAGAATAAAATTAGGTTAAGTTAGATTTATAATAAACAAAGATAATTAGAATATTCTCGTGATCAAAACAAAAAAAATGAAGGAATTATAGCCTAATTGTTATAATGGAATAAATCAAACCTATTTAAAAATCATTAGAATGTAACTAGTTAACATCTATTGTAACCGTTAACATAACCATCATAATTGTTAGCCTTCCGTTATAACTGTTATAAATTTTATTGTAACTGATAGTTCAAATTTCTTTAACTTTTCATAACCGTTGTAACAGTTATGCAATCTTTGTAATGTTTATACAACCATTATAACGGTTAAACAACCATTGCAAAGAATATAACCAATTTCTTGTATATTTTGTTGTCCAGCTATAAAAGACAATATTTCTTCTCTCCTAATTCATTATTTTGTACAGTCATTTCTTTGAGAAACCCTATCCGTCACTGCTAAACCTTTATAATTTGGAAATACTTTGTTCTAATCGCAACATAATTCGTTAAACCTTTAATAGATTAGATTAGAGTGATTATTGAGTTTTTCTCTTTCATGAGACTTATTCTTTTTAGATGTATTATTCTCATTATTTTCTTTGCCGATAACTGCCGCTAGTTTACTTAGTATATGGGACTGGAGGTTCACAATTATAAAAAATAATTATAATTTTTAGTGACTTAGCACAATCAACATTAGTGATTGTGGGTCCCGAAGATGTAGATTTTTTATAGTCGAACTCCATTATGTTGCATGTTTTTACCTTTTATCTCTATATTATTTTAATTCTAAGTATTGAAGTACAAAATCAGACTACGGTTCTTTTAATTGGGCATTATTATTATCGTTCGGGACATCATCGGTAAATACCATAACACTTTCGCTGTTGGTCTAATCTAATTGTCAGTCTCATATTCTCTCTCATGTTTAGTTTAATTATCTTTCAGTTTGTACTGTGAAGCCTTATATTTTAGATATCTATTCATATCACTTTACTCATTTTTTTATAATATGCAATCATTTGGACATGTATGATTTTTTTTTACCTTTATACTCAAAGGACACAATAGTATTTTTGCCTTATATGTCGAATCCGATAACATTAAAATTTTTATCACTCCATTAATTTTTTAATTTAGGTTATAAAATTTAAAAAAAATTGATATTTTTTGTAAACTTAATAAAAAAATCAATAAATGACATAATTAAATTAAATCATAATTAATAAAATAAATAGTTTCACAAATAATGATACAAATAAATTTCACAAACAAAAAAAATATAAAACAGACAAATAATATGTGTCTTCCACATCATAAATACTATAGTCTTATAGATAATACAAGTTTAACCGATAATAAATAAATAATTAATTAAAAAAATATCCGTTAGATGTAATGATTGGTGATCTCCTCCAACTCCTTAATCTTTGTCAACCGAAACTCACGAGCAGCTATCGTCGAACCTACAATACAAATAAATAAAATTATAACATTCAACAACGGCTTTGGTCATCACTTGATTTTAAGTATTTAATTCAAAATATGCATCCGATGAGTCATCAAGTCATGAAGGCTCATAAGACACTCCAAGGGTTTTGATCATCGCTTGATTCATTAAAATCATTTCTTGATTCAATAAAATTAGTTCATCTTTTTGAGCTTGTATTTGTTGATCCTTCTTCCTTTTTATCTCCTTAAGATTCTCAATTTCGTTTAAATGTTTAGCTTTTGTTGGCATCATTAGTGATGAGACTGACAAAAAAGATGATATTTTATATATTTTTATCTATTGATTTACAGTTTATAAATTAGGGTTTAAGGGTTTAGAATTTGAGTTTAGGGTTTAGATTTTAGGGCTTAAGTTTAGGATTTTGGGTTCTTAGTTTAGAGTTGGGATTTAAGGTTTAACGATCTTGGGCTTTAGGCTTTAGGGTTTATGGTTTAGGTTTTGAATCTGTCAATCATTTGAACCCACTCTTTAAATATTTTATCTCATTAATGAACTAGTCAATATGATGTTTGAGAAAAAAATCCAACATCATTTTCCCTTACCTCCTTTTGTACGCTAACACATATTTATATGCACTTTTATACATTCACTCATCCTAAATGAGACAAAGAATTTATATAGCAGTCTCACGGGAGATTATTCGAGATTAATCTCTATTGAATTAATCTTGAATAGATACCAACTTAAATTACTTTAAAATTCCTATAAAGTGTTCCTATATAACAACACAATACAACTAAGTATATATACAAATAATAACTAATTAATCATATACACATGTGTTAACTACATCTAACAACTAATTCATCAAAGCTAATTTGGAGATATAAATTGTATATACCTCAGAGAAGGTTAGTTGCCATTGAAGAAAAGAGAACCAAAGTTGTTGCTGGTTGCTGATTGCTGATTGCCTCTACTGGTTGAAGATAAGAGGCTTGTAATTTTTTGCTAAGGCTGCTGATCGATTGAGCTTTTAATTAGAGTAGAGTTGGGACATAGAGAAACTAGTTGCTAGCGCCCAGAGAGCCGGAGATTGAGTACTCGAGATATAATTAAGTTTTGCTGATGAAGATTTAATAACAATTGTTTTAATAAAATACTGCTATTAAAGGTCTTCGCTTGGATTCAGTAACGATTTTAAATAATAAAGGGTTTGCGCTGTGATTCAATAATAATTTTTAATAAAACTGTAGCTAAAGGTTTTGCGCTAGGATCAATAACGGTTATGATTAAGGAATCGTTAGCAAAGATGCTCCGTAAAATTTTTACATTTCTGATATATTTATTTTAATAATTTCTTCATCAAAATCTATATAGAATAGTTAAAACTAATTTCTAAAATGGCACAATCCAATGTATAATATTTTAAATTCTGTTTTGCTACGTGTCACAAATTGATGAAACTCACTCTTCTTTTACAAATAAGTATTCCCTGATTTAAAATTTTATATACAAATAAGTATTCCCTGATTTAAAATTTTATCGTAATTTGAATATGCATTTCTTTGTAGATAAAATACAACATATTTTTACAGTTTGTCCTACAAAAAGGAATGACAAGGAAACCCTTTCTATTTAACTATTCTGGGCCCACTATTAGTTTTCATCATGTATTCTACGTCTAATCTTGAAATTTGTTTTATTATTTAATATTAATTTATATTAGTTTTTATTTATTTCATGATGCAAAAATATCGACAAGTTTTTATTTTCACAAATATTAAAGAATGTATTTTAAATTGGAAATCAATATTGTTGGCACAGCATATATTATACATATAGTACTCATAAAATATAATGAGGTACATTTTATCGAATATTATGTATCAAGTGACTTAAAATATGTAATGGCATGTAATAAAGATTTTTATATATTATCAAATAATATTTAAATTATACAAAAAAATATTAGGTATTCTATTTATATGTCCTACAACATAATAAATTAACTTTTCATTTTTATTGTAATATATTTTTAAAAATATTTATCTACATTGTCAAAATATTTTATTCATCGTAGAATCCGAGTTCAGCTATTGAAGATTTTTTTTTTTTTTATGAAATCCCGTAGGGCTATTGAAGATGCATGCCAGGGTTCCGAAGTTCTGACTTAATATGTACGTACATGTACAATTTTGTTGTACGTACTGGAGCAAAATGAGGAGAGAGAAAACTCGTAGGGTATAGATGCGAATCTCATGTGTCATATGGAGGGGACGGGTGAATTAATGCACGCAATTTACTTGGGGAGATAGTGACGGAATTATGAGGTATCATTTGCTTTTGTTGCTTGATAAACATTTTTCTGCTTCCCCTCTTCAATGCCAGCAAAATAGCATATATATTCAACATGTCACCTATTTTAAGCTTCATACCGGCCCGTTAAATCGAGAACTTAATTTCAAACCAACCTGCGCTGAGAAGAAAAACTATTTGTAATGTTTTTATAAAAAAGTTAGATTACGCATATCAAACTTGGTGTCATTTAAAATTTATTTACAATTCCTCATGAATCATCGAAAGAGACAAGTTATGGATTTGGTGTTTTAGAATTCTATTTTCATCAAAATATGTTGAATTTCATGATTTTTCATGTTGTTTAGAGGAATCAATATAAACACATACAACAAATTTATTTCTCTATTAAATTAAAATTCTTGTGCTAGCTAGCAAGAATTTAATTTTTAAAAAGTTACACCCGACCTTTTTGTCATTTATTAATAATTATATAGTAAGGTTGTAACTTAGGTTTCTCCCCAACAATATAGTTTTTAAATAAATAATTAATAATATAAAATATTTAAAAATATTTAATAAAATATCAATTGAAGAAAATTTAGACACCATATTTTCAAATGCTAAGTAATAATGATAATTATAATAATAAAATAATATAAATATACACATAATAATCTATAAATGATCATGTAAAAAGTTAGATCATTTTAAGAGTTAAGTTTCACCTTAAGTATATTACACACATTATTTTAAATGGGAAGAGAAACTATTTTATATGAACCTTTAAATTTAAGAAGATAAAAAAGATTTAAACAAAATCTTGATAGAGAAATAATGATAATGTGACATACTTGAAAATTTTAGAAACTTAATACTCTTTATACATTAAGAAATTGACATTTATAATATCACGTGCTACATTATTACTTGTTCTATACAAAATGCAAGCTGCACAGCAACAATACCGCATTTTAATAACCTTCTGTAGTCATATCTGCTTAATTAAAAAAAATGAACTGCTAAAAATTTAATTCATTATTGATATAATCTGGGATCATCCTAAAATTATTATTTGAACTATTTTGATAATGATTTTTAAATGTTCAAATAAAATAAAAATAAAAAATAAGCACCTTCAAAAATTTTAACTACTTTATGTACGATAAAACATATTTCGTATTTTGTTGTGAGATTAATATGGGAAGAATCACTTGAAGTAGATAATCTTGATAATTTTGACAATAAGATTCATATAATTTTTTTAATAAAAATCATATGAATGATGAAATATTTATGAAAATATTGTCGAATTATAGATTGATCATATTTCGAATTTTATATAATTTAAATAACATTTTATATCCTAAAAAAATTAAATTAGAACTATTGCAAATTGCATAAAATCTGATGTTTTTTCGATGGACTAATAAAAAACACTTAAATTATATGAAATTTAAAAATATATAACGTCTATAAGTTTTTATATTTTTAAGAAATTTCCAAATTTTAATTTCATTATCATGATGTCAAGAGATGAACATTGTCAAGTGATCCTCCTCTAGTATAAATTATTGATGGATACTTTTCTTTTTAGATAAATAGTTAGTATAGACCATATTCACAATCATTCATAAATTATAATGGAATGCATCACAAATATTGATGTGTGCATCATGATATTTCAAATACGAGGATAAATTAGAAAAACTTAATCAAATATATTATTTGCGATAGATTCATTATCAATGTCAATTTGTGCAATTAACAAAAGCAAGATAAGAATAAGTACTCGTTAATATTGTCCGGCGACTGATTTAACTTTGTATGCATCTAGTCACATGATGGAGCAAAGAGACAATGATGAAGAAGGTTTCAGGTGCAAAAGCTGGGAAGAAGTAACGTTTCTCATGATTATAAGAAGGCCAAAGACGGCTGTCCAAATTCCAAACTGTAATGCACCCAAGTGACTATGATCTGTACACTCTCTTTTTGATCTCATCCTCCTCCTCTCTCTCTCTCTCTCTCTCTCTCTTTCAAATCCTAATTATTCTGGCATAGCACCCAACAGATCTCTCTCTCTCTCCTCTCACTCACTCCTTTGTATAACACAACTTGAAAAGCCAAACAATAACCCCCTCTTAAAGACCGCCTTAAATTCTCTGTATGCATCTTCAAACAAAGTGAAATACTACCAAACAACAGCAAGAGACAGCAGCACTAGGTGAGAAGAATCTGGAGAAGAGGAAAACATAAGCATTCACTTTCCTCTTCCTCCTGATGCTTCCTTAAATTGAATCTCAAGCTTATGTATCCTCTTCCTCACAATTGTAATGCATGTTCATAACTAGCCCCTCCTCACAGTCACAGAAAACAAACAAAATACCTATTTATGAATCCGCCAAGTGTCGATGCTTCTCCCGCCATGGCCACCTCTGCCTCACATCCATTTCCTTCATTGCAAATTAACACAAGCCCTTCCACTAAGAAGAAACGACGGCCTGCCGGTACTCCAGGTAACTGAAAAAAATAAATGTCATTTCTGTTCTGATAATTTATATTTCTACTGCTAAAGGCAAATCAGTTACAATTCATCATTCGAATATGCAAAATTATATTAACAAATTAAAACAGACCCGGACGCGGAGGTGGTATCGCTGTCCCCCCATACCCTTCTCGAGTCCGATAGGTATGTATGTGAAATATGCAATCAAGGTTTCCAGCGGGACCAGAACTTGCAAATGCACCGCCGACGGCACAAGGTGCCATGGAAGCTGCTCAAGCGGGAGGGAGGTGGTGAGGTACGAAAACGTGTGTTCGTCTGTCCCGAGCCTAGTTGCCTCCATCACGACCCATGCCACGCACTTGGTGATCTTGTTGGAATCAAGAAGCACTTTCGGAGGAAGCACAGTGGACAGAGGCAGTGGGTGTGTGCAAGGTGCTCGAAAGGGTACGCGGTGCAGTCCGACTACAAGGCGCACCTCAAGACATGCGGAACCCGTGGCCACTCGTGCGATTGCGGCCGTGTTTTTTCACGGTAATGTGTTTGAAATTTACCATTGCATTTTAATTGTTTCTTAAAAAGATTTTTTAGGTATTACTCCTTGTTTAAAAGCTCATGCTTTTTATCTAGTCTTTTTGGGTATGATTTTTGCGGTGTAGTGGAACTTTTGAGAAAAGGATTTTCCTAGGGAATGGTTAGATCATGGTGCAATCTGGGCTAAGCACTAGGAGGATTATATTACATCGGTTTGTTCCCCCCCAAAGAATGACTAAAAATTGAGATTCTTCATGCATGTACGTCTTATACATTTTTTAAATAACATCACTTCTACGGAAAAACATAATTTTTTAAGTTTCCGATAAAAGTCAGAACCGAGAAGATTTGGTAATTTATTTTCTCAAAATGATAGGATCACAACAAAAAGAAAGAACTGAGGATGATAATAAATTAATAATTTAAGAAAATGCAATTATGTGGGAAGTTGAGGACACAATTCCTGATGCCACTGGCAAATCTCAATTGGCTGGTTTCGCTATGTGTTTTCTTGCATTCGCTCCCCATTTCAGGTCTCATTTATTGTCCGTGACACCCTCCAGTGGCACAAAATTTCATATCTGAATCTGACCATCTGATCTCCTCTCTTTTCTCCCCTTGTCTCACTCTAGCCTCATTACTTCCTACTCCTCTTCGCCACACCTTGCAACCCTTTTTATCTTTCACCATAAATTGACCTTTAATTTTTCACTCCTTGCTACAACCACCAATCCACCATAAACCCAGAATAAAGTGAACCACTTCCAGTTCATTTTTTTTTTGTATGACATATCATCAGTTACTCGTCAAATTTTTAATCTCTAACAATGAATGTGTACAGGGTGGAGAGCTTCATAGAACACCAGGATACGTGCAATGCCGGCCGGTCACGTGCGAGTATCACGACTAGCACCAGCCCTTCAAGCGACATAATTCCCAGCCCAACGACAGCCTGGCCTGCAAGAATGCCGTCGAGCATTGCGTCTCAACCGTCCGATCAAACTCCACTGACATCACAGAACTTAGAACTTCAGCTGCTACCACCATCAAATGTTGATCGTTCAAACCAGAATGCACAGGTTTACAATGAACTAAATCAAGACACATGCTTGCGACTCTCCATTGGTCTCGGTTCCAAACCAAATGAATTGGAAACGAAACATGAAAAGTTGGACGAAGATTCCAGAGAACAGCTGAGTCTGGCAATTGTGGATAAGGCGAGGGCTGACGAGGCGAGGCAACAAGCGAAGCGACAAGTTGAGTTGGCTGAACAGGAGTTGGCAAATGCAAAGCGATTTCGACTACAGGCACAGATAGAGCTGAGTAAAGCGCATGCAGCAAGGGATCACGCAGTGCGCCAAATCAATGCAACATTGCTTCAGATCACATGTTTTTCATGCAAGCAGAAGTTCAGAGCAAAGCCGACAGCCGGTATCAACTCTGGTGTGGCGAGTTACATGTCATCGATTGTGAGCAGGGGGGCGAATGCGGATGAACTAATTAAGCAAAGAAGGGAAGGCATTGAGTAGGAACTAGATATGGTAATGGACATGTCCAGTTCTTATTAGAATGGTCTCTGTTTGTAGTTTCCTTCTGTTTTTATTCTTCCCTAAATTTTTTAATATTAGCGTTTTCCTTATCTTTTTTGAATTTCTTTTGATACTTTAATTCGGGCATGTGTTGGGGGAGATGAAGAAGGTGTTGATAATAATGTTTAGTTGTAGGTTTAGTCTTTTTTATCTTCTTTATGACAAAAGGTGCAGGGTTTTAGTCTCTTTTTAATCTTTTGAAGAATCTGTTCTTTTAGTGCATGCAAATAAAAAAGCAGTGTTTAAAAGGAGGAGAAAAGTAGGAAGAGGCGAAAGGCCTTTCTAACTCCAGGAGTTTGACGCAAATCAAACCTGTAAATGCACCTGATTAACTAATTAATATATATACATTGCCTTGTGCTCGAAGCATCCTCGATCCCCACAATGAGAATTAGATGAATCATATTAAGTACCAAGTTGAAACTTTACCACATAATATTTTACACGGCTTTTTTTTTTTTTTTTTTTTGGGGGGGGGGGTGAGAATTGAGAATATTCGTCTCGTATTTTTATGTAGCAGTTAATTAATGAGATTGGATATTAGTTTTATGGTATATTAATAAAAATATATATAGGAGCATACTAATCAATTACTGTGGCGACTAATTATTTATGACTGCAATTATGAGTTTTATATTTGTTATCTAGCTGGTGCCCGGTGGAAGCTTTTTCCGCATTCATGAATTTTGACCAACATTAATTTGAGATGTGAATTATTAACGGAGTGTTTCATCTTCTGTCCTCCTGCTCGTAGGGATGTAAATTGGCATCATTTTAGCTGTTTATCCGATCCGTACCGTATCTATAAGATGGATATAGATAAGATTTTATTTTCATTGGGTCATCGGATATAGGTATGGGTAAGAAAATAATTTTTTAATTTATCGGGTATGGATATGAGATACAGGGTTTTCATTACCCGTTATCCATTGGATAAATTATATGAAATATATATAGTTAAATATATATAAGTATAATTATTTTATATTTTTCATAAATATATATAGTTAAATTATATAAATATATAGTAATTAGTATATATTTTTTATGATAATTGACATGAAAAAATTATATGATTTTTGTTATATCTAAAATGTTAATTATTATTATACTTTATTAGTATATTTATTTAATGCTATATATTTATCTACATCATATAATTTTTTTCATTAAATTATTTTTATTTTTACCCGTTATCTACCGTTACCCGTTCATTATGGGTAAAATTTTTTTTAATGGATATGAGTAAATTTTTTTAATGGATATGGATATTAAAATATCTCATATCCATACTCTACCCTACCCATTGACAGCCTACTTGCTCGACCGGAAGATTAATCACTGTAAATATTTTGTTTGTTTGAATTATTTTCTAGAGAACAGAAATTGTAGTTCTCGTCGATGCTTTTCTTTATTTAAATTTTTTTAAAGTGAGTATTTATCTGCTTACCTAAAAAATATGTTTCTTTTCCTCAGGGATAACATTTTTGAAATGAAATAACAAATGAACGCCTAGATCAAAAATTTGAAGGGGTACCTCATGTGCGAGTTTGCTTATTAGAAGTGTATAATTAAACGTTGTGAATGTTAATTATTTCTGATGTGTCAATTAAAAGTGTATAATTATTAACGAAAACAGTGTTATGGAATATACAAAAAAATTATAAGTATATCACATATTCCATTCAATAAATAATCACAATTAATTATGTATATTCACATAACGCAAGAATAGTTAAAACTCATAAATAAAGATTTGAAACAGATATGACAACACGATGAATTACGTAATATATATCCTTGCGCGGGATGTGTTGGAACAAATTTAATGGACGAGAAATATTTGGATTTGATGTTCCCTTTATCCTGACTTGAGTGAGAATAGTAGAAATTTACTAGAATGTATAACGTTATCATATTCAATGCGATGTTTACGAGATTTTTTATTTTTTTTAAATATAGCTTCAGAAAATTGTATATATTAGAATTATAATATAGATAAGGTCTCTAGCTTTTTGTAACGAAAATAGTGAACTTAAAATTTGTATTCCATACTTGACTATAAAATGCATCTCATGAATTTGTATTTGGATATTCATGCATGGTCCGCTTGGACGATTCAAAAAATTCTGTGATATGAACAAAAACTTGTATAAAATAGACATCTAATTAATTAAATTTGTATGGTTGAATGCTATTTCTTTTGTCAATTCAAATCTTCGCGTTCGTATCTCGAATTTAAAAGTTGAACATAATCTTCATATTGAATTATTTTTGGAGATCAAGATTTATATTTTTTTTTTGAAATTTTTTACTATTTTTTAGATGGATACAAAATCACTAGTTTTGGATGGTGTAGAAATCATTAGATCAGCAAATTTTGTACTCATTTATTTATTTTTTTTAAAATATATAAAATTTGATCTCCAAAATATTTCAATATGAAGATGATGTTCAACGGTTTGGATCGGTCGTTTAAACTTTCAAATTCGAGATTTTGCGAAACACGAGAAGAAAAAAATATCACTCTATATAAATTTGATCTCCAAAAATATAAAAATTCATATCTTCATGTAAAAAATAAGGAAATAAAAATAAAGATAATTTAGTAATTAGTATAAATTTCAATCATGAATATATCATTAATGCAAAATAAATATAAATTGAGAGAAAAGTTAACATTTTGTGTTTAAGGAAAATTAAAATTCATAATTGATGGCAATCTAAAAATAAAATAGCAATTATACTCCTAAATTATGTAGCATATTGTGTAACAAATAAAATTGAGAGAAATTTTAACTTCAACACAAATGGTCATAGAGATAATAACATTATTTGATGAATAACTCAATCAGATGAGTGAACACATACATACTTAATAAGGAGTAGATATATATATATTGCACGAAGTGAAAACAAAATAGTATATATTTGGTTTTGCAACAATCCTCCACAATTCTGAAATTTATAATTTATTTTGCGAAGAATGAAAATTGAATCGTATGTTAATCTGAAAGATGAGGTAACTTTTTATAAACTCCGTAATCTGATTTTCCAACTACCTTCTTTATTCGTTTCTCACTAATATAATCATGCACGTACGCATGTACGGCTGATCTAATCTTGAAAAGAATATCAAGATATGACGAATCGTAATAAATTCCTAAGCATGCATGTACACGTGCAAAGATAGATTTAATTAGTCTGGATAGAACTCGTCTTTATAATTGTTTGGACATATTTGTTTTCGACTCGATCGGATATGTAATTAACGAAACATGTAAATATTGACGAATTCATGAAATCAATTTGACTTTAGATGCTGAGTCTCTCAGTCTTGGACGACGTAACTTCATGTGGATAACTTTAATTTGTACAAACTTTTGACACTTTAGCAGCAGCAGCAAAGAGAATATCGGTCCTAATGATAAAGAAAATTTTCTTTAATTTCTGGCTGTAATTGAATTAAATGCAGTACGACGTACATCATTATGTTTCGATATTTCTGAAGTATTCGGAGGAGAACGTTACTTCAGAACTTTGTCGACAATTTTTCTATAAAAAAAGTACAATATAAAATGTGGAAAATAACGGAAGCTATATTTAATTAAATGTTTGTTTGAAACCCATTATCAGTACTGTGGATTGTACTACAGTTTAAAATTTAAATAAAAAGATTAATTAGGAATGAGAAATGTTTGGTCAATCCCCACAAACCTCATTCTAGCATCCTTCGTTAATCTCTTTACGGTCTCAATTCATTTCGTTAACCTCTAAAAACATCTGTAGCACTGCCTACCTCTAAATGTCGCAACTATCTTGACTCTCTACAAAACCTAGTCCATCTTTTTTTTCATTACAGGCGCCTGCTACATCGAAAAAGATAAATGTTTGGCTCCGGTACTGTGAATTATAATTGCTATCTCGGGGTCATCTCATTCAGTGGTTCTATAGGAACTCTCTCTCTCTCTCTCTCTCTCTCTCTCTCCCTCTCTCCCTCTCTCTCTTTCAGAAAGAGAAATTACTATTCTGAACAGATATCATGCACAAAGAAACAAAGGACTTGGTATTCAGTGCCACTAACTCTTTCCTTTCTCTCTGAAAAGAGGATCAGAGACTGCAGCGGACAGGGCATTTCATCTTGGGCTGATACACTGCATTTATCTTGAACCGAAGATTCAAATGTTGAGTCGGCTTAATTTGATATGGGTTTTACAAAAGGTATTATTAGTTTCAGAAAGTGTTGGTAGGTAGTGTTCTGCAAAAGGAGGGGAAAAGGAAAGAAAGAAAACAGTACCGAGACTTTAAAATATGTCAAGCACCAAATCTAGTTTTAGCATGGAAATTAATGAAAATATTATAGTACTCTTCCATATATTTATACTTGTTAATACGACCTTTTATTTATGTACTATGAAAAAAAGTATAATCAGTTACAAAATTTTCAGGTAAGTGACTATTATAATTTCAATGTGATATATGAATGAATATTCAAATCCTTATTTTATGACTTAAATATAATTGAAAAAAGTAAATATTTCTTGTGCTAGGCAACCGTTATTCCCGAAAAAGGAAATTAATTCTTGTAGGAATATCCATAACATCATATATCTATAACGGTTGTCCCTTTAGATTAATAATTATAGTTGTCAATATATACCATAAATATACAAAGTTAATTTTCATTTTGTTGACATTAAGTACGATAGAGCATCTCAACTATCAAATTCTTGCAACAGCAGTTCGGATGTATGGAAAAAGTGTATAACGATTAATGAGTCCATTCTTTGTTGCAATATATCTTATTAAATTGTTCCAAATTAATCAATTGTCACACGGTATTTATGAATTTCTATTATCAAGGTTTACTCTTAGAAGTCTATAATAGATATGTTAATAGAGAATCCGCAACAGAGAATTTGAATGTTTGGAAAACACAAGTTCTGGTGGCCAGTCCATAGTTCCTGTTTGTCTAATTTTTTAAATAGCAGTGAATCCGTACAGGTGTCAGTACAAGCTAGAGTCCATTTGAAATCAGGAATCGGCAGGTACCACTGGCTTGGACCAATTTTGGATTCAAGTCCAGCCTCAACCGTCCGATTCGTATTTAATTATCAATTTTGATGAAAATTATTTCTATTTTTATACTTTATTTTAATCTAAATGTGAATCGGATGGTTGAAATTGGGCTTGAAACCAAAATTGGTCTCAACCCGTTGGAACCTCCTGATTCCTTGAAATCAATCTATGCTTGACGATGTCAATTATAAAAAGAAATATGGTCTCATATATACAGCAGCTTCATAATCTGGTTCTTCTGTGAATTTATCGCAGTAATTAATTTTTAACTTGCATGGATTATCTGTGAATGGATTTTTAAGAGGAGGTGCCGGATTTGCTTGGGCCTTGAAGCCCTTTTTATGTGTCCGAGCCTTTTGTGCACAGTGGTCATACATGAGATCCAGATTTGTTGGACATAATTTAGCTTAATTAAGTAGTTGAAATTGGATTTTGATATTTATATTCTTCTTTTTAAGTTCCCCCTCCCCTTATGTTATATTCTATTTTCTTTTATTTTATTTGCAATGTAGTTGGTATTTGACAAAACTACTTCAGTTGGAAAAGAAAATTGAGTTTTTTTTTTCATACTGCAGACTATATTAATGACTACATACAATGCATTTATTAATCGCAAATCTGGGGTCACAAAAGACAAACATAAAGGACAATAATTATTTTATCTATCCAATATTTGTATTTTTCCTTTGGAAAGAATATATTAATGTGTATACGTATAAAAGGAAGTAAGAAAACAACAGAATTTAACCCCACGCCAAAAGTTATTTTCTTAATTTACGTTGATTGCTGTCGTTCTACGAAGCAAATAACTATTTCTTAAGAACTGATTCACTATGTATCTTTTCAATGATCGTATTTCTGCATTTTCTCTGATTTTTCTCCGTTTATCACCCGTTTCTTTTTATTCACTGCAGTAAAATGGTCCAGGAACCTACCTCTTAATGTTGCTAGTCCCATTTTGGCGTAGGCATGGATTAATGGATACATGCAGTACGTGAGGCAGTTTGAAATCAATAATTAATCTAAAAATAATGGTAATACACAGACAAGTTTTAGATTTCTTCAACGACAAAATATATATATATATATATATATATATATATATATATATATATATATATATATATATATATATAAGCATTTAGAATGAGGCCAATTTTAGGACTAAATGACTAAAATTAATGAGAGAAATAACACAAAGACATGACTTACACTGAGGATTAATATATGGAATTAAAATGACAACCGTTTGGAGAAGGTTAGATATATTACATCTAGCGAACTTTCGCGGTATCCTACCAACGCATCCATGTAAATTGAACGAGTCCAGTCCAAATTTAATCAATTGTCAATCACTGGCATTGCTAGCAATCGACATAATATATATTATACAGCGAACCCTTAGTAATACTAGGTATTTAGCATAATTTTTTTTTTTTTTTTTGATAAAATAGACTCGTTATTTCTAACTAATCCATATTTTTTGTGGGCTTGCATAGAAAGACGGACACAATTGATCTATGAAATAGCAAAAATTAGGAATAACATTGCTATTACAACTAATTAATTTGCAGAAGAGTGCTAATTTGATATATTAAACTATAGATAGTATATAGAATTAGCTTTCATCAGAAAAGTGATTATTATTTAATTATGTTGTATTATATTATTATATTATGATTATGATTTATTATTATTATTATTATATTATTATTATGATTATTATTTATTATTATATTATTATTATGATTATGATTTTATATTATTATGGTCATGAATATTTATTATTATTATGATTATGATTATTTATGATTATTATTATGATTATTTTATTATTATGATAATATTTTTTTATTAATATACTATGATTATGATATAATTTTATTATATTATTATGATTACGATTACGATTATTATTTATTGTGATTACGATTATTATTATTATTATCATCGTTATCATTGTTAGTATCATAATTATCTATATTTTAACTATTCTGATTAACAACGGTCAAAAAATATTTTCATTATTTTAAATAGTAAAAAATATCACTCTTTCAAAAAATTATTATTCTATCATTCTTTTAAAATTATTCCAAAATTATTCCTTAATTTGTGAAACGAACCTTAAGAAACTAAACCACAGTAGTACAGTACCAGAGCAAGTTGCATTGGGAATATTTGGGAGGTGGGTGTAAGCAGGATTGAATGGTCTTGTCTCGAGGTCATTGTATTTTACCAGAGTACAGTTAAAGGATGCTTTTAAATAGGGGAGCTTTTTGCCATTAACTCTCTTAATTTCTAGCTGGTCCGGTTCAGGTAGCTAGTATTTAGTTAACAGTGGTGGTTGGCGTAAATAATTGTGTAGATAATTATAAGTACATTGGACTTCCAAATATTACACCCCTTTAGAGGTTGTGGTCTAGTGGAGTAGTAGACCAGTAGTTAAGATTTTATCCACTTAGCACCAGTGTATCGGACATCAATATATCAATATTTGAATTTCATATTTTTATCATATATAGCTACTACTTTATTTTATCGGGCATCAAGTTATCAACCCATGAAAGCAAAGTTGACCGAGTTCATAAGATCAACTTAGAAACTGTTATACACGTTACTGAAAACAACGAATCGTAAATTAAAAAAAAATCATAGATTAACCTTATTCTCAAACATCTATATTTGCCCATAAATTAAAAAAAATAATCGATGAACTTTCTCACGATCATATATTAATTAACAGACAAGGAGTTACAAAATTTAACGAAACAAGGTACAATACAATTATAGAGTTTTAAATTTTCACAAACAATGAAATGCATCAGTTTCTAAAACCCCTAAGTAGCACGTGCTACGTACCTTAGCATCTTAGCGTAGAAATATTCTCTAAGATAGATAATAATAGCACTAGAGGAAGAAAATGGAAAGAAAAGGCATATCTTTAGAAAGTTTCTACAGTATGAATACATCTCAGACAGATATCACTGCTTCAGAAAATTGGAAAACGCAGTTCCTGCAGCTGTTGTGTGTTGAGGCCGTTTACCTCCATGCCTTGTTCAACAATCAGGGCCTGAACAAAGAAAATGGAAACAATTAAGTTAGATGGGCTTTGATCCATATGATACTAGTCTGCTACCGCTGCGCTAAATTGACCGATTAAGGTCTAACACGCCACCAATTCCTTACTCTATAGAAATATAAATTACATAAAGGCTGGGGGTTATTTCAAACGAGTACCAAATGTATATGTACTCCCCAGAATTACAGTGATAGACTCTTCTATCATATGCCTAGGTTATGAACCAGCGTTTTGTATTGTACTTGTACAGGGCTATAGGCTACTATAAGCTGAGCCAGTCTGCGGTTTCTGTGGTTCGGGGCGTTTTTCTTTCAATTGACTGCTTCAAAGTTTATAAAACTCAGCCTTTTTTATCTATTCTGCGGCCCTTCTTTTTAGTATGATGTCACTAATCATACTAAACAGAGCGATAAATTATAATCCCCTGCATTGCACCAGTAAAGCGCTAAAATTTTAAGTACTATTTAATTCCATGTATATCTGTCTCTCGCGGATGTAATTTATTTCTTAGAATTTGTAAGATTTATAGCATCATAAATATATTTACTCGAGAAACAAAAAAGAAGAAAGAATATTTAATTGACAAAAATATTACGATCAATAATAATATGCCAAATTGCAATCATATATAAAATCAGAATAAACAGGTTGCACTACCGCATAAATGACTTTGCTAACGGTTTTTAAAGGAATTTAATAATGGTTTTACGACTGTTAATAATGTGGGGGGGGGGTTAGAAAGGTATAACGACCATTAGCAAATGGAGGGCGGCTGAAACGTTTTTTCGCTGAGATTTCGTAATGATTTTGATTAACAAACCGTTAGCAAATGTAGGTGCTTTGAACTTTTTATTGTTGAGATTTTCTAACTGGTTTTATTAAAAACCGTTAGCAAATGTAGATGACTTTCCTAACGGTTTTCATTTAAAACCGTTAGCAAATATGTATACTAATGGTTTTTAATTTAAAACCGTTAGAAAATAAATATTTTGCTAATAGTTATTTATTAAAAATCGTTAGCAAAGAATATTTTTTAAACCTATTTTTTTATTTTTCTGTGGTTAGCCCATTTTATTTTGCTAGCCGTATATAAAAAATTCATGAGCACATTAAATTAAAATATATATAAATATTTTTTTAACACAAAAGAAAATATATCATATCATATGTATATAAAATAAATATGAAAAATAACATATCACATATATAATTTAATAATTCACACCATCACAACAAATTATAATAAATAAAATTTATAACAAAAATAAGCATTATAGTTTAGAACAAAAAACCAGTTCTCGTACCTTTCGAATCTTCTATGACCTGAGCCATGAGGCCTTTCCGCTTCCCTCTCTCCCGTCTGTCTCCAACATGCTCGCCTCGAGCCCAAGTATATCTCATCCATAATTTGGGTCTCGCCAAATTGATCCAATCCAAATTTAATTAATCATGCTCTCGCATAATTAATTAATTGTTCTATGCTTCAACTTGTCAACTAGAGTGACTCAACAGGATCCATATCATGATCAGTAATAAATTAATATACATTAATTTATAAATCATAATTGACATCTAGCAATGTATTATGATCACCCGATCAAATACAGATAAATTATGATCCTTTAATTTTTTTGTCACGTAATATCTTATTAATTAATGTTAAGCATAGGAATGTGTCGCACTTTCTACTCTATCCCTTTCAAACTATTGGCATTAAATGACGTGTTCCTACTCAGTAGGCGTCTCCTTTTATCCTTTAGGAGTTTGGGTCGTGCGGGACACATAGAATGAGGTTTGTCTAGTGGGGTTATCAGATCATAGTGTAAGATATTAATTCATACGGGGTGTGGTTAACAAACTGAGAGTCATATAGTGGGGCACATGATTAATCAGGGTGTTTTACCTAAATAAGCCTAATCCAAGTTTCACGCCGACGCTGGTTTGGTTTAGTAAAATATGAATCTCATACCAACTACATAAAATGACATATCATATATAGTGGGAGTGTTCAGTATAAAAAATCTTGAACTGAACACAAGAACATAAAACCAAAACTGAATCTTGCACTTGTTTGATGTTTTATAGATAATGACTATAAAAAATCAGACCCCATACCCACTTATTTCCGTCCTAGACCAAAACAAGTTGAATGATACTAATTTCATCGATTAGTATCGTAATCTGAAGATTATATTGGAATACCAAAAAAAGAGCATGTGCTTGATGTACCCGTACTTGAACCACATGCTGATATTGCTACTCGTACCAAGCGAGATCAATACGAGAAAAAGTGTGATGAGTCTAACGAGGTGAGTTGCCTTATGTTGGTGTCTATGACACTTGATCTTTAAAAGTGTTGTAAGGATTGACTAGCATACGACATGATATGTGAGCTCAAGAATATGTTTCAAGAATAAACCTGTATCAAGCGATATCGTATCGCGGTGGAACTCTTTGAATGGAAGATGATTGAGGGGGGCTCAGTCAGTACTCACGTTCAATAGTTGATGGGTCTTATATAGCATCTTGGGAAGCTGGACTCTACTATGGACCTACAGTTATCTACTGACCTCATCCTGCACTCTCATGCCATTGAATTTTAGTATGTTCATTATGAACTTCAACATGGCATGAGTCATTAAGTCATTGAATGAGTTACATTCTATACTCTTTACGGCTGAGACATCCATTAGGCGGGCGCCTAATGTGTTAGCAGTAACTGGACACAACAAGAAGGTGATGAAAGGTAAGAAGAAAGGAAAGGGGAAGGCTAAAGGTAAAGGTAAGGCTTAAGCTGGGAGCAAGAGCGCACCTAAGCTAGTGAAAGTTTTTATGCCAACCCCGAACACTATGTGCTTTCATTGTAATGGCAAAGGCCATTTCAAGAGTGAGTGTTCAAAGTTTTAGAGGAACAGAAGGTGGTGCCATCTGCTCTAGATATTTATGTTGTTAAAATCAACTTTTTTATCTCATCTTCTAACTCTTGGGTCGTGGACTGGTGCTCATATTTATTCAAATAAGAAGGCACTAAAAAGAAGTCGACGATTGGTAGAGGGAAAAATACAACTCAAGTTTGGCAATGATGCGCTAGTTGCAGCCTTAGTGATTGGAGACTTAGAGTTGATTTTATTAAGTGAGCTTGTAATTAGAACTGAGTAGTGTTTATTATGTTTCATGTGCTAGTAGAAACATTATATATGTTTCTTGTTTGGATTCTCATGGTTTTGAGTTTTACTTTAAGAATAGATGTTGTACAATTTCTCGTAATGGTTTATTTTATGCGAGTATTTTTTATGAATGATCTTTATGTAATTGACTTTGGAACACCCATATACAATATAAGTACCAAACATCTCAAAATAAACAACACTAATTCGAGCCTCATGTGACATTGTCGCTTATGTCAAATAAATGAGAAACGCATCAAGAAGCTCCAAGAGGATGAACTTCTTGGTCAATTTGACTGGGAGCCAATTGATCGATGTGAGTCTTATTTACTTGGGAAGATGACTAAATTACTTTTTAGTAAGGTGAATGAAAGGATCACAGAACTCTTAGTTCTTGTGCATACGGATATATGTGGTCCTATTGGCACTAGTGCAAGAGGAGGGTATTCGTACTTTATTATATTTATTGATGATTTCAGTAGATATGACTATGTGTTTTTGATGAGACATAAGGTCATAATCTTTAAAAAGGTTCAAGAGTTCCATGATGAAGTCGAGAATTAACTTAAGAAGAAGATTAAGGCACTATGATCGGATCGTGGAAGCGAGTACGTGAGTATCAAATTTAATGTTGATCTAAAACAGTGTGGAATCATTCCACAACTGACTCCACCTGGAACACCACAGTGGAATGGAGTGTCCAAGCAGAGAAATCGTACGTTATTGGATAAGGTATGATCGATGATGAGTCGGGCAGAACTACCTTTATCCTTTTGAGGATATGCTCTTGAGACTATTATTTTTACCCTGAATAGAGTGCTCATCAAATCTGTAGATAAGACTCCATATGAGGTGTGGATGAGGAAGGTCCCAACTTGTCTTTTCTCAAGATTTAGGGCTATGAAGATTTTGTTAGGCGATTGATGTTCGACAAGCTTGGTCCTAAATCTGACAAATATTTCTTTATAGGTTGCCCGAAGGAAACCAAAGGTTACTACTTCTATCACAAGTCGGATAATAAAATATTTTTTACCCGACATGGTGTGTTCCTAGAGGAGGAGTTTCTCTCCAAGGAAAAGAGTAGGAGCAAGATAACACTTGAAGAAATTCAAGACCCACTTCCTGATACTTCGGGTCAAACCAAAGTGGAATAAGTTTCAAGCGAGGTTGTGGAACAAGTTCAGCAGGCACCGCGTATCAAAAGGACATGAAGAGTAGACCATGCACCTAAGAGGTACTTGGGACTATATAAGATATTACTTATTGGTGATATTGATCCTCTGACATATCATGAGGTAATGTCAAGAGAAGATTTCGGAGAATGGCTCGAGGCCATAAAATCTAAATTATAATTCATAGAAAATAATCAAGTGTGAGACCTGGTTGATCTACGTGATGAGATAAAACCCAACAAAAATAAATGGGTTTTCAAGAGGAAGACTGACATAGATGGCAACTTGATTGTATACAAGGCACGCCTAGTGGAGAAATAGTTCACTCAAGTCAAGGGGATTGACTATGATGAGATCTTTTCATCAGTGGCCAAGTTTCAGTCAATTCGAATCTTTCTAGCGATTGTTGCATTTCATGATTATGAAATTTAACAAATAGATGTCAAAACCATATTCTTGAACGGGGTTCTAGATGAGGATGTATGCATGATACAACCTGATGGTTTTATCGATCCTAAAAAGGCTGAGAATGTATGCAAGCTTAAAAGATCAATTTATGGATTAAAATAACCATCTAGAGTTGGTTCGATGATGAGATCAGTAAATTATATTTCATACGAAACCCAAAAGAACCTTGTGTTTTATAAAAAAATGAGTGGGAGCTCAGTCACATTCTTGATATTATATGTTGATGATATTCTTCTGATTGAGAATGACATTCCAATGCTTATTTATGTGAAGTCATCATTGAGTAGGGTTTTCTCAATGAAAGACTTGGATGATGCTACCTATATTCTAGGTATCCGGATCTTTCATGAAAGGTCCAAGAGACTCATAGGTTTGAGTCAAAGTACATACATAGGGAAGGTATTGGAGAGGTTCAACATGCAGGATTCTAAGAGAGGTTTCCTACCTATGTCGCATGATACCTCTGTAAGTGAGTCTCATTGTCCTAGAACATGTGAGCAGAGAGAGAAGATGAAATGGTTCCATATGATTCAATTATTAGATCCATTATGTACGCCATGTTATGTACACGCCGACGTGTCTTATGCACTCAACATGACTAGCAGATATCAAAAGGATCCCGAGAAGAATCATTGGACAGCTGTCAAGAACATCCTTAAGTACTTGAGAATGACAAAGTATCTGATTTTGATCTATGGTAGTGAGAAATATCTCACAGTTACGGGATATTGCGATGCTAGTTTCTAAACCGATCGTGATGATTTCCAATGTTTTTTATCTCATCATCGAACCTTATGTTCCAACTCCGAGATGCTTGTTTTAATCCATAAATGGATCTCTTAAACTTAGATACCTTCCTAGCCCTTTTATGATCGACAAAACCATCAGGTTGTACCATGTACACATCCTCATCCAGAACCCCATTCAAGAATGCAGTTTTGACATCAATTTGCCAAATTTTATAGTCATAAAATACAAAAATCGCTAGAAGGATCCGAATTGACTGGAACTTGGCTACTGGTGAAAAAGTCTCATCATAGTCAATCCCCTCGACTTGAGTGAACCCTTTCGACACTAGACATGTCTTGTATATAGTCAAGTTGTCATCCATGTCGATCTTCCTCTTGAAGACCCATTTGTTTTTGACGGGTTTGATCCCATCAGGTAGATCAACCAGGTCTCACACTTGGTTATCTTTCATGGATTGCAATTCAGATTTCATGGCCTCGAGCCATTCTTTGGAGTCTTCTCTTGATATTACCTCATGATATGTCAGAGGATTAATATCACCAACAAGTAATATCTCATATAGTCCGAAGTACCTCTCAGGTGCATGGACTACTTTCCCTGACCTTCTAACACACGGTGTCTGTTGAACTTGTTCCACAGCCTCGCTTGAAACTTGTTTCACTTCGATTTGACCCAAAATATCATAAAGTGGGTCTTGAATTTCTTCAAGTGCTTCCTTGCTCTCACTACGTTCCTTGGAGAGAAACTCTTCCTCCAAGAACACATCATGTCGGGCAACAAATACTTTGTTATTCGACTGTGATAGAAGTAATAACTCTTGGTTTCACTCGGATAACCTATAAAAAAATATTTGTCAGATTTAGGATCGAACTTGTCAGGCATCAATCACCTAACAAAAGCTTTGTCGCCCTAAATCTTGAGAAAAGATAAGTTAGGGACCCTCCCCGTCCACACCTTGTATGGAATCTTATCTACATATTTGGTGGGTACTCTATTCATGGTAAAAACATCAGTCTCAAGAGCATATCCCCAAAAAAATGAAGGTAGTTCCGCCTGAATCATCATCGATCATACCATATCCAATAACGTATGATACCTCCGCTGAGACACACCATTCCACTGGTGTTTCAGGTGGAGTCAGATGTGGAATGATTCCACACTGCTTTAGATGATCATTAAATTCGATACTCAGGTACTCGCCACCACGATCTAATCGTAGTATTTTATTCTTCCCAAGTTAATTCTCGACTTCATTCTGGAACTCTTTGAACCTTTCCAAATATTCTGACTTATGTCTTATAAAAAATATATAGTCATATCTACTGAAATCATTAGTAAATATAATGAAGTACGAATACCCTCCTCTTACGCTAGTGCCAATAGGACCATACACATCCGTATGCACAAGAGATAAGAGTTATGTGGCTATTTCATTCACCTTGTTAAAAGGTGCTTTAGTCATCTTCCCAAGTAAACAAGACTCGCATCAATCAATTTACTCCCAATCAAATTGACCTAGAAGTTCATCCTCTTGGAGCTTCTTGATTCGTTTCTCATTTATATGACCTAAGTGATAATGTCACATGAGGCTCGAATTAGTATTTTGAGTCATTTGGTGCTTATATTGTAATAGCTCTTGTCATTACACTGAAAGCACATAATGTCCGGGTCGGCATAGAAACTTTGAGCGGCTTAGGTGTGCTCTTGCTCCCAGCTTGAGCCTTAGCTTTGCCTTTAACCTTTCTATTTCCTTTTCACTTACTTGTCTTGACCTTTTTGTTGTGTACGGTTACTGCCAACACATCAGGTACCCGCCTGATAGATGTCTCAGTCATAGAGAGCATATAATGCAACTTATTTAATGACATATAGAATCCTGCCATATTTTAGTTCACAACTAAAACTAATGGCAAGGAGTGCAGGATGAGGTCAATAAATAGTTGTAGGTCCATAGTAGAGCTCAGCCTCCCAAGCTGCTCTATAAGACCAATCAGCTTTTGAACGTGAGCACTAACTGAGGCCTCCTCAGTCATCTTACATTCAAAGAGTTCATCGCGACACGATGTCACTTGACACGTGCTTGCTCTTGAAATATGTTCTTGAGCTCACCTATCATTTTGTATGTTGGCTGATCCTCAAAACACTTTTGAAGACCATGTGTCATAGATACCAGCATGAGGCAACTTACCTCATTGAACTTATTGCACTTTTTCTCATACCGGCCCTGCTCGGCACGGGTAGCAGTATAAACATGTGATTCAAGTAAGGGTGCGTCAAGCACATGCTCTTTCTTGCTTTAATACAATCTTCAGATTTACGATACCAATCGACAAAATTGATATGGTTCAGCTTATTTTGGTCTAGGACAGAAACAAATGGGTATGGGTCTTGTTTTTAGTAGCCATGATCTATAAAACATCAAACAAATGTAAAATTTTTATAAAACACTCCCACTACATATGACATGTCCCTTTATGTAGTAGGTCCAAATCTATATTTTACTAAACTAAGCCAGCGTTCGGGGTGAAACTTAGATTAGACTTATTTAGATAAACCATCCTAGTTAATCATGTGCCCCGCTACATGACTCTCGATTTGTTGACCACACCCGTGTGAATTAACACCTTGCACTAGAGTCTGAACACGGTCGATAACCCTATTAGAAAAACCTCACTCTATGTGTCCCTCACGACACAAACTCCTAAAGGATAAAATGAGACGCCTATTGAGTAGGAACACGTCATCCCAATGCCAATAGTTTGAAAGAGATAGAGTAAGAAAGTGCAATACGTCCTAATTTTTATAGGGACTTTATTATGTGTTTTGTAATTCAATTTCTAGTCTGGTTAAGCATACACCTAGATTCATAACTAACAATTCAAATCACATAATATTATATTATAGGAAATAATCACATCTCATACAATTAGGCGTTGAGTAGTATGACATCTTGATATGCATCTCCACACACCATCTTAGCGCTACGACAAACTCCACATAATCAAATAAATATATTTATTCTATTCAAATCTAACCTCATAAATTTATGTACGACATAAATATACTAAATCCTAATTGGGCATGCAAGCTTCAAATAAATACATCAAATTGGGTTTAATAATTTGTCAATATTAATTAAATAAAATTAATTAATTAATGGGGCACCAAAGGCCACGTTACACACATCATGCACATAATATTCAATACATCACACAAGACATTGAACATTAGTCATACTACTCAACTTTCTACAAAATAAAGTTAGCGCAATATATTTTGTGTCATGCCACACACATGACACCCATACAATTCATATTTGTATCATGTCACACACGACACATAAACATAATATGAATTTAATTCACATATTTCCTTGACATTTCAAATCAAGTTATCTCATAATTTGATTTTAAAATAAATTTATTAAATTAATCTCATCAATCTAATAAATAAATAAATGCCATAGTTCCAACTAGTTCGATTTTATGCAAAAATACTATAACTGAAAATATACATATGTCATATTCTAACTAACAAGTTTCATATAACATATAAAAATTGAAAGCAACCCTTTACTTTTAATTAATCGGTTTATACACAAAAAATGTGCATAACTTATTGGCATAATTACTAGGTTACTAACTGTTCACGGATATATTTTTTTTTACTAATATAACAAAAAAAAAACTGCTTTCATTATCCGAGAATAACAAAAGAAACTTTTCATTAACCAAAAGCACTTAACCGAAGGATTATAATTCAACTTGAATTAATTAATTAATCAAGTTCCATTATCTGGATTTCATAATCCGGGAACCAAATTTTTTTTTTATAACTTCATACTGTTATACAAACTTAGTATAACCGAAATTATAATATCTGATTTTTATTCACAATTTTTTTTGTCAATCTCATTAACAAAAAAAAATGTTAGAAATAATTTTGAATACACATATGGCTCTGATATCAGTTGTTGGGTTTGAGACGTGCATGAGATACGGAATTTCAAAACTTTTCATGCAACCCAATTGAAAATCAAGGATCATGTGTATAAAAATTCAAATCTAACAAATAAATTTATGAATAATATATCTTATTTGGTATCGTAATCAAACGTGATGACTTCCTTTGGATGGTGGTTGCGTGGGATTTCGCCAATCACCACAAGGACGTCGGTATTGATCTCATCTCTCGAAGCTTCTCAAGCGTGAAGCCTCTACTGCGTGCACTTTTTGACGCGTCGAAGCGAGATTGCTAGACCTCCAATAGAAAAAGAATATCAAATCCTATTTTTATTTTCAACACATGAGAGGAATTGGATTGAAAAACTGAAAGTTTAATCGGCATAGAAAAAAACAAACCCTTTTTTTTCTATTGTCTTCCCATGGATCAGAGAGATTCTTTAAAAAAAAAAAAAAACTTTTTTTTCGCTTCTTTCTTTTGGCCTGGTGATGAGGCCACCGAAAAAAAAGGAAAGCCAAATAATAAAATAAAAATAGGATTAGTACTGTAATGGGTGGTTATAAGTACCCATTACAGATGCGTCACTCTCTTTTTTTTTTTTTTTTTTTGTTTCTGTTTCATTTCTACCCAATAAGCGAGCCTGAGCACACAAGTGCATATCATCCATAATTTGGATCTCTTCAAATTAATTCAATCCAAATTTAATTTAATTAATTATGCCTCATAAAATTAATTAATTATTCTATGTTTCAACTTGTCCATAATTCATAGTATAATTCATGTATATCTGGAAATTATCTTTATAGCCCTCGGTTAAAAGCATCGTTTGATAATCGCACAAAATATACATTAATTATCTGAATTATGAATATCTCAGATAATAAAATTAATACTAATTTATGACCTTGCTGATGACACAAACACAATCCATACATCAAGTCAAAGTGGGTCAGGTCCAATATCATGCATCGCATATATGTATATTTATGTGATTAAATAGATACCCATATCAGTAATCTATGAAACATGATCACACATTAATCCACATAGTAGTCATACTATCATTCAGTGTTCCATGCTAATGATATGGAACTAGAGATAATTCAGAGTTTTAATAACAATTATAGAGTTTCACAATTCAAGTCATCAAATCATCAACTCAAATAATCTATAAAATATTAAAACTCAAGGAACAAAATGATATAAATCATCCAATATATAAAATAAAATAAGAGCATCATCATAAATAATTGGTCCTCTAGGTCACTTTACTAATAATGAGATAGACAAAATATTCTATTGACTATACCTAATTCATAACATAATTCATGTGTTATCAGAAATTACCTTTATAGCCCTCTATTAAAAGCAGCATTTGATAATCGCATAAAATATACATTAATTATCTAGAATTATGAATATCTCATATAATAGAATTAATACTAATTTATGACATTGCTGATGACACAAACACAATCCATATAACAAGTCAAAGTGGGTCAGGTCCAATATCACGCATCCCATATATATATTTATATGATTAAATAGATATCCCGTATCAGTGATCTATGAAACATGATCACACATTAATTCATATACTAGTTAATATTATCATTCAATATTCCATGCTAATGATATAGAACTAGAGATAATTCAGAGTTTTAATTATAATTATAGAGTTTCACAATTCAAGTCATCAACTCAAATAATCCATAAAATATTAAATCTCAAGGAACAAAATGATACAAATCATCAAATATAAAAAACAAAATAAGAACAACATCATAAATGATTGGTCCTCTAGGTCACTTGACTAACAGATATAGGCGCAATGCTTGGGGAATGTGGTGTTTATTTTTCTTCTAACCAAGGGGATGGGTTGGATTCTTTTGTTTTTAGTCATAGACATGTTGACTTTGTGCGTTTTGAGCACTTTTTATCTGAGGTAGTTAGTGTTTTGCTCGCACAAAACTTTTCTATAGGGATTTCGTAGGATGAATTAAATAAAAGTACTTAACTGTAATATTCGATAGTTAGGTCTCCCTGAAAAAAGACCTATTCTTTAGAAATTCATCCTAAATGAACATATAGACATTCTTTGCTTATAGAAAACTAAAAAAAAAAATACTCTTCTCAATTTCTCAAATCTATTTTTAAGTATTATGATACTTGAAATTTTATTTCTTTAACTGGACTAGCTGCATGCATTTTAATTGATTTTAATAGTACTCTTTTTAATTCTATAGCCTTTAGAAAATAAATGTGGTAAAATTAAGTAGGCATGTACCACTATGTATGGACCAGTTGATCTTTCTTTGAAATCTACATTTTGGGATGAACTCATCTCTTTTGGTCTTTCTATTATTGTTAGAGTGATCTACAGCCAATAATGTGATAAGTATACTTAGTTTATATATTATGATGACTATATATATGATATATCATTTATTTCTTGAATTATTTATTATTTATATATTGAATTGGACTCCATTGTGAAATATATACATTAATTAATGATAACTCTAAAATATCTCTAATCTATTAAATTATCAAAGAACAATAATTAACTAAGATTAGTGTGTAAGTTGAGTGATGATTGTGTTTCACAAATCATACGATAAGTGTTATCGGCTCAATTACATAAATGACGTGTTAGATTGGACTTGACATGTAATAAAATACTATAAGCATTATGTTTGTGTCATTAGTTTTTTATTTGCTTGTTAATTCTTAGGTGTGAGATGAGTATTCTTTTTATACAAATAATTTATATTTGTTGATATTATCCAACGTTATCCGTAACTGACGTCCATACAGATTCTATCTCGATGTACGTCTTTTGTATGAAGAAAAAATATGAATTAAGAATACCGATGTACCTCTCGTTTGTTGACGTGAACGATGATATACAAATTTGATGCCCTTAGATAAAGAATGTAGTGCAAGAATTATATATGTTTTTTATTTTATACTATTTTGATATCATGTGATATGGAATGAGTTCGGGATGATTATCATCGTCCAGGACCAAGATATTTATAGCGTACATTATATCTGTATTGCTTAGGGGTCATAATGCACATTGCTAGGTGTCGTTTGTGATCTATGATGATTAAAAGTATTTTAATCCTATTGTTAAGTGTATACAAGTCCCAAAGGGTCACACCGTATAAGAACATAGCTTATAAATATTTCTTAATCTGTTGATGTGTTGGGCATATCAAATAATATGAGATAAATAATTATTGAACTTATTAAAGTATTTAATAATGTTCAAATGGAAGAGTTTTAAGAAAGTTCATATATTGTTTTTTAATAGTATATTGACATGGCATAATTAGATGATAATTATGCTATTTCGGGAAAGTCTGAATTTAGTCATATATTGATATGACTAAAATTACACACCCACTCTTCACTATTGTACTTTCTTTGGCTATTTTGAGAGGATAGGATATGAAAAGTGGAGCATGATCTACTATTTCATTATCTCTATTTTCTCTTAGTTAATTAAGGAAAGTTCAGCCTATTTTTGAAAATCGACATATTTTGGCTGTCCAAAATTAGTGGGAGCTCTTCCAAAATGTGAGAAAATACTCTTCCACCTATTCAGAAGGTTATATAAGGGTCTCTCCCCTGGTAGAAACCTAACAAGTTATTTTCTTAAGCGTGAAAGTTCTGTTGAATTTCTACCGCACCCGTTTTGACTATCTCATGTGTTGAGAACCCTTTCCACCATCTCTAAGAGTTATAATTCATGAGAAGGACCAGATGATCAAGGAGAGCACTCTCAATTGCCCTAGTAAGAGGTTGAGAAGGCGTTTGTGGGCTGTTCTTGATGGATACCATTGGAGGAGATCTCGGTTGGTCTCTCGATATCGTGCGCGTCTCCTGAACATTTTCTGCCCTTTCAGTGACTCAAGCACGCTTCAAAAGTATACCAACTTTATTTATAACTTGTATTTGGTTCATTTAAATCACATACAAGATTCTTTTGATATTTTAGATTTTTTTTTTAATCTATACACTAGTTACACTAATAAAATCTCAACACTTTCTTGGTCCGGTCCTTGGGTCATCGGGGAGGGGGCTTTAATGTCATTAGGAACATAAGAGAGAAAATAGGGTTTTCTTTTTTACATTCATAGTATGCAACATTTCAATGTATGGATTGATGCTTTTGTGCTTCAAGATTTTGAATGTTATGATAGAAAATATATTTTGGCTCGAGGTGGGAGGAGTACTCAAATGGTATGTTTAGATAGATGCTTAGTAGATAATGCTTGGTCCTCGTAATATCCCAGTGCTCACTCTATGAGCTTTCTTAGGACGTGTTCTAATCACTCTCCTATTTATTTGAATTTGATCAAATTTTAAATTTAAAATTATCATTTTTATTTTTAAAAAGTGTTGGCTCTCACAAGAGAGTTTTGCTGACCAAATGTCCACATGGTGACATAGTTATCTTTTAAATGATAATAAAGCTTTTGAATGGAAATGCAAATTAGATAAAATAAGATCTAAATTAAAAAAAAGGCTGGAATGTTGTTTTAGAGCAGACCTTAGGGTTTTCAAACAAAATCTCACTCAAGTGATTTCAGATCTTGAATCGCTATGAAACAATGAAATTTGTCGGACGATGAAATTCCTGCCTTTTTTAGTTAAAGAATAACTTATTTAGTATTTATCGAACTGAAGAAATATATTGGAAATAACAGACTAGATAATTGTGGCTTAAAGAGGAAGATGCTAATACAAATTTCTTCCATCAAATTGCCTCCTTTAATAAAAGAACACATACTACATCTTCTTTAGAAATAGATAACCAATCTTGTTCAGATCCTAATATACTAGAGTCTCATTTTATTCTTTTTATAAATCTCTTTTATAGTCCAAAATCAAATATAGTGCCTACTTGTTAGCTGAGGTATGATTTGAATAGGAAATAAATTCTCCTTTAGAAAATGAGTCTCTTACTGTCCTCTTCTTTTTAGATGAAACTCATTAAACTATTTTTCAAATGAACACTAATAAAGCACCTAGTCCAGATGGATTTTCTATGTTATTTTATCAATTTATTTGGAACCTTATTAAAAAGGATTTGTTGTTAATGTTTTAGACTTCTATGTAGATAATTTTAATTTAGCTCGTCTTAATAGAGTTCTTATTTGCTTAATTCCTAAAGTAAAAGATGCTACTGTACTTAAGAACTATTGATCTATCAGTCTACTTAATTATAGTCATAAGATTTTTTTCAAAGGTCCTAACTAATAGGCTTTATCTTGTCCTTGATAGACTGATTGACCAAATCAATTGACTTTTTTTAAGGGTCAAAATATTCTAGATGTGGTGGTAACTACTCATGAGATATTACATCATGTTAAATTAATCAAAGAAAAAGGACTCTTGTTAAAACTAGACTTTGAAAAAGCATTCGACAATGTCAATTGGTCTTATTTACTTTTGATCTTTCAACATCGTGGGTTTAGTTTTATTTGGGTATTCTGGATGCGTAGAGTTCTATGGGGGAGAGGCATAGTGCTGTCATTTTTAATGGTTCAACATGAGTTTACTTTGAATGCAAGAAAGGAGTTCGACAAGGTAGCCCATTTTTTCCTTATCTTTTTTATTGGTTGTTGAAGGCCTTCATAAAATTTTAATTTTGGGCATTTCTAACGGTCATTTTGAAGGTCTAGATCCTATTCTATCTCATAATTAGAAAATAATGCACTTGCAATATGCCAACGATACCCTCTTATTCATTAAAGCACAATCAGAAATGGTTGAAAAGATTAAATAGGCTTTACGTATTTTTGAAGGTATTTATGATTTGACTATTAATTTAGCTAAGTACAAATTGGTACCTCTTAACCTAGATGAAGCCATAGGGTCATATTATGTGATGTGTATTTTGCTAAGTTAATAAATATTCTAATTTATACTCAATTTCAGCCGCAAACGAACGACCTAGTCAAGTAGTAGTCGGGGTGTCGAACCACAAGAACAAGGGTGAATTACCGGTTCTCGCAAATTTCACTAATCTAGACAAAAGTACATAAATCACATAACAACGACTGAAAAGTTTACCAAATAGAGGATTCTAGGGGTTTTTGGTTTCACTCTCACTCGTTTGGTAAATTCACTCTATTTTGATCTTTTAATATGTTCTAGTATTTGTCGGGGATTCAATCTCAGATTTAGTACCAAATTTATACTTTCGTGGCTTGATACCATACCTAAATAATTCAGGTTTCACGATTAAGTACCTCACCTTACAAGTCTAAGTCCATTAAGATCAGTGAATCACTTTGGCATAACCTAGATTTTGTATTTCGCTTTTCGGTGCCTCACACAATTTTTAGGGTTTCCTCGGTTTTCCCTTAGGTAATAAGTTTAACGATTAAGTACTTGGCCTACGACCTAAATCACTATTTTGGGTCAGAAGATTCATTCCACCTTTCGGTTACCACTTTCACTTTTAGGGTAACATGTAGTTGATTAAAACTAAACATTCAATTTAGACAAAACAACAATCACAAACATCAAGAACTAAAAGATCAACACACGAGTAAATTAAATCATTCGAATTATCGAGTTTACACCTAGACTCCTAGAAGGGTGTCTAGCCACAAATCATGTCAAAGGTTGCACAAAGATTCATGTTTAAATAACAACAGAACATAAAAAAGAGTAAAGAAAAGAATACACCAAGAAGATCTACGATTTCTCGTCGGTTCTTGAGTTCTCCTTCAAATCTCTCTCCAATGGTGTTCTTCCTCTTCTTTCTTGCTTAAGATCTATTCTCCAGTCAGTTGAGAGATGTTTGGGACAAAGGGGTAACAAAATCTCTTAATTTAAATGTTTTTCACTTGATTTCTTCGTGTAGGTTCGATCCATCTCGTTCCAAGCATCATTTCTCATGTTGACATCCTTGTTTACATTCAATAACCTGTAAAATAATAAGAAATGCAGCAGTATCTCGAACTCGACATAAAATGCATAGTTTTTGAGATAAAACCCTAATTAAATATAATATATAAATGCGGCTTATCATTATGCCAATTTGTTAGATTGTTCTTGAGGGAAACTGCCTAATAAGTATCTGGGAGTTAAATTTTATTGGAAAAAAACCCTCTAAATAAGATTGACAATTAATTATCGATAAAATTTAATTCAAACTATCCATCTAGCAAGGTAAATAATTGTCATTAAGGGGGCTTAATATTGCTTAATTCTATTTTATCCTCTATTTCACTCTACTATATTTCTCTATTTTGAATTCCTAAATTGGTGCTAAGTAGAATAGACCAAATTAGAAAGAAATTCCTATGGGCTGGTGTGACCTCCTCCCCTACTGGAAAATATTATCTGGTTAAAGGGAGTCAATTTGTCGGGCTAAAGAATATGGGGGTTGGAGCATCTTTAATGTAGAACATATAAATATTACTCTCCTTTACAAATTAAATTAAAGATATTAGTATAGAGATTCTAAAGAGTATTGAAAGGAGCTTATTTATATTAAATGTGGTCCCTTTTTTCTTAATATGTGTTCTCCTTTTTGGAATGTAGTGTATGTTAAATATTTCTTGACAATAGGTTCTTCTAGATTAATTAGGACGAGTGATATTATTGATTTTTGGCATAAACATTATCATTTAACTTTGCATTTCCCTTTAGTTTTTGTCAAAGTTAAGAATGACAGAGTTACTTTATCTCAAGTTTATAATCAAGATAATATTAAATTATCTTTGATTAGAGGGGTTTCCTCAGACATGAGACTTGAGAAAAATAAATTGCTAACTATTTGTCAATCTTTGCACCTCTCCCAACAGGTTGATTCAGATATGTGGCATTTTCTTTGGACAACAAGGAATCTCATTTTTAAAAATATTGATAATTTTTCAATTAATTCTCTATATTTCTCTATTTTCTATCTTCTCTCTTATTGGATAGGTTCTTCATTTCCTATCACCACTGGTTCATCTTGCGGTGCCTTAAATGACATTGGGGCCTCTGTTCAAGGGAGAGTGATTTGTACCATGGTACAATTAGGTGCCACTGGTACTAATATTCATACTAATTCTGGTACCAATATCATGGTACAGTTGGATGGGTCCGGTACCAATACTGGTTCAATAAGTATTGGGCACACCACTGAGCAACTCAGTGATGAAGACTTGCTTGAGTGATTGTTAGTTGTTGTTCAGAAAGGAATTGTTATACTTTGTGTTGTTGTTATTTGGTTTTCTCTCTTGCATTACTGTAGCTCTATATTGTTAGCTGTTGTAGCTCTATATTTGCTATGATATAGATTTTGTATACTGCCAACTTCACTCTATATTTCTCTATTTTCTAGCTACTCTCTCTCTCTTATTGGACAGGTTTTATATTTTCTCTCACTAAGAGTTCTTCCCGAGGTGCTTTAAATTGCACTAGGGCCTATGATCAAGGGTAGAGGTGGCAGAACCCGACCCGACCCGACAAACCCGCCCGACCCGCCCGGACTCGAACCCGACCCGACCCGATTTTTTAAGAAAGTCAAACTGACCCGACCTGACCCGAACCCGACCTGACCCGACCCGACCCGAGATCAAATGGCCTTCAATCCAATCGAAATTTATCAACGATCTGAAAAAACGCAACATATAAATTGACCCGACCCGACCCGACCCTGACCCGACCCGATTTCTTCCAGAAAGTCAAACTGACCCGACCCGCCCGACCCGAACCCGAACCCGACCCGACCCGCCCGATTGCCACCTCTAATCAAGGGAGAGTGACTGGTACCATGGTACAGCTGGGTAGAATTGGTACCAATACTGGTCCAATAAATATTGGGCACACCAATGAGCAGTTCAATTGAAGACTGGCTTGAGTGTTTGTTAGCTATTTATTAAGAGGGGATTTGTTGTTATTATTTGTCTTGCTTTCTTACATAAATGTAGCTCTTATCATGGCTGAGGTATACCTCTTATATACTGTGGCCATATTTTGTATGACTTCACTTTCGAAAAGTAATGAAATTCGGTGTCTTGTTGGGTGCTTTTCTTTTCAAAAAGAAACAAATGTTCACTACTTCTCTTCATGTATCAAACTTGCAGGTATAGCGATGGGCGGATCTATATATATTAAGCTTTTAAAAAATAAAAAGTTTTAACCGTTCTAATCATTTTAACTGTTTTGATATACCCTGACATTAAGTTTTTGAGAAAAAAAACATATTTAATAGGTTTTCTATGATTTAATCATTTTATCTCATGTTAAACCCGTTAAAACCGTTAAACTTAAAAAAAAACATATTTAACGGTTGAAATTTATTTTATTTCAAATCTTAATAGTTAATGACTTTAGATTTTTATTTTTATTTTTATTTTTTAGATATAAATTAACGCCCTAATAAAAATAAGAAGAATTTAGTATAATTTAAGATTTTAAACTTTTAAGTACTTAATTAATATTATAATTATTATTTTTACTTAATTAAATTAATTATTAAGTACTAATGATATAAGAAAGCATTTATTAGTATTTTTAAATATCAACTAATAGGTAAAAAATAATTGACTATTTTTTTTAGTTTAACGGCCGTATAAAACCGTTAACTACTAAATGATCACCTCACCGTTAAGAGCCGTTAAATATTTTTTAAAAGGTTGATATATATATAACAAATGTAATTCAATGTCTTTCATTTTTTTTTCTCTCCATCAAAGAGTTCTACATGTATTTTTGATGTAGCATTGGCATAGATAATTTTTACAAATATTGATATAAAATATAACTATAGTTCCATTGTTTATCCTAACTTCTAAATTTGTTTTATTTGGATTTCAAAATATGTAAAATATAATACTATAATCAATAATTTAATTTGATTTTTTTTTGCTCATTGCAAAATTATCTCACTCTGCGATTCTAATCAACAGTCATATATCGTTCGATTAAATCTCTGTAATGACCGATTTCTGAAAACGTATATATATTGATGTATATTAATTGAATTAATGTTATGCGGTGAAGCCTAGTGAAAAATGCAGGATTGTGTGCACACATGCTAATAAATAATAATTTTGAAACCCTTATATTTAGTACCATATTGCCTAGTTATATATTTTCAAACATAATTTCTAATTTGACGCATACAAAAAATGAGTTTGATTTTTAACAAAATTTAATTTCATATCATATCTATTGACTATTCTATTGATTTTTTTTTTTAAATTTAAATACCCACTAAGAGATTAATTTGTAGAGGCTGATATTGCGCTTGGTGGCACTTACTACGCCTCTTTAATAAACACGGTCTTCTCGTAATTATGTTCTTCAAATGTCAGCTAGGAAGCAGCTATGGGCAGAGACAATTTGACATGGACAGAATTGGTTAGATAGTTTTGCCATCAATTGATTTAATTACTCTCAACTTGCTATTAATCATCATATTAATGAGTAGTTAATTATCTATTAGTTGGAGAGTCGAGAATCACTACTCACCCAAACCAGCTACTGCATGTGGAGAAGATCAAGCGATTCAACACTTTTTGTATGGATTGACAATAAAAATTAGAATGATGAAAAAAAAATGTTCGGTCCACTAAAAGTGTGTGTGCATCTTTATCAGAATTTCTTTAATATTAACATATTATAATTTTTTCACTATAACCTTGGATCAGAGTCTATATGTTTATATAAGAAATAATTAATAAAAAAATGATTTCATTTATAAATAAAAATAAATAGCATCTCATAAAAGAATACTGTGATCTAACTAAAAACTTCTCCAATAAAAGAGAGCTTTATCAATTTATTTTTGTTTATGAGCTGCTATTTTATTTATTAAGCATTCGGATTTCATATATTATAGAGTTTGTTGGATGTTTTGATTTTTTTTTTTTGCATTATGTTATTTGCTATAAGTATATATTAGAAATGGAGACAAGGATTAATATGTTGTTGTGAAATTCCAACTTTTTAGTTTTTAAATTTATAAATTTCTTCACTTTGTTGAAAAAATTTGTTTCTTCTGAGTTATGAGTTAGTACTTTAATATGTTCTCTTCTATTTTTCCATCTTCATCGTGTCTTTGTCGGAAATTTTGGGCCCCATCTGGTATGAACCCATCTGAGATGATCAGATATGAGTCATATTTTTTGACCCATACATGTAAATTTGATGTGGCCCGATCCATTTGATATTGCCTTTGGATTTACTTTATCATTTCACAATCAAAACTTATATATATACTAATTAAATTAAGATTTATATATACTAATAAAAAATAATTCTATATTAATTGATATTAAATTACTTAAACATGTAAAATAAAATTTACAAATGCTTAATTATTTTTAGGCAGGTTCAGATTGACCCATGACCCGATATATTCAGGTTGTGTAAAAGAATACTTGATTTTACAATAATCAAGTTGGGTTGATTCAAAAAATAATAAAATAATGATTGAGAGCCAATTTTTAATCGGTAAGATTGTAATTAAAATATTTCAGTCTTTATTTTGTACATCATTATTAATTTTTATTATTATATATCGGTAGATTGTATCAATTTAACTCTATCAAATATTTTTTATTTGCTTCATTTAAAAATGAAAACCCGATCTTGTCTTGATAATGGAAACTCGAGATAAATGAGGTATATAAAATAAATGAAAAGAGAACTGACTTTGAAATAGAGTGCGCAATCAATTAATTAAGTGATTAACAGCTGGGTAAAGATTAATGATTGTAATTAGGGGTAAAATTGTCAAATTGATTCTGTCCCTATCAATTTGTCTTTGTCCATATTCGCACCTTGTCAGCTAATTAATATCTATTTTACAAACGCACCCAATTTTAAAACAAGAAAACAGAAAAGGACCCAACTGATAGTATAGTATCTTCTTCGGGGCCCAATTCAGAAAAACAAAGAGAAGCAAAGCAAAAAGTGATAAAGATGAGACAGAGTAGATGACAACATGACGACGCGTTTGTAAAAGAAAGGGACAGTATGACGTTGTGTCGGTTAGGTTATAATATTTGGCATTTTGTAAATTAAACGATTAACACTTGGCAAAAAAAAAAAAAAAGCAGGGAAGCCTTCTTAATTGTTCAAAAGTTGTATGGTGACTAAATAAAATTTCAGCCGACATATCAAAACCAGCTATTTACAGCTACTTACAGTTAAGATCCAGTGTATCAGAACATCCGTTTGCTTAGTTACAAAGCTCAATTAGAAGCCCAAGCCAGTTCAAATTTAAAAAACGTTATTGTTAGTGCCCTGTATTTTTTTTTCTGGGTTCAAATGTTCCGTATTCACTATTCCATTTTTGTTCCAAGGAAAAGTTTCCATACCTTGTTAAATAATTTTTATGTCACATATAAACTCTATCATGTGATTCATGTTAATTATGAATTTGAACGTGATTTCTATAAACCCAACTAACTAGTAAGTTCACAACTTATAAATAGATGGAAAGGGCATACATTGGCAACCATTAACTTAATAACATTTTTTTTAAATAAAAAAAGTTATAGACACATTCTTAACTTATAGATTGGTTGTGTTTCAAATTTCATGCAAGTTTAAGTGTTATTTTATATTTCAACAAAACTAATTATAATTATATGAAATTTACAATGGTTTAAATTTATTGTTTTTATGAAATATCAAATTACTCTTATGTTGTATTAAAATTGAAACATAATCGATCTATAAATTAAAAGATGTACGTCAACAAAAAAATGTTCAATTTATTTGAGAGATTATTGTCAAAATGTCAAGTTAATAATAATCCCCATCCTTATAATTAAATTAAATATAGAAGGTATTATCTCAAGAATGAAATTGTTACATTTGTCCATGTCTCCGGACTATAAAAGTCAAAAGAATTATAAAATATGGAGGCTGTATGATAGGCTAGCAAGAATAAAATTGTAATATTTTTCTACCCGCCGCACTGCATTTATTGTTATGCTATATATGCGGTTGTGGATATTTGATCTAGCTAGTAAGCAACATCATGGACTTATATTATTTGAGGAACAAATAATTAATTTATAAGACCAATGCATATAAAATTGTTACCACCCTCAATAGTCATGACGTAATGACAAATTCAGTTCTTTGATTGGCTCAAAACAAATATATTTTGCCGCAAACTTTTACAATATAACTTGCTATGTGTTGACTTGAATTGGACCATGTGATTCTATCAGCAAGTACAATGTTGGATATTTAATAAAATGCAGGAGCATAAGATTAATCCGTGGCAATAATTCGAGCTGCTCTTGTAAGTTAAAACTATACAATAGACCAGGGGATATTAGTTGGATGCACATGCCATGTGATTCTACATTTGTACTCCCTAATTTGTTAGCATTGCCAATCTTTTTTTTATAACAAAAAGAAAAAGAGAAGAGAAGAGAAAATCAAACAGAGAGTGTGGTGGGGCTTTAAATATAATTTTCTCTGCGACATAAAATATTGAAATCTTGAAATATATACAATTTTCTATATATATCACAAAATTTCGGATTTACATAGGAAAGAAGGGGAGGTCCAATATCCATCGAACTAAATTTGAATTTTATTAACAGTCTTCATTATTAGATTCTCAAACTCAATATTATATTTCACACACGATTATGAAAAGCTTTCGTGCAAACAATATTCTCCACTATTTTTTTATGTCATCTCCGACTAAACTGTCAATGGAATCAAATTTAGCATTGAACAACACCGCTCTCGAAACCCAGATTTTAGAGGTCAATATTATATAATGGTACTTCAAAAGCAACTTTTGATGCATCATTAATTGCGGTTAAATAACACAAAAGCCCACAAAAATGAGTTCGTTTAATGCGCCTTACATCCATATAAAACACGCCTAACCATCATATAAGTTATAACTCTCTATTCCCCTCTTCACACAATACACTCATAAACAAACAAATCTTTTCAACTGTTCCATTGCCATGGCTGGACCAACAACAACTCCATATGTAACCCTAAACTCAGGGTACAACATGCCAGTACTCGGGCTAGGCACTTTCGCACTATTTCAGCCTCCTGATCTCGTCCCAATATTCATTCGGGCGATTAAATTGGGGTATAGGCATTTTGACACATCGCCTGTCTATGGCAGCGAGAGGCCTCTGGGGTTTGCCATAGCTGAGGCGATTAAACAGGGCCTCATCCAGTCTCGAGACGAGGTCTTCATCACATCCAAGCTATGGTGCATCGATACAGACCCACAACTAGTCCTTCCAGCAGTGCAAAATTCTCTTTCGTAAGTATACTATGTATGTTTCTTGATTTATACTTGTAACTAATAAAAGTATGCAGCATATTGACTGTTTAAAATAAACCAAGGTATTATATGTGTGCATGTTTCACGTGGTTTGGAAGCAATACAAGCTTGCTTGCTTTGAAATTTGACAAGACTTTTAGTTCCATATCGAATTTTGGATGGGTTATTTCTTATATTAATTCTCGATCCCAGGTACTCAAATTTATCGTGCCAGTCTAGCTACTTGTACAATTGCAGTTACAACCAGGTGTGAATTGTGATGAATAGAGCATGAACTATGATTATTGTTATAACCAAGTGCAATTAGTTGGGTTTGTTCTGTCATCAAACTACATGCAATATATAGAATGAATTTCCCTCACAACTAATTGCTTAATATTTTTTCCAACTAATGAAGGAATCTTGGGCTGGAGTACCTGGATCTCTACTTAGTGCATTGGCCTATAAGAGTGAATACTGATGAATACAAGGTCATGTACCCCAAGGAGGATCTCCTTCCAATAGACATGAGAGGGGTATGGAAAGCCATGGAAGAATGCCACTCTCTGGGCCTTGTCAAGTCTATTGGTGTAAGTAACTTGTCGACCAAGAAGCTCTCTGATCTGCTGTCTTATTCTACAATCCCTCCTGCTGTAAACCAGGTATATGATTTGTTTATTTGGTGTTTAGTTAATGAATTTGGATTGCTACCTATCTCCCTCTCAACCACACTACAAGAATTTGGGTTTATTATTTCAAAATAGCACGTCATCCAAGGTGTTGATAATGCATTAGTTACCGATTTTTTGTTATCATGTGTATAAATAATATATTTACGGAGCAGCACCTGTTAAATTCAGTATGATATTGCTTTCTTTTGTTTTATTCAATACGCTTCTTTTGGCTTAGATAAGATTATGGTTTTGACTGTGCTTTGACCACTCTACATATACAAGTCAATAATCATCAGCCTTCAATTATTTGATGTTTCATTTGATGGGAGATATTTTAAACACCAACAGTACTTCAACTCTGAACATCAATGATTTAATTTATTGATTCGTATTAAGTACATCTTTTATTTAATTTTAGTATGTTTTATTTTATGTCATTTTACTTTGCAAATGGGCTTCTTCACATTCATTAATTTAGTGGGGTTTTGGTGCCTCGTTTTTGCGTAAACTGTTGGGTCTCGGGACTTGGGACTTGGGACTACTCTAAATGAAACATTGTAAAGGAAAATAAAATGTCAAAAATAACCTCCCCCCAAAGTGCCATTCAATTTGCCCGTGATTGGATACAAAAGTTCCCACCTTGAATATTCTTGCTATGAACTGTAGAGTAATATTTTAGATTCCCAACAAACATGTATGTTAGTCAAATTAAATGCGCACCTTTCTGTAACTACTGAATCTTCTTCAATGGGAACATCTCGCGCTTCCCAATCAAATTAAGGAAAAGAAAAGCTATTATTTTCTTTGTGAAAGTTTTCAACTTAATTCTTTATACAATGCATAAGAGACATTTGGGAGGAGAGCAATTCGTATTTTATAATTTTCATTGAAAGTATAATAGTTAACTACTTTTAATGAACACAATATGAAACTTGAATATAGTATACCCCTCATGTTTCCGTCAAGGGCAGAAGAAAATAAAATTAAACTGAACATGTTCGGTCAGAAATCCATCTACAGTGAATCAATACATATACCTCTTTCCAAAAAACTGAAACTTAATGCCCTTAAAAAATTGACCCATTAGAGCAAAAACGTGAGGTCCCTCAGACCTAAAAAAGGCAAGCTTAAAACCTTAAAAATGAAACACGACGAATCAACAATAAGGACCACAAAAATTAGGCACTAATTTATTAAGTTCCAAGGATGTCCTCTCCGCCGCTTTTTCTAACCTATATTCACATTGGAAAAAAAAAAAACAGGTGTTCCTGTCTGAAAATATATGCCTTGAGTGAACATGAATCCATTTGATGTTAACATTTGCTGTTTTATTCTCAATAATTGTAGATTTTTTTCCCATATTGAATGAGAATACAGAGTGGGTAATATTCACATTGATGTACTCTCCTCATTTTTTAAGATGTCATACAAACCCTATATATTAATTTGGCAAATGAAGTGAAATTAAAAGTTTTATTATTTAAAAAAGCATATTTAATATCACTTATTTCAATTTTTATTGTGATAGTCTTAATGTTTTACACATCACTGAATTGTAAACATGCAACAAAAGCACTCCAGAAATAAAATTAACATGAAGTGGGTTTTGAATCACTTCTAAATATTGATTTTTACTGGTCATAGTTAGGCGTAGAAATTGGACAAAGTATTGTATACAAAACAAATAGGATACAAGATATTACAAATTTTAGATTTAATTTAGTGTTGTCATTTACTTTATTTCATATACGGAGCTTTTTTTGGTTTTAATTACCTTGCACCAGAAAATACTACCATTTAATAACGACTTAAAGTACTTGAATCCTTGCTAACCAGTTGACAGTTGTCAAATGGAGAGAGTTTCTTAGTTAAAACTAATTAATTTGATGTTTTTTGGCTTGTCAAAAAGGTGGAAATGAGCGTGACATGGAGCCAGCCAAAATTGAAAGAACTGTGCAAGAAGCACAGGATTTATATAACGGCATGGGGACCTTTAGGGACTTACGGTGAAATTTGGGGTTCTAAATTAATCATGGAGAACCCCACATTGGAATATATTGCATCTGCCAGGGGAAAAACAGTTGCACAGGTGCTTCACCTCTCTCAATCTCATTAGAAGCAAGTTCTAATTGTCAGTTGAAGCAACGTCCTTTTTCACACAGTATATTGTTTTAAACAAAACATGGTATTTCTATCCGTATCATCCTATGTACCGTCCTGTATTGAACTGTAACAAAATTATTGGTGCATTCATCACTTATTGCTGCATGTTTACTACAAAACTAGCTCACCTGCACTATGATCCATAAACAGGTAGCACTGAGGTGGTTGTACGAGCAGAAGGTCACAGTGGTGGTCAAAAGCTTCAACAAGGAGAGAATGAAGGAGAACCTTCAAATATTTGATTGGAAATTGACAAAGGATGAGGCCACATTAATTGCTAACATTCCACAACAGAGACGGTACAAAGGCAATGAATTTGTGTCCCCGAGTGGACCTTACAAGACAGTTGATGAATTATGGGATGGCGAGATATGAACCGGCGATCAACTCTGCCTTATGTTACTTCTTGCAATTCTTAATTACTCTTCACGATGTTAAATTTTGCAAAGTTGATCCATCATTTCCACTTTCGTAGGGTACGGCACTGCATATAGCGTAGTATGCATGTGCCCATGCTCTTCTTTTTTTCTTTTGATCTACCAGTACATATGCTTGTACCTCCAAAAGAAATATGTATCAATTTCAATTTTCTTTATTTAAATAAGTTGCCTCAAGACATATGGTAAACCCCCACATCATCCTCTATTTCTCTCTAGTTAAATCCATCGATCAAGTATGCCAAATGCTCCAAGTTTGCAAGTTTGTAATTACTTGAGCAGTGGAGCTGATTATATATTAACTCCAGGAAAAAAAAAACCCAAATTATCCAATTAAGGATTCAAATATCAGGTGTTCTTACACTAACATTTAAAACAAAGGGCACCCACCAATGGACTCACTCCGCCTTTGTAAACACAAAAATTCCTTGCAGATTTTGTATTGGTTGATCTGCATTCGATGTTTTTCCTTCATTATCAAAGTGACCAAAATTTAATTTGTAATGTTTTTCAGAAAGCCTTAATCTATAAAAACAAATACAGTTTAAATGTTGGTCACTTTAACCTATATAAACTTCAGAAAACCAAAATTTAACATGTAATGGTTTTTCAGAAAGACTAAATCTATAAGCACTTCATTTTTTTTTCTTCATATAAACAAAAATTACTAGCAGTTATATTCCAATGTTTCATCATAACATTTAATCCAATAAAGAAGAACATGATGTTAACCATGTTACCAAGTTAAGAAGTTAGGAAGTACTTCATCAGAAAGCTTGTTATGTCTCATGCCTCCAAAAATCAGTTCGGGTAAGCCGGATCTGTTTCACATTTATAAAAGGAGAACTTCATAAGCTATAAATTCAAGGCTATAAAATAACAAGCTCGGAACATTTTACATGCTAGTGAACTTTTATAAACATTGTCTTCCTAGGAGAACTGTAACTCTTCATTTCATTTGACTGGATTTAAATGGTGTTTCAAATATTATTCAATATCTGGTTCCAATGAAAAACCTCACAAAAGACACAATAATTGATATAATATTTATAGAAATGAATGTTCACTGCAAACAAATGTATACCTGGGCAAAAGCATAGACAGCTCTAACAATGCGGGCATAATCTGTGCCTAGCATTTGAATCACTACATCAGCCAACAAAGTTCCCCACATTCTGCATTGAGATAAAAAGAAATTGCATTTATGTGCAGTTGTTCACAAGCATTACTTAATACAATTACATGAGTTCAAGTAAAATTGAGAATTTCCACAATTTCTAAATACCAAAAAACAACTATATGAGAATTACCAATTAAGTAAATCTGATAAAAACTTATTACACTTTTTGAGGATATTGACCATTGTTATTTTCAAATGGACACAAAAACTGTGTAGTACGATGGAACCAAGTTAAACAAACTAAAACGATTCACATTCTTTCTATGTTCCAACAAAGTTTTAGCAGTGAGGGGACGGGAGGGAGGTTTCGGATATTGCTAACCTTGCTCCCAAACTTTTAAGGAGCAAGGAGGTGACTGGACAAGATTTTACCTCCTCTAACACTTTGAGCATCCATCTTTTGTAATATCCTTCTCCAATAATACTACTACCATGGCTTATCTATCTCAAAAATCATTCATGTCTCCCTCCTATTATTGACAAACTATCGAGCAAGGTTCCAATTCTAATGTCCCGTCTTTCTCAATTTCTATCTCTTTCTTCCCTTCACATCCTTTACTAAACTAGTTTCAAGAGCATATGTTCCTTGTTCAGGGGAATTTATAATATTCAATATATTTGACAGGAAGAGGAAGAGGTCAATCGAGACTGACATGGGAGGAAGCAATAAAAAGAGATTTGAAGGAATGAAATATATCCAAAGAGCTTGCTTTGGATAAGAGTGCTTGGAAGATGGCGATTTATGTACCTGAACCATGATTTAGGAGTTAGAGTCTAATAGTAGAGTTATAGACTTTATGTTCTTAGATTTTTAGGATTTTAGGATTTAGAATTTAGAAATAGAGGTTTAGAAATAGGATTTAGGATTTAGAATTTAGAATTAGGTTTTAAAATAGGATTTTAGGATTTAGAAATAGGTTTTATAATAGAGGTTTATTGTATTATTATTATTGTTATTATTGTTATTACTATTAGCATATTATCATCTTCATTATCATCTTTATTTATTTATTTATTTATTTATTTATTTATTTATTATTATTATTATTATTATTATTATTATTATTTTCTTTTCCTTTCATCATATTCATTATTATCACTGATATTTGAGATTTTGATCTTATGCTTTCCGATTGAGTTTCATTTCTAGCCTACTCCAATTTATTTTGGATTAAAGGCTTTGTTGTTGTTGTAATATATTTGACAGGAACACTTGATATAGTAATGTTATCTGAGAAAGAAGAAAAAGTACAGTGGACCAATGAGCATCATGAGGTTTCTGAGACCAAGATAACGTGTTGCCGCATGAGCCAGACCCTGAATGTATTTTTAACAAATCAAATTGAGGAAGAATATGCAAATGCTGCAAAAGTAGTGGTGCGAGCATAAAAAGGTTAAAAAAAAATCTTGAAAAATGGATACTATGTAACCTGTCTAGCTGCAAGAAACCCTGCTCTTGCCTCTAAATTCATAGCAGCCAGCTGACCTCCCTGGAGAGAGCAAACTTCCTCCAGTTAGTTACCAAGGCTACAACCTCATATTTGTGTAGCATTTGTAAAGTACAATTTGAAACCAAAAAGAAACAAAAAAAAATCAACTACAAACCCCAAATGATAACCAAACAACAATGGGAAGTCAGGAAACGGTGAATGAGGAATGGCAGTCAGTTGGGTTGGTCCGCTATAATATAATTGGGTCAGGTCCAACCAAAGACCCAGTGGACCAAGAAATTCTAGTAGTCAATTGACTTCACCTATTAAATGGGATTGGGTCAACCGAAATAGTCAGCTGTACCAAATTTGAAATTTTTGTTAGTTTTGAGTATATTATTACTCAATTTTCTGTTATTGACACAAATTGAAAACATATATGAGCGTATAATGCAAATACTTGAAGAGAAGAAAATGAAACATTTGCCAACCATAATGATTGTGCATTATTGAGTTAATACAGCCATTAATCTGGACGTTAGTTTCCTACATTATGTAATTTCAATACTATAGGAATATTCTAATATTCACATTAGTCATTCAAGATGATAATGAATGATAATTTATTATCATTGTTTTCAAGTTTTGAAATTAAATTAAACAACATGACAGTTTACATTTTCATTTTTATGAATATGAAGTGATAATTACATAAAATAAAGGTAAGGCACTAAGGCCCCAGCTGATCCAACTCGCCAATGCTTTTATCAAGTTTGACCTGAACCTGAAAAATTAGTACACTTGGTTGACTTTATCCTGTCTGGGTTGAGTCAAAAATTGTCTGCCATAACCCAAAAAACAAGCACTGTCTAACTATTAAAAAAAATGTCACATTAATTTCAAGAGAGGACAAATTAGAGCATCATGACCCAAAGATATTCCAAACCTTGTTTGCCCAGTCCAGTCGTATTTTCCACCACACCAGTCTCAATACCAAAGAGAACTGTCACAGTCAAATTGATAATAAAAGAAAACCAAAAGATATTGCAGTGTACCCTTTTGATGAGTTCTTTCTTTATTTCATAATTGGCTGCTTCTACCAGCAACTTTCCAGACAATCTTTTGGCTACCTATCATAAGTTGACAAAGATTAAAAATTCACTTCCTGAAGAGCTAATGAGGTTTAGCATAGTATTATTTTTCTTGTACCATTTCGCAGATCTTGTCCACAGTAAATGCACCACTTCCCTGTAAAATAATTTTGAAACAAAGCAAACCCTGAATTAACAAAAAAAATAATACATAACAAGTATATAGATACCAGTGAAGTCAGCCTCAATTTAATGTCTGCAGAGTTTCCAACATTAAAGCCCCACAATATTCAGATAAGTATTCTCACAAATTTGTTTTTGAACTCAAGTTCAGGTCTTGATTGTTGGAGGGAAAAAAAAAATAGAAACTACCTTCAAAAATATTTTTTTAAAGCCTTCAGCACCAGCCTTCAGAGCTGCATTCCTAAGAACCTTCCATTTGCTAAGTCCAGTTTCAAGACTTGTACTATTACTTTCCTGACTATATAGAAGAAAATAATTGTATCACCTTACATTATTTTGGTACTTCTTTATATTTTTCTTCGCTCAAGTTGTGCTTGTTGCACTCTCATGCATATGGAGGTTGTTCAAGCTAATTGTACTAAACTAAGATTTAATTGAGTCATGTTTAAAACTGGTAGTCCTGTCCCAAGACCTGGCTTAACAAGATGCTTCCATTTATAATCCTCAACTAATTTTCAGATAAGTTTTCAATAGGGATAAATATAAGTACTACCAAAAACATAAGTAAGGTGGAGTTGGAATAGTTGACATGCATACCAGCAGAAATCAGAGCTCTACATTTATACATACCTTGAATATTCACTTAGCAAGTGTATGAAAATCTCTAATTCAAGATCCTCAGTTGCTAATTTACCAGAACAACGTACACCTAGTCTTTTTCTTACACCAAGTAACACACTCCGATAAGACGGCCTCCAACCCCTACCATGAATGAACAAAAGCAATAAATTTTCTTGTGACAGGTGCATAATTATACTACACTTCTGTGTACATGCTTGCTTCCGATGTATGCTAAATTCAGGATTAAATTGCTCTAGCAATTATGCGCTTTAGCATGGTGCTCGTACTACAGTTGCTATCAATTAAAATTGGTCTGGTCAGTCCATTCACCCACAACCAAGTTACATAGGTCCTTTTGGTATGGAGGCATGGAGGCATCAGAAATCTTTTATAAGTTCACCGAAAGCTAAAAGAAATCTTGATGTTCTATTAAGCTTGACAATAGCTAAGTATAAGAATTTTCAATAACAATGCATAATTTCATCTAAAATCATTCAAAGTCATACAGTTTTAAACAGACTCACGTATGTATGATATATTAATTTTATACATTCTACTAATCAGTTTTGATTGGGTCATGTGAGGCCCAACCACGTATGTGTGACCCGCACAGACCCAACTCAGAAGTTTCAGTCTTCAGTTGGGTATCCGATGAATCAGGTTATGAGATTTGACATCACATGTAGGTGAGATGTCTAGTAAGAAGGTTAAATTGTTAAAACTAAATTTTAAAAGAAAAAGAAAGACCTTATCACTGAACGAGCATCTGCAGCAAGAAACAAAAATCTGGACTCAAGATGGGATATAAACACTGCCCTCTCCTCCATATCATCCAAATTCACCAAATAACACGAATCCGGCCTTTTACCAATTGATTTTAACAGGGGGCTGAAGTAGCTGTACAACAAAGTATTAATTTGTCAGTATTAATTACAAGACCTCATTAAATACTTAACTTAAGTTTTTCAAAAATTGCAAATTATAATAAAGAAAATTAACATTTAGCAAAGTTGAAGGTTAATTAAGACCAAGCAAGCATCATTGTAGCATACATGAAAGTTAAGTTTGAGCAATCATCATGGTAGTAAAATGGTAATAATATCAAATGCACAGGTTGTTTTGTCGTATACCTAGTACCAAAAAGAATGTTCTCAATTTCCAGCAATTCATTGTCAGAAGCTAACTCGAGCACCAATCTCAATTCTGGATCTGACATTAGTACTGATACAGAAAAAAGTTTCTAAATTAATCATTTTATTGGAAACATGCAATAGTAATGCACAACTTGTAAGTGAATATTTTGTTAATTGTACATCACAGTACACATTATTTTAGTGTACTTCTCAGTACTGAAAACACAGTACCAAGCTCCAGGAGCGGATTTAAAGGGATCCAGGGGGAGACAAATAGTGCTTTTAGGTAATATTTTCGGTAATCTGCCCCCTTAGAAAAAAAATTTGCCCCCCCCCCTCCCTCTTCGGATTGTTTGATTATTTTGATTGAGAAAAAAATATTTAATATCATGCATAATGAAATAATTATGTAAAGATTTCAAAATATGAAGTTTCGTAGTGGAAAACTTTCGTAATCAACTTGATTATTTATTATTTTGAGTTTTATTTTGTTATTATTTTTAATATATAAAATAATATTATTTTGATAGTTTTTCGTTAGGTAATAATATATATTAAATTATTAATTTTTTTATTTAGTACCTGATTAATTAATGAGTTTGAACCCGATAAACTATTATAATCCGATAATTGCCCCCGACCAACCCAGCTCCAATCAAATAGGCAAGTTTGAACCGGAAACTACTTTTAGTCAAGTTCATATAGTATTGATCAGGGATCACATTGATAAACTATAGTACTAACTGTACGAGTAAAAATTAACCACGCTTCAGTAAGCCTGTACTAATTGATAAAATCCAATTTATCACCTTCTCCAGAACCAGTCGAAATCACCGCTCGAGGCGGTTGTACTACAATCCTATCATAGTACTTATCCCTCGATATTGAAATCGAGTTATCCAGATAGCTTCCGGACTTGTGATGGAATGTGAAGTCGGAGCGATGGAAGGAAGGGAAAGGACAGCGGGAGATGAGGCGAGGAGTGACGGCGGCGGTGACCGCCATTACTGAGTTCACCTCCGGTAAACACACCGTCAGGGCTGCTTGAAAGGAGTTCAAGTGGAGACCTGGCGACTCCCCTCTCGTCGGCGGCTCGGCCTTTTTGGATTTTGTTCGGCTGAGGAGTAAGCTGTAATCGGATGGCCAATTGGAATTTTCCAAATGAAGAAATGCGTCCAATAAATTTTGGTATTACCTATTCTTTCCTTAATTTTTCTCACAGAAATGATTTTGCTTAGGACTCGACGTTTCATTAGTGCACAGCCTAGCTTAGTTATTAATGTAAATTAGTATCTTGCCGTTGCAATCGACCGATATGATTAAAATAAATGATTATTTATTTTATGATCATTAAAATTTAGGAAACTGAAATTTAATTTATTATGTTCGTTTTGCTATGGCTCATTTTTCAAATGAACTATTATTTTATTTTGAGGGAGGCTATAATGTTTCGCGAAGTACAAAATCTCATATGCTTTGTATTTATATTTCAAATTTAAAAATCAATTGATCAATCCAAATTGTTTAACATGATCTTCATATTCAAATATCTTTGGAGATCACATTTTATATTTTTTTAAAAATTTTAATCTAATGATTTATGTACCATCTAATACTAACGATTTTTCACTTATCTAAAAAATAGCAAAAAATTAAAAAAACATAAAATTTAATCTTCGAATATATTTCAAGAGTTGGGTTATGGTGTTATGCACAGTACGGATCGCTCTCATATTATGGATCGGTTCTTCGTTTTCAAAGTCTAAATGGTCGATCTGAACCGCTCAAAATGATTTTCATATGAATATTCAGTTATATACCAATTTTTAGAATTTTTCACTATTTTTTAAGTAGTTGAAAAATCACTTTGATTTTATTATTATGAGTCATTCAAAATAAGTGATTTTCCAATGAACGAGTAATAGTACTAGGACAAATGCTGGCCAAGCCCTAATCTAGTGTATTAAAATCGGGACGGGTCGGGTCGGGTCGGGACGGGTTATGGCGGAGTCGGGTCGGGGACGGGTTACGGCGGGGCGGGTTAGCACGGTCCAAGCGCGACCGTCCTAGACCCGTCGGGTTGGACGGGTACGGCGATTTATCGGGGCTCGCGGGATCGGGCGGGACGGGTGGGACCTCACGGGTCAAAAAATTTTTTTTTTTTTTTTAATTCGAAAAATCCAAATAAATTCTAAAAAATTCGAAAAATTCAAAAATAAACACTAAAAATATTAAAAAAAATAAAAACTTATATTCTTGACCAATAAATTTTATTTTATTTATTTTGTCTTTTTTTTTCAAAATTCAAAAATAATCAAATAAATTATAAAAAATTATAAAAACCGAAAATAATTATTGAAAAATTAAATGATATGACTTAAAATAAATTGAAATAAAATTTTAAATGATATAAAAAAATTATTTTATTTTGTTGTCATTTTTTCAAAGTTCGAAAATAATCAACAAAAATTGAAATAAATTATAAAAAATCGAAAATAATTATTGAAAAATTAAATAAAATCTTAAATGATATGACTTAAAATAATTGAAATAAAATTTTAAATGATATAATAAAATTATTTTATTTTTTTGTCATTTTTTTTCAAAGTTCAAAAATAATCAAATAAAATTAAATAAATTTTAGAAAATCGAAAATAATTATAAATAAAGTTACCCTCCTCCTTTATTCCGGGCTTGGGACCGGCTTATGTAATACATAGACGGAGTTCTAACTTTTTATTCGTTAGTAAAGTTTATTGAAAAAAATCAAATAAGGATTGTAAATGCTAGAAAAAATTTAAAAATAGGGAAAAAAATATAAAATATAAGTGTTTAAAAATACCATCTAAATATTCGAGTTCATATACCATAGCTCATTTTCGGGCATACCATCCGAGTCTCCATCGCATACATCATAAATTCACTTGGGATGATTGTTCTACGGGTGCATGTTGATTACGTTGTTACGCATCAAACCAATCTTTCAAGCATACGAGTCGTTCGAATGTCTTTGCACCCAATCTGCGTTGCGTTTATCGTTAGTATCTGTTTCTTTGAACTAAAACGGGATTCGGAAGGGACGGTTGACACGGGCACGGCAAATATATCATGTGCCATCATGGCGAGAGTTGGATATGCATTTTCATTCCTCTTCCAATAACAGGGATGTCAATACCGTCGGGTTCCATACTTCCTAAACAATAGCTAACTAATTCATTCATATTAGTTTGCATTTGTGAGTCGTCATCTTCCTCCAAGTCTCGCAATAATGCAGGACCGACTATTGCTCCTAACATATTTAAAAAAAAATATTAGTCTCATAATATTATAATAATATAATGAGTTTGAATATTGTAAATATGTTAGAATTTAGTACCTAATATTACGAGGATTCGAAGAAGATGGATGATTCGTTTGGTTTGAATGAAGTTGAGTGTTGTATAGGTTAAACATTTCTTCCAATGCGGATGTCACACGTTGTTCCTCCCTAGATATGTGGTAAATTTAGATTCTTCTTATACCGTTCAAGCAATCTTATAGTATACTTCTTCTTGAATGAAGGATGGAGACAGTTTGCAAGAATTGTAACGAGAGGAACTTCATCCCAATATTTTAGGAATTTCTCTCTCATGGCTTCTATAATTGGTGAGAGGTGAGTCACCGTGCACGTCCTCCGCGATTCGACGAAGATCTATATTCTCAAAATCATGGTACACCTTGAAAAAAAAATAAAATAAATTAGTAATGAAATAACTTAAAATTTGTAACGAAATAAATACAAGACGAAAAAAAACAAACCTTGGATATCAAATAGAGATGTTGAAGCAATTGATGAGCGGATGGTATGTACGAGCATGATAGTTGGACGGTTGCGTTGAAAAAAACTTCTAAAAATGTGTGAAGTTGTTCGAGTTGATCCCATTCTTCCATGGAGCATAATAAGGGTAATCCCTCGGGTGAATTACGTAGGATCTCACTTATAACATGTTTGTATGGAAGGACACGGTGTATCATTCTATATGTTGAATTCCAACGTGTATCTATGTCCCACGGTACTCTTAACTTGCTCAAATTTAATCGTCCACACAAGGCATGAAAATCTTGTTTTCTTATATTGTTAGAATAAATATGATGAAGACCATCTTTAAATTTATAAATTAAATTATTGACGGAAGTTGTCTTCAAACCCGCCTTAACAGTTAAACTAAGAATATGACATGCACATTTTTGGTGAAACATTCTACCATCCAAAATTGGGTTTAGTGCACGTGTAAAATAATCAATAGATTTAATATTGTTGCTTGCATTATCAAAAAAAATTGAAAATATTTTTTTCTCTAAATCTCTTTTCAAATTATACTCATGCAATACATTTATAATGGCTTGATAAATAATTTGTGCGGTGTGCGGATAATTCATGGTTCGAAAACTTAATACTCTTTTTGTAAAATCCAATCATGATCAATATAATGGGCGGTAACACAACTATAACTAAGACCATGTTTACCGGCGGTCCATATATCAGATGTAATTGATATTTTATTTGTTGCAACTGCAAATATGGCCAATAATTCACTTTTTCGTTCAACATATTGTTTTTTTAACTCAGATACCATTTTGTTATGATGAAACCCTTTGTATAATGGTTGACCACAACCTCTAATTACCAATCGAGCAAAATCGGTACAATATGCCATACTTATTGGTTGTTCTTTTTTTGCTATGTATCGAGCAAACTCATTTAACATTTTTTTTTTCGTCATATTTGACAAGAGTTCTAGTACCGTCCGAGTTCAAACAACTTTGTACCATACGGGTATCGGGTCTTTCTTGGGGTTCTTCATTTTTTGCTATATGTTTATCGGCATGTTTTTTAAATTGACTTAAACCATTTTTTATTACATAATTGTACGAAGTTTTGCAATTACTTACCTTACATCGTGCATTGATTAGAACACCGTCGGGACCTAAAGTTTGTTCATAATAGCGTCACCGAGGTGCATCATAAGTTGGGGAGCTCTCTTCCTTCTCTTGTCGGCTCGGATTCGATCGGGGATTCGGGACGCTTGAGTCGGGTGTTGGTGTGGAACATCCCGCACTCGTTGGATGTAACGGTGGAAGTCCACCACTAATTGTTGCATCGGTATTATATTGGGAACTTGGCGGATATTGATTAGAACTTGACGGATATTGAGAACTTGACGGAAATGAGGTCGAACCTTGTCCGGCACTAAAGGAAGTGATTTGCGGGTTGTAATTAGGATCAACATGTGGTTGTGATGGATAATATTGTTGTGATGGAATTTGTTGATAATAAGGATGCGGAGGGTTAGGATTTTGTTGATAGTATGGGTTCGGAGGGTTAGAACGTGGCATTTCTTCACCAAAAATTTCAACGCTCAATCGATGTGCCATTTCTTCGGCTTGAGAGGGATTGGGAGATGTCATTTGATATTGCTAAAAAAATATTAAAAAAAATATAATGAATGCTAAATTGACAAAAAATAATGATAAAAAACAATGTAACAAAAAAAAGAATATAATAGAAAAACAATGATAAATAAATAATGTAACAAAAAATAAAGAATATAACAAAAAAAACTAATTAAAATAAACTAATGATAAAAAAAATTAAAGAATGTAAATATTTATTTAAAAAACTTAATCATTAAATAATATTTTATAAAAAATAACTAATTATTATAAATTAAAAATATAAGTAATTACAAAAAAATAAAGAATGTAATAAAAACGAATTAAAAGAAACGAATGACAAAAAAAGAGTGCAAATATTTATTTAAAAAACTAATTACTAAAAAATATAAACTAATTATAAATTACTAATTATAAAATATAATATATACTAATAAGTAATAACTAACCTTTTTTTTGTCGGAATCGAAAGATTGTCGAAAGCACGAAACTTTAAGACGAATTAACGATAAATAATATAACGAATTGCTAAATTGACAATAATAACTAAATAACACTAATATAAATATTTTTAATTTTTTTTCTGGATAATGTAACAAAATTACTATAATAATATAATTAGAGAATTGCTAATATCAAAAGATTAACGAATTAACGAGAGAGAGTTTGGTTTGGAGAATTGAGAAGAGAGATAGAGTGAAGTTGTTTGTGTGAGGATATGAGATGAAATGGGGTGGTATTTATAGGAAAAAAAATTTGAATTATGATTTTTTATTTTTTTCTGATTTTTTCCGATTTTTTTCGATTTTTTTTGAATTTTTTTGAATTTTTTTGAATAACAGCGGGTTTAACGGGTCGGACGGGTCGGGTTGGACGGGTAAAGTGGGTCGGGTCGGACGGGTTTGATTCCGGGTTTCCGGGTTTTATTCCGGGTTTCCGGGTCGGGTCGAGGCGGGTCGGGCACGGGTTATCCGGGTTTGGCGGGTCGGGTCGGGTCGGGACGGGTCTTAATACTCTACCCTAATCCATCTAAAAAAATAGTTAAAATTCTAAAAATATATAAAATTTGATTTATAACTAGATATTTATATAAAAATTATTTTGAATGGTTCGGATCGATAATTTAGACTTTGAGAACGAAGAACTGATCCATAGTACGAGCGCAATCTGTGTTATGCATAGCACCATAGCCCAACTCCATACTTCAATATAAAAATCATGTTCAATGGTTTTGATCAATTACTTGAACTTTTAAATCGAGTTATGAACACGAAATAAAATAGATTTTATATTTTGTGAAGCACTATAGTATCACTCTTTAATCTTACTTATACATCGATTAAAATATAACAGTTGTATTTGATTAATTTAAAAAATATATAATACTTTTTATTTCTTAATTAACATGACAAAGTAAAATCCATTTAGCAAATTTTATTTCTTAATTAATATGATTTATTTCTAATACTGTAAAGAGGACGGTTCTTGAATTGCATATTTCTAAAAATATCAATATATTTCAATACAAAATATGGCAACAAACAAGTTTAGAAGAAAAATATAATTAATCAATTATTTTTATACAAAAATCATAGTTTATCTAAAAATATATAATTAAATTTATGAATGAATAAATATAATTCAAATTTGCTAATTTTTTTAGCAAAATGATATTTTTAGGCAAGTGATATGATAAATTATATAATTTTTAATGTAGCAAATGTGTTATAAATTTAACAAAGATTTCAATATTTTCATTATAATATATCACGTCATAAAAAATCTCTTATATATCTAATGATTTATGTTCTCTCTAATAATTAATTAATTATCTTTAATCAATCATTATCATTGCAGTATCAAAACACTTACATTCTTAATAAGGAGTAGTGATAGATTAACATATAAATTGAGATTGACTATTGTGAAAATATTTATATTCCTACACAAAATGCACACATTTTAAAAATATCTTATCATGTTCAAAATTTTGATTTTAAGGTGCTAACAAATTCTTCATATAAAAATACTGAAATGAATGATACAATATATATATATAAAGAGTGATGTTATGGTGCTTCGCGAAACATAAAATTCTTTGCGCTTCATGTTCTTATCTCGAATTTAAAAGTTCAAATGGCCAATCCAAACCGTTGAACATCATCTTCATGTTGAAATATCCTTAGAGATCAAATTTTATATTTTTTTGAATTTTTTAGATGGGTACAAAATCGCTAGTTTTGGATGGTGCAGAAATCCTTAGATCAGCAAACCTTGTACTCATTTAGAAAATTGCAAAAATTTTCAAAAAAATATAAAATTTGATTTCCAAGGATATTTCAATATAAAGATGATTTTCAATGGTTTGGATCGGTCATTTCAACTTTTAAATTTGAAATATGGAGGTGAAGCACAAAAGATTTTGTACTTCGCGAAGCACCATAGCATCACTCTATATATAAATATATATCTATACTATTATATAAAGCATCTAAGAATTGGAGGGTCTATTTTTTGTCATGTTAATTTTGTATTATACCCATTTTATCCCTCAATTAGATGGATAATATTTATTTTTGGTTGCTCGAACATTTGTGATCGCGTACATTGATCTCCTCTTTCTCTCCATTTCTTTCCCATATATACTATTATTTCCATAATATTATTTTTTTATTTAGCAACCTTGTGCATATTTGGTAAGAAATTAATGGTGATAGTATATATTAGAATAATTTATTTTTCTTGCCATAAAAATCATGAATCATTAACTCATATTGTGCAAAAATCTCATCCAAGATTAAATATAGTCTTTATTATAAATTTTCTCTATAATTTGGTGAATTTATAATTTAATATTAGATAAATATAAATTTTTTATCTTATAATATTTTAATGTTTAAATAAAAGAGTCTGCTGCAACGCGCGGGTATATAGCTAGTATAGAGAGAGAGAGTAAAAATACTGTGAGTTTAACTCAAAAAGTATATCAAATTGTCTCTAAATTTTAATTTATCATGCTCATTAAATTTTTATATGAAAATCTTATGGGATGCAAAATTTTGGAGTGTTTGGAGTTTTTTAAGTCACCATTTTTAATTTTTAAAAATGATGTTTAAAAATTAAATATTTTATTATTATTTTTAGAACTAATTTTCAAAAATTAAAAACCATGACTTAAAAAACTCAAAACACTGCAAATTTTCGCATCCCACAAGATTTTCATATAAAGAATTTAATGAGAATGATAAATTAAAATTTAGAGATAATTTGATATATTTTTTGAGTTAAGTTCATGGAAGGCCTCCATGAGCTTAAGCTCATGGTATCTTTACTATATATATATATATATATAGAGAGAGAGAGAGAGAGTCCAACTATGGTGCTTTACAAAGCACAGAGGCGCTGTGTGCTTTGCGATCTATTCTTAATTTTAATATCAAAATCTATTAGTAAACCAAAATTTATATATTTTTTTTAAATTTTTTTTGCTATTTTTTTGGGTGAGGAGAAAAATGATTTGATCTGAGAATTTTGGTTCATCAAAAAATGATGATTTTCCCCCTATCCAAAAAAATAGCAAATGAATTCTAAAAAAATATAAAATTTAGTTTACTAATAGATTTGGATATGGAGATTAGATTGATCGGTTTGGATCAATTATTTTTGACTTAAAATTAATAATAGAGCGCAAAACACACAACGCTCTTGTGCTTTACTAAGCACCATAGCCTAATTATATATATATAGAGAGAGAGAGAGAGAGTTAGGCTACGGTGCTACGCGTAGCACGGATGGTTTGTGTGCTATGGATCGTTTCTTCATCTTCAAAGTTCAAATGGTCGAATCATTTTAATGAACTCAGAGCAGATGTAACAATTAGAATCATTTTTGTATGAACTCAGAATCATTTTTGTACTTTGCTACGACTCACTTTTCATATGAAATATCATTTAATTTCACTTATACATCAACCTAAAGTATAATTATTATATTTAATTAGTTTAAAAAATATATTGTTCTATTATTTTTTAATTAACATGATAAAGTAAAATTCATACAACAAAAAGAACATTCTACAATAAATGAACATTGTATGAAATAAACTGATTCAAAAAAAAAATCTTAATTACATGATTTTTTCCTAATATATCCCCTTAAAGGGCGGGGAGAACAACGATCTCTCCATCGGTACACGTCACCTCTTTTACCAGCGACGTCTGATTTACGATTCAATTCGTACTTGTTAGATGTGTGATCAAGATTGAGGCACGGTGTACTTGAAGCGGTTGTGGACCAACGTCATTTTCTGATGGTGCATCGAGTACCGTATAGTCTCTGCTATAAGGTTTGCTTCGGTCCGATACTCAATCCCATTTCTTCAGCAACTCGCTCCACTTTTCTCTTCCCCCTCCTCCTGTTTGCTCCATCGATCTGCTCCGCCTTTTCACCTAGGGTTCAGATTCTTTCGCGATTTCTTCTATTTTTCCTTTCCCCTTCGGGTCTAGGGATGGCAATGGGCCTTACCCGCAGGTATTTTGCCGTTCCCGCGCCTGACCTATTTGTTAAAATTTTAAGCCTATCCTGCCTGGCCTGATGGGATGGGCCTGAAATTTTACGCCTGACCCACCTGTGGGTATTTTATTCAAGCCTGTGCCTGCCTGCCCCGGCCTGTCCGTGCTCGTGGGCCTACCTGGCCTGCCCATACCCGCCCATGCCCCCAACACATTACTTAATTTAACACATATTAACATAATTTAGCAAACACACCAGAACAAGCAGAAGCAAATAAAAATATTACAAAAATAAGTAACAATTCAAATGGTCTCCTGCCTCAATGGTAGTAACAATTTACAAATTGTCAATATAAAATCTGATAATAGGTGCATATGGTAATGCATCATCGGCATAATCTTACAGCCAATGAATTGTGCAAATTAAAAGAAAAAAGAAACAATATATGACCATCAAATAGATTCCCATTAAGCAAGAAATAATTACTCGGAAATAGTTGTCCCTGTCAGATCTATTCTAAGGGTGAAGCTAGGCAAAAGCGAAGAGAGGAGAAACTTCTAGGCTTCAGTTTAGCTTTTTGTTTGAGCTTCAATTTGGATTATACTGGAATGGAGTGGGGCCGGAGGAGGGAACTTCATGAGAGAGGTGAGCTTTTGGAGAGGTGTGCGCCACTGGAGGGTGTCTGCTGGAGAGACGCCCTACTTGAGGCTGAAGAGGGAATGTGCAGCTGGAGGGTGTGAGAGAGAGATTTGAGAGCGAGGGTTTTAGAGAGCGGCAGCAGAGCGCCGCGTGAGAAGGCGAAAGAGAGAGACGAGTGTTGCCTCTGTAGTCTTTATGTCTATTTATTATTAGACTGAACCCTAAGAATTAAGCGGCACAGATCCATCTCACAAATATCCAACGGTCTATAATTAGCCCTGCAGGTATTAATGAATTCATGTACCTGACCTGGCCTGTGTTTTAGCCTGACCTGACCTGGCCTGTTAAAGCATCGGGCCGACCGGGTAAGGCCTTGGACCGGGTGGGTATGAGCAGGCCAACGGGCCGACGGGCCAAGTTGCCACCCCTATTCGGGTCTCTCACCCCTCCTTCCCGAACCCTAGCCGCGCCACACCCTCTTCGATTCTTCTACCCCGCGTCGAAATCATCGAGAGCCGTAGGACACTGCCTTCTCAGATAAGTCTCTCTCTCTATCTATCTCTTTATCTCTCCTGATGCGCTGAGAGGTATACAAGAGAATCAATGAGATTTGTGTTTTTGGGACTCTCTTCTCTTTGGAACTCATTGCAAAGGCAATGACTTCTTTCGTTTCATCTCTTCGGGGAAGCACAGTCTGAGCGTTCCTCTTGGTCACCACTTCTTTCGTCCCTTCAGGTTGTGCTTCTATTTTTTCCATTTTAGTTGATCGTTGTTTCTCATCTATATCAGATATAATTTACAGTATATTTAAAGCATTAATTTGCACCTTTAGGAGGGGAGCAAGGAGCATAGTTGCCTGGAGACTGGGTCTCATTTGGCCATAACACTCAGTGGCTTTGTCTATCTCTATCAGATACAAGCTAAGCGAACTAATACTAATACAAATACATATCATTTAAGTGAATTAATAATTGAGGACCAGGAGTTCTGATTTTACAATTAGTTGATCCAGGATAATTTACAGGAGGTAATGGATAAGGCATGGATGAATTGTCTTTGCAAGGAGTCAGTTAATTTAAGTTTTGTTTAATCATTGTATTATGTTTATTTTGATTTGCTTACAATACTAATGAATTATGTTTGATGATTTTATTTATCATCAATATATAAGTTTAAAGTCATGAATCCTCTTAACTCTCCCTTAATTCATCACATTTCTCGCCTCCTTTTATGTTATTCTTGATTTTCTACTTATGACAGGGACATCCAATTTGATAATTTAAGGTACTATTTTTAGATAGATAATACCATTTAAGGTATTATTTTTACTCGCCTCCTTAAGAGATAAGACAAGGTTGTGATATATTTCTTATTTGTAAACCATAGTGAATCGATCATCTTGATCAAATTGTAATATGAAATGTTTCTTATAAATATTTTTCTTATGTAGGGTTGTATGTTTAAACTAAACAAGTTCCCTGTCAGAAACACCTGGCTCAAATATAGTTAGATGGTTTCAACAGATGGACCTATGGGACCAGTACTATGAGTGAAGTGCCTATGACACTGGTACTCATTCATACATGTCCATTGCTGAAGTTGTGGTACAATACTATGTTTCCTATCTCAGTAATTCAATTGTACACCACTACTTTTAAGTTAGTGATGTATGCTTTCTAATATCATTTAATTCTTATATTAGCACGAACACCTTTAAATGATAAAATTACACTGACTGCTAACCTTTTGTTAGGTGCTTTAATGACGAAAGCATTGTTTATTATTAAAAAATCAAAAGGCTCAGAGAGCTGTATTTTGAGGTGGGTTCACCTTATGAAAGGATATTATTTTTGACAAGGTTTGTATGTTGGTTAATTAATTATGTTCTTATTTTATTTTTTCCATGCTACAAATATTATATTGGTTTAGTTACTGTTGATATTATTTTCACTATTATTCATTTTGATTTATGTATGTATACGAGCTTCCTCATGATATCTTAGGATTTAAATCTCGAGGAACCTAGAACTTCATCTATCAGTAGATGGCAGTTGACTGGTATGTTTCAAGACTCTCATATTTCTCCAGATGGATAGAATTCCTTCATGATTCTTTTGTTTTTGATGATTTTATGCATTTCCTATATTTTGATGATTCTTCAAACGAAAAGTAATTTAAGAACTAATTAATATATGCATTTACTTGGAGGCTGGATAGCCATCATTTTCTTTTATTCGTTTTTAATTTTGTAGATGTTAGTTAGTGGGGAAATTGTGATTTATTTCTATAACCAACGAGTGACAGAAATAACAACGTTTTTCATACTGATCTATATATTATGTATGTCATGGGAAAAATATCACACTTCCTTCGCATTTCTAAATTGATCTATATACTCTATTATCTAGCATTTTTCATACTCAGCATCTTCCTTCAATGTATAATCTCTTCTCCTCTATATTTTTTTTCGTCCTATTCTTTTTTGCTCCCTATTTTCTGGTTCTTTTGGCTATGCATTGGTATTTTTTGCCTTTTAAATCCCTTGCTTCTACCATTCGAGTTTATAACTTCCCGTCGTTTGCATCTCCTTCTCTTGGCATTCATTTGCAGTTAAATCATCAACTCATCATGGTGGTATATGTCGATGAACGTCCGTTACTCCAAACATTGCTCACGAAATGTACTGGTGGTGGGTTGCGCATCGCAAAAACCTATGAGTCGGGAGCTGTTGTTTGCCGTGTTTGGTTCTCAGTTGTGAAGGAACAGAATGGTGTTTTCAACAATTGCTCTTATTGCCTCACAGACAAACATGAGACCTCCTACGAGGTTGCTTGGCATGAAGCTATTTTCGATGCAATCGCGTGTCTCGAAGATTTTTTAGGTGAATTTGTGCGAACCTGTCAGCATAAGAAACTTTGTGTTGCTAGGGGCCGTGTGAGAAAACAAATGAATAGAGTCATTCGAGAAAAGAATCAGCGTCATCAGACAGAGGCTGCTTTACATGTCGTTGAATCTGCCTTCAAGGATGCCGAGGCTGCTCTGGAGGAGGCGACGTGCAAGGCGTGTTCTTTGAGCGATTATACCGTGGCCGATGAAGAGAGGAAGGTTAAGGAGTCCGAGCTGCATGAGACAGTGCGCGCCAAAAACTCTGCTGAGGCTGTCCTCGGCGAGGAAAAGAAGAAAACAGCTTAGCTCTTTGATGATCTAGACAAGGAACATGAAAATCGATTGGCCTGCGAGATTTTGCTTCTTCACCTGCAATCGCAATTGGCTGCTCTCGATGCAAAACTTGATGTTGTAGTGGTTGAGAGAGATCATGTGACTAATGAGAACACCAAGCTTCACAACGACATTCAGCAGCTTATAGGGCGCCAAGTAATGTGCAGATCACACGACAACATTCTTCTTGGCAACCTATTTCTTCAGCAATTGCGGACAAAACAAAATCTTTGTCATGCTTGACAATAGATCAAATACAGCGTTCAGAATTCATGCATGTTGATAAAAATGCACCAACACCTTCTAACAATACCGTGCACAAAACAAAGAAATAAATCATCGACAATAAGACTAGAAACAAGGACGGTAAGAACATCTCACAATTAGAATATATTTTATAGTGCTTAAATAATTTTACAAAAACTATTCTGCAATACAATCAGGAAGAAAAGTAGCAAGTCAGACATCAGCAAGCTAAAGTCCCTTCTACAACCTGCATTATTGGCAAAACAGACATCTTCAAATGGTAATAGATAAGTTCTTATCAATATATATTAACCAAAACATATACATCACTTGATTATAATAATGTTCAACATAGGAAATCACGTTGGATCTGAATCAAGCATCAACATAGATTGTAGTCTTCATCTCTGATTACTCCAGAATGATCACACAACGGAAGCAAAATTGTTGATGTCCTTATTTTGTTTTTTGTACTTTTTAAAATCAAGCTACTGTTATTACCTCAAAGATACATATATTTTGTAGAGATAGAAGTAATAGTGCATGTACCATCAACATATATCTAGACATGATTAAACTAACTATTTATATTTACAAATATTTCTATGCTGAAAATATTATGTACAAATTCTCCATCTCATTATACAATAATTTATTAATATACATGAATTTTTTAGCTCATGTCACAACTAAGTTTGATGATAATTGTGGATGCAATATACACCAGCTCTAACAAAGCGTAAAACCTCTGCCGCGAAGCGCGGGTGCGCCACTCTAGTACCTTATAAAGAGGATATTTTTTCTATTATATATTGCTAAAAATGTCATCATAAAATATGGAACAAACAAGTAAATATAATTAATCAATTATTTTTATACAATAATCATAACTTTTCTAAAAAAAATTTGTAATTAAATTTTAACAAAAAAATAAATATAAATCAAATTTGATAAATTCTTCACCAAAGTAATATTTTTTAGAAAGAAGATGTCATCATTATATAACTTTTAATATAATAGATATATTATAATTTTAACAAAAACTTTATTATTTTTATTATAATCTATCACATCATAAAAAGAAATTTGATATATCTAACATTTTTGTTCTCTCTAAAAATTAATCAATAAATTTTTCAATCCTAATCGTTGCAAAATAAGGATATTTATACACTTAATAAAGAGTACATACAAACACATAAAACAAATAATATAATAATTTTATTATTCACGCTAAATGAGTTATTATCCATATTAACAATATTTAAATTGAATAATAGTAGTATATTAAAAATGAGTTGTATAATAAAATCATTAACATAATAATTTTGAGCATGCAAGCATTGCAAGGGCTTGTTATTATAATAGCAATGAGCCCATTTCACAATGGCACCCATCAATTTTACGAAGCGAAATCATATACTGGAATTATTTCGTGTTTCATGAACAAGAACTTGCTACAACAAGAGTTAAAAAGACCTACCAGTTTTTCCTTCGGCTGCAGTACAAAAATAACACAGAGTCCATCTAAATGTCAAAATAACAGATCTCCTCCCAATAGTACTCACAGCTACATTCATCCATCTCTAAAAACGCTTTGGCTTCTTTACAAAACACCATAATTCCCTTTATAATCTCTCTATTGCAAAGGCTATGCAAAAGTAGAACATCAAAAGAAGCATCCCCACCTAACGAACATAACCTCCCTCCCTATAACCAAGCTGACTCAGCTCATTCGCACTTGATTGATCGGTAAATGTGGCGCACAAATACCAGTGCAGCACGAAAGCCGACAGTACCAAGCATGAGGAAGAAACCATAGCAAACACAAGCCATGTAACCAAAGAAAAATGAGGTTTGCATAAAGCCTGACATATCGGACCGGGCATAGTAGTAGTACCAGCAGTACCCGTATATGAATAACCCCGTCGACCCACCACATAGGAATGCCCTAAAAAGAGATAAAAACATATGAGAGCTTGTACAGACATTCGGCCAGTATATGCCACCTTTGTTCTAGTTTTTTTGTTTTTGCTTGGCTTCTTACAACTATAATTGTCAGTCAATAGTCTAAAACAGTTAAATGAGTTCCTCAGGTTCTACTAAGGAATATTTAGACAAACAAGTACTAACCAACAAACACAAAGGAAATTGGTGCTCAATTAACTCTAGTTTAGGAATGACATCAGCCAGCCTGTGGCTTAATCAACAAACACAAAGGAAGTTGGTGCTCATTTACAAACAGGTACAGTTTGGTAGAGGCTCACCGACAAAAATATCATTTAGGGGTTATGTACATGAAACATAATATGAAGTTATGAACATACCTCCACCACCATTCATGATCTTCTGCAGCGAGTTGGAAGTAGGTCAAGGACACCGTGATAAATGCCGTCACAATTATAAGAATAATGAAGACAATGAAGAGAATGCTATAAATGGTGTAAATCCTGTGGCCCCATACACTAGCGAAGATATAGTAAAGCTCAATGTAGATAGCACTGAAGGGCAAGAACCCTGCCATGACCATCTGGGGAACAGGTCCACGGTACCAGGGAAGTGGCGGGATTTCACGGGGGTACTTGGTGGTACGGGTTGGCGCTTGGAATTCAACTTTACTGTTTTTACCGGCGATGCCACCAAGCACGAGCAATGGGAATGTGACGAGTGTCCAGATCAAGAGGATAACAATGATGGTTCCGAATGGAAGTGCAGCTGTAGCACTGTAGATAATTGCAACTGTGTTGAGGAAGCAGAATGTCAGGAAGAGTGGCCCACAGAAGAGGCACCCTGTCAAAATCAAGTTTCTTACCTGCAAATTAAGCATCAGATTAGCTTTCAATTAGCCGTCAATTAATTAGGGAAGCTTGCAAACTAAAGAAATACAGAATCCAATTATCTAAACATCAAACCCTCGGACAATTGTAGAAAAATAGATTTGGACCAATAGGAACAGTACAGCATAGAAATACACTTTAACTTAGAAATATATTTTTAGTATAAAAAATTGAAATTCACATTCTTTTCAGTACACAACAACTGCAGCTGCTTTCAGGGCCCATTTTCCCATTGAGAATATTTTTTGCAAAACTAATTGTTCCAAAATAATTGACACCAGGTTGGACAGTTGGTGCAACTTACCCAATTTGTTCCCTCAAGCTGACAATAGAAGTTGGTGGCGACATAACCAGCAATGCCAGATGTTAATGCATAAATGACAACCAGTGCAGTGAAGAGAGCTCCTCTGTTGTAGGGGTAGAACACTCCCACTAAAGCAAGAATGAATATGAAGATCGCACTACAAAAGGAGGACAATATATTCTAACAGAGATTAAACCGAGAGACATTGTGCCAATAAAACAAAAAAGAAAAAGAAAAAACACTATTAAGGTCCCAGAAAAAGGATTACAAGACTTACAGTGTGAAGAGCTGAGTGCCGGAGCCAACACATGCAGCAAGGAGAGACTTGTTCTTAGGGTACCTAAATACATCTCCATGTATGTACTTCCACCCAGTCTCTTCCTGTTCTTCAGCCGATTCCTCATCATGTGCATATCTGTCAACATGGTTTCAAATAAAGTCAAAGCTTGAAGAGTTAAAACGAGATGCATAAGGGCCGTTTAAATCAGATAACACTTCACAGAGTCCATAATACTGAATAATGTTCCTCTAGAGTGATCTATTTTAAACATTTTAAGTTAAGTTGGCATCAGGAACTTGTGAAGCTTGCTAGCACATAAAAAATATGGTCAAATCTACCAGAATTATTTGAATTTAAAACTAGAGAATCATCGCATTCTCTCACTCCTCTGCTACTGAGGAGAAGGCAGAAAGCAAAGTAACAATATTGAATCATACAAGCAACTAAATGAACAGACATAGTATGACATAAAAGACGAAACTGTTGTTGCATTAGCTATACAAATATCAAATCATAAAGTCAAGATATTTATCTTCAGACGCCTCTAGTTTCAATATCTCCAACAAAAACTCTAAACTCAAATAAAAAAAATGAAACAAAAAAATGAAACAGTTAGATATGATTGATATTATTTCTTCTGTGTGTTTGTCATATTTTGTTGTGTTCTACTTATCTCAATGGGCATCAACAAGTCATAAAATGAAGTGATGTGGACAATTTCTGAGTGCTGAGTGCTCATGCTTTTAAACAACAAATGAAACTGAAATGCCACGATATTATATACGCAAGTAGTGGCCCCAATATAGATCACATTAATTGTGTAATTTTGTTATCTGTGTTTAGTATTACTAAAGCATTTAAACAGTGGAAGCATGGAAAATGGAGGGGATCCGACCTCTCAATCTCGAAGTTTATATATCCAAAGAAGTTATTTACCAATAAGAACATGCATACAACACGAGACAGAGAGGGATAGAGAAGGGATAAGAGAGAGAGAGCACTTACTTGACGAAGTCGTTCTTAAGAACACGCATGAGAATGGTAGCGAGGAAGCCCGTCAACAGCAGCACAGTGACACAGGAGTTGATAATGGAGAACCAGTGGATCTCAAGGTGGTGCGGAAGGGCGGATGCCTGGGAGTACTTCTCCATGCGGCGTTCATATGGGATGGTTGTTTCCTTCCACTTAACTGAGTATAGGAACTCAACCTCCATCTCCTTGTCTTCTGTCAAATCCGAGACTGCATCTGTGTCAGTCCGTGCACTGACCTCTATCACCCTATTGCCATTGTACTGTACCTCAAAATGTATGTGCCTGTGTTTAGAGAGTGGAACAAAATAGTCATTTCCTTGTTTTCAGAATAGTTCATGAGAATTTCATGAAGAGCTGTAGATTATGTGCGTAAAATAGTCCCTTTTCATGTATTAGGAGAATATTATCCTAGCATGAAACCTCAAGATAAAATGTAAACCAATAGAAAAGTTAAGATATCAAACAAAACTGCACAGAACTTATTCTATGAAGCCATGTTTTGTGATCAAGTTCCAATAAAACAATTATTTTCTTCATAAAATTTTTGGTAACATCAACAAAAATGCTAAGATACAGATACCAACAGTTGCATGTTCAAAATGAACTCGCTATTTCTTATTATTAAGAGGAAATTCCATCTTTACCTAAATCTCAGAACACTAACAGAAAAAGGTATACAAAACTGGAAGAAAGAAGAAAATCTGCAATTTTATTATGCTCAACAACCCAAAAAAAACAAAAAACAAAAAAAAATTACAAGACAATTTGATAATTCCTACCTTTTAATGAATACATTAATCTTTTAGGCATTATTCTAAAGTAGGATGATACCTGTAAAGGAAGTACTTGTATTCACTGGCATCAGTCTTGCCTTCCCTCTCAACCTTGCCAACAAAACCCCACAGAGGTAAATCATCATAGTACATCTGGAAATAATAGTCTTTTGTGACAGCACTTCTGAATTTGGACACATCTTCCTTGGACAGTTTCTTCTTGCAAACTAATTTTGAGTCCAGGTCAACACGAAAATCAAGTTTGTAAGGAGCCTCAACAAGTCGATCCCCATTTAAGACCTCACCAAGTGCCTCAGATTTCTCATTTATGTGCTCTGAAAGTTATAAGAAAATGATAAGATCAGAACAGAAAATTGAAAACAATGTAACAATCAAAACAGTAATAAACAGCAGATTGGTAAACTCAAGCAACTACCCAAACCTGGTATAGGTAACAAGAAGCAGTGATATCATACAGGGAAATTTGAGTATGGTCTGATAAAAACATAATAGGACATATATGATAATTTCTATTCCATATAATTCATACTCAGCTTTCTAAGAAAATGCATGAGTTACTCCTGTAGTGCTAAGTCTCAGATGATTAAGATTTTAAGGTTCAGCTGTTACAAATGAAACAGTACTTACAAGTTACAAACATGAAACAGCTACCCAAATAAGACAGGAAAAGAATTGTAGAATGTTTCATAGAAAAATTACAGCAACATAATTTTCTTAACTGTTTATCAAATAGTATAATTGATAAATAGTAATGTAGATTTTAGCTGGAATAAGGCTTGACAAAGACATCTCATGTCACTTCAACTGGCATTTCTCTTTGTATATACTTCCCAATTTTAGCCAAATAAGAAATGGAACAACATCCACTATTGTATATCAATCTTGCTATTCCCTTTTGTCAGCACTTTAGTTGCAAAAAATGAAGCTAAGAATAATGAAACTTAAAGAAATATTGATCAAAATATACAATAAAATACAAACCGGGGGAGCAAAATGGAAGATCAAAGTAGCGGTATGTCTCGCTGCAACAAATTAAAAAACATAAATTAATAAAGAAAATTAAAAGCTACTGCTATTTTAAGTATCAAAGGCAATGAAGACCTGATGTTTATCCATATCTACAGAGAAAGATTGATGCATATGCAGTTCAGACTACTTTTTTTAGCATAGATTACAGTACTTTATTTCTGTAAAGCACAAATTAGGAAGTAAAGAAATGCCTGTACCAAAAGTTAACAGTTGATAAGGAACAAATTACTCTAGCAAATAAGAACAGTCTATTAAGACAAGATCTAAAATGACAACAACAAGATCTGAGCTGCAGGGGTTATACTTTGGTCTGATTCACGAGATATTAAACATAATTCAGCTCGAATAAAAACCAATTTAAGGTGTTGTTCTAGCATATGTTGTGAATTGCGAACCGGCCTTTTTAAATACAAAGAACAATGTCGAGCACCAAGTTGAATGTCACTAAACCTACAAACTCAAACAACCTAATTATTAATGAGTACTAAGATGTAAAAACTACTTGAGCGCAGCTTAAAGATCTCCACTCGTCATGGTATCTCCCAATTAAAAAAAAATCAAGAAAAAACATCTGTCAGATCCTCGCCTAGGTATCTAAGCCTAAATTAAATCTACAGAATAATTAACCAAGACAAAGACGTTCTTAGATCTGGCAAAATATTTTGAGATCTGACATAGTACAAGCCATAAAACCAAAGACTTAGAATTGAAGAGACTAAGATCTATTACCTCGGATTGTGAAATGGCCCGACCTTGTTCGCATAGAGAGGCACCGGCTCCCCAGCTTTGTAACGGTGATCGGATGCGCTAGATAAAACACCAGTGATAGCGAAACAGATCAGGAGACAAACCGCGACTCCTAGATTCGTTGGCCCCATCTCTTTCGTTCTATCTATCATCTACCTACAATCCCTTTCAATATTTTTCTCTCTTTTTAGTTTCTTGACCCGAACGGAGCGGGGATTATAGAGAGGAAAGAGTAGGAAATGAGCAAGGGTAGATCGAGATGGTGAGATTCCAACGAGAGAAGAAACACGAAGGACGAAGCGGTTACCGAGACCGGGTCTAAATCAGGCAGTGCGGGCAGCGGGTTCCCTTGACCCCCAAGTGAAACTGAAAACGGAGTGTCTCTCTGCTGGAGTAGTATATCGATGGTTTGTGGGGCCGACAGTGCAGTTCATGTTGCAAGTGACTTATTATATGTTAGATACAGGGAGATTTGCTACACAAAATATGATAGTCCCACGACTGTTTCATGCATCAATTAAGCACTGACCGCTGGGGTCAGTCGGTCAGTTGAGCTGTGCGTGGGGACCATCATTCATTGATTTTTGCGTACAAAATGTACTCAACTTCAAAATTTAGAATAATGTGTTCACATCCTTCTAAATTTTTTAATTTAAAAATTGATAGTAATTTTTTTATTTTATAATTTATTGTTTGGTTGACATTTTTTCATTGTTAGTTGCCCGACACCTTTTTTTAGGGGGAAAATATCGATACCCAACTTGCGAATTCTTACTACATACATAGAGTTTTAAGATTATAAATATTAATTACTAATAGGAACGGATGAAATATATATGTAATGAATAATATACAATAATAATCACTGATTTATTATTATTCAGTAGTAATTAATAATTCATTGTTGTGTCAACGATAATTAATGGTTTCAAATTCTGATGTAACATTACTAACTCAATATAGGAAAATAAACTAATTACAATACAATAGAAGTTTGCAAAAACAAGCTTATCTTAAATTGCACCAACCTTAAAATATATTTCACCAATAAATTTCCCTGTAGTGAATTGACAGGAATAATAAAATTAAATTTAAACTAAATGTAAATAATCGCAAGGAATAAATACTGCCAAATATTATCATCACTATAAATAAAAAATACAGTTCATGCTTTTGATCCTTTTTTACTGGTAATATATCTCACCACGACACCAGGTTGCACCGAACTGGTAAACTGACGCAAGTCGGTCCCGATACCGTATTGCCCATTAAACTCACATGCTCGGTTTTATGGTAATAGAGAAGAGTTGAGAATCACAAATAACATAAACAAATAAACATAGCTTTTCTATTCAATAATCTTATACTTAAACAACATAATACTACTTTTATAAAAGCTAAAAAACAGAAAACAAACTCTATAATTTGTAATAATTAAGAAAACTAGACATGCAAATCTGATTTATCTCTATTAAAACATTAATAACTTTCTCTAAAAACTCCAATTGACTTAAATTGAACCATTAAAAATTAGACTTCAAGAGTTTAATTTCATAATCATACTGCCAGAAAAGTTCAGATGGGTAGTCAAAAACGTCTTACTAATCATCTTTAAATTATATGGACTGCACAAAACCCAAAATAGTCAACTTAATAACTTTTTTGGAAATGCATCTCATAATTATGTGGTTCAGAGTTCAAGTTGTACATATAAATTCTTCATCAGTTTGGATTTGGTGTGGCCATTTTCTGTATGTGAATATGAGTTAGTTGCTTCCTCGGTACACACTGCGTTAGGACTCCCAGATTGATCGAAGCTTCACCTCAAACTTGCATCTTCTTCAAAGTATTTGTGGAGATGACTTACGTTGAACGTATTTGAGATATGCAAATTGTTACACTTAACATCTTCTTTGATTTGTCGATTTGCAAAACAATCTTGAATTTTACAATTTGCCTTGTTTGAGTTTTGTGCAGGGATTAACATGCAAATGGACTAGTGCACAAGAACCAAAACTAGTACTGGGATATAAGAGCTTAATCAAGACTGCATTAGACTTATGTTTAGTTAGACTCCAAGCTGGATTGAATTGATCAAGATAAATTGAGCTTAAACAACAAGAAACGTGCTTTCGCCATGTGAATCGTTATAACGGTTCGAATCGTTATAACGGTTCATCTCAATACTCAAAAATATTCTAAGACAGAAATATCCTAAAAGAAACCAGAGTGTATCGTTATGTAACGATTCAGTAATCGTTACAACGATTTGTGAAATGTATAACGATTCTGTAATCGTTATAACGTTTCAGCTCAGTTGATCCAACAGCTATTCTTTTCAAACCGTTATAACGATTCACAAAACGTTATAACGGTTCAGGCCGAAAAATAGTTTCTTTATTTATTTTAGAAGATCTATTTAAAATAATCATCTCTTTCTATGTATGTGGTCAACTGATCTAGCTAAATCATTACTCCAGAGAGCTTACTAGCCATATACAAAGTGAGAGCGATAATTCAAGAGATTGATATACTCAATTAGCCAAATCCTTGTTCAAGCTCAATATAGCTTCTCTCTATTCTCTCAACTTGATTATTCGCATGGGCGGATGCAGGATTTTAGTCAGGGGGGGCAAATATCGAATTGTAATAGCTTATCGGGTTTAAATCCATTAACTAATCGGGTACTAAATAAAAAAATAATAATTTAATATATATTCTTACCTAATAAAAAATTTATTAGAATAATAACATTTTATATATTATAAATAATAATAAAATAAAGCTCAAAGTAATAGATAATCAAGTTGATGAAGAAAATTTTCATCTATAAAGCTTTATATTTTGATATCTTTGTATAATTATTTCATTATACATGATATTAAATATTTTTTTCTCAATAAAATTAATCAGACAATCCGGGGGGGCAAAAAAAATTTCCAGGGGGGGCAAACTACCGAAAGTATTATCGAAAATCACTGTTTTTCAAAATCTAGGGGGCCGCTTTTTGCCCCCCCCCCGGATACTGTGGATCCGCTCCTGATTATTCGTGATCTTCTTGAAAATATTTTTTTGAGCTGTAGTGCTCACCTTTTCTTGAGTGTGTTGTCACTCACATTTTGAGTGTGTTGTCACTCACCTTTCTTAAGTGTGTTGTCACTCACATTTTTTAGTGTGTTGTCACTCTTGTTACCGATAGGCTTGGCAGCCCATTTTTGTAAGGGACCAAGTTCTACAAGTATAAAAACCATTTTTAAATATATCGGTTCAACCTCAATTATTAGAGATTGAGGGTCCCGGAGACGTAGGCATTGTTAAAGCCGAACTTCGTTACATCTTGTGTTCTTATTTTATCTTTACTTTTCTTTTCTCATATTTCTTTGATTGCTATATTCTAGTGAGAATTGAATTGATTTAAATTGTATTCCGCTGCCATTACACTTGAACATTAAGCCCCAAATTGGTTTATACATTTCTATCTTAGATTTTTTACATTCTTGCACTATCTTGACCTTTCAATACCATCATCCTAGGTGTTCAATTTCTATCACAAATTATCCGATAACTTCACACGGTAGGCATTTGCTCCAAACTTCTCCAATATTTCACACAACCCCGCCTTTTTTTTAAGTTTATGATATTCGCCATGTGGAAAACGTTCATTTGGTAAAGTAAAACCAAACTAATTCTCCCACTTTAAATTGTACGTCACGGCACTTTTCATCTACTTTAGCCTTGTATTTAGAGTAAATATATTTAATAATCACAAAAATAAATATCAAGCCAAATAATAATAGTTGTGACATTACACGGATTGTTTAACTTCATTCAAAATATCACAATAAAAATATATATATATATCCTAATTTCTCTAAAAAATATCCTAAAATATTCAAACAAAAAAAGAATTCCTTCACTATAAGTCTAAAAAAATCAGCCAATTATCTGACATAGAACATATACTTCATTAATATCATATCTCAAATGCAAAACAAAATAAATAAAAAATAATAATAAGTTGAGTCCTTGCATTCATTGACGCATAGACATCACCAGTTCACCACCATAAAGATCTTGTAGTTTCCTCCAACTTGATTTATAGAACTAGAAGATTATAAAAAGAATCAATTTTTTTTTATTAAATATAGGAAAGTTATTAATAAATTATTGTTTAAAGAAATTTTACCAGTCACAAATCCATCATCCGTCATTATCAGTTAAAGTTGCATTCTCTAGTATAACTTTTGGAAAATTCTGAAAGTTCAAAAAATAAAAATAAAATTTAACTAAGCTTGAAAATTCACATTCTACTGTTATGACAAAGCTAGTCTCAAAAGAGACATTTATGCTATTGAAAACACAAATACATAAATCAATCTAACACATAAATCATGTGACATAATTTAGGAAAAGTAAAAGGTGAATTTAATTACCTTGTTCAAGCTGATCAAGAACCTCTAAATTTTCTTCTACACCAACTGGACATGTCGAACAAAGCCAATCTTCAGAACACATGAGAGATTGTGCAATTATTGGTGTTAACAAACTCCTAAATGTTTTTTTCACTTTCTTGTCCATATAATTCGATAAGGGCAAACTCCATGAATTCTAATTTATGTCAATTATAAGAATATCTGATAAGGGCAAACTCAAAGAATTAGCTTTCTCAATATTACCCAAATACTTATTATATTTTCCAACCATTTTCTCAGCCATTGCACTTAATTCCTTGTCACTACTATCTTTCAACTTCTATAACAAGCACTCAACATTAGTGATTTCATGAAAAAAATATTAGCAGTCACATAAAAAGATCCAGAAATCCTACTAGTTAAGTTATAAAAATGTTTTAAAAAAAACCGCAATCTTCTCACCATTTTTTCAATCTGATTCGGTAGGTGCACCGATGCCTCTTCCTTTTTGCTCTACCTCTTCACCTTCTTTCTCAACCACATCCACATTAGCAAGATCAAACATAAAATTATGATCATGCTCTACATAAATTTCAAATGCTTTTCTAAATTTTAGTGCTACATCCAACATCATATAAGTAGAGTTCCATCAGGTGGGTACATCTAAACACAATAATGCCTTACTATCAATCTTTTCTATTATCACACTTTCTTTGAATTTACTTAATCTTTTTTGGGATTGTTTCACATACTTTATGGGAGCTCGAATTCAACAACCGAAGTAGACATTTATTTCAAACCATCTTGGACGACAAAGTTAATGATGTAGGCAATACATCTCATGTGGAGGTGCTTCTCATTTTAAGATATCGGTTCCCCAATTAGTGATATTTTTCTTTAACCAATCAATTGCAAGGTTATTTGAACTTGCATTATCAATTGTAATGGTAAAAATGTTATCAATTTCGCATTCAAATAAGTACTTCTTGTTAGTTTGTAATAATATTAAAGTCAATGATACGATAAATTTATTATATAAAGCTTTGTTCATGAATTGGATATTTAAATGATATTTTATTTCCTTGAGTATTATTAAATTTATGAATCATTCCGAGTTCATGACTGGAATTGTGAAACTTCATAATATAGAATATACTCTTAAAAGTCACTAACTGAGATAATTAGCAGGAACACTAATTAACCGCTATCAGGTTAGTATGTGGATTAAATGATGATCAAGTTTTACATACTATAAATAAAGAGTTATCATTTTAATAACATAGATAGATATTTTAGGAACATCGTATTTGACAGACCCCGAATGAAATATTAAATGGAATTGTGTTTGTGTCATTAATGCTTTCATTCAATGTTAAATTCTAAAGTATGAGATATTCATCTTTCCTACATAAGATATATATGTGTGTGATTTCTACCAAACGTTATCCGTAAAAGGTGGCTATAAAGGTAGCACTTCGGTATACATAACTTATGCGGAGGAAGAGATGGTTTGCCAAAAGTACTATTGTCCCTCGTATCTCTATACGAGTTATAGCATCACTGGGCCCCTTGATAGAGTAAGATTATATTTGATAATTTACTCAGGATCAAGAAAAGATTAAGTTTATAAGGATGACACATACCTACCTTGGAACTGATCTGATAACTATGAGACAAAAGAATTAAACACAAATAAATAGTTTATTAGATCATGATATTGTATAGTACAACATCATCTGTATAATTGAATGGTTATAGTACATTCTGCCATATACTTCCTATGATTATAGAGGTTAAAATAGTTTTAACTCTATTTACCAATAACACGGATCATGTCGGGTCACACCGTATAGGAGTTGATCGGAGAATCTTATTGATTAATTATAAATTATTTATAATTAATAATAAGATGGTTATAATTAATTATATATGATATAATTAAATTATATTTGTCATAGAGATGATAAGAAATAAAAATCAGATTGAATTTATAACGTGTTGGACACGTCGTATAAATTTACCGAAATAACAACCGAGACAAATATAATTGTACATGATAATTATATATATATATATATGATTTGGATTTTAAATGTTAATTATGGATTTGATTTTTGGGTTGAGGCCCATTAATAATTAAAACCCCAAAATTAAAAAAGGCCCAAAATCCCAAAATAGCCCAATGACAAACTTGTAAATTTGACCTAACTTTATATTCTTGCAAAATAAGTAATGGTATTTTGGTAATTTTGGTAAACTTTATATTCTTGTAAAACAAGTAATGACATTTTGGTAGTTTGACAAAACTTTAATGATATTTTGATAATTTTGACAAACTTTTTGAAATGATATAAATAGAAGGGGTGGGATGAGAGAGAAAAACACAAAAATTCAGTTCTATATTCTCTCTTTCTCGGTATATGATTGTTTCAAAATTCACGGGATCGGTGAATAGTATTTTTGCGAAAGTTATGGTATTTCTGCACATTTGTGAAACAGAATAACTGTGAGTCGTGAATAGTACTATTTAGTTTTTTCTCGATGAATAGTGTTTTTTTTGCGAGAAACCGTGATTTATGGTATTTTTGGCAGCAGAAATAAGCCGCTCTCTAGTCAGTCCTGGTTGATAACCTACAAAGGTATCACACGTGTGATACTCCGAGACAATCCAATTTTCATTCCAATTAAAATTTAAAAATGAGGTATAAAATCTTATATTAATCTATTTAATTGTTAAGTAGATTAATATTTTAGAAATCAATCATGGAGTAGATTTATACAGGTTTAAAGAGGTGTGTATCTCTCGGTAATCATCCGACATACCGCTTTAACCCTTCGCTTAAATTAGAAGTAAAATAATATTTTACTGTCTTTTATAAAGGATTAAAATATGTGTATCTCTCGGAAATCATCCGACATACTTTAATCTCTAACTTAAATATTAGTAAAATTTTTATTTTATGGTATTTCCGCAGATTATACCTTAACAGGATTTGATTGGACCAAAACCCAACACTTCTCTACTGTCATTCCAATTTCTCTACTATTATGACTAGAAACTGGACAAAAATTCAAAATTCTTTTATTCAGTTTCCAGTCATTATCAATAAAATGAGCAGTGAGACACATAATTTATTTTTTGCAAGGAGGTCCATGTATCCGTGGTAAGGCAAACTCTCTGATTGTTCAGTCTAAAGTAGTCTTTTAATTTGATTTTCTCAGTTATATAAACATCAAAGCAGTCCCCTAGTGATAGTTGATCGAGAGGGTATATGAAACCAAAGACAATTTATTGCCACAAACTTTTTAATCCCTTCTCCTTCAACAAAAGAGAAAGACGACTCATCTAAAATAATCATACAAGTAAGTGCTTGCCTAATAGCATCTTGATCAAACCTTCAATTACTAATTGTACCCATTTTTTTCACCACCAGCCCCTAAATTAGTTGGATTTTTCTCAAACGATAACAATGCTTGCTTTTTTTTTTCTTCTTTACCCTTACACTTTGTCATGTGGGCTCTCAAATTTGTTGTACCATTTCTATTTGAATCAGCGAAAAACTCTTTTTCATAAAAATTACACCTGCTTTTTCATTACCTTTTTGATCTTTAAATTTAGTAAACTCTTTTCATGCTTGAGACCTTGGTCGTATTGGTCTCTCTTTCTTTTTTATTTGGAAATCTCATTCTCAGGTTCCATTTGTCCATCAGTTTGGACAACTTGAGGTGATTGATCAGACATCTAAGAAAAATAAATAAACAAGATACAATATAGTAGCAATGTTATATCAACTCATATCAATATAAAAAGAATAAATCTTGGTAGAAGTACGAAAATAAGATATAAATTAAAGAAAATAACATAATCAACAAAGAAGTAATGACGAAAATTATATCTATTATATTTTTTTTCTCTTCAAGTAGTGTGCGGCTAGGGTTTACTCCATATCGTTCGTTCTTTTTGTATGTCAATTTTTGGTTCACCTATTTTACTCTTTTTGCATTTCTCAGCTTGGTACAAGGAACATTAGAGAGGAGGAGGAAATAAAAAGACAGGTCAAAACTTATTTACTCTTAGAATTCAATTAGAATAACATAATATGTCTATTTTTTATGGACCTCACAGATTTTACTATATCCATAAATCTCGTACACCGAGAGTAAATAAAAAACTTAAAAAATAAAAGGGCATGAACTGCTTTTAATGTATATGTATTCCCAAGATTCCTACATAGAGCGAAACGCATTGGATTTTTCAACTGTATAACATTCGGTTGGTTCAGTTTAATCGGTTCTGCAAAATCTAAACCAATCAAAATATATAAAACCGAAGTGATCTGAATATACAACCGAACTGATCCATTTAAACCGAACAAACTGACCCATTTAAACCGAACAAACCGACCCATTTAATCCGAAATTTATCGGTTCAATTAAAAATCAAATAAACCGGATCCAATGAACACCCCTATATAAGATAACCCAATCCCATCTGCTCTCATTTTGACCACTGAACGCGCTTAGGAAAAGATACAATTTGGATTATAATACCCATGAAAACCTACGATCTGGATTACAATGTTGGAATTAATTATTATTAATTCCAACATGTATGGGCTTATATGTAATAAATATATATTATATATAATGAAGTGATCAAATCAAAGTTTATATATGTAATGAGAAGTGATCAATGTGTAGAATGTGTATTAATGACTTTATAATTTAGTGATGTCTGAATTATATAAAGTCGATAATAATACAATTATGCTATTGGTCTCTGGAGAACACAACTATACATTTTCGTTAAGAGAGAATTATATGGACCGTTAAGACATCGTTTGCACTCGCAGTTATATGGACGTCCATATATAAACAATGATACTGTTGGTTTTGAAACGATTCTGATTTTCCCACTTTCTGCCATCATTTCGTTTCCCAACAGATTCATCTATCTCTCTCTTAACACAATTCCAGAATAGAAGAAAATCGTCGGCGCGGTCCTTTCAATCGCTCCATCGGATTAGAGGAAGATCATTTGGAAGGCTAAAAAAAGTGCAGTGATCAACGGGGTTGTGTATCTCGGAAGATCGACAAAGATAAATCAAGATAATATAATTTATGTTTGGGGTTCAATAGAGGATCACGGACATACAGTAAAGTTCTTTCATACAAACGAACATGTCATAAAAGTATAAAATATCCTGCACAGCGGATGGGTTCTTTGCTACTATTATTAATGAATATATTCTAATTCAAAAAATAAAATTGCACGTTATGAAGTAAAACTGAGACGGAGTCACGGAGTACACAAAAAAGGAAGAAAAAGTCAATTTTTTATTTTTAGAAATGCTAAAAACTTTTTCGTAGTTACAGGAAAAATACATTTTTTTCAACCTGATAGAAAAGATCGAAAATTTTTCTATGGTGCAGGAAATTTTATTTTGTCAATCTCTTTTGGGACCAAAAAATTTCGGTCCTTCCTATTTTATTGTGTCGGCCACAATTGATCTCACAAGAAAAGGGCCAAAATTTTTATTCAGGCCCTTTAGCTCTCAATTTTTGTTATCTTAGTTATTATGATTTTAATTGTAAAAGAAAATTTAGTGTAAATTGCAATAAAATATGAATTGACTATTGTGCTAAGTATAGCACACATGATCCACGTATTATGAATTAGTTATTCGCTTTTAGAATCTAAATAATTGATTCATACTGTTCACAATGATTTTCTATAAGTATTTAGTTGTAGATCAAATTTTATGTTTTTTAGATTTTATTTTTTATTTTTTAAATTGTTAGAAATCACTTGATTTAATTATTACGAGTCATTCAAAAGAAATAATTTTCTAACTATATAAAGAATTACTAAAAAAATTTAAAAATATAAAATTTGTTCTATAAAATATCGTTCATTTTAAATTCGACTATTATAAAAATCTTTATCAAGATAAGTTCACCATGAATGCTTGAATGTTGCGACTACGAAAAACTATTTGATATTTCATTTGCCCTTCTAACATGTAAATTTCTAATTAGTTTCGACGTTGAAATAACAAATAAATATGATTTCCAATCTACAGGGCATGCATATAATCATTTTGAACAGTTTAAACAAATTATGTTCCGTGTTATGTATAATATATCATAGTCCTCTAATATCGCAAAAAAATATTAAGGTAAATATTTAGACTTTTTTTTAAAAATTCATTAACTTGAGAGCTGTTTTGCAAAATAAAAGATATAATAAAAAACACTACATACATCAATAAAGTGCCTCGTTCATCTTTGCATGGAACACGTGCTTCCCCTTTCTAATGCTAATACAAAAAGCGAGAAGCTAAGACATTATTCCATTAACAAATACTCTAATTACAGTACATATATATATCTTAATTAGTAATAAATGAAGATAAAGACCCCTCAGATGACATGAAGAGCAGTTATTCTCTTGTTCTTATAATAGTAATAGTGCCTTTTCCTCTAGTGTTTATCCTTATTAGGCTAACAACAGTTTTGCCTGACAATCCGGGACAACTTGTAGAGACACGAGGAACGCACGCAAACTCTCCGATCGGGTGCCGTACCGGTTTGGCCGGTCTTAATAGGAGCTTTCTGTTTATTTCATCAAGTGTAATACATCCTTCCATTCCTCCTGGTTTCACCACAACAAATGGAGATATGATTCCAATTTTGAGTTTCTTTTTTCTATTATTACCTCCCTCGTTTTCATTTCCTAAAAAAAGAAATGGTATCTAGGTTATATTACAAATAAATTATGTTGCGTATATATGGTGAATTGTGCAAACTCAGTGCTGGACTGTTTACCTTTAAGGGGGGGATTTTTGTTTTTGAATGGAAAGGAAGGGGAAAGAGTGACTTGAGGTATTGACCAAGTAGCTTGTTTTGTGGGTGGGCCCAGTGTCAGAGATTCAATTTGAGAGGAGTCAGAGGAGAGAGATTCTTCGTGAAATTGTGGGGTGCTCATTATTTGAACAGTGGGTCGCGCTGCAAGCAACAAAAAGGAAGAAGTTGTCAGTTAATGGACTACCTAATTTCTGTTAGTTCTACCAAATTGTATATACTTACAATGGCTTATAAAAATTGGTTATATATTTGGAATTCCAATTTTTTTGAAAATACATTTCTGAGACTCGGCGAGGTCAGAAATTGAATGTCTTTGTAGTGAAATAGCATGTTAAACAAGGATATATAAAGTTTTATGTAAAAATTAATTTAAGTTGACATTATGAAAACTAGTTAAAATTTTCCATGTGCCTTAATTTTTAAAACAGAAGATTTCTTTAAAGGCATTGTTTAAGAGTTTGAAAAATATAAAAAGGATATTGCACTGAATTTATTGCAGACAAGAGTAAAGAGGTGTAGGGACTACTTATATTTTAAACTTACTTCGTAATTATGCGCAAATCATGCATGGTTATGAAAATTATAAGCTAACCTGATAAAAATATGTACATCATAGCGGGCTTTAAATTTTAAATTTAGAATAAGTAGGTCCTACAGAAGACACGAGGGAAATGACAGTCGACCTATTTTAATCATTAATTAATTTAGTTCCCGGATAATTAATTCAACACCTTTTTGTCTTCTTGTTGTAGGCATTCATAATTCATAAAGAACAGATGCACCTCCTAAGAATACCACTAATCAGACAAGAAGAAAGAAACATTGCAAAAAAGAATATCTGAAACTGTACCTAAGAGCAAGCTTCCCCCTTGCTCGGTTCCATTGGTACCGTTTACATTTTCTCCATACCCACTTGAATCCCAGAAACTCTGAAATGAAGCAAAATTACCAATGAGATAAAACACATTACTTTAATTTATCCTTTTCTATTTTTGCTTAATTTATATGAATTAGCACAACCTTGCTACTCCTAAAAATGGGATAAATGTAAAAAGGAACTTGCAAACAGATATATAGATTGTAGTCGGTTGGCAATTACCTAGGACAGATATATAAATTTTCATGATTTCAAGTTAAATTCAAATTAAGCAAAAGGAGAAAGAAGGAAAGGAGAACCTAAAAACATTAATACACAAAGTTAATTTGTGAATTTATCTTGGATCTAGAGTTACTCTATTTTATTTTTTTGTTTAATTTCTTAATGTCTATCAAGGAGAATTTCCAAGTCAGAAAATGGATTTAATTAGAAAATATATTTTTGCTGCAGAGTAGAATCCCAAGTTGAATTGAATTACGTTCTTTTACAAAAGTAAACTCTAATTAATGCACACTAGTGTTAACAATGTATTATATTAATGTATACTTAATTACCTCAATAAGGTCTTGCAAATCTTCACCCGTTGGAAATGCATCGTTTAAACTAGAAGGAGATAACCTTCTTCTCTTGCAATTCTCGACCCATGAGAAAGTATCATCTTCTAAAAATCCACCAAATGGAGCCTCCATTTCTAGGATCAAACGAACGAAGGAAATTTTCAAAACCAAAACATAGCTGAGAAATGCATTCAACGAAGAGAAATTCGTTGGATGAAAAATTACCAAGGGGGTTGAGCAGCTCATTAGCATCGCCATGGCCAAATGGTTGTGTTGAGAATAGAAAAGTGTTATCTAATGCCATCATCTCTGTCTTCTCTCTCTCTCGTCTTCAAGCGCTCGTGACTTTGTGTTGTGTCGTGAGTTACAATTACATGGATTTTCTGAATTTGAGTGCTTAAATAGGGGACTTTTGGTAAAGGCGATTGAGGTCAAGGATTTCATTTCTCTGTTATCGGCAATTAATTGTAAACTCATGGAATTTTCACATGTACATGACAAAGTAAACCTTGACTTTCCCGCAGTAAATCACAATTGCAATATATAACCTTTGCTTACTGAGGAGACCGTTTACGCAAAAAAAAAAAAAAAAAAAAAACCAACCAAACAAATTTGGGGACATTTTATGTTTGTGTAATAGTGAAATATAACAGAGGATATTGACTCTCCTCTGAGAAAGAGATGATTGGAAGCACTCAGTCAATGAGGAAAAGGATATAAAAGAAAATAGACAGAATAATAATCTCAATTCAAAGAGAACCAACCAAACGAAAAAGCTAAGGGGGTCGTTACGGCTCTTTATCGTAAATCGTTACTCATTTGCCTTTATTTATTTTTTTCAATTCTTTATTTTTTTAACATTTCAAGAACTCTTTGGCATGAATTCAACCTTTATTTTTTCTGTGAGTTATGGCAATTTGCTTTATTCCTTCTTTTAAAATGTCAAATGATCAAATCATTGAACGCTCAGATTGATAATTCATCTTTAGGCATTATTGTTGGTGTTGAGGTGTGACAATTATTTTATTTTTCTTTTGAGACTGACAGTCCAGCATCGCAGTTATTGAGATTTAAATCCCTAACGGCTTGACCACAATACGCAATTAATCACAAATCAGATGGAGCGCATCAAATCATTTTTTTGTGAAGAAAATAGAGTCAAACCTCTCTTTTATCCAAGTATCCAACGGCCAAGTAGTATGTCTAGTTGCTTTTGAAATTTATGTGACATCATAGTCAACGAGTGATGTAGACATGAATCATGACATTTACCATCGAAAAAGTTTCTACAGTTTAAAATTGTGAAATATGAAATTGAGTTAGGCAATTGAAGTGAGAAACTTTTAGGGTGTAAATTATTGATGAGACTCATCGGGTTAATCTGATTGATTCGAATCGATCTGATCTGATATGATTTAAATATAAATGAATCAGATATGGATCTAATTTTTTTTACTCAAATCGTATCGGTTCGGGTTCGGGTTCGGGTCAACCTGATCTGATCAGATTAATTATATTTTTTGAAGTAATTTTATAATTTAGTAATAACTAAACTATAAATATTTATTAATTATGCACTAATTAAGAATAATTATAAATTAATTAATATTTAATTACTTAAAATAATATAAAAATAATTAATATATATTTAATTATTTTACACGAGCTGATCCGTAATCCAGTCGGGTCGGATATGAATCAAGATTTTTTGACCCGAATATAATTGAATCGGATAAAAAAATAATAAAATAATGATGACCCAATCAGATCCGATCCATTGACCCCGCTAGAAACTTCCCACCAGCTAACAATTTGATGTTTATTTAAGGTGTCCATCTGTTCTTGAACTCTTAAAACAATCAATATTAGAAAATTGTCACGTACAAAGAAAAATAATAATATAATTTGTAAGTCTCTCAGTCTTTTATGTATCACTCTGATCATTTTTTTTTGTAAATTTAACTATAACTAAACAATTTGAATAGGTTTAGATCCTACTGATGTTAAGTTTATTTGAAAATATATATATATATAGTTAACAGGATTTTTTTTACAATAAATAGACTCAGCGCCGGAAAAAAAAAGCCATTTAAACTCATTTTCTAATGCGATAAAAATATATAATACGAATAGTGAATTTGATAAAAATATATGTGTATGTCGATTGTGAAAACGAATTTAACATGTTAATGTTAACACTGTCACGTCTCTAAAACCATGTATTTTTTTATTATTGTGCGGTAATATTAAACTATTTAGTATGTAAATTTGTTATTATGTCTGTAAAAATAAACAAATAAGGCTTTAAGTATTACTTTAATTTTTAAAATCGAATCTTTTTTAGTATTTAATTAGGAACAAATTCTTTGTGTTATTTTGTTAGAAATTATATAATGTTTTTTGTACTTCTATGATAATTATTATTGTTCATTCTTATAATAGCAGTTTTTACTTATTAAATATAAAAATGTGTTAGCTCGCCTCTTTGTAAAACTATAAATTAAAATAGTAAAATGTCTGTATTAAAAAATTAACTGTGAAATCTCTATTTATAAATTTTCCGTTCGAGAATTACTAACAAATCCTCCAAACTGTTTTGGTCTTGAATTGTCCCATCAATAGCATGTAGATGCTTCATCATTTACCATGGACCAATTTCTATTATTGTTTGGTTGGTTTTACACTCACTCACTTTAACTTTCCCTGGGCCAAATTTTAAAACTTTTGCTGAAAGTTGGCATTTCAAGTTTATTTCATGTCGCATACAAATTTTAAAACTCGACATCTGCTACTTTTCATTTCGAAGAGCAATACCAACGGTGCTCTTCGCGTTAGTTCTACAATGTTTTTGAATTCGATGAATTTTCACCGTCAGATCTGAAGAGTAGGAGCAGCGGATTTTTGTTTAATTTTTAAGGCAAAATAAAATAAATATCCGCAGGGCCAAGAAAAAGCAGAGACAATTAATTCTAAATTCGAAAGAATCAATATTCTCAATTATGGTATATATTTAGTTGCACAGAAAAATAATTTAATTATTCAATATCATTTTGTGTTTTTTATATTTAATTATAAAACTGATATATATCATTTTGAATATTTTATTAATTTATTCTTAGCATTTAGAAACTAAAGCCGTTTTTAATGTCTTATTATTATTAGATAGATTCGTTGCTCGTTTGGTCAGGCTTATCGGGCTCGTTAAACTCGTGATCGTTATATGGAAGTGTGACTTTAAACTTCAGTTGAACGCATTGAAATCGTTCTACTTCTATCCATAATTAAATATTTAAAGACAATGAGAACAGTTAATGTACACAGCTGTATTGTGATAAAACGACTGTTAAGACCAATTAGTTGGCATCGATATTAGATAAACTGTCATGTACAATATTGGGATAGGTTTTTTGCATGCAAACTCCCATTTTGATGATCTACGTCTTTATATAAATGATATTGCACATAAATATTTTGTTTTACTAAATAGGATACTATAAAAATTAAATTTCATTTTTTGAATATGGTGCTTCGCGAAGCAAAAAAAAAATTGTGCTTCACGTCCGTATCTCGAATTTAAAAGTTCAAACGGCCGATCCAAACCGTTGAACATCATCTTCATATTGAAATATCCTTGGAGATCAAATTTTATATTTTTTTGAATTTTTTTGATATTTTTTAGATGGGTACAAAATCGCTAGTTTTGGATGGTGCAGAAATCTTTAGATCAACAAACTTTGTACCCATTTAAAAAATAGCAAAAAATTTCAAACAAATATAAAATTTGATCTCCAAAGATATTTCAATATGAAGATGATGTTCAATGGTTTGGATTGGCCGTTTGAACTTTTAAATTTGAGATACGGACGCGAAACACAATTTTTTTTTTTTTGCTAATACACCATAGCATCACTATATATATATATGTATATATATATATATGTATATATATATATATGGAGTGATGCTATGGTGCTTGCGAAGCAAAAAATCTTTTGTGCTTCGCGTCCATATCTCGAATTTAAAAGTTCAAATGGCCGATCCAAACCGTTGAACATCATCTTCATATTGAAATATCTTTGGAGATCAAATTTTATATTTTTTTGAATTTTTTGATATTTTTTAGATGGGTACAAAGTTTGTTGATTTAAAGATTTCTGCACCATCCAAAACAAGCGATTTTGTACCCATCTAAAAAATATCAAAAAAATTCAAAAAAATATAAAATTTGATCTTTAAGGATATTTCAATATGAAGATGATGTTCAACGGTTTGGATCGGTCGATTGAACTTTTAAATTCGAGATACGGACGCGAAGCATAATTTTTTTTTTTACTTCGCGAAGCACCATAGCATCACTCTATATATATGTGTATATATATATATATATATATATATATATATATATATATATATGTATATACATATATGGAATAATGCTATGGTGCTTCGCAAATAAAAAAAAATTTTGTGCTTCGCGTCGTATCTCGAATTTAAAAGTTCAAACGGCCGATCCAAACCGTTGAACATCATCTTCATATTGAAATATCCTTGGAGATCAAATTTTATATTTTTTTGAATTTTTTGATATTTTTTAGATGGGTACAAAGTTTGTTGATCTAAAGATTTTTGCACCATCCAAAACAAGCGACTTTGTACCCATCTAAAAAATATCAAAAAATTCAAAAAAATATAAAATTTGATCTCCAAGGATATTTCAATATGAAGATGATGCTCAACGGTTTGGATCGGCCGTTTGAATTTTTAAATTCGAGATACGGACGCGAAGCACAAAATTTTTTTTTTTGCTTCAGCAAGCACTATATATATATATATTATATATATATATATATAGAGTAATGCTATGGTGCTTCGCGAAGTAAAAAAAAAATTGTGCTTCGCGTTCATATCTTGAATTTAAAAGTTCAAACGGCCGATCCAAACCATTGAGCATCATCTTTATATTGAAATATCCTTGAACATCAAATTTTATATTTTTTTGAATTTTTTTGATATTTTTTAGATGAGTACAAAGTCGCTTGTTTTGGATGGTGCAGAAATCTTTAGATTAACAAACTTTGTACCCATCTAAAAAATATCAAAAAAATTCAAAAAAATATAAAATTTGATCTCCAAGGATATTTCAATATGAAGATGATGTTCAACGGTTTGGATCGTCCGTTTGAACTTTTAAATTCGAGATACGGACGCGAAGCACAAAATTTTTTTGCTTCGCGAAGCACCATAGCATTACTCCATATATGTATATATATATATAGGTATATACATATATGTATATATATAGATATACCTATATATATATAGGTATATATATAGATATACCTATATATATATAGGTATATAGATATACCTATATATATATATAGGTATATATATATATATATATATATATATATATATATATATATATATATATATATATATATATAGTTATATACATATATGTACATATATATAGGAGTGATGCTATGGTGCTTGCGAAGTAAAAAAAAATTTTGTGCTTTTCGCGTCCGTATCTCGAATTTAAAAGTTCAAACGATCGATCCAAACCGTTGAGCATCATCTTCATATTGAAATATCCTTGGAGATCAAATTTTATATTTTTTGAATTTTTTGATATTTTTTAGATGGGTACAAAGTTGCTTGTTTTGGATGGTGCAGAAATCTTTAGATCAACAAACTTTGTACCCATCTAAAAAATATCAAAAAATTCAAAAAAATATAAAATTTGATCTCCAAGGATATTTCAATATGAAGATGATGCTCAACGGTTTGGATCGGCCGTTTGAACTTTTAAATTCGAGATACGGACGCGAAGCACAAAATTTTTTTTGCTTCGCGAAGCACCATAGCATTACTCTACAAAAAAATTTTGTGCTTCGCGTCCGTATCTCGAATTTAAAAGTTCAAACGGCCGATCCAAACCGTTGAGCATCATCTTCATATTGAAATATCCTTGGAGATCAAATTATATATTTTTTTGAATTTTTTTGATATTTTTTAGATGGGTACAAAGTCGCTTGTTTTGGATGGTGCGAAATCTTTAGATTAACAAACTTTGTACCCATCTAAAAAATATCAAAAAATTCAAAAAAATATAAAAGTTGATCTCCAAGGATATTTCAATATGAAGATGATGTTCAACGGTTTGGATCGGCCGTTTGAACTTTTAAATTCGAGATACGGACGCGAAGTACAAAAGATTTTTTACTTCGCGAAGCACCATAGCATTACTCCATATATATATATATATATAGGTATATATATATATACGTATATATATATATATATATAGGTACATATATATATATATATATATATATAGGTACATATATATATATATATAGGTACATATATATATATATAGGTACATATATATATATATATATATATAGGTACATATATATATATATAGGTACATATATATATATATAGGTACATATATATATATATAGGTATATATATATATATATATGTATATATATATATAGGTACATACATATATACACATACATATGAGTGAGGCTATGGTGTCTCGCGTCCGTATCTCGAATTTGAAAGTTCAAACGGTCGATCCAAACAATTGAACACCATCTTCATATTAAAATATCCTTGGAGATCAAAATATATATATATTTTTGAAATCTTTTATTATTTTTTAAATGAGTATAAAATTTGCTGATCTAATGATTTTCGCAACATCCAAAATTAGCGATTTTGAACCAATCTAAAAAATAGCAAAAAATTTCAAAAAATAAAAATTTTGATCTTCAAAGATAGTTCAATATGAAGATCATGTTCAACGATTTGGATCGGCCGTTTGAACTTTCAAATTGTAGATGCGGGATATGAAGCACGGGTGATTTTGTGCTTCATGAAACACTATAGCCTCACTCATATATATAGAGAGAGGAATGTTAAAATATAACGCATTGTATGGGTGCGCCGTTTGAACTTTCAAATTCTAGATGCGGATATGAAACATAGGAGATTTTGTACTTCGTGAAACACCATAGCCTCACTCATATATATAGAGAGAGGAATGCTAAAATATAATGCGTTGCACGGATACACCCGTACACCGAGTTAAAATCTTGAATTTCAAGTTAAAAATGACCGATCCGAACTATTCAATATATTCTTCGTATCAAAATCTTGTAGAAAATCATATTTTTTTATATTTTTTGAATAGGAAGAAAATCATCACTATTGGACGATCCAAATTTCTTAAATCAAACAACTTTCTCTTGATCCAAAAAATAGCAAATTTTTTTTTAAAAAATATAAAATTTAATTTTCTACAATAATTTGATATGAAGAATAAATTAAACGGTTTGAATTGATCATTTTTAACTTGAATTTTGAGATTTTAACGCGATGCACGAATACATCCGTACAACACATTATATTTTATTCTTCCTCAATATATATATTTCTAATAGGTCTTTGCAAATTATGGAGAACTACACGGGAAAAAATATTGAGCACATGTAACTATCATCCAATCCGCATGACAGTTAACTCAAGGTAAAACAGGCTTCTTTATGCCACGCCGACAGGCTGTGTGAATAAAGTGCTCCCCTTTTTGCTTTAACAACGGTGAGAAATAAATAAGAACTGTCTGTACATTGTAAATTTTAGCTTTTGTCAAAAGCTAAAAAAATTATCAACGCATGATAGAGCACGCTAATTACTTAATCCAGAAGCGAGAGATTAACGGAATAAAAAAATAATAATTGTAGCTTTTGCCAGAAATCAGAATTTATGAATGCATCACAGATTACTGAAATTTTGTTTGCAAGTTTGCCACACCAGTAAGTTGTAGATCCATCAGTAAAGAAAACAGTAAATTGTAAATTGTAGATGGCTTATATTATACACAATATAACATTCAATTTTCACTTCAATTCTGAAACAATTCCATTGCCTTCCGGTTTAAATAACAGTCTTTCATAAAAGGAGGTATATCCAAAAGCTCCAATTTTAAATTGGGTGGGCACCTGACTATCACAAAATAGTATAGTAATGGCAGCAGATATCAGCTGAATCATGCTGATATTCAATGATTCATAACGAGAGAATTCACATTCACATGCATATGATATGAATTATGAAATGCAAAGGAGGTGAAATTAATCAAAACAGTGAAAGAAAGAAACGCATTGAATGATAAAGGGTCCCTTGTCCAAGTACAGCAGCAACGGGGAGTAGCACCTTCTATATCATATGTGGTATCTCGTGTGGGCCCCACAGACTGTTGTTTCTTTTCCTTTTTTTCCTTTTCTTTTCTTTTTCATTGTACCGGTTCGATCTCTGTCTGCTTGTCACCAGTCACCACTGCGGCAACTTTAATTTGAGAGGGGTCCCCTTCCTTCCTTCTTCCCCTTCCAGTGCTGCATGCTCATCTGGCAACATTCATCTCAGGTACCAGTACCAGCACCAGCAAGGAAAAGTTTTGTGGTTTTGTGGGGCTCATGCATGCGTTTCACATTTGATTTTTTAACACGGTATTTCTTTTTACTTTTTCTCGGTGAAAAATGAAAATCTCGTTTGGTTCATGCATTCATTAATTATTGAGGTCACGGTTCAGGAATGACGATTTTTGAGAGAATACCTTGTGCTGGTGCATCAGAGTCTGGTACAGTTTTTGGTTGGCGCTTAAATTGAGAAGATTGTGGGATATTTGTCCCGATTTTTCCGGTGCAAACAAAGATTCCATGTCGCTTCAATTTCCCTTTTTAAGCTAAATTTTCCGTTCCAAACTTTCCTATTTATTATACACTCTGGTCGTTTAATTAAGGCACTTAAAGAAGTAAATACAATGAAACTAAATAACTGGAGTTGAATAGAGTTTAAATTATTTTGAGTTCAATTCATTTCTGACTGAAAATCAACTTGATTTAATTTATAAAAACAATTTTTAGCATATATGCATCCAAATCCTACAGTATATGTATCTAAAATAATTATTTCAACCCAAAAAAATTTAATTTTTGAATTATTTGTTCTTTAGAAAGGGGAGTATAAATTTGGGTGAATTTGAAAGATATTTAGCTTTCCATCAAACAATTTCAAATTCTTAATAGGAGTTTTAATGGCTTTATGGCTAAATGGCTGATGGACAATCAAATTTTAAATATACTAAAAAAATTGATATACACAGAGGATCTACAATTTATTTATTTTTTATTTTAATGATGTGTCTCAAAGTATGTAAGATTTGAATATATTGCATATGTTGGATGTGTGATACAACTACCAAAAAAAAAATTAGAAATTAAATTAGCAACTCTTGATTGCATTATATTTTGATATCTTTGCATAATTATTTCATTATGCACGGTATTAAATATTTTTTCTCAATAAAAATAACCGGACAATTCGGGGGGCAAAAAAAAATTCCGGGGGGGAGGACACGTGACGAAACATTACCGAAAAGTACTATTTTTTAAAATCCAGGGGGGGCACGTGCCCCCCTGGATAACCTTGGGTCCGCCCCTGGATTGCATCATGTATGAAAGGGTCAAGAACTATTGAGAGGCTCCATACATGCTTGATTAAGTACCACGATGACATAGTGACATACATATATGAAGTATATATGCATCTGTTTCACAGTAAATGAACCAAACGTTTTAGTAGTGCAGCTACCAATCGCTCCACCAGTAAGACTTGTTCCTGTCCGGATTGATGCATGGCTCTCTTTAAATTTTTCCAGTTAGGACCACAAGGCTCAACAAACCTAGCTCTTATATAATACAGATATTTCTAATTTGGTGCGGATATCCCGCTACTGACATAAATACAACATAAATGAATGGAAGAAATAAATTCACATTAAATGAGGAATAAATTAATATATGCTAACACAGTCAAAATTAATGATTTATATCAAATAGGTTATTTTAAGTTTATATATGTACATTATTAAATAGATTTAGAAGTAGATTTAATTATTAGAAGATGGTTCATATGAAAATAATTTAGTACGTTTATCTAAAACAAACCTAAGCCACGGAGTAAATATCTCTTTGATAAAAATTAAGTACGAAATGTAAAACATATAAACTATAATTGTAACATTATTAGTGATCGGTCTCTTGTCTCTCTATGAAAAAGTATATAAATAACACCGTCAAAAGATATCAAAGTTGAAATTTTACTTAAAATAATTAAGCAAATCAATGAATAAATCAATAGATGGATAAATATATGCCTAGGATAAATTTAAATGTTGTGACGAAAATATCCCCTCTTTTAGTGTTTGAACTTTTAACTCCAACACAGTGGACTCCTGTAGTTCCGTTGCAGCGGAGCTCCCAAATAAATTGGGTCAATAAGGCCTAAACATTCTACTTGGAGCCTCGTGCAATGCAATCATCACTTATTAGGCTAATACGGATCACATATGGGCCTTGAAGTACCAAATCAGGCAAATTCCAATACGTGGTTGCTTTCAAATTGTCAAATTGCCCGAACGAACCCCTCGGGCAGTTGTGCCGCACATTTCAAATAGTCAAATTGCCCGAAAAACATTACCCTCTCGTTGACCAGCTAACCCAACTAAAACCTGATTGAAGAATTGATCTCACAAAATTGCACGAGAAAACCGCACACTTCACGACTCATTAAACCCCTACTTCCAAATCAAGTACAATACAACTATACATCCTCTGCTTCCAGATCTCTTAAGCACCTTCCTCTCTTGTTTCTTCGTTGTTCTTTCTCCCTCCCCTTTCTGATCTTATCAAGCCAGGAGCTATGAAGCAAACCAACCTTGTCAACACCTGCTTAGTGAAAAATGAGTATGCAATCCTTGCTTGGCAAGAGCAGACCAAATGTATAGTTGGCAGATTTGCTTGAACCATTATTAACTTAATCATTTCTAAAAGAGTTCGATTTCTCCTTTCAGCTACTTCATTTTACTGTGGAGTATATGGTATGGTCAATTGCCTAAGTATTACTTTTTCTTCGCACATTTGTTTGAATTCATCAGATAAATATTCGCGACCACTATCCGTTCTTAAGGCCTTAACATTTCTATCTAATTGATTTTCAACAAAAATAATAAATTTCTTAAAGCAAGCAAAAGCTTCAGATTTATGAGATATCAAATAGACATGACCGTATCGTGTATAATCATCAATGAAGGTGATAAAATATCTACCTCCATTTCGTGCCCTCACATTCATTGGTCCACAAATGTCTGAATGAATTAATTGCAATGGAAATTTAGATCTAGTTCCTGTTCCGAATGGTTTTCTTGTCATTTTTCCTTTTAAATAATTTTCACATGTTAGTAGACTAATCCGTTCAAGATGGCCTAGTAAGCTTTCTTTGGCTAATCTTTCTATCATTTGTTGTCTAATATGATCTAATCTCATATGCTATACATTCACATCAATATTATTAACAACATCTAAAATAATAAAATCATTTGATACATATCAATAACCATAATATACATCATCCAGATACAACTTAATACTAGTACTGCACATGTTCAAAGTAAATCCAAATCTAAGAAGAAGAACAACAGATACAAGATTTCGTCAAATTTCATGTGCAAGTTATTTTTATGGCCCGTGTGCGAGTTATTTTTATATATATAAAAAAAAAAAAAATTATAAGAATTATAAAAGAAAATCTTATTTAAAAAAATTACAAACAAAAGCTGTAAATAATATGGTTGGGCCGCAAACTTAGTACACGGCCTATCTCTCAGCGTCAACTTATGATATTCATAACTTTCATATCATTTATTGGAATTTAAATTTTTTGTACTTTCTAGAAAGGTCATAAAGTTCTATATAACATACTAAAATTTTATAAATTTTGAACTAGCCAATTGAGAGAAAAACTTTCCAAAATAGAAAGGTCACTGAAATTTTAGTTTGTTAGTTTGGACCTTTTTGTGTTTCTAGGCATTTTTCTTTCAATTGGCTAGTCCAAAGTTCATACAACTTTATTATGTTATATAGCAGTTTACGGGCTTTCCAAAAAGTATAAGAATGTTAAAATTTAACAAACGACGAAAATATTATGAATGTCGAAAATTGATGCTGAGATTTAGCCTGCCAACTAAGTCTATGGCCTAACTTTCTTTGGGCTATTTTGAGTTGCAAATCGAGTATGCGTCCCTTCTTTTTTTTGTAACTTTTTTGAAAATAATTTTTTTCTTTTCTGATTTTAGTTTTTTATTTATTTTTTATATATAAAAATAGCCCCCACCCCACGTGCATGTATTGTGGCCAATTTGGGTTTGGTGTTAATTATAAAGTGACTAAAGTAATATTCCAAAAGACATTCTCTTATATATCCCAAGCAATATCAAATGAACCAAGATTAATGTTGGTCTAACAAAAATAATAAAAATGTTAGCGTAAACTCCTGAAATGCACTATGAGTATCAGTGATTTAGTATTGGTCATCATAACCTTGTGGCAACATGAAAAAGAGAAGCGACCATATTACATAAAAAACATCGATTAAACAAACACAATACATATGATAATATAAGAATTTATACTACCACAAGGTATCAATCTAAAATTTTTAAACTATCACAAATTGGCATCAAATAATTTGCATATCAAGCCTAAATCTATTCTCTTTTGCCGAAACCCTCAATTATGCAAATAAGCCACATATTGAGTCCGAAAGTATCAAATATACACAACTTAGCTCGAGTACCTTACATTTTTTGGCTAATTTTCACACATAAGCAAATAGTTTCAAACAAAAAAAGATTAAACTAGAGTCGACTGAACTCATAATACTGCAACAGCACACAGTCAATTCATCTTGTCTCTTAGTAATGGTCACTCCATGAAACCTTATCAGAACCACTAGCCAATGCCTATGTGTATCACTTATCAGATACTAGGATAAGATTTTTAATGCTAAGTGTGAATGTTGCCTCTACGTACTTTGCTGAATTCAAGAGGGTTTTGAAGGTTCATATACCCCATTATTTTATCCATATTTTTATATTTTATGTATATAACTATAGTTATTGGCCCCTACGTAATTTTAGAATTTTTTTTAACAACTTATATACTAAATAGGTCTGCACAAGTCTAATCTTTAAACAAAAAACTAAATGAAATCTAGTTGATATGCATAAACTTCTAAAAAAGCCAAAAAGTAATATTTTCTATTTATTGTTAGGTATATATTCAAATAGTAACAAAGTAGGTTCGTACTTATAAATAAATCTCACAAAAATTAAAAAAATATTCTCGATATCGAAATATGAAATAACCAATTATTCTATTATTATTATTTATTTTCTAAAATTGAAAGATTTGACACCCTTTTGAATTGGAATTGCTAAAATTGAAATTTATTTAGTTGAATATGTATTATTTATATATAGTTAAATTGACTATGTAAGACAAACTCTGTGGCTTATTCATTAAGTGTAGTCATAACTAATAACTACTTGTACTATCAAAAAGTTGTTTGGGAGGGAAGTAATTGTCTTTTAAAAAATAATCTTCATTTTCAAACCAACACATTCATACTCATTCCTAGTTTAGTTTCCTATTATGACTAAAATTCATCATACATAATTATCATGTCACTTGCTTCAAATTATGTACAAAACTCAAATGGCTAACACAATTATAAGGCATTGGACCTAAAATTGGTATATTAGAGATTGGTGTATCATTCCTAGAGAAATCTAATATACCAATTGTTTGTCACCGTAAGAAAAAGGAGATGAAATTGAATATTTTTTTAATTAAATGTAGATCATTCACAAATTATTTTGGCAATTTGTACAAATACACTATATATTTATGCATGAAGAAAGAGAGATATTTAACAGTACTTCTAAGTGGACAATCACAAAGGAGAAGTGACATGCTTAATAGGGGAATGTGAAGAATTAACATTTACTTGTAATTATAAAAAAAATTGTGAACCGGATGAATTACCATTTACTTCTAGCTAAATCGAAAGTAGTATATTTCTTAAAAATGGATGCGCATCTCTGACAATTGGAGAAGAGAATGTCGACGATACATTGTTCGAATACTATCCTCCACCTCTCAAAATGGAAGCACAAAATGGACATGGTCTATTGCTTGAAAAAGGCATCCTACTTGTAACATCTATTGAAAAGAGTCATGATGATTGATTAATTAAAGGGAGAGCCATACTCACTGGAGCTTGAGGCATGAATAATGATGGCTGATCACTCATGAAAGACTTCATGCTTTCAAGAGCAAGACTCGAGATTGAGGGTTATGATTATTCGAACGAAAATGGTTCAATGTTGTCAAGAGTCTGAGATAATGTTGATGATCTATCATTACTTGAAGATGACTTCATGGTTTCATGAGCTCAATGCAAGAAAGTAAGAAGAACTTGTAATCTCAAATCAAGGTAATTTCACTCATATTCTTTCTTTGTTATCTCTCGAACTCAATTCTCTACTTAGTGTTTTCCAATGTCAATTGTATACCTAGCTTTCCTCCTCTTTGTATGTCAAGCCATCAATGACAATTTAAAAAATTTAAATGCCATAGTTAAGCCATTATACAGATCACACTGCTTGTCAGAACTAAGACTTGAACCTCAAATTAGAAAAACAACAATTCATTTCTTCATTAGAAGTTCATAAATAATTATTTTACTTCTAGTTAACTTGAAAATTTCTATATATACTTAAATACTTGAATGTTTCTTATTCTTTTTTACCGCCTCTAGTGTTCTTTATTTCTTTCTCACGCCTTCACAAAGGCACTGACATCAAAATGGTACAATTATACCAAATGCAAGCATCTAAATCACCTATAAAGATGAACAACCTATCATATGTCTCAATTTTCTTAATAAGAAGAATAGATCATATGAAAATAATCTGACACATATGTGGCACACAAGCCTCAAGAAGAAATGCATGCACCCGAGCCATGCAAAATTTACATTGGAACTAAAACCACAAGGCATACCTTATCAAATTATCAAAAGAATTAAGAATTGACACGATAGCTTTATAAACATCTTTGCAAGCAACATCACTTCAAAGAAACTTTTGATATCACTGCAATACCGCTCCCTCTCCTAAGATTATGCCAAACTTATAAGGTAATTCCAAATATAACTCTAAGGAAGGATTAGACTTTAGTATAAGCAATGTTAGAAGCATGTTAATCAACTGATCTCTAATATTATCCAAGTCACAGATAATTTCCAATAGTTATAAAATTACTGTAACAAAAAATTAAGAAATTATCCCAACTTGTATAAAATCATGATCGTACTAGAAAAAAAAAAAGAAAAAAAGAACACTATAGGTAGCATAAAAACAAAAGAAGGTTATTAATATGATGGAATAATAACAAGCCGTAAACACACGAGGTCATTCCTCCAAAGACACCATCATATGATAAAGTAAATTATAAAAGAACTAAAGTAGCATATTATACATCTTGTTGACTCTATTAAGTAACCAAAATTTCATCATTTACGTATTTATTCATTTGATAAAATGTGCTAGTGACATTAAATTGCCAAGATTTCTAGAAATGATAATGGTGATTTGCTATTTTTTAATTATTCATCCTGATTATCATATCTGGGAAAAATATTAGAATCAAAATTTTAATTTAAGTATGCATTCTAACTGTGTGTACTTTGATGAATTCAAAGAGATTTTTTTGGGGGGGGGCATATACCCTCTTGGCCTATCATATTTTTATATTTTATGCATATAACTATAGTTATTTTAGACTTTTAGAATCTATTTTTTAAATAATTTATATACTAATAAGTCTGCATTAGCTCATCTTAAAAAAAAAACTAAATAAAATCTAGTTGATATTCATAAGCTTCCAAAAAATAGGCAAAGAATGGTATTTTTTATTTTAATTGTTAGACAAATATTCAAATAGTAATAAAATGAGTTTCTATTTATAAATAAATCCCACAAAAATTAAACAAATCTTCTCGATATCGAAATATAAAATAACCAATTATTCTATTATTAGTTCTTTTTTCTCAAAAATTGAGAGATTTGACATCCTTTGGAATCGATATTGCTTTTTAATTTAAGATAAAATTGAAATGACATAAAATTGAAATTTAATATACCAATTATATGTCCCTATAAGAAAAAAGGACATAATTGGATAGTTCTTGAATTGACTGTGAGTGATACACAAGTTGATTTGGCAATTTATATAGATATATTGTTTATGAATGTATGAAAAAAGAGATATATTAACAGTAATTTAAAGTGGTCGATCACTAAAGGAGAAGTGATATGCCCATGAAGGGAATGCGAAGAAATACTATTTGCTTGTAGCGATATCAAAATTGGTGAACCAGATTAATTACCATCTAATTGTAGCTACATCAAAATCAATGTATTTTTAAAAGATGGTTGCATAGCTCTAACAACCGGAGGAGAGAATGGTGGCGATACATTTCTCAAACACGGCCATCTACTTCTCGAAGTCAGAGCACAAAATGGTCATAATCCACTACTTGAAAAAGCCATCGTACTTCTATCCAGAGGAGAGAGTCATGGGGTTGATCAAACAAAGGGAGATCCATGCTCACTGGAGCTCGAGGCAAGAATGATGGTGGTTGATCGCTCATGGAAGGCTCCATGCTTTCAATAGCAAAACTTAGGATTGGGGAACGTGATTGCTCGAACGAAGAGAGCTCCATTTTGTCAAGAGTCCAAGACAATTTTGATGATCTATCATCACTCGAAGATGGCTTAATAATTTCAAGAGCATGACGCAAGAATTTATGAAGAACTAGTAATCTCAAATCAAGGTGATGCCACTCATATTCTTTCTTTGTTCTCTCTCAAACTCGATTCTCTACTTAGTATTTTTCCAATGTTGAACATATACCTAAGCTTTCCTCCTCTTTGTAATGTCAAGTCGTCATTGGTAATTCAAAATAGTATACTGATCACACTGCTTTTTAGAACTAATACTCAAGCCTCAAATCAAAAAATAGAAATTTGTATTCTTCATTAGAAGTTTAGGATTAATTGTTTGCTTCTGGTTAACTTGAAGAATTCTATATATATTGAAATACTAATTTTTTTTTCATTATTTCTTACTACTCGTAGTGTTCTTCGGTTGTTTCTCAAAGAATTCTATATCAGATGAATAGCTTCTTCACTTGTTATGCTACCTCTAGTGTACTTTTTGTTTTTCTTTTCTAGTATAGTCATGATTTTATATCAATTTCGACAATTTTCCCATTTATTAGCCCAAGATATCCCAACCAGTCTCTTTATAAATAGAAATAGCAAATTAGAAATTTGCCTCATGTGGAATATCAAGATAGAAGACTAAATCAGGAGCTATCAAACCATTTTCTGGTTCTGGAGCTAGAAAACAATACTACAATCAGAAGCCTATGGTGACATGAGTAGATGATTTATTTTATCATATATTAAAGCAAAGAAAGAATTAATATATCTCAATTTGGCATAATTTGTACTCAGTAACAAGTAAACACTAGAATTTAACAGACAAGTGAAATATTAGATAATTTTTACAACTTCTAAGCTTGACAGAAATAAAGAGAAAATATCTTATGAGAACTACAATACTCGTTACTAATAAGTTCAGAGCAACAGTAATAGTAGATGAAAATGGCGACACGACACTTGCCTCGAAACAAGACGAGTTTATCGTGGGACGAAGTAGGGGTTAATGTAGGAAACATTCCTTCGGAGATTAAAGGTTAGTGGGTGAAGGTCAGGCTAAGATGTAACACATCTATTGAAGAATTAGGTATGTTAAGGAAGGATTTTGGGATTATCGCTATCAGTTAACAGTAATTCAGAGAATTCTAAAGAATCGCCAATGATGGAAGATAGTAAGGAAGACGATAGGTGAAATTCTATATATCTCTACTCTTTATTAAGTACGTAAGTGTTTTGATTTTGCAACGGTCTTCAAATAATGTTACTACATCTATGATAATTTGTGTTGAAGTTATAATTTTCTCTTAATTTTGATTGTTACATGAAATGCTGCATAATTTAGGAGTACAATTGTTCTATTTTATTTATTTTTCTTAAATTATCATCAATTATGAATTTTAAGTTTTTTTAAATTCTAAATGTCAATTTTTCTCTCAATTTTATATTTATTTTACATTAATTATGTATTCATGATTGAAATTTATATTAATTACTAAATTATCTTCATTTTTATTTTTTTTCTTTTCACATGAAGATATGAATTTTAATATCTTTAAAAGACATTACCGTAGTAATGCACGGAAAATATACTAATTTCTTATTCATTACTTAATCCGTTTACATACACGGATTGTTTATAGGTGACGCTAATAGTAAAAAGAATTACAAGATTGGTTCAGAGTTTCCCTCGAAAAAAAAAAAGATTGGTTTAGTGGATTTGCGAAACGCTTCTCCGAGTGCCACGTCAATTGACGGGAGTTTCTAAATTACACACAGTGATATTTGAGTTTTTGAGTTAGAGGAGGGTTTTAATTTGAAATTATTAAAGAGAGTTGTTATAATAAAAATTCATTTTTAAATGGCAAATCAAATTAGTAATTCCAATGAGAATGTTAATTTTAATGTTGAAGAATATAAATTATTATCAGAACGCTTAATTTTTTATAAGTACTGGGTCTTGATTTTAAAATTAAAATAACTTTCAGAATTTTAACACTGAAAGAAATTATATTTTGTTATTAAATTTATTTAATGATGATGTGACAATTATTGATCTTTAGATATGATTATTGTTTTAGAGATGCATAATGTAGTAATCATTTCTAAAGATTTTTGTGCCTGTCAGTTTCAAGTTTGTAGATTAGTGTCGGAAAACAAAGAACAAGAATTGGAATAGAAAAACAACAAACCTTAACAACATTTATTTTTTATTCAATTGTTGGTTCAGGTCGATCAGCTGTAAGAAATTCAATATCAGATTTCAGATTCTTTTTATAAAACTAAACTAGCTGAGAAGAAATATCCTCTATGTACTTTCTCAGATTTAATAAAATTATAGTTAATCAAACACTATCAAAATTTTATAAAATTTATAACGATTTTAATTTAACAATTTTTGAATGACTATCAGATGATAATAAAATTATATAAAATTTAAAACATTGTCAATCTATAAATAAAAAAATATATTTATATTTTTTTATTTGATATGTATTTCAAAGTCCTATCAAGATTGTCAAAGTAAGTCATTTTTCAAGTGATACCACATATTACCATTAACTCGTTGTATTTACCAAGAATCCGTAAATTTAATTGATCCAATCAAATTAAGACCAGTTCAGAGTTCTTACGGAGAATTCAGAACTAATTTACTCAAACGCGGGAAGGCACACTTGTCCCAAGTCCCAACACACTGCGTGCACGCTAAAAGGGACCCATCTCCTTTCATTTGTAACTAGGGGTGCCCACGAGACGATCTCGAGACGAGCTGACTCAGTCTCGAACTCGTCTCGTCTGTTAACGAGACGAGCCAGCTCGTCTCTACAAAGGATCCCGAGCTACAAGGGTGAGTTCGTGATCGTCTCGTTAAGAATCGAGCTAGCTCGTTAGCTCGTTTACAGCTCGTGAGTTGGCTTGAGTTCGTCCAGCTCGTGAAATTGAGCTTGTCCACCTTGTTTCACAATACAATTTCAATAATTATGAATATAAAGCCATCTATACACAAATACATACAAACAATACAAACAACCCTAAAATTCATATAAAGTTCATAGAAATAGAAATAAAAATACTACAATGCATAAATAACATAATACTGCCTCTGCCTCGCTATCTTCACTTCCACTTGAAATTTGAACTTCATCGTCATTAGTCGCAGCAACAACACTTGATACTTGTGACATTCTGAAAAATAATGGTAAATTAGCAACATACTATCAACTCTCGGGCTTTACAAGAACAATGAGGAAGACAGTAATGAAATATAAAAAACTATAGCAAATTATTTGGCAGAAGTTCAGATAATTCCAGTAGCTGTCACAACATATGGCAGAAGTTCAGATAACCCGTACCATGTAAGGTTCAGATAATTATTTGGCAGAAGTTCAGATAATTATATTATTTCAAATAAAATTACATTATCCAGCACATGAAGTTTGCCAAGCCCAATCATTGCAAAACTTAGTTTAGAATCGGCCAACATTGTACATAAGCACGATCTACCTAGGTCAGGAAGACCCAATGTGTTTCAATTTGAATTTTTTTTCCTAAGCTAGCAAGGGCATGTATTACTATCATGACAGCTTGGACCACATTTGTTTCTCAGACAATGAATGTGCTCCATAATTGTGGAACCAACATAAAATCCTCCATCCATATTTCATGCACATAAAGGTCATACGGCACCTTGAGTTAAAACACAATTTGATTGCAAGGAACTACACTGTGACAGAACGACCCAACCCAACAAAATTGGGGCACAGAACCACCCAACCCAACTACCTAGATCTCCCCATTCGGCACCCTATTTCGTAGGATAAAAGCAGCTAATGAACGAAAATAAACCTAACAGATGAGAGCAAAAGGAGGCGGGAGCAGATGAGGAACTAATCGAGGAACATCAAAGCAACCGCAACACCGTAGACCAAAATAAAAAATAAAAAACCTAAGCTCACCTGCAAAGCCGAGAAGAAAGCAAATGCAGGAAGAGCAAATAGGGAAAGCGAGTACAGGCACTGAAGCCGGAGAGCAACTGCAACAAGAGAAGAAGGGTTAGGTTTTTTTTTCCTCTCAGTGAGGCGCTGCGCGATAGAGAGGTTCTTTTGCGAGTTGCGAGTTGTGACTTGCGAGTGAAGGGTTCTGCCGCGCGCGAGTGAAGGGAAAGTGAAGGCCTGAAGGGTTAGTCTAGGGTTTACTCTCGCGAAGCGAAGCGAGATCCTAAGGCTGGGATTATAAATGGACGGTTAAGATTAACTCGTGTAGGTCTCGAGTTAATACAAGCCGAGCTGGGAAATCCTCGAACTCGTCTCGTTAATAAACGAGCTGTCCAGCTCGTCTCGTTAACAGCTCGACTGGTAACGAACGAGCTATAAGCGAGCTGTAGCCGAGTCGAACACGAGCGAGCTATGAGCCACGAATATTTTGTGCACTCCTATTTGTAACGCGTAGAAGTACCCGTTCCATTTGTAACCTGCTGAGCAGTATGGTCTATGGAAGACTTGTTCTTGTATGCTTTAGTCAGAGACGAGAGAACTGGACGGATGTACGAATTTTGATCAGAGTTAATTATCGAATTGTAATAGTTTATTGGATTCAAACTCATTAACTAATTAAATATTAAATAAAAACTTAATAATTTAATATATATTTTTATCTAATAAAAAATTATTAAAATAATAACATTTTATATATTAAAAATAATAACAAAATAAAGATTAAAATAATAGATAATTAAGTTGATGAAAAAAGTTTTCGTTTACGTAACTTTATATTTTGATATCTTTGCATAATTATTTTATTATACACGATATTAAATATTTTTTCTCAATAAAAATAATCAGACAATTTATGAGGGACAAAAAAATTTAAGAAGAGATAAATTACCGAAAACATTATCAAAAAGTATTATTTTTTAAAAAATTCAGAAGGGACATGTGCCTCTCTGGACCACATTGAATCCGCCCCTGCAAAAGAAGATGATTCTGGGCTCCGGAGACGCAAGCGCAAGCGCTACTCTGGTCCCTCTGGACAAGAATGTATGTAGGAATAATATTGGAGCAAACAATGCGGTACTGAGGTATATCGGTATCCATATTCATTTCCATAGTTACAAGTAGGGGTGCCCACGAGACGATATCGAGACGAGCTGATTCAATCTCGAACTCGTCTCGTCATATTAACGAGACGAGCCGGCTCGTCTCTACAAGGGGTCCCGAGCTACAAGGGAGGGTTCGTGATCGTCTCGTTAAGAATCGAGCTAGCTCGTTAGCTCGTTCTGACTCGTGAGTTGGATTGAGCTCGTCCCACTCGTAAAATTGAGCTCGTCCGGCTCGTTAATGCTAATACAATTTCAAAGTTCCAATAATTATGGATAAACAGTTCACAGAATGACATACCAGATTAACAGTGTCAGCGTCTCGAGACATCCACGAGCCGAGCTGAGCAGTTCTCGAACTCATCTCGTTAAGCAACGAGTCGGCCGGCTCGTCTCGTTCGTTAATGCAAACTCGAATGGTAACGAACGAGCTATAAGCGAGCTGTAGACGAGTCGAACACGAGCGAGTTACAAGTCACGAATATTTTGTGCACTCCTAGTTAAGCTGGTAACGAACGAGCTATAAGCGAGCTGTAGACGAGTCGAACACGAGCGAGTTACAAGTCACGAATATTTTGTGCACTCCTAGTTACAAGTTACAACGGTGTCATTCGCTGCTATATATATTTTTGAATATCAGATGAAATTTGTAGTCTAAATTAAATTCAAAAAATATATTATTAATATATTATTTTAATGAAATTCACACATAAAATACTATAAGCTGAAAATTGTTGACAATAAATTGTCTTAGTAAAATAATGGATAACGTATATCTCCTTTGAAATTAAATAGTCTAGTAGCTTAAGTGATATCTAACTAGGATAGTCTCAAAGAGGTTATGGGTTTAAGCTTTCATAAAAATAAAACAAAATTTATGAACTAGACTCTCATTTTTCTCTAAAAAAAAATCTCTCCTTTAAAAGTGATTAATACTATATATATAGCGTGTATATACCATATTCATGATATAACAAAATTTATTGTGAGTTTATCACATATAAAACGATTTCAAGTTTACCTCGTCATTTATATTATATATATAGTCTTTATTAAGTATAAAAGACAACAAAATAAAATCAACTATGTTGGTCTTCTGAATTATTGTCATCTTTTTCAAATTAATTTATTGCCAACAGGTGCCATATCAGTATGCATTAACTAAATACAAAATATCTAATAAGAGATAATTTTAACTAGTAGTATTTCCGAAAAATAATGCGCTGACTATGAAGGATTGCTATAAAGGTAAAAACAAAATTAGCATCTGATAAAAATGTAAAGAAAATGTCAAAAACTTCATTAAAAAAATGAAAATAACAAAAAATATTCTCAATATCCTTTTTTTTTAGATTAAACAAGCTTTGAAAAAAATACGGACAAACACTCATCTTTTAAGCTTCTCCATTCACCTTTAATGGACATAATTGAGTAGAAGCATGTATGCTAAAAGTATTTATTTTCTGTAGTTAACGTTTTGTATTTAGTTGGTTTTTCATTTGTTGCATTATGTAAACTAGAGCTATAACTCGGGCATCGCTCCGATAATATAGTCTTCAAATAAATAATTAACAATATAAATTTTAAATATATTTATTAAAAATTCATATTAAAGAAAATTTAGACACAATATTTTTAAATACTAAGTAATAATAATAATTATAATAATAATTATTATTATAATAATAAATAATATAATTAAACACATAATAATCTATGATCATATAAATAAGTTGGATCATTTTAAAAGTTAAGTTTCACTTTAAATATATTATATATATTATTTTAAATGAGTAGATAAATACTATTTTATATGAACCTTTAGATTTAAGAAGATGAAAAGATTAAAATAAAATTAATGGTGGAGAAAAGTGATGATGTAGTATACTTACAAAACTTAAAATTTAATCATCTTTATGTATTATGAATAATATGACCTTCTTAAATAATTTCATTGAAAGTGTTAGTATACAAATGATTAACACAGGGGCAGATGTAAAGAGTGTTAGGGGGACAAGTTGCTGCTCCTCTGGATTTTGAAAAATAGTGTATTTTTAGATAATACTTTCGATAATCTATCTCCCTTGAATTTTTTTGTCCACTATAGATTGTTTGATTATTTTTAATGAGAAAAAATATTTAATATCATACATAATAAAATAATTATTCAAAAAATTCAAAATATGAAGTTTCATAGAGGAACATATTTTTCATCAACTTAATTATTTTTATTTTTATTTTGTTGTTATTTTTAATATGTAAAAGAATATTATTTTGATAGTTTTTTATTGAGTAAGAATGTATATTAAATTATTATTTTTTATTTAGCACCCGATTAGTTAATGGTTTGAACCCGATAATATATTATAATTCAATAATTATTTACAGTCCAAAATGCTGCATCCGACACTGATTAAACACGATGTAAAAAAATTATATGAAAGTAGCAAATTCCAATCAGTTATATCATCCAGTGCCGTCACAAAATTTTCAATAGAAATTATTAAACGCGAGATTCAAGTTGCGGATTAGATGTCTCTAATATCAAATGGACAAAACGACAAATTCCAGTATCATGCAATTACTGGAAATAATAGAGAACTCTCTTACTGGACTCGATTTTCTTTTGAAGAAGCAATAAGCCAACAACTCCCAAATCCCAATACTATTCAAAGGAGAATCTCATTCTCAGGCAAGAAGACCCAGTCTTACAAACCACTTGTTTTATTTTGCTTCATGTCTCATTATAAATAGAGCGTTTATCAAACAGATCGTAAAAGTACAAACTCATTTGCTTCCTCTCAAGTTCCCCAAACACAACTCTCGTTCTTTGTTTTTTTCTTACGCTACTATAAAAGCTCACAAATTAAGATCAGCCATGGCTTTCTGTTTGCAATTTCCCCTCGGCGAAAAAGTAGACACGGGTTATAAGCATGGCAAGAAGGTGACACACAGGACCCACCCTCGGTACGTGCCGAAGAGAGGCAATGTACTGAAGCGAATCTTCAAGATTATCATAGGCCAGAGAAAGCCTAATAAGACCCGGCCTATGTAATATTGACAGATTAAAGGATTGCTTTGTTGATTACAAAGCATTGGATAGACAGATTGACATGGCTTTTTAAGCTTGATTTTTAGTTTCTTGACAACACAATTTGTGCGCATTTTGCGCATGAAAGCGCTTTGTTTTTCTTTTTTCTTTTTTCATTGGTTAGCTAATCGCTTTTGTGTATAAAGATGAGGATCAATTTGTTGCAGTTGGCGATTAAATTTGTACAGAAAATACTAGTACTTGATTCGAAACATTATTTTTAAGTACAGAAGGCACATTTTGAATTGGAAATGTGGGGACCACAAAAAACACAAAATCACGTGAGATATCACAGTCAACGGTCAATATGTTGTTTTCCAGACGGTCACATGAGATGCTTAGTCAACGGTTAATATCACTTTCAATCAAGAATTACATTTTTTTTTTCAATCAGGACTGAAGATGCTCCTACATCACGCTTCTCGTTATTTTTTTTCCAAAGTGGTAGAAAAATTCCTGATTGTGTGTCTCTGATACAGGTATAGAGCGTTAGTATACTGAAGGCCTTGTAACTAGAGTGTATCTTTATTTATAGTTTTTTTCCTAATCGAGAATTTTTATCATCCGTGCTGTACCAATGTACCATGCAATGCTGTTTGTCCGATCACATCAAAATTCATGTCAACTCCAACCTCAAAGACCTCTTGCATATCCACAACGATAAGGCTGTGCAATACCGTACTGCACTGCAGATGGTTATCTTATACATAATAGAGTAGATGATGCGACATATTTAAAAACTTTTTTTTATGTATGAAAAAATATTCTGTTTCGAAGCATCAAATGTATTTTGGGTGTTGGGCATAATTATGAGGCCGGGCCCAACCGCCCAAGTTATTGGGCCCATCACTGATCAATAATTTTCATTTATGGTTCTTATTATTTTTAAAGTTGTATGTGAGAAGTAAATAACAGACCTCTTTCTCGTTCATCTACGAAAAATGCAGGACCACTTATATTAATTTTCGTCAATTATATGAATTTTCTATTTTTAAAATAATAATATTTTTGGTAGTTTCAAAAAAAATCAACGATTTAATTCATTATGTTAATTTCAGACTCCAAGATATTAAAAGAATCCTTTGATTTATGAGTGAAAAAAGTTGTCCAAGCCATTGTTCTATGCATTGAACTTGAGAATTTGGACGGTTACGGCGCTGAAGGATACATAAAATCTAAGTTTGTAGAATTTTACGTTGCCTCCAGCTGTTAGTTAAGAAAACCTAAGGAGTTAATAAATTCTAATTGGAATTATTAAGCGTCAATCGGATAATATATAAGGAAAAATATAAAACTTTTGAATAAAACACAGCAAATATTTAATTCCTAACTCGTGCGAACAACTATTCAATATATGACCTGCGTTGATTAAGTCAAATCAGGTAGTCAAAGTGTCAAATTGAGTACATCATAAATCATCTATACTATACCTCATTTTCATCAAATAATTACCACTGAAGACTTGACCCCACAACTGGATATCACTGGTCCATAAAAAGACCGATCTGCCCACTTGTCAACCCGACAAGGTACTTCGCTTTCTTCCATTAAGACCTCAAAATTGTACAGAGTACGGAGTACCATTCCGGAAGTTTTCTTCTTAAATTGTTTCAAATTCTGATGCAAATTCTGAACATCTCATTCTCAGTCCAAATGAAGACTGTTTACTTAGTCATATTTCAGAAAGTAATAACTTACACTAAGTCAGAAATTGGCCAAAAAATAAAAGTAAAATGAATAATATAGTTAAAATAAAACAAGAATATATATGGTGTTATGCGGTGCAGTTAGGCGAGTTCATTTTAAAATTAAAAAAAACAAAGTTGACTTGATCAATACCTAAGATTTGTATGGCTAATGTGAAATTTTAATTGTTCTCTAAAAAATATAAAATATACAAAACTAAAAATAAACATGCTCAATATTGAACGACTTGACATTGTGATAATTTATCACGTCACTAAGTTTTATGTAATCACTCTAACAAATAGAAAATATTAGTCATTACTTGGTAAATTTTCTATATAAATAAAATAACGTGATGTTATATTTCATAGGTGCAATTTATTTTTTCCTTTAATTTGAGTAATTTGATTTGTTGATTTTTGGTGTGTTTGGATCGTGCAAAGAATAGCGTAAGAATAGAGAAATTGAGAATAGCAAATGAGGATAGTGAAAAAATAGTGATTTTTCGGTTAGCGTGAGGATAGTAAAAATGTGATACTATTCCGAATGGTAGAAATATTATTTGGATTATTTATTTGGAATAGTAATAAAGAGCTGAGAAGAACAATAATTATTCCATCTCCCCCATGGAATAGTAGAATAACAGTTATTCTCACTGTTCCGGAACAACAAATTTACGTCTGGATGCACAACTGTTATTTCTATTCTAAAAACAGTAACTATTCTGCTATTCCTGACCCATCCAAACATACCCTTAAAGAACAAAATCTTCATATCATCACTATTTCGATCATTCATCGTTGCGCCTACTGCTCTGACGGATTTTCCACCTCTTTCAGTATAATTAGGGCTCTACCCAGGGGTGGATGTAGGATTTTGATCAAAGGATCAATAATCGGATTCAGTAGCTTATAGGGTTCAAACCCATTAACTAATCGAGTATTAAATAAAAATATTAAAATAATATATTTTATATATTAAAAATAATAAAAATAAAATCAAAATAATAAATAATCATCACAATAAAGAAAATTTTTCTTTATGAAATTTTATATTTTAATTTTTTTGCATAATTATTTTATTATCCACGATATTAAATATTTTTTTCTTAATAAAAATAATCAGACAATCTAGAGGGTCACTACATTAACCCCTGATCTTAATTAAATCCGCCGTGGCTCTACCCAACTCTACCTTGTTGACGTTCTTCTGCTTTAATAGGTCTTCAATAAGCTGATTCTAGGTTAGGAGTGCCTGTCTATCTTTTGCTTCTACTTCATTAAGTAAATCTCACGGACATAATTCATTCAAATTCTAAAGATACAAGATCTATATATATTATATATATACATTGTTAGTCATATTTAAAATGAGGAGGAACAATTCTGCAATAACATTTGTATACATTGTTAGTCATATTTATTTTAAAATTAGGAGGAAAAATTCTGCAATAAAATTGTATATATCTACAATAGGTAATATTCCAGACGATTTACAAAGAAACATAATAATAATAATGTTGACTGGGTCTTTTACTCATTTTCTGACCACTCGCTCTTTAATTATGCAGTTCAATTATCAACATAACTCGCAACAGCCGCATAATATTTACAGCCTTTACTATTTTTTTAAGAGAAGGGATCCAATTATCATTTTTTTGGTGTTCATGGTGTTTATTTATTTATTTATGTATAAATTTAAAAATATGAACCATTAGATGTATTCTATATCATCTCAATTGTATGTATATGAAAAATAAAAAAAATTAACTTTATTTGAATAGCAAATCATAACGTCTCGTCGTGCGTACGTGGCGAAATTAAGCACTCCTAACCCGGTTTAATATTTCTGAGGTGTGACAGCAAGTAGTCTCCAATTGTTGAGCAGCCTCTACCAGGGAGATCCTCATATTACAGTACCTAGGTTCCCTTTAAAAATATTAATGTGAGAGGTAATTCTACCCATGAATCGAGTCATAAATAGATACATTTGCCACTTGAGATCTCCCATTGTGTGGACAAACTGAAGTAATGTTTAATTTGATTTAGATGCATCCAAAAAAATGAGCCTTCTTGTTCCAAATGTTAAGCCCCTCAGTTGGCCCGTCTTTTGAATAGATTGTAATAACTACTGATGTCCATAGGATTTGTGCGTCTGAGTAGAGCTTCCGCCACCATCTGAGCTGAAGCAATATGTTTTGTATATGGAGGTTGTGAATTCCCAATCCCCCACATTCCTTTGGCAACCACACTGTGTCCCAGTTTAACAAGTGAACTTCTCGTGCTTGAGGTTCATTCTTAATCCAAAAGATATCCCTTCCAATTTTGTCTAGGCTCTGTATTACCTATTTTGGTAATTGAAAACACATCATGTAATTTAATGGGATGGAGGACATAACCGAGTTGACAAGTTGATGTCGGCCCTCTAGATATTTATATCCCTTCTCAACTCTATAACTGTCTCTCTACCTTCTTCAGAGGCGGATCCAAGGTGGTTCAGGGGGCACCCCGAATTTTGAAAAATAGTGTTTTTTGATAATGTTTTTGATAATTTATCTTTTCTGAATTATTTTTTGTCCTCTGAATTGTCTGATTATTTTTGTTGAGAAAAATATATTTAATATCGTGTATAATGAAATAATTATGCAAATATATTAAAATATAAAGTTATATAGACGAAAACTTTCTTCATCAACATGATTATCTATTACTTTGAGTTTTATTTTGTTATTATTTTTAATATACAAAATGTTATTATTTTAATATTTTTTTATTTATAGATGAGAATATATATTAAATTTTTTATTTTTTTTAGTATCTTATTTTAACAATATTAATTTAATAATACTTATTAATAATAAAAACTGATCCGATAATTATTCCTCCTAATCAAAATCTACTATATCTGCCCCTTAACCTTCTCAATAAGGGGCATAAAAATTCTCCTTCAGGCTTTGAGATTGTTAAAGGTGGTCCTAGGTAGTTGACCAGTAAATCTGTGCACTTTCACGCTAGCAACAGTGTCACCAAATTAATACTGTCTCGATCCAAATTGAAGGGCACAAAATAACTTTTTGATTAATTAATTTGCAATCCTGAGGTCCTACCAAAAATCCTGATAATGAGCTTGGTTGTGATCAGTGAAGTTGCATCTACATTGACAATGAGAGCCGTTCATCAGCATATTACAATGCTATGACCGATTCCTAAATCCCATGTGAAATGTTGTGAGGCAATATTTCATTTGCTGCTTGGATCATTCGCTGTGCCTGTAATACATCCACAGCTAGGATGAACAACATAGGTGAATCACCCTGCCACAGACCCCGCTTGTGATGGAAGTAGTCTGTGAGTTCTCCATTGACTATCACCCTTGAGGAGGACGAAAAAAGAATTTTGCTGATCCAGGCTTGCCATCTCCCAGAGAACCCCCTTATACGTAGAGCAAGCATCAAGAATTCTATGTTAATAGAATCAAACGCCTTTGAAAAGTCAATTTGAGGAAAATTGTTTGGTTTCTTGAACTACTAATGGTGGAGCAGTTCTCGGGTAGCTAAGAAGTTTTTCAGATAATTGTCTTCCTTGAACAAAGGCGGTTTGCCTAATGTATATGAGCTATGGCAACTCACCTCGTAGCATGTTTGCTAAGATCTTGGATATCAACTTAGGTAGAATATTTATCATACTTATTGGGCGGAAGTCTGTCGTGGACTGAGGGTTATCATTCTTAGGAATCATGATTATATTTGCCTTGTTGGTACAGTGCAAATCAATAGTCCCCTGATAAAAGCCATGCATGAAGTTCATAATGTCTGCTTTGATGATTGATCAATACCTCTTGAACGCTTCACTAGTAATTCCATTTGACCTCGAGGCCTTATGATTTGCAAGTTATTTATGTTGGAATCGGACACGTCCGATATCAATTAATAGGTTAGATTTCGTATAAATAATTATGCATTTTTTTACTGTCATTAATTAAATAATATCAAAAAATAAGTGATTAAGTCCGGTTAAATGTATTATACATTTGTTGGCATTTTCTACGTATTTCAATTAAAATTTGGAACCAAAAATATATAGATATAATAAGTAATTATTATAATTATTGATGAATAGATTATAATTAATTATTAAAAATACATGTTGTAATTTCAGAATATATAAGGTTTATAAATGGAAATTATGAATTTATTTCAGAAAAGTAATTTTAGATTGTAGTAAATTCGTAATTATGGAAATAACCAATTGAGAAATTTAAAAATTCTGAAGTTATTGTCTACAGCTTTTTTCAGCTATTTTCAGCATGATTGTGCTATCTTTAGACCATGATGGTCATGATCTCTATGATGTCTTGTGCTGAAAAATAAAATATAGGTCATGTATTTAAGGGACTAAGTCTCCATTACTTCACATGATATTCACTAGTTGTTTTACTCCATTGAAAGAAAATATACTATATTCATTATTCGATAAGTTCACAGAAAAGAATGTGTATTTATGAAGTTTGAAAGGACTTGATTACCATATCAATCCGAATCAGGAATCTGTGCGTGTGCCAACTTTCTACATTGATTTCTTTTATTCTGATTGAGTGTTGGATGGCAGAAAGCGTGGAAGATGAAAGGTGAATCTACTGCGCTATTATTTTATTTATTGCATAGGAGTAGATCTTGATTAGGATTTAAAGTTATTAGAAAAAAATCATAAAGTAAATCCAACAATTGGAATCAGAGCTGTCTATGCAATAATTTGATATAGTGAGTTCGAACTGTTCATGAATTGCTCAACAGAATTATTCAAGAGAATTACTGAACTGTTCAATAGAAAATGCTGACAATTATTTATGAGATTTTTTGGCGTTTTTCTATGAAAAAATGATTTTCAATTGATTAGAAAATAAGGAATACGCTAGGGTATAAATCTAGGCAGTTGTAGGCATAGTTAATTTTCAGATTTGATAAGATGGAAGACCATAACTGTTCGGTCCGTAAAAGCAATTATTTCGGTCAGAATTTCAGTTCGGTTTAAGCAGTTTCTTCTGAAAATTTTTGCAATTTTTTTAGTTTTCTATATTACATCAAAATAACTATAATTAATTGTACTTGAGTTAATATTCTGAAGAGTTTAAAAGTTTCACGAAATTCCAAAATAATTGACTCGTAACACAGATTTGGGCATATGACCCCAATTCAGAATCCTTGTTTTATGACATTTACGAAACTTTTCGCTTTGTTGGAACAAATGACCTTCGGACCCAAAAAAATAATTTCTGATAAGTCAATTTTTGGATTTAATTTTCCCAACTTTTGGAATTTACCGATATTGCTTTACAAACTGGTTTAAGGTTCAGTGTTTTTTTTTGGTTTGTAAAATTTTTAGAGGTTTAAAGTACAGTTATTTCTTACCAAAATTACTTGTTAATTATTTTGGAAAAATAAATAGCAGTAATTATGATGGTTAATTAAGTAATTAAATCCTTTTCAAAGAGCTAGTCTTGCAAATCAGAAGAAACTGTCAAATTTTAAGTTCCAATTAGAATGAATAGTTATAGGTTTACTTTCTTAGTTTAGAATTTAGATTATGGTTTTAGGATTTATTTAAAGGCAAAATTAGAATCATACATGTCCTGTTTTGTATGAGTTGAGTATTGATTGTTCCGAAAATAGTTCTTTCTATGTGAAGTTCATGCGAGATGGTACATGATAAGTTTAAAATGGCGTGCTTGCAATCAAAGTGATTTTTAACTAGCCTAAAGAAGGGTTAACATTTGCTGAAATTGTGTAGTGCATAAGAATAATGTATAAAATTAGGTTGTGACACACATGGGCTAATGTTGTCTAAAAAAACATCAGGGGCTTGAAACTTAAGCAATTTATTTATGATCCTCCTCCCTCCGTTGAATGACATGGTCATTAGTTAATGGATATGTTAATTTAACTCAAAGGTTGATTGATAAAAATGTTACAGTTTTGTATTTTATATACTACACCAAAGCACCTAAAAGTAATATTTGCATCAACAGATATTTTTATTAGTGGATGTGTGCTTTGACTAAAGTTTAAAAAGGAGCATAAAAAAATAAATTTAGGATTTTTAAATAAATTTTAAGATCATGGTTAAAGAATAAATCACGATGTTTGGTTAAAGAATAAATTTTACCTTGAGGCCTTCAAATGTTGCAAAAGAATATATTAAAGCCCTTGAAGAGAGGTTCATAAAGAGTGACAAGGCTGAAATAATTCAAGATTAAGATTCTACCGTGCGATCTTTTTCGCGCCTCTCACCGCCCTAAAAAGAAACTGAGCGATGAATTACGAAAGAAGGACATGAAAATCCCTCTAAGTGTGCATTGGGGTATATATATATATGAATTTCAAATGCACATTTAAAGGTTTTTAGAGATTGTGTGGTCTTTAAAATTCTAATGAGCGCAAGCCCACATTGTTAATTACCTTGGGCTTTGAACCCGATGAACCTCTGATTAAGAAAGGAAAAGTAAACAGAATAACTAAGCAATTTTAAGTGGTCGTTGTGAGTAAGGACGGGGAAGATATGGATTTTTTAAGGTAGTCTACATCTTATGAATCTCAATTAATGGTAGTTCAGATCATGAGTCTCGATTAATGACAACTCAGACCATGAGCCTCGATTAATGGCAGCACAAACCATGTGAATGTTAGTACGAAAAATGTGAACCTTGAAGCGTTATGTCAGCTCAGTACTAAGGATTGATTATCAGAAAGACGGAGAAGATTTTGATCGTCTTTAACTGATCTTCTAGATCATGAATGTGAAGCGTTATGCCAGCTCATGGACCTAGACATTCAGATATCTCGATGATCCATTTAGAGATACTGAATGGTTCCCGAGATACAAGATATTGAGTTAAGGCTCCTTACCAACTCAAATATCAAGATCAAGGTGAATCTTCCGAGATACAGGATATGAACGCAAGCGCTCTGCCCGTTCAACATCAAGATCCGATGAATCGGAAAGACGTGATTTTGCCCATTTCTTGATCTTTACTGATCTTTTAGACAATAAATCTGAAGCGTTGCGTCAATTCATAAATCTAGGCATTCAAAATCTCGATAATCCATAGAGACTTGAATGATTTTTGAGATATGAGACTTTGAGTTAAATCTCCTTGCCAACTCGAATATCTAGACAATGAATCTCATTTCATATAAATTTTAACTTAGATGCATTAAAAACTTCAGTTTAAACAAGATGTTTACTTCCTTAATAAAATTTTGAGCTCATCTCTACACATAATTTCATGAACATTTATTTGAATACTCATCATTATTAAAATGTCTAATACTAATTTCACACAAAACATAATACAAATTCATTAAAGGCTGTAATTTAAAAAGTTTGTTTATGTTTCGAAATATTTCTGGCCTAATATCTATACAAAAATTCATGAAAATTCATGGATATAATTCTAATAATGTCTACGATAGAATATCTATTTAATTATTCAAAGTAAAAATTCTACAACACTAATTTTCTATCAAAAATAACTCAGATGCAATAGAAACTAAAGTATAACTTAAGTTATTTGTGTTTTTGATCATTTTCAGCCTCATATGAGTGCATAAATTCATAAAATTTATATAATTACTCCAAATTATTTGTATAGTAAGTATATCTGAATTACTCTACAATTTAAGCATGCTATGATATTAATTCCACATTAAAATTAAGTTAGATGCATTAAAATTTTAGTTGTGTTTTTCTTTATCATTTTTGGTCGCATATCTACAAACAAATACTCGTACTTCTGTATATTATAAGTTTTTTGATTAAATACTCAATATGAAGTTTCTAAGATACTAATTTTGCACAAAACTCAACTCAAATGCTATAATAACTATTATTTAAAGAAGTTTGATGCATTTTTAATTATTTTTTGCCTCATTTCTATCCATAATTCCATACATATTCATAAAAATAATATCAATTATGAGGTTATATATTTAATTCTTCAACATGAAATATTTAAAATACTAATTTCACACAAAACATAACTCAAATTTACTAAAAAATTGCTATTGAAATATGTTGCTTACGTTTTCAATAATTTTTGGCCTTGTATCTATATAAAAATTAATGAAAATCTACATAAATGATTCTAATGATGTCCATAATAAATTTAACTATTTAAGTATTCAATGTGAAGATTCTACGATACTAATTTGCCACCAAACATAACTCAAATGCGAAATACAACTACAGCTTAACCAAATTATTTACATTTTTAATCATTTTGGCCCATATTTACACAAATTCCTGAAATTTCATACAAATACTCCTAATTATTTATATAATAGGTTTATCTAATTAAATCCTTAAGATAAAGATTCTACGAAACTAATTTTGCGTAAAATATAGCTCAGATGTATTAATAACTACTATTTAAATAAGTTATTTGTATTTTTTTACCAATTTGGGCCTCATTTCTTCCCATAATTCGGTGTTGATAGCCCTAGGATGGTAGTATTAATGGTAAAAATAGTGCAAGAATGTAAAGAACCTAAAGTAGAAATGTATATATCGATTTGGGGCTTAGTGTTCAAGTATAATGACAGCGGAATATAATTTAATACGATTCAATTCTCACCAGAATATAGTAATCAAATAAATGTGAGAATAGAAAAGAAAAGAACAAACAAGAACACAACATGTAACGGAGTTCGGCTTTAAAAATGTCTATATCTCCGGGACTCTCAACCTCCAACAATTGAGGTTGAGCCTAAACACTAAAAATAGTTTTACACTTATAGAACTTGGTCCCTTACACAAAAATGGGTTGCCAAGCCTATCGGTAACTAGAGTGATAACACACTCAAAAACAAGAAGTGTGTGACAACACACTCAAAAAGGTGAGCACTACAGCTCAAAAAGGGGTGAACACTACAACTCAAGAAAATATTTTCAAGAAGATCACGAAGGATCAAGTTGGGAGAATAGAGAGAAGCTAGATTGAGCTTAAATAAGAATTTGGCTAATTGAGTGTTTCAATCTCTTGAATTATCTCTCTCACTTTGTATATATCTAGTAAGCTCTCTGGAGTAATGATTTAGCTAGATGGATCAGATCTTATATAGTTTCAATGAGAGAGATGATCCTTTTAACATAGATCTTCTGAAACAACTGAAGAAACTATTTTTCGGCTTGAACCATTATAACGGTTTGGGAATCGTTATAACGGTTTAGAAAGAATAGCCGTTGGATCAATTGAGCTGAAACGTTATAACAATTCATTGAATCGTTGTAACGATTACTGAATCGTTACATAACGATATGCTCTGGTTTCTATGAATATTTTTCTGGCTTAGAATATTTTTGAGTATTGAGATGAACCGTTATAACGATTACTGAACCGTTATAACGATTCATTTCGGCGAAAGCACGTTTCTTGTTGTTTAAGCTCAATTTATCTTGACCAATTCAACCCAGTTGGAGTCTAACTAAACCTAAGCCTAATGCAGTCTTGATTAAGCTCTTATATCACAGTACTAGTCTTGGTTCTTGTGCACTAGTCCATTTACATGTTAATCCCTGCACAAAACTTAAATAAGGCAAATTATAAAATTCAAGATTGTTTTGCAAATCGACAAATCAAAGAAGATGTTTAGTGTAACAATCTCTCCCTTTTGTCGATTTGCAAAACATACATGGGTGCATAGATATAATATTTGATATGTGAATTTCACCCAAAAACTTCTCCCCAAAAGGGTGCGAATAAAAATTTATCTCAATTTAGCTCCCTCTAAATTGATTGCTCCCCCTTAATGTATGCACCGTGTATAAGATAAATAATTTAAAAAATACTTCCAAAACAAAAAAAATATAATTCATTAAAAAAATAGCTAACTCTCTCTAAGTATGTGGCATATATAGTTTGAAGGAAAAATTAAACATTGAAAGTCTCTAATTTTTAATCTTAGAAACCCTAACAATATTTGCGATGTTGTTTTCTTTTCAAAGTTTACAATCAAGTGAGATATGATCAATATGACAACAATAATTACAAAATACACATGTTTGAAATTTCTTACTACCTTTAACAAATGTATTTTGGTAGATTTCTTTTAATCCTTGAGCTTGAGTCTTGGATTTTTCTATAGAAATATTTTTATGTTTTTGAGAAACAACCCGTTTATGCTCATATCTTTGAGTTTTGGTTTGAAAATCATTTTAATTTTTAAATTCATAAAACCATACATCGGGTCCTTTAAAATATAATTTGTTTGACCAACTAGGATTGAAAAATGTAGCATTGTTACTTTGAAAATTCCTTTGTCCTTTGTTAATCTTTTTATCAAATTATTTATATTGAAATGTATAATTGTGTTTCTTATTGAAGGATTTAGCATTAGTAGATTTCATAATTTTTGCATTCAACCCTTGACTTTGTTTCTCTTTTGATTTAGGGTAATTTGAAGTCTTAGAAGATTTCTTATATCCAAGACCTGACTTGTTGCTAGGCCTTAGACCTATAGCCTTGTCTAAATCCATTGAAGTGATGCTTGTTGAAGTACATGAGGATTTTAGTGCCTTATTTTCAGTTTCTAAAGTTTGCACTTTCACTTTTAATGTTGCAACTTCACCTAAGTGTATTTAATAATTCTTTTTCAGATTTTGTAATTTAGACTCATAAGATTGAATCTTTAACTCAAACTCTGAAATTTTATTTTCAAATCTCTCAATTATCTCTTTTTGAGAGGATGAATCATGAATAAGACTCTCTAAACTAGATAAAAAAGATTCAATTTCAGCCTCATTACCAAATTATTTATATTTTCAACACAAAATTCATCATTCTCAACAAAATCATCATCACTATCATCCCAAGTGGATGTAGTGCAAGGTACTATTTGATTGTACAATTAAAATTCTTGAGAAAATTGTACCTTATGAGCAAATGAGTCCATCTTCATATTCTTGGATATGACAATGTCGTGTAGGATCTCCAATGTGGACAAGTCGGTGATGTTGTTTCTTGCTACAATCTCATCAACATCCACCACAGGTGAGCTCTTCTCTACTTCCGCAATTAGGGCAAGGTTGAGTGAATTTTTTTATCCTTCTTTCTCTTAACATGGTTGCTTGTAGCTAGCATAACACCAATTCTCTCAAAGTTTTGCTTCTTCTTATGTGGAAAGACCAAGGAACAATTGTGTGTTGTGTGACATTCCTTATGGCATGAGAAGCATATGCACGTCATTCATTTCTCATCTATCTTTATTGTGCTCCTCTAGATTTAACATTCTTTCAAACAGTTTCGTGATGATTTGATCGTTCATAGAAGATAAGCTAGATAATGTCTTGCTCGAATAGTGGTGCGATGGAATTTTTGAGCTTGAAGTGTGGTTTCTTCGAGTTTTGGTGTGAGCTCTCCGTTTTGTCGTAGCTTCTCCTCGAAGCATAGAAGATGAGTGAACACTTCTTCATGTGTAAATTCACTAAGAGGACCTTGCATTGCCTCAGAGTGTTTATCATGCTGTTACATCTTGGTCTTCTCATCATTGCCCTAAAAATCTTGCCTACAATCTTAGAGTTAGACAAAGATTCTCCAACTTCATGAAATTCATTTAGATGCATTAATCTTGAATACATATTCTCAATTGACTCTCCTTCTTGTATACAAAAATTTTGAATTAGGACTCTAGACCCATTAGTTTTGTTCTTTTCATTTGAGAGTTACTCTCAAATCTATTCAATAGGATCTCCCACATCTCACTAGCAATTTCGGTAGTACCAAATAATATAGCAATTCTTTCACTAACCGAATTTAAGATGACGACATAATCATTTTGAGATTTCAGTTTTTTGGCATTTTGTATCAATGTGAGGTTGCTAGGATCATAATGTGGTACATAACCATGTTGGACAACATTCCAAAGATCTAGTATGTTGAGGTAGTTCACTATACATTTCTTTAAAAACTGAAATTATTGCAATTAAGACCTAGAGTTGGGGGTTCTTTTACATGCATCAAAGAAGTCATTTTGGACAAAAAATACCACAAATAAAGCAATTAAAACTGAGTTCCTGCTCTGATACCACTTTGATAGCCCTGGGATGGTGGTATTAACGATCAAAATAGTGCAAGAATGTAAATAACCTAAGGTAGAAATGTATATACCGATTTGGGACTTAATGTTCAAGTATAATGACAGCAGAATACAATTTAATACGATTCAATTCTCATAAGAATATAACAATCAAAGAAATATGAGAATAGAAAAGAAAAGAACAAACAAGAACACAAGATGTCACGGAGTTCGGCTTTAAAAATGCCTATGTCTCCGGGACTCTCAACCTCCAACAATTGAGGTTGAGCCGAAACACTAAAAATAGTTTTACACTTGTAGAACTTGGTCTTTTACACAAAAATGGGTTGCCAAGCCTATCAGTAACTAAAGTGACAACACACTAAAAAATAAGAAGTGAGTGACAACACACTCAAAAAGGTAGGGGTGAGCACTACAACTCAAGAAAATATTTTCAAGAAGATCACGAATGATCAAGTTGGGAGAATAGAGAGAACTAGATTGAGCTTAAACAAGAATTTGGCTAAACAGAAGATCTCTTGAATTATCTCTCTCACTTTGTATATATCTAGTAAGCTCCCTGGAGTAATGATTTTGCTAGATGGATCAGATCTTGTATAGTTTTAGTGAGAGAGGTGATCCTTTTAAAACAGATCTTCTGAAACAACTGAAGAAACTATTTTTCGGCTTGAACCGTTATAACGGTTTGGGAATCATTATAACGGTTTAGAAAGAATAGTCGTTGGATCAATTGAGCTGAAACGTTATAACAATTCATTGAATCGTTATACATTTCATGAATCGTTGTAACAATTACTGAATCGTTACATAACGATACGCTCTGGTTTCTATGAATATTTTTCTGCCTTATAATATTTTTGAGTATTGAGATGAACCGTTATAACGATTACTTAAAAGTTATAACGATTCACTGGGCATAAGCACTTTTATCTGTTGTTTAAGCTCAATTTATCTTGACCAATTCAACCCAGATTGAGTCTAACTAAACCTAAGCCTAATGCAGTCTTGATCAAGCTCTTGTATCCCACTAGTCTTGATTCTTGTGCACTAATCCATTTGCATGTTAATCCTTGCACAAAACTCAAACAAGACAAATTATAAAATTCAAGATTGTTTTGCAAATCGATAAATCAAAGAATATGTTTAGTGTAACAGGTGCAAGTTCAGAAAAATGCTCTTAATAATGTCAATTATATGCTTCTATAATTAACACTTGCATATTAACATTCTGCGACACTCACTTCGGATAAATCTTAACTTAGATGCATTGAAAATTTCAATTTAAACAAGATGTTTGCTTCCTTAATAATATTTTGTGCCCTTATCTAATACATAATGTTATAAAAAAATATTCAAATACTCCTAAAAATACATACAATAAGGTTATCTAATTCACTCTTCATTATGAAAATGTCTAATATACTAATTTCACATAAAACATAATATAAATTCATTAAAGACAACAATTTATAAAGGTTGTTTGCATTTTAAGACATCATTGATCTAATATCTACATAGAAATTCATGAAAATTTAGATGCAATTGAAATTAATTTTACCACAAAAAATAACTCAGATGCAATCAAAACTGCAGTACAACTTAAGTTATTTGTGTTTTTTTATCATTTTTGACCTCATATGAGCACATAAATTAAAAAAAAATCATATAAGTACTTCAAATTATGTGTATAGAAGGTATATCTGAATTACTCTTCAATTTAAGCATACTATGATATTAATTTCGCATTAAAATTAACTCGGATGTATTAAAAACTGCAGTTCAAAACATGGTTGCGTTTTTTTATCATTTTTGGTCACATATTTTCAAATAAATTCGTGAAAATTCAAATAAATACTCATAGTTCTGTATATTATAAGCTTTCTGATTAAATATTCAATATGAAGATTCTACGATACCAATTTCGCATAAAGTTCAACTCAGATGCTATAATAACTACTATTTTAAAGAAGTTGGATGCATTTTTAATAATATTTTGCCTTATTAATATCCATAATTCGGTGCATATTCATAAAAATAATATCTGTTATGATGTTATATATTTAATTTTTCAACATGAAATGTCTAAAACATTAATTTCACAAAAAACATAATTCAAATTCATTAAAAATTATTATTCAAATAGGTTGTTTGCGTTTTCAATAATTCTTGGCCTAGTATCTACATAGAAATTAATGAAAATCTACACAAATGATGTTAATAATGTCCATAATAAATTTTCCTATGTAATTATTCAATGTAAAGATTCTACGACACTAATCTGCCTCCAAACATAAGATGCGAAAAACAGCTAAAGCTTAACCAAGTTATTTGCATTTTTTTATCATTTTGGCCCATATTTACACATAAATTCATGAAATTTCATACAAATACACCTAATTATTTTGTAATAGGTTTATCTAATTAATTCTTCAAGATAAAGATTCTACAAACTAATTTCACATAAAATATAGGTCAGATGCATTAATAACAACTATTTAAACAAGTTGTTTGTGTTTTTTTGCAGTTTGGGCCATATTTCTACACATAATTCGATGCAAGTTCAGAAAAATGCTCTTAATAATGTCAATTATATGCTTATATAATTAACACTTGCATATTGTCAAGAACACAAGATTTAAATCAATTCAATTCTCACAAGAATATAGCAATCAAAGAAAAGATAAAGCAAGAACACAAGATGTAACAGAGTTCGGCTTTAACAATACCTACGTCTCCAGGACCCTCAACTTCTAACAATTGAGGTTGAGCCGATATATTAAAAATAGGGTTTTTACACTTGTAGAACTTGGTCCCTTACAAAAATGGGCTGTCAAGCCTATCAAGACAATCAAAAGAGTGACAAGACACTCAAAAGGTGAGTGACAACACACTCAAAAGGTGAGTGACAACACACTCAAAACAAGGTGAGCACTACAGGTCAAGAAAATATTTTCAAGAAGATCACGAAGGATCAAGTTGGAAGAATAGAGAGAATCTAGATTGAGCTTGAACAAGGATTTGGCAAATTGAGTATTTCAATCTGCAAATCTGTAACAAGAGCTTGAACAAGGATTTGGAAAAATCTCTCTCACTTAGTATATGGCTAGTAAGCTCTCTGGAGTAATGATTTTGCTAGATGGATCAACAACTACTGTATTCAGTGTTAATTCAGTGAGAAAGATGATCCTTTTTAAAATAGATCTGCTGAAAAAACTATTTTTCGGCCTGAACCATTATAACGGTTTACGAATCGTTATAACGGTTTAGAAAGAATAGCCGTTGGATCAACTGAGCTGAAACATTATAACGATTTATCAAATCGTTATACATTTCATGAATCGTTGTAACGATTACATAATCATTATATGTTTCACAAATCGTTGTAACGATTACTGAATCGTTACATAACGATACACTCTGGTTTCTTTGAGAATGTTTCTGCCTTAGAATATTTTTTAGTATTGAGATGAACCGTTATAACGATTACTGAACCGTTATAACGATTCTCTAGGCAGAAGCATTTTTCTTGTTGATTAAAGCTCAATTTATCTTGACCAATGCAACCAAGTTTGAGTCTAACTAAACCTAAGCCTAATGTAGTCTTGATTAAGCTCTTGTATCCCAGCACTAGTCTTGGTTCTTGTGCACTAATCCATTTGCATGTTAATCACTGCACAAAACTTAAACAAGGCAAATTATAAAATTCAAGATTGTTTTGCAAATCGACAAATCAAAGAAGATGTTAAGTATAACAATTAGGATCATTTGTATTGATTTTCTTGAATTTCTGAGTAGATACTTGGCCAAAAATTATTGAAAACCCAAACAACCTATTTAAATAGCAGTTTTAATGAATTTGAGTTATATTTTGTATGAAATTAGTGTTTTTAGACATTTCATGTGGAAAGATTATGTATATAACCTCATAATAGATATTATTTTTATGAATAAGCACCGAATTATGGATAGAAATAAGGTAAAAAATGTTTAAAAGCGCATACTACTTGTTTATAGTAGTAACACTAAAGCATATGAATTGAGTTTTATGTGAAATTAGTATCGTAGAATCTTCAAATTGAAAATTTATTCAGATAACTTAGAATATATAGAATTATGAGTATTTATTTGAATTTCCACGAATTTATTTGTAGACATGTGAACAAAAATGATAAAAAAAAATTCAACTAAAATTTTTAAACAACAATTTTTAATTCATCCGAGTCAATTTTAGTTTGAAATTGATATCATAGTTGATATTTTAAGGAATGGTTGATGGTATTGAAAGGTCAAAAATAATGTAAGAATGTAAAGAACCTAAGGTTTATATATAAACCGATTTGGGGTTTAATGTTCAAGTGTAATGGCAGCGGAATACAATTTAAATCAATTCAATTCTCACAAGAATATAGCAATCAAAGAAATGTGAGAAAATAAAAGTAAAGATAAAACAAGAACACAAGATGTAACAAAGTTCGGGTTTAACAATGCCTACGTCTCCGGGACCCTCAACCTCTAACAATTGAGGTTGAGCCGATATATTAAAAAGAGTTTTTACACTTGTAGAACTTGGTCCCTTACAAAAATGGGCTGCCAAGCCTATCGGTAACTAGAGTGACAACACACTCAAAAAGGGTGAGTGACAACATACTCAAAAAGGTGAGCACTACAGCTCAAGAAAATGTTTATAAGAAGATCACAAAGGATCAAGTTGGGAGAATAGAGAGAAGCTAGATTGAGCTTGAACAAGGATTTGGTTAATTGAGTGTTTCAATCTCTTGAATTATCTCTCTCACTTTGTATATGGCTAGTAAGCTCTCTGGAGTAATGATTTAGCTAGATGGATCAGATTATCTTTAAAGTGAGAGAGTAACCCCTTTATATAGACCTCCTGAAGCTGATCAGAAATAACTTTCGGCCTGAATCGTTATAATGATTCATGAATCGTTATAACTGTTCAATGAACTGTTATAACTCTTGATGAACCGTTATAACTCTTCATGAATCGTTATAACTCTTGATAAACTGTTACAACTCTTCAATGAACCGTTATAACTCTTGATTAACCGTTATAACTCTTCATGAATCGTTATAACTCTTGATGAACCGTTATAACTCTTCAATGAACAGTTATAACTATTCATGAACCGTTTAACTCTTTATGAATTGTTACACAACGTTATGCTATGGAATTTTACAGATAAAAAGAACTTCTACAATTTTGGCTAAACAATATGAAGCGTTATAACTCTTCATGAATCGTTATGACTCTTTGAACCGTTATAACTCTTCATGAATCGTTATAACTATTTGAATCGTTATAACTCTTCATGAGTCATTATAACTGTTTGATCTATTTTTCTTGTTTTCTTACAGTTTAAAGCTCAATTTAACTTAACCAATTCAACCAAGTTTGAGTCTAACTAAACCTAAATCTAATGTAATCTTGATTAAGCTTTTGCATCCCATCATTAGTCTTGGTTCTTGTGCACTAATCTATTTTGTATGTCAATCCCTACACAAAACTCAAACAAGGCAAATTGTAAAATTCAAGATTGTTTTGCAAATCGACAAATCAAAGAAGATATTAAGTGTAACAATACGCTTAAATTGTAGAGTAGTTCAGATGTACCTACTACACACATAATTTGAGTATTTGGATGAATCATCACGAATTTTCGTGGTCATATAAGGCCAATTTTTTTAAAAAAACACAAATAGCTTAAATTATACTGCAGTTCTGATTGCATCTTAGTAATTTTTGGTGGTAAATTAGTGTCGTAGAAATTTTTACATTGAAGAATTAAATAGATATCCTATCGCAGACATTATTACGATTATATCCACGAATTTTTATGAATTTCTATGTGGATATTAGGCCAAAAATGTTTTAAAACGCAAATAATCTTTTTAAATTGCAGCCTTTAATGAATTTATATTATGTTTTATGTGAAATTTGTGTATTAGACATTTTTATAATGAGGATTGAATTAGATAACCTTACAGTATGTATTTTTCGGACCATTCAAATGAATTTTCATGAAATTATATATAGATATGAGCCCAAAATATCATTAAGGAAACAAACAACTTGTTTAACTGAAGTTTTTAATGCATCTAAGTTAAGATTTATACGAAATGAGTGTCGTGGAATGTTAATAATCAAGTGTTAATTATAAAATCATATAATTGACATTATTAAGAGCATTTATTTGAATGTGCACCGACTTATGTGTAGAAACGAGGCATAAACTACTAAAAAGACGCAGTTTAACTTGTTTAAATAGTAGTTATTAATGCGTTTGAGCTATATTTTGTGCGAAATTAGTTTTGTAGAATCTTCATCTTAAAGATTTAATTAGATCAACCTATCATATAAATAATTAGGAGTATTTTTTTGATATTTCACGAACTTATGTGTAAATATGGGCCAAAAATGATTAAAAATGTAAATAACTAGGTTAAGCAGTAGTTTTTTTCTCATCTGAGTTACGTTCGGTGGCAAATTAGTGTCGTAGAATCTTCGCACTGAATACTTAAATAGATAAGTTTATTATGGACATTATATGGATCATTTGTGTGAATGATCATTAATTCCTATGTAGATACTAGGGCAAAAATTATTGAAAACGCAAACAACCTATTTGAATAGAAGTATTTATTGAAATTGAGTTATGTCTTTTGTGAAATTAGTGTTTTTAGACATTTCATGTATTAATAATTAAGTATATAACCTCAAAATAGATATCATTTTTATGGATATGCACCGAATTATGGATAGAAACAAGGCCAAAAATGTTTAAAAACGCATACAACTTGTTTAAATAGTAGTTATTATAGCATCTGGGTTGAGTTTTGTGCGAAATTGGTATAGTAGAATCTTCATATAGAAATTTAATCAGAAAACTAATAATATACATAATTATGAGTATTTATTTGATTTTCCACCAATTTATTGGTAGATATGTCACCACAAAATGATAAAAAAAGGCAACTAAATTTTTTCACTTCAGTTTATAATGCATCAGAGTTAATTTTAATGCAAAATTAATATCATAGTATCATTATATTGTTGAGTTAGTTAGATACATCTATAATACACATACTTTGGATTATTTGTATTAATTTGCATGAATTTAAGTGTTCATATGAGACCAAAAATGGTCAAAACCCAAATAGTTTAAGTTGTACTATAGTTTGTATTTTATCTGAGTTATGCTTGGTGACAAATTAGTGTCAAAGAATCTTTACATTGATGAATGAAATACATAACCTGTTATAGACATTATTAGAAATATTACTATGAATTTTTATGAATTAGTGTGTAGATTTTAGGCCAAAATATATTAAAAACATAAATAACCTATTTAAATTGCAGCTTTCAAAGAATTTGAGTTATGTTTTGTGTGAAATTAGTGTATTAGATATTTTTCATATTGAAGAGTGAAATAGATAACCTACAGTATATATTTCTTGGGGTATTTGTTTGAGTTTTCATGAAATTATTTATGGAAATGGGCCTAAATTTTATGAAGGAAGCGAAGAGTTATTTAAACTGCAGTTTTTATGGCATCTAGGTGAAGATGTATATGAAATTAGTACCGTGAAATGTTAATACTCAAGTGTTAATTATAAAAGCAAATAATCGAAATCATTAAGAGAATTTTTATGAATGTGCACTGAATTATGTGCACTGAATTTTTATGAATGTGCACTGAATTAGTGCCCCTGATCTATATATTGTGCAAAATTAGTTTTGTAGAATCTTCATCTTAAAGATTTAATTATAGAAAACTATTATAAAAATAGTTAGGAGTATTTATTTGAATTTGGACCAATTTATTTGTTAATGTCGAGCCAAAAATGATTAAAAATGGAAATAACTTGGTTACGAAGTAGTTTTTTCTTTCCACCTCTGAGTTACCTTTGGTGGCAAATTAGTATTGTAGAATCAAAAACGCAAATAACTTAAGTTATACTGCAGTTTCAATTGCATCTGAGTTATTTTGGAGACAAATTCGTATCGTAGAATTTTTTTCATTCAAGAATTAAATAGATATTCTATCATAGACATTATTAGGATTATATCCATAAATTTCACGAATTTCTATGTAGATATTAGGCCAAAAATGTTTTAAAATGCAAACAATCTTTGTAAATTGCAGCCTTTATTGAATTTTGTATTATGTTTTATGTGAAATTTGTGTATTAGACATTTTCATAATGAGGAGTTAATTAGATAACCTTATAGTATGTATTTTTCGTAGCATTCGAATGAATTTTTTATGAAATTATGTATAGATATGAGCCCAAAATATTATTAAGGAAGCAAACAACTTGTTTAACTGAAGTTTTTTATGCATCTATATTAAGATTTATACAAAATGAGTGTCGTGAAATGTTAATATTCAAGTGTTAATTATGAAATCATATAATTGACATTATTAAGAGCATTTATTTGAATGTGCACCGACTTATGTGTAGAAACAAGGTGTAAATTACTAAAAAGACGCAAATAACTTATTTAAATAGTAGTTATTAATGCGTTTGAGCTATATTTTATGCGAAATTAGTTTTGTAGAATCTTCATTTTCAAGATTTAATTAGATAAACCTATCATATAAATAATTAGGAGTATTTATATGATTTTCCATGAACTTATGTGTAAATATGGGCCAAAAATGATTAAAAATGTAAATAACTAGGTTAAGTAATAGTTTTTTTTTCAGATAACTTATAATATATAGAATTATGAGTATTTATTTGAATTTTCATGAATTTATTTTTAGACATGTGACCAAAAATGATAAAAAAATTCAACTAAATTTTTTTCACTGCAGTTTTTAGTGCATCCGAGTTAATTTTAAAGCAAAATTAATATCATAGTAGCATTATATTGTTGATTAAGTTAGATATATCTACTATACACATAATTTGGATTATTTATATGAATTTACATGAATTTATGTGTTCATATGAGGTCAAAAATTATCAAAACCCATATAACCTAAGTTATATTGCAGTTTCGATTGCATTTGAGTTATTTTTGGTCGCAAATTAGTGTCATAAAATTTTTACATTGAAGAATTAAATAGATATTCTATGATAGACATTATTAGGATTATATTCGTGAATTTTCATGAATTTTTGTGTAGATATTGGGCCAAAGATGTTTTAAAATGCAATCAACCTTTTTAAATTGTCGCCTTTAATTAATTTGCATTTTCATAATGAAGAGTGAATTAGATAACCTTAAAGTATGAATTTTTAGGAGTATTTGACTAAATTTTCATGAAATTATGTATTAGATATGGGCCCAAAATATCATTGAGGAAGCAAACAGCTTGTTTAAACTGAAGTTTTTAACGTGTCTAAGTTAAGATTTAAATCGTATTCCACTGTCATTACACTTGAACATTAAGCCCCAAATTGGTATGTACTTTTCTACCTTAGGTTCTTTACATTCTTGCACTATCTTGACCTTTCAATACCAACATCCTAGGACTTTCAAGATCTATCAAAGTTCCTAAAAATGTCCATAATAAATTTATCTATTTAAGTATTCAATGTAAAGATTCTACAATACTAATTTGCCACCAAAGGTAACTCAGATGTGGAAAAAAAAACTACTGCTTAACCAAGTTACTTCCATTTTTAATCATTTTTGGCTCGACATTTACACATAAATTGGTCCAAATTCATATAAATACTCCTAACTATTTGTATAATAGTTTTCTGTAATTAAATCCTTAAGATGAAGATTCTACAAAACTAATTTCGCACAATATATAGATCAGACGCATTAATAACTACTATTTAAACAAATTGATTGCCTTTTTTTAGCAGTTTGGACCTCATTTCTACACATAATTCGGTGCACATTCATAAAAATGCTCTTAATGATGTCGATTATTTGCTTTTATAATTAACACTTGAGTATTAACATTTCACGGTACTAATTTCGTATACATCTTCACCTAGATGCCATAAAAACTGCAGTATAAATAACTCTTCGCTTCCTTCATAAAATTTGGGCCCATTTCCACAAATAATTTCATGAAAACTCAAACAAATACTCCCAGAAATATATACTGTAAGGTTATCTAATTCACTCTTCAATATGAAAAATATCTAATACACTAATTTCACACAAAACAAAACTCAAATTCTTTGAAAGCTGCAATTTAAATAGGTTATTTGTGTTTTTAATATATTTTGGCCTAACATCTAGACAGTAATTCATGAAAATTCATAGTAATGTTTCTAATAATGTCTATAACAGGTTATGTATTTCATTCATCAATGTAAAGATTATATGACACTAATTTGACACCAAACATAACTCAGATACAATACAAACCGCAGTACAACTAAAACTATTTTGGTTTTTGACCATTTTTGGCCTCATATGAACACTTAAATTCATGCAAATTCATACAAATAATCCAAAGTACGTGTGTTGTAGATGTATCTAACTAACTCAATAATATAATGATACTATGACATTAATTTTGCATTAAAATTAACTCTGATGCATTATAAACTGCAATGAAATAATTTAGTTGCATTTTTTGATCATTTTGTGGTGACATATCTACCAATAAATTGGTGGAAAATCAAATAAATACTCGTAATTCTGTATATTATTAGTTTTCTGATTAAATATTCAATATAGAGATTCTACTATACCAATTTCGCACAAAACTCAACCCAGATGCTATAATAACTACTATTTAAACAAGTTGTATGCGTTTTTAAACATTTTTGGCCTTGTTTCTATCCATAATTCGGTGCATATCCATAAAAATGATATCTATTTTGAGGTTATATACTTAATTCTTAATACATGAAATGTCTAAAAACACTAATTTCACAAAAGATGTAACTTAAATTCAACAAAAACTTCTATTCAAATAGGTTGTTTGCGTTTTCAATCATTTTTGGCCTAGTATCTACATAGGAATTTATGATCATTCGCACAAATGATCCATATAATGTCCATAATAAACTTATCTATTTAAGTATTCAGTGCGAAGATTCTACGACACTAATTTGCCACCAAACGTAACTCAAATGCGAAAAAAAACTACTGCTAAACCTAGTTATTTACATTTTTAATCATTTTTTGCCCATATTTACACATAAGTTCGTGAAATATCAAACAAATACTCCTAATTATTTATATGATAGGTTGATCTAATTAAATCTTTAAGATGAAGATTCTACAAAACTAATTTCGCACAAAATATAGCTCAAACGCATTAATAACTACTATTTAAACAAGTTAAACTGCGTCTTTTTAGCAGTTTATGCCTCGTTTCTACACATAAGTCGGTGCACATTCAAATAAATGCTCTTCATAATGTCAATTATATGATTTTATAATTAACACTTGAATATTAACATTCCACGACACTCATTTCGTATAAATCTCAACTTAGATGCATTAAAAACTTCAGTTAAACAAGCTGTTTGCTTCCTTAATGATATTTTGGGCTCATATCTATATATAATTTCATGAAAATTCATTCGAATGGTCCGAAAAATACATACTGTAAGGTTATCTAATTCAATCCTCATTATAAAAATGTCTAATACACAAATTTCACATAAAACATAATACAAATTCATTAAAGGCTGCAAATTTAAAAAGATTATTTGCGTTTTAAAACATTTTTGGCCAAATATCCACACAGAAATTCATAAAAATTCGTGGATATAATCCTAATAATGTCTGCGATAGGATATCTATTTAATTCTTCAATGTGAAAAGTTCTACGACACTAAATTACCACAAAAAATAACTAAGATGCTATCAGAACTGCAGTATAATTTAAGCTTTTTGCGTTTTTAAAAAAAGAATTTGCCTTATATGACCACGAAAATTCGTGATAATTCATCCAAATACTCCAAATTATGTGTGTAGTAGGTATATCTGAACTACTCTACAATTTAAGCATACTATGATATCAATTTCACACTAAAATTGACTCGGATGAATTAAAAAACCGCTGTTTGAAAATTTTAGTTGAATTTTTTTATCATTTTTGTTCACATGTCTAGAAATAAATTCGTGGAAATTCAAATAAATACTCATAATTCTATATATTCTAAGTTATCTGATTAAATTTTTCAATTTGAAGATTCTACGATACTAATTTCACACAAAACTCAATTCAGATGCTTTAGTGTTACTACTATAAACAAGTAGTATGCGCTTTTAAACATTTTTCACCTCATTTTTATCCATATTTCGGTGCTTATTCATAAAAATAATATCTATTATGAGGTTATATACATAATCTTTCCACATGAAATGTCTAAAAACACTAATTTCACACAAAATATCATTCAAATTCATTAAAACTGCTATTCAAATAGGTTGTTTGGGTTTTCAATAATTTTTGGCCAAGTATCTACTCAGAAATTCAAGAAAATCAATACAAAGGATCCTAATAATGTCCATAATAAATTTATCTATTTAAGTATTCAATGTAATGATTCTACAATACTAATTTGCCACCAAAGGTAACTCAGATGTGGAAAAAAATGCTGCTGCTTAACCAAGTTACTTCCATTTTTAATCATTTTTGCTCGACATTTACACATAAATTGGTCCAAATTCATATAAATACTCCTAACTATTTGTATAATAGTTTTCTGTAATTAAATCCTTAAGATGAAGATTCTACAAAACTAATTTCGCACAATATATAGATCAGACGCATTAATAACTACTATTTAAACAAATTGATTGCCTTTTTTTAGCAGTTTGGACCTCATTTCTACACATAATTCGGTGCACATTCATAAAAATGCTCTTAATGATGTCGATTATTTGCTTTTATAATTAACACTTGAGTATTAACATTTCACGGTACTAATTTCGTATACATCTTCACCTAGATGCCATAAAAACTGCAGTATAAATAACTCTTCGCTTCCTTCATAAAATTTGGGCCCATTTCCACAAATAATTTCATGAAAACTCAAACAAATACTCCCAGAAATATATACTGTAAGGTTATCTAATTCACTCTTCAATATGAAAAATATCTAATACACTAATTTCACACAAAACAAAACTCAAATTCTTTGAAAGCTGCAATTTAAATAGGTTATTTGTGTTTTTAATATATTTTGGCCTAACATCTAGACAGTAATTCATGAAAATTCATAGTAATGTTTCTAATAATGTCTATAACAGGTTATGTATTTCATTCATCAATGTAAAGATTATATGACACTAATTTGACACCAAACATAACTCAGATACAATACAAACCGCAGTACAACTAAAACTATTTTGGTTTTTGACCATTTTTGGCCTCATATGAACACTTAAATTCATGCAAATTCATACAAATAATCCAAAGTACGTGTGTTGTAGATGTATCTAACTAACTCAATAATATAATGATACTATGACATTAATTTTGCATTAAAATTAACTCTGATGCATTATAAACTGCAATGAAATAATTTAGTTGCATTTTTTGATCATTTTGTGGTGACATATCTACCAATAAATTGGTGGAAAATCAAATAAATACTGTAATTCTGTATATTATTAGTTTTCTGATTAAATATTCAATATAGAGATTCTACTATACCAATTTCGCACAAAACTCAACCCAGATGCTATAATAACTACTATTTAAACAAGTTGTATGCGTTTTTAAACATTTTTGGCCTTGTTTCTATCCATAATTCGGTGCATATCCATAAAAATGATATCTATTTTGAGGTTATATACTTAATTCTTAATACATGAAATGTCTAAAAACACTAATTTCACAAAAGATGTAACTTAAATTCAACAAAAACTTCTATTCAAATAGGTTGTTTGCGTTTTCAATCATTTTTGGCCTAGTATCTACATAGGAATTTATGATCATTCGCACAAATGATCCATATAATGTCCATAATAAACTTATCTATTTAAGTATTCAGTGCGAAGATTCTACGACACTAATTTGCCACCAAACGTAACTCAAATGCGAAAAAAAACTACTGCTAAACCTAGTTATTTACATTTTTAATCATTTTTTGCCCATATTTACACATAAGTTCGTGAAATATCAAACAAATACTCCTAATTATTTATATGATAGGTTGATCTAATTAAATCTTTAAGATGAAGATTCTACAAAACTAATTTCGCACAAAATATAGCTCAAACGCATTAATAACTACTATTTAAACAAGTTAAACTGCGTCTTTTTAGCAGTTTATGCCTCGTTTCTACACATAAGTCGGTGCACATTCAAATAAATGCTCTTCATAATGTCAATTATATGATTTTATAATTAACACTTGAATATTAACATTCCACGACACTCATTTCGTATAAATCTCAACTTAGATGCATTAAAAACTTCAGTTAAACAAGCTGTTTGCTTCCTTAATGATATTTTGGGCTCATATCTATATATAATTTCATGAAAATTCATTCGAATGGTCCGAAAAATACATACTGTAAGGTTATCTAATTCAATCCTCATTATAAAAATGTCTAATACACAAATTTCACATAAAACATAATACAAATTCATTAAAGGCTGCAAATTTAAAAAGATTATTTGCGTTTTAAAACATTTTTGGCCAAATATCCACACAGAAATTCATAAAAATTCGTGGATATAATCCTAATAATGTCTGCGATAGGATATCTATTTAATTCTTCAATGTGAAAAGTTCTACGACACTAAATTACCACAAAAAATAACTAAGATGCTATCAGAACTGCAGTATAATTTAAGCTTTTTGCGTTTTTAAAAAAAGAATTTGCCTTATATGACCACGAAAATTCGTGATAATTCATCCAAATACTCCAAATTATGTGTGTAGTAGGTATATCTGAACTACTCTACAATTTAAGCATACTATGATATCAATTTCACACTAAAATTGACTCGGATGAATTAAAAAACCGCTGTTTGAAAATTTTAGTTGAATTTTTTTATCATTTTTGTTCACATGTCTAGAAATAAATTCGTGGAAATTCAAATAAATACTCATAATTCTATATATTCTAAGTTATCTGATTAAATTTTTCAATTTGAAGATTCTACGATACTAATTTCACACAAAACTCAATTCAGATGCTTTAGTGTTACTACTATAAACAAGTAGTATGCGCTTTTAAACATTTTTCACCTCATTTTTATCCATATTTCGGTGCTTATTCATAAAAATAATATCTATTATGAGGTTATATACATAATCTTTCCACATGAAATGTCTAAAAACACTAATTTCACACAAAATATCATTCAAATTCATTAAAACTGCTATTCAAATAGGTTGTTTGGGTTTTCAATAATTTTTGGCCAAGTATCTACTCAGAAATTCAAGAAAATCAATACAAAGGATCCTAATAATGTCCATAATAAATTTATCTATTTAAGTATTCAATGTAAAGATTCTACAATACTAATTTGCCACCAAAGGTAACTCAGATGTGGAAAAAAATGCTGCTGCTTAACCAAGTTACTTCCATTTTTAATCATTTTTGGCTCGACATTTACACATAAATTGGTCCAAATTCATATAAATACTCCTAACTATTTGTATAATAGTTTTCTGTAATTAAATCCTTAAGATGAAGATTCTACAAAACTAATTTCGCACAATATATAGATCAGACGCATTAATAACTACTATTTAAACAAATTGATTGCCTTTTTTTAGCAGTTTGGACCTCATTTCTACACATAATTCGGTGCACATTCATAAAAATGCTCTTAATGATGTCGATTATTTGCTTTTATAATTAACACTTGAGTATTAACATTTCACGGTACTAATTTCGTATACATCTTCACCTAGATGCCATAAAAACTGCAGTATAAATAACTCTTCGCTTCCTTCATAAAATTTGGGCCCATTTCCACAAATAATTTCATGAAAACTCAAACAAATACTCCCAGAAATATATACTGTAAGGTTATCTAAATTCACTCTTTGTGGTTGTCTGATTATATGCTTGATTGGATTTGTTTCTAATTTCTGGGTTCCTTTGGTGTGCTGGTTGTTGAAGTTTGGGACTGTTTTTGCAGTTGGTACCAGCTGTACCGGGTTGTACCAGTATCCCAGTTCCTAACACATATTATGGTCGGTATGATGAAATATGAATTTTACATGTGGTGATCAGTAGATTATATTTGCATCTAAGCCTCATCAAGCCTCAAATTTTACATAAAACTTCAATGTTACTGGAAATTACCTTCTGATCAGGTCATGGACCTATCTGTACAATATCAAAACGCTGGGTTAGACGTGCCAATTGATATGTATTATCCTACCATGTGTTTACTGTTGTGCACTTATAGTTGTCACTTGTTACATTATCATTCTGTCCTAAACAATGTTCCATATTTTTTAGAAAATTGAAGAAGCTATATCCAAGCCGCCGTCTTCTTTGAGTAGTATAGAGTCTTTGCACTGACGGGAGGCATCTGACAGTGTTTTTTTTTTTATTTATTTTGAGAAAACTGGCCTTAAAAATTAGAAATAGAAACAAAGGTTCTTTACAAACAAATACGTAGGCTTTAAACATTAACCAAGCTAAGTGTACCTTCATTTGAGAAACAGGATACCCTAACAGTCTCACCTCCCTAGCTGACATAAAAGAACAAAAGAAAAAGACTATAAAATTGACGTGTCATACTTAACACTGAACTAAATAAAATTTGAGAACTATAAAATTTTATATGTTTTTTTTTTTTACAAGAGATGATATTCTTCTGTACAAACTTAATCCAACATCATCAACAGATGAGGATCCAAGTCTTCAAATTTTATGGAAACTAATAGATTCCTAATCTTTAAAGAAGAAAATTCAATTAAGCAATGAAAAAGAAAATAGAGCAAATAGAGCACTATATACATATTTATGCGCAAAAGTTTATGTTGTCATCAGCAACACAAAATGAAGTATAAAACCATGTCAATCTGTCTATCTCAGTTTAGTAATCGGCAATGCATCTATCCTTCAATCTTTCACTAGTGCAAAGGCCGGGTCTTATTCGGCCTTCCGCAGCCTACTATATATGGTCATCAAGAATTGGTTCAAGATTTGCTTCAGTATATTGCCCCGCTTCGGCACATACCGGGGCTCGGTCCTGAGTATCAACCCCATGCTCTGCTTGTAACCCGTCTCCGCTTTCTGGCTGAATGGATATTGCAAAAACAAAGGCATGGCTGATCTTGTGTGAGAAGAAAAACAAATTAAGAAAGGCAAGTGTGTTTGGGTTAGTTGAGAAGAAGCAAATGGATCAGTGCTCTTACGAGCTGTTGCTGAGCTGTTTGATGCAGGCTCATTTATAAGAGAAGTGCTTTGTGAGACTGAGTCTTCTATCCCAATTCCCAAGATTCTCCTTTGCAGTTTAGTACTTGATTAGCTTATTGCTCCATCAATCGAGAATTAGACTCGTCTTACGGTCATAGTACGTAAAAGTTCCTCAATTATTTCGGCCAATTGCATGATAATGGAATACATCGTTTTGTCCACTGGATTTCAGTCCCGGTAAAGACTCGTCTCAAGTTCAATGTCTTTTTTATAAAATTTGAGTGACGGCAATAAATGAGATAATTAAGTAGTAAAGAACTTGATTTCTTTTTCTAAGTCGTATCTAATCATTTATATACTGACGTTTTCAATCAAGTTATATATACACGAATACGAATGAGAGATTTTGGAATTTACAAAATGCAACATGTGAACGAACCGATTAACGCACAAATGCTTTTACTTTATTTAATGAAAACTTTTTTGGTTCCTGCTGAAAATAGATTAATATAAAAAAATTGATAATATTTTTCAAACCAAATGAAAAGAAATTTGTAAATATCAAAGTAGAAACCTGTTATTAACATTATATTTAGTTGTACACTAATTTTATATGATTTTATTCACATTAATATACAATTTTGTTTATAACTAGTTCAACACGAAATTAATTATAGACTCGATTCACTTTGACAGTGTTGTTTGATTTTTAGGGATAGAGACAAGAGGGCTGGAGGGCTCAGTCCTCTTAATCCTACAAAAATTATACATTGATGTTAAAATATATTATATTATATAATTTTATTTTATGAGATATTATCTTATCATACTTATAAATTTTAATATTGTAATAACGTAAACTTACGTCTCAGATTCTATGTTAAAATTCTAGTTCCGCCTTTATTTCCTTTAATAAACCTCGATAATGCATTGTTTGCTCCAATATTATTCCAATTTTCTCTTCCAAATCCTCAATTGCATTTGTCAACACTCAACAGTTATTAATGATTACAGAAAGCACATGCGGATTATCTCATTGTCTCTTCGACTGATGCAACAAGAACGGGTCTTCAAAAGACCATAGTGTTCTGCGGAACTGGGGTCCACATGTCAATGAGAGTAGTCTTTGCAACGTGTTGGTTCAAGAATTGAAGGGTACATATACGCGTTACACAATGTGGGGGAGCTTTTTTAGTACTTCCCGCGTTGGGGTAAACAATTGTTCCGGGTTCTCATGTGAGAATTGGTCTAATTTGATTGGATCAAGAAAATTTTTGTTCTTAAATCTTAATGAACAATTAAACATACTAACTTATAATAATACGTTTTTATCTACTAAAAAATCTCTTTTTTTATATACAGAAGCTCTCGTCAATTTCGACATCCATTTTTTAAAACGTTTCCCGTTAAATTTAAAAATATATATTTTTCATAAAAAATGCGACATTATTTTTGTTGGTAAGCAAAAAGAGGTATGCATCCTCTCAAGGGTTTTTTTTTACGTGAAGAGTTTTTAAAAATTAATTATAACGGCTCGTTTTAATCACAACGGCTATGGAAAAATTAAAATATGAATTTTGATGCACGGGGGATTTATTATTGTTAAATCAGAACCGTTGATCTCTGATCGAACGGATCATATCAAAAGCACTCCACCTTGAGAGTTTTTTTTTGTTCTCCAGATGATGTTGTTTTAGCAAAAAGAGAGGTATTTTCATAAAAGGGAAGTCATTTTGTTTCAAAGTTTTTGAAAAAAAGGGGAAAATGTAAAATTGGCCAATTATAAAAAGTGCATCTCTGCCCATTTATGACGGATCTTACTAACTCATGTTCAGGACAACATTTTTGTAAACCCATGCTTTAAAGTTAAAAACTGAAGCAATGCCGAGAGGAAGGACCCATTTCTACTTCACTTTTAATCTAGTTCACTTGTCAAGAGCTTTAAGAATTAAGAGGAAATTAGAGGGATGGAATACACTTGTACCTCCTGAACATACATTCTAGAAAGATGATATATAATTACTTTTGGACCCAAAGCTATTTTCATAAAAGGAAATTAGAGGTTGTGTTGTGATACATTTGGGGTTAGTCTGGTAGGTTGTGTCAAAGTAAACTGAATGGTGTGTAAGTGTAAAGATATGTATAAAAAGAGCATGAAAGTTATATTGATCTATAAACTTTGTGTGTATATAAAAACTAGTTTTCTTTCTATGTTTTAGACGAGACTTTATATAGGAGAAGAATGACATGAGGATCGTGACTAGTTTATGGCAAGATCTCAGTAAAAATCAATCTTAAAAATAGTAAATGCATGTAATAACAAGTTAGTGTTTTGTCTTGTTTAGTTGTGTTATTTTAAGTTATGATCGGTTATAACCGCTATTTATAATAGTGGATGATTTTAAAGACAATTATACTCAAGATGAATAGTAAAATGATCTCAAGTTTATGAGCACTCATCTCGAGATCTATCCATTCGAGATACATATAAGCAAAAGAAGCTGTTTAGGGTCCTTTATAAGTCTTATGTGCTAAATGTTCAAGTTAATTGATAAATGAACCTCTAAGAACACAGCTTTTATCATTAACCCCACAAGCTGGAATGTATTAGTGAGTAACATCTTAAGTTATAGTCATGAGAATATGTGTGTGCAAAGTCAACTAGATACAAGAGGAACCTAGTCCTATCATGTTGTATACTGCTTCTTGTTGTTGTTGCAAATTTGGCAGGTGGAGGTGGAGACAATATAACACCTCGCCAAACGCGTCAATTCAGGGGGTCAATGAATCATAAAGATCGATCTTTATCAGCAATCCCAGCCAGCCTACTGCCCTACTGTTTAATTATATATATAAAAAAAATTCTTATGGCATACAGATTAGCCCTCAAACAACCGAATGCTTAACATTCAGAGAAAATTCATTTGTCCAGAAAATTGCCATTGGTTCAGAAACAAACACAGTGAACCAAAATCTGAATTCAGCAATCAGCAATAGGAAGAAAAGGCTGCACAAATAAATTCCAATTTACCAACCAAAGATACAATCTTGAACATGCAAACACAACATTGTATATTTAAATTTGAACAAAGCTAGAAAAAGAACTAGGTTTTCATTTCATTCCCAGTCATAAACACAGTTCAATGGTACAGGATCCGACCATCCATGACACCAATTTTTCACATCAACACTCCCCCTCCCACCCAGAAAAAAAAAACTAATATAACGCACAATAGAGAGATCATGTTCAGACAAACATAAATCAGAGCACAAACCTCCACCAACACCCAAACCATCCACTACTGACTACAGAGATTTACTAAACGACACCTCAAGCCCTCTCACCTCTGATCCTCCTAGCCAACTGGATATCCTTAGGCATGATCGTAACCCTCTTGGCATGAATGGCGCAGAGATTGGTATCCTCGAACAACCCAACCAGATACGCCTCAGCAGCCTCTTGAAGAGCAGCCACAGCGGAGCTCTGGAACCTCAGATCTGTCTTGAAATCTTGAGCGATTTCCCTCACCAGCCTCTGGAACGGAAGCTTCCTGATGAGGAGCTCGGTGCTCTTCTGGTACTTCCTGATCTCACGAAGCGCCACTGTGCCTGGCCTGAAACGGTGGGGCTTCTTCACTCCGCCGGTCGCCGGAGCCGACTTACGGGCCGCCTTGGTGGCCAGCTGCTTGCGTGGTGCCTTGCCACCAGTGGACTTGCGAGCGGTTTGTTTGGTACGAGCCATTGGAGGTTGAGATTAAATTAAGATGGGTACGAAATGGGATTAGGGTTTTGATTGGGAATGAGAGAAGGATTCGAGTTTCGATTGGGAGGGAGGAGGAGAGGGGAAGGGGTTTTTAAAGTGGACTGGTGAAAACGAAGAGCGGGAAATGAAAAACTCGCCGTCGCTCCCGAATTTTGGCCTTCTGGGAGGTTCTCAGGTTAATATTATGTCGTTTTGGAGCGTTAGATCTAGTATTGCGTGGACGGTAGATATATGATTACAGAAGCCTCGGAGCGGATCCCGATCCGTGGATACCTCGTTTAAACTGAAAAATGCAGATAACAGTTAACACTACTTGCTAATTAGTATAGCGTTGTAATGGGTCTTTATTTTGTTATATTTACATTTAATGATGGTTTTATTTTCTGTATGACATCTAACTGAATTCTGTTATATTTTATTTGATTTTTTTGAAAAGAAATAAAAAATGGTAGGCATTTTGCCTGCTTTCTCAATATATATAGCGTTGTCCGCTTTTACAAGTGATTCGAAAAGTTACCAATTTTATTTTATCAAATATTGGTTTCCGAACAATTTATCTTCAAATTACGCCATAACATATGTATGAAAGAAATATCTTTGTGTATTTTTTTTATTAATATTGTGCAATGTTGTGTGGGTGTGGGTACAGATATCTAATGGTACACATATGGTGATACAGAAAATAAAAAAATAAGTTACAGATACAGTTTATTTAATAAATTATTATATAAAAATAATAAAAAATAAAATTAAAGTCAAAAAAATTGTTTCGTTAATGACGTATACAAAATATATATAGCACAAATTCGAATTTGATCAGCGGTTACGTGTGAGAGCTGGATAATACTAATCATGCTCTATCATCAACACTAGGCCTTTAGTATGTGTGTGACTTTGAAAAAGATAATGAGAACAGTGATCAAGAGTAGTCCACTGACCAACCAAATAAGTGATTGTTGGTTACGCTTCCGTTCGCTCACTAAATTGTGTCTTAAATTTATATTTGATGACTGAATTTTTATTTATTTATTTTTAATTATTGAATTTTAATGTTTGTTCACACTTAGTCATTTTATTATTTTTTATTCAATTTTAACAAAAAACTTATAGTATTATATAAATGTGCACATAAATTATTATTTTGTATCATATTTTTTATGCAATTGTGAATATTAATTTTTTAAATTAATTCATATCAATTATTTAACTGAGAATGCTATGTGACAATTGAAATAAAATAATTAATTATTTTTATATAATTTTAAGCAATAAAATATTAATTAATTTATAATTTATCTTAATTAGTGTATATTTAAGCATTAATTAGTACTAAATCATAAAATTACTTCAGAAAACATAATTAATCGGGTCGGGTTGGCCCGAAACCGACCCGACCCGATTCGGATCAAAAAAATTAAACCGATAATCGAGCCATTTATCTTCGGGTCGGATTATGTCAATAATTGACACCCATATATTATGTAACAGTCGCGACAGAAAGAAAAAAAAGTGCTTCAGCACACAGGTCGTAGATCTTGTATTGCATATTCAGAAAATAACTCATCCGACGATTGAAATTTGCTCTAAAAATTAAAAAAATCTGAACTATTAAAGAATCAGAATACACACGAACTGTACAAACATATTTTTTTTATGCATTTCTTCCCTCCGTTTATATTAGATCTAAAAACATCATATGATTATTTTTTATGCATTTCTTCCCTGCGTTTATATTAGATCTAAAAGCATCATATGATTATTTTTTTTTATGCATTCCTTCCTTGCGTTTATATTAGATCTAAAAGCATGAAATTAAAAATTCATTTGATGTGTGCCATTCTAAATGTAGCAAGCCACGGCTCAAAATGCGGTGGAGTGTTGTCGGAATTATGGTAATAAATTTAGGATTTGAAAATTATTCGGTGAGTTAAAAATTTATGAATCAGATTTAATTTAAAAATAATTTCTTTTATTAATATAAATAAAAAATATATTATATTTTTAAAATTTTAAAAATATAATCAAAACTATAAATTTTCAATTAAGATAATATATAATATGTTTTTTTTTCTAATAATTCACAAATACAATATTTTTTGATTCAAAAACGCATTATATATTAAATTGACTAATTATTCATAAAATATCCGACTATGAATAAAAAATAAATAATTCAAGCACCTTATGACTATGATCGGAACTAAAAAATAAAAGGACTCCGTAAATCTAAAAACTTTTTTTCCTTCACCATTTCTCTATTTTTCAGTTCGAACTGCTCATTGTACGCGTGCAGAGGATATCGATCCAATAGAACGGACCCTTAACAACGTAGACGAGCCTCAAGACTTGGGAACCGTACAGCCTTTGCCTCCAGAGGACTCATTCTCTGGAGAGATTTTATCTGCAAAGTTCATTTGGACAGTTATGGAAAAATATAAACATAATTTTTTATGTACGAAGATTTTATTATTATTAAATTAGAAGCGTTCATCGTTAATCAGATGGTTCGGATAAAAAGAATCGTAGAGTGCGGAGATTTTTTTCCTCCCAGAGGATATAAGCTCCAGCCTCTAGGCATTCATTGAGAATACAGTGTAGAAAAACCTGAAGTTATTATTTAATATTTAATTATTTTAATTTAGAAAACTCATTCCCTCTAGGAGATAACCAATTAAAATTGATTAATTCTTTGGACGATGGTTCCAAATTGGTTCATGCTCTGAAACTTTCAGCCTCTTGCGCCTGGCACACAGATTTCTGTTAAGCTGTTTTTTTTTTCCCTACTTTAATAGGCTCTCTTGTGTGGCCTTTTACTTTCTGATCAGCCGCCTGGATAACACGCTGGAACAGCGGTTCCAAAAATCCAAACCAGTCCTTTATACTTTTTGTGTGATACTTTTTCAACCCAAAACTTTGACTTCTCTAATAGATCATTAATTAATTTAATTTAATAGAAGAACACTCGATGACATATGATTAGTTTATGCACTTTTGTAGAATTGTCCTCTAGACCCAGTCAACCAGTTCCATTTTCGTCCTAATTCTGCATTTGGCATGAGATTTCGGCTGAAATAGAAGTGCCAAACTAAACAGTCCCTATATGATTTTGTATTCACAATCAAGATACATATATGTATATATATTTTATATCTATACTTTATCATTACTTATCCCTTCTAGAATTTATTTGCAGAACGACTGACCTGCTTGAAAGAGCATCTGAATTGAATGATCAAATAGCAAGGTTCAATGTGCATCTATTAAATACTAGAACTTTGCATTGGGGCTATTTGCATAAAATAAGCGGCCCCCATTTAATATAATAATTAATAAATAAAGTTGTGCATCCTGCCAAATTCGTGACATTCATTGAACCTTTCTTGAGAGCCCTTCTTGTCTGCCTTTAAAAGTCATCCTTCTTCCTTCAACCCTTCTTATCACATATCAGTCTTAGAGGGGAAAAACAAAGAAAAAAAGATAAAAACTAAAAGATAGAAATAAAAAGAAAATGAGCGATCATCGCACAATTGGTATCGGCATGGACTACTCGCCGAGTAGCAAAACAGCCCTGAAATGGGCTGTGGAAAACATCACAAGGGCCGGCGATCACGTCGTCTTGATTCATACACAGCCACATACTGGTCATAGTGCTCAAAAGCAGCTGTGGCAGGAGGAGGGATCACGTAGGTGTTCATATGTTTTTCTTTTTTGAGTAATTTTTGTTAGGAGAATATTACTTCATGTTTACCAGCATAAATGTATTTTGCGTATGAAATGGTATTGAAGCTGCCTATTTGACTTGGTGAATTAGCTCCATTGGTTCAAACCAGAAACCACATGCTGGCATCATAACAATTCTTGGTAAATTATGCTCCATTGGTTCAACTTATTTAAAGAATAGAAATCTGACAGAAGTCAGTATATAGCTCAAATGGTTACCTGCTATGCAGTACAAATATACTCTGCAGTGCGTTTCTTTTTTCTCAGAAAAATTAATTCTTTTTAGTGTATATGCAAAATCATAACTTATCATTCAATTTAATCGTGTATTGATTGTGTCGCTGCAGCTTTGATTCCTCTTAGGGAGTTTCAAGATATGCACTTGCATGTGCAGTACGGTATCAAACCAGATGCAGAGATTCTCGATGTCCTAGACACTGCATCCAGAACAAAAGAGGTTTCTCTAATCATGCCTCTTTTTGCCTTTTTCTTCTTTTTACTGATATGTTCAGGCTTTATCAGTAATATTAACAATTAAAGATGAATTTGGGTAATTAGTTAGTTCCTTGTCAAATTAATTGAACACGTTAAGTTTTGCTAATTTGTAATTACTACAAACAGGTAACGGTTGTGTCGAAGATCTACTGGGGTGATGCTCGGGAGAAGTTGTGTGACGCTGTAAGCGATCTGAAGTTGGATTCACTGGTTGTCGGAAGCCGGGGTCTAGGACCCCTGAAAAGGTATGATTTCGCTCTTAACATTTCTTCAAAGCTAATTAATCTTAGCTCTCTTATTCAATTTGCATTTTGGAATTACATACGGAAGTCCTTAAGCACCCAAATAATTTCAAAAGGATCAACTCTCAGTGATTTCACTATATATACACAGTTACTCTTTATTTAAGTCTCTCATGATTTTAATTGTTTTCATACAACTACTTTTTTTTTCATTATATAGCTTTTTAGTGCTTTGAGCAAAATCTTTGTCCAAAATTTACTTTACTATAAGGTTGTTTATAGAAGCTATTATTATTAAAATTCAATGTATTCAATTGCTATTTTTTTTTTCAAAACGGGTTCCAACAATAATTCCATTTGAAAGTTGATGTTGCAACTTTAGACTTGTTTCTCATGTGAATCAGATGAACCACTTAGTAGTTATTGACAAATGCGAGGTCTTTCTTCAATTTTATATACAAATTCTTAAAATAAATATAGCTAAATGCTCTTAAATTAATCAAGTGCGATTGCTGTTGTCAACTGCGAGCCACAAGGCACAAACTGAACAGGGAAAGCAGGATATAGGAACCTATATTTTATAGGTTTTACAAAACCTCTAAGAATCTTTTTTGGTGTAAAGCACTGAGATCTTTTTTTAGTTTAGTGCTTTGCATCATGGCAACAACTATGCAAAAGGAACTCCTGAAATATTTCTGACGTAACGCAACAAAACTCGTTTGATATAGATGCTATTTTGAAATTATTGTGTGCGAATAACTAATTGAAGCGTCTTCCCATTTTTTCCCCAAGCTAATATAATGGTTTGAATGCTTAATTCCAGGGTGTTACTTGGAAGTGTCAGCAACTATGTTGTGCTCAATGCATCATGCCCGGTCACAGTAGTGAAGGCAACTTAAAATTTTATTTTTGCAATGCTTATACGATTGTGTGCGTTCGTACTGGGTTTATTTACTCTTTTTTTTTTTATTTGCTTGGCTTGAAGAATTAAATGGTGTTCTCAATCTCAGCTTTGCTTGGAATCGTGACATAAATTTACTTGGCAGCATGTCATTAATGGATTTATTATGATTTATATCAGGAATATTTATGATTTCCAGAGATGTGATTTCTCGAGTTTCATCAACGTGACGTCTTTCAACACAGAAGTTATTTACATTTTCTTTATGTTATGAAGTTGATACAGGGTAGGAGCTCCTGGAACTCACGTAAAAAAAGTTCTGCAGGTACGATTCTTTTGATTTGTACGGTCAGATCATTTATCAACGTTTCTGATTTAACAGTAATAAACAATTTCATGCATTAAAATTCGTGTTTAGACTTTTCCACGGCCGTTGTGATTTTCCTGAGACGTTATGATTTCCTTGTGGAGATCTCCGCACGGAAATTTTCCACAGAGAATACGGATCCTAGCCCCTGAGACACAATAAACCAAGAGCCCGAGTAGAAATCCTCCATCCAAATTTCAAAACCGTAGACGGAGAAGGTTGACGGCGCCGTCTCCCCCCTCCTTCCCTCTCCTCCTCTCCTCCTCTCCCCCTCTTCCCCTCTCCCTTACCTCCTATCTCCTCTCCATTTGACAAAAATAAGCAAATCCTAATCATGATCGACGACTCTAACCCGCATCTGCCCACCTTGTCCTTCCACTCGCCTCCACGACCGACGATTTTAACCCGCCTCGTCCTTTCACCAGCCTCCGCGACTGACATCACATCAGATCTGGCCACCTCACGTCGACAATTCTGACCACCTCCGACCGACCTCGTCCGCCATCTCCTCACCGACTTCGACAACGTCTTCACTTCATCAACACTATACAGATTCGGCCTCTTCGACATCTTCAACTCTCATCAATGAGATTTGACTACCACCACCGAGACTTTGACGACCACCACCGGCCGCCACCGACTTTGACTTCTATGAACTCAGTCTACCATAACGTGTTAGGAATGCTTTGTAAATAATTTTGATCTAATTTTCTTCATTTTTTTTTCCTTTTTTTCCTTTTCTTTCTTTTGTTTTTGACTTCCTTTTCCTTTGTTATTTTTTATTTAATGAAAAAATGGTATAGCTTTGCTTAACTTTCAAAAAAAGAAGTTGATACAGGGTCCCCGATTTTGCCCTCCCTCATTTCCCCACTTCCATGACAAATAGGCCTCACACAATTTTGTTTCTTAAGGGACCTGGTTTTCAAGAAAGTGGATTAAAATGAGAGGGAAAATCGGAGTCATTTTATATATTTCCTTATTTCCCGAATATATAGAATTGTGGTCCTTACTCCTTCCTTATAGAGTACATAAAATATTAGAATCCTTAACTTTTGGTGGACGGTAAGGTATTAGAATCCTTTACTTCCTTATAGAGTACATAATAATTTTTACGTTAGCGACAAATTCAACATCCTTTTTTGTAAGAAGTAGAAATTTGTATTATCCCTTAATTAAATTCAGAATTCATCCTACATCTTCAAAGTAATTTTCAAATAATATTTATATTATTCATTTTTTTTAATAGAAATTAGAAATATCTAATAAGAGAAAATTCTTAGATATTTTTTTTTTTTTGATCTCTAAAAAAAAAAAAAAAAAATGTATTCGTTAATATAATATATTATTAGATATTTAGATAAAAAACAAAAAGGAATAAAATAATAAAAAAAACAAAGAAGAATCTTAATAATAATATATATATGTGTTTTATATATATAACAAAGACTTTAACAAAGACTTTCAAAACTTTCAAATTTTTTAAAAAACTTTAATTATATATTAATTTCTAATATAAAAAAAAAAAATTATGAATTGTAAGATATTTAATTATGTATTGAACTACAAACAACTATATAATATATGATATGTGTTTCAATTTGTGTCTCATTTATAAGAAAATTTTATAGCATAAAATTTTTGAATATGTATAAAATATGTGAATTAAAAAAAAGGAAAATTAATAAAAACAATGATACTTTTGAAAGAGAGGGCATTTTATTATAAAAATTTGTGAAGAAGAACATTTCATTAAATTACCCCAATTAAAAACGTGAATTTTCTTTTAAAAAAAATAGAAAACTGCATGCAAAGAACTAAAGCACTAAAACTATGCAGGAGATAAAAACCAGATCTTAACTACTGGGACAACTTTTAAGTGTCACGGCTAAAACCAAAATAGCTGGCAAAAACATTGTTTAAGATCGCAATCTTCGGTTGTAAGAATGAAGGTTCCTTGTTAGAGATAGCTAACTTCATATGAAGAAAATGATCATTAAATTTCTTTTATCAAAAAGTCTCCGGTTCATCAACAGGTCCTGTGTGCATTTAATATTTTGAGAAACCATTATATACATTCCTTGTTCAAGGTTGCCGGCTTGATATGAATAAAAAAACAATTAAATTACAATTATTGAAAGTTCCTTCTGCAGCTAGAGGTCTTTGCATTAACAGGGAAGATATTATTTTTTTCTAATCTCCTAACTAATGGATTATCCAATGTATCCCTATCAGTGATAAAACATCAATTACTCTGTGGTTTCTTTTTATTGAAATCCCAATATTGGATGTTTATTCGCAACTTATTCACAATAAACTATTTATAGAAACTTTCATAAAGCTATCAAACTGAATAATAAGGTATGTATATTTTTATTCAACAGAAACATGGTTAAAACCCCTCCACTCTATATTTTTTTCTATCGTTCATTGGTATTTTCTTTTTATTTCAAAGCTTTGTCAAGACCGATTCAAAAAATAAATTAAGAAACAGAAAATTGAATCATAATGCTATTAAACTACGTCATAACAAAAAGGGCAGGGAATTATAGTTCTTAATAAATAAACCGAAGTTAGATGATTCACGCTGATTTATTTTATTTTTTGTCTTCATCCTTATGATTCACGCTAAAGAAACCTTATTTGGGATAATTAAATTAGATTATTAGAACAACAGAGTTTTTTTTAATTATTATTTGTTTGATAAAGAGGGGCGCATTAACTTTAGATATCTGTGAATCCCATCCGGGTTTTCAATTTTTTTAATCTAATGAAGAAAGGTTTTGAAGATTTATAGACAAATGGATTAATTACTTCAGGGCGTTTGAATTTGTTTTTTTCCTCGATATATCCATCTCCTTGTTGCTATTAGTTTTGAGTTTTAACGCCCTTCTCTTTAGTGGGCTAAAATTCCCCTCTTTAAGCCCGGCCATCTGAAGAACAATCAGGGACGAGAAGGAAGCTCCTTGGCCTTGTTCCTAAACCGTTAGATCCTGTCAAAATGGCGCGTGATTTGAATCTGTCGGTTCAGAGTCACAGCAACCTACCAGCAGCTTCATGAACTTTTATATAGCGAGCTTGACTTGAGGTAAGGGATCATTGACTAGTTGACTACTGAGTACTGACTAGCGGATCATTTCTAGACCCTTTTACGATAGTGATGATGAAGGACATGCAATAGTTGGTTCAAGCAATTCCTTAAATAATGGGATAAAATGTAAAAATTATGATATATTACAATTAATGTTTGATAAAGTAAATAAAGTCATACTCATAAAGAAGAAGTTAATTAGAAATTTAAATTTACAAATTATTGAGTTTAGATCTAAGATAAAGGAGAGTGAGACTCAAATTGGAGAACTCAAAAATAAAAATTATTATGAATCACACCTAGGTGAGATAGGTCTATTAAAAGTAAAATTATAAAATTTGAAGATTGAAAATCGAACTTTGAGAATATCTAGTAGTTTGAGATGTAGTACTAAAATAAATTTAAAAAATATATATGTGGGTCAAAAGAACCATGACAAAATAGGATGAATTTATGGAGAAAAAATCTCCTCCATTGTCTAAGAATATCGGAAGTCCAAAAGAAAAGGAGAGCATCATAAAAAATCAAAAAATAAAAGAGAAAAAAATATAAAATATAAAAATAAAGAAAGAAAGCACAATCATGTATATCAATAAAAGTACACATATGGAAGAAATAGAAATAGAAAAAACCATTAAACTAATAGGGACACTTTTAACCATAATTAGTCAAATAAAATTTATTTTAGAGGTTCAGATGATTGGTTTTACGAATTGATAGGACAATATGTGTCGTAAAATATGACTCATAATAATGAATCACAAAGAGATGTTCCTCAACATCCACAAAAGTCATAAACAACTGTTCAACATGTGAAAAAAAATATCTCAAAAAATATGAGGATTCGAGCTCAAGAATTAAAAAGTTACTATAAATCTCATTTTTTGCTCAAAATAGTGATAAAATATTCTCTAAAGCATTTTATAATTATTGTTGTCAATTGGATCATATTTCTTTTGAATGCAAACTTAGAAAAATAAAGTAACAAATCAAAGATTACTTGAGTTTCTAAGCTAAAAGAGTAAGATTTTATTTTGCAAATTCTCTATAATTTTAAATAGTCACAAATTAAGAGGGGGTTTAATTGATTTATGCTTATTGTTTAGGGAGATACTTGAATCTCTAAATAATATTTTTTAATAGACATAATTGAAACTTCGGAGTGAATGTAGGCCCCGATATAATGGTTGTATATCATATAATAATTTTGACTTGAGGGCGATATTTAAATTTCTTATTAAAAGGACTTTTTATGCACAAAATTATCTTATTTGTTGCAACGATTACACCAACCGTTATAACTGATTAAATCAGATTAGTTCAAAAGTTACTGAAAATATGTTCACATCTGTTGTCAATAGATAAGGATATATTACAACGGATAAGTTTGAATTCATATTCATACATTAATGTGCACATATGTTGTAATTGATGACATAATCGTTGCAACGAGTACATAATTAAATGGCCTATTAAATGCATCATATTTTCTACCATTTCTCTCTTACATCCGTTACAATGGATAGTTCAATTTTGACCCAAACAGTAAAAGAACACATCCTTTCATCTTCCTTCTTTATTTTAAAATCAAATTCCACTTTTTTTGCCATTTCTCTCTCCTCTGATCCTCCATGTCCTACCACCATTCTCTTCATCAAGGCTACTACTCCCCTTTCTTCCCTCTTTCACGTCCTCTCCTTCATTTTCTTCTTCTCTTCCTCCTTAGACCCCCTTTAAAACCCTAGGCCGAAGTGAAAGAAGGTGATATTTGATGCTCTGCTGCTCTAATCGCCAAACCAATACTGAATTCTTACTCAGGATGAAGCTCTCTTGTCAAAGATGTTCCCTTCTCGGAGGATTGAGAAATATTGATAAATTTTGCATTTGGACCCTTTTTTTTTTCTACTATTGATAAAATGACTCGTAAGAAAGATAAAGAGCTGGCATAATCAACAAATAACTATGATGGGTCATCATCTCGGTCTGACCGTATTCTAATGAATATGACCATAACAAAAAATGATCGGAACCTATTTTAGGATATCCAGACTTATACCAATTTCATCGGTCAATTCCAAGAACGTCGGGTTTCAACCAGGTTCTTCTTTCACAAGATATGGGCAATTCGATATCTAGAGAGTGCCTAATTGGATAATTATCTTGATCACTAGAGTTGGCGTCAGTTCTTTACCTTAAACGAACTAATCTCTATTTTTATGGCCCAATTATTTTACGTCAACCTGTAATTCAATAATGACCCGTTCTATGCCACCTCTTGGATGTTCAGTCATCCCCTTGATATCACCATGAAGAAATTAGCCAAATGGTTGTATGTACCAAATGAGGGTGACAAAGCATATCTTCTTCTGGGCTGGCCTATTATAGCCTAGGAGGATGTCGGTGCATATCGATAATGGTTTGATCGGGAGTGGGTTGCCGATAAGCCCCTCTATGCCACTAGTCTTCCTTCTCTTCACCACCCCAACCAATAATATTTCGACTCCGAAGTTAACCATCAAGTCAAACATGAAGCATAATGCGATCTTCTATATTCGCCATCTTTTTTCCTTAGATGAGATCAAGATCAACATCTCGTACATCATTCTCCGATACATGCGCACTGCATTTACAAGTAAGAATTATTCTCTACCCTATTCTTCATTTATCCATTGGATTATCAAAGGATGTGAGATCAATATGCCGAATAGTATTGTAGAGAAATTACGGGTACCAACAAACTTGTTTGATGAACTTATTAACCTGGGTTGGCAAATAATTATTGATAACGGGAGACCCGTTATGGTACCCGAACCTAGGCTAATGAATGATTGGATCCTCATTCTCAATGCCTTGCCAAACCAATATTAGAATCCAGCTGACCCCCGAGCTAGATGCACCCACTTCTCCTCAACCCAGCACATACCATACATCTTCTTCTGGTGCTTCTACTTGCACGTCCCCATCCGATGATATCAATGCCTAGCTGCACTGGGTTTGCTCACGGTTCTCCGCTTTCAACACTGACTATCAGGGCTTCAAATCGGATGTGTACAACCCCCTCGACTCCATTAAGACTGCTCAGCATGATATAATGGTGTCGTGTCGATACCAGCTCATCGGACTGCCATTATGATGACGGTGATGATGATACTCCTGACCTGATCGTTGGTATTGATGGTGATAATGCTATCATGAAGTAGAAGTTGTCTTTAGGATTTCTTATCTTTTCTTATTCTTTCGATTTAGCTTGAGGGCCTTTTAATTTTTGTTGCATGTTATGTGACATATTTGGTTGCTTGCTATATTACTTTTAAGTTTTTATATTATGCATGCTTGTATTTGACTGTTTTGACTTATTTTGATGTTTTCACTTGTCATATCTTATATTTGTTGATGATTGCATGTGCTTTGAAATTGCTATATGTTGTTTGCTTTTTCTGTGCTTTCATTGAATATTTATTTGATTGAGGAGTATAATGTATATTTTGAGGGGAACTTTATTTATTTTTTATTTTTAAACCAATTGGGAGAAATATTATGGTATAACTATCATTTTGAAATTTCATAAAGAGATTATGTATTCTCAAAATATTATTATGTAAATATGTGATTATTTAGCAAATCATTAAAATGAGGAGATTATTATTGTAAATAATTCTCAAAATTATATAAAACTATATTCACCAATTTTAAAACAATCACATAAGTATTTAACATTTTTTTAGAGTTTGCGAAATGTAGGAAATTAGCTTAAATAAAAGAATATATGCATGAAGATCTCAAGATATAGTTTTATTGGATTAAAATTTTAATATGTGAAGGTAACCAAAATAATTTTGAGATCAAACTGGTCAAATAGAGACTTTATACTCTAATCATTGCAATAGACCTCATAACGTAATAAATTAGTCCTATACAAAATTGATCCAAATTACTTTAGAACCTCTTCATACCCTAACCATTACAACATATCTCACATCCGTTGTAACGGATGACCTCGAGATAAATTTAGCTTATAACCATTATAAAGGATTCTAATATCTGTTATAATAAAAAAAATCATTTGTGTACAAAATTTGACAAAAAAAAATTTCAGAACAAACTCCTCTCATATCCGAACGGATCTTATATCTATTGCAACGATTAACTTCGTTAGAGTTTTCATGACCTAATTATTGTAACTGATCCTGCCATTTTTTTGCTGATTTTGATGTAACTCTATATATACATCTTTCTTTCTTCTCAGACCTGATGAATTTTGAATAGCAAAACCCTAGCCATCAAATTGTCTAAGAGCAAACTTCATTCTCTATTGTTTAAATTTAAGGCTATTTTGAATATCTCTTTTAGAGTATTAGTGACGTTAGTTCTTGATTATTCTTATTAGTGAGATCCTTATATCTTCACACCCCATTTATTTCAGTTGGTTGATGGTTGTCTGATTACTTAGTGTAAAGAACCGTGGTTCACAGTTGTAAGACCTTTTTTAAAGTGACTCGGCGCAATTGACTATTGGTGATTACGGGTCCTGAAGACGTAGACTCCTTATAACTGAACTCCATTATATCTTGTGTTCTTTCTCTTCTCTCTTTACTTTACTTTAGTTATTTCTTTCTTTCTCTGTAGTGTGTAAATTTAATATTATACTCCTTAGGGATACACATATGAGACTCAGATATTTAGTAAAAAAAAATAGCAAAAGAGAGAAAAAGAGTCTCGGGAAATAAAATCATGTGGGAGAAACAAATATCTCATGTGTTGTACGGGAAAATACGTAACAAATATGAGAAGAAAAGTCTCAAAAAAAAGACTTAGGCATTTATATATGCGCATCAAGAGTTTAAATAAGTGAATTAAGTATTTAAATATGTGAACAACATATTTAGATAAGTGAATCAGTTATTTAGATAGGAAACGACAAATATTACGTAAGTTGTATGAGAACTTGTGTGACAGAAGAGAGAAAAAAAAACTCAGAAAATAAAAAATGACTTATGTATTTAGATATATACCTCATGTATTGAGATTGGTGATCAGATATAGAGATAAGTGTTAAATATTTAGATAGAAAAATGCATGTGACAGAAGAGAAAAGAAAAGTCTTGAAAAATAAAATGACTTAGATATTTAGATATATATCTCAAATATTTAGATAGGTGAATCAGTTATTTAGATAAGTAAATCAGATGTTGAGATAAGAAAATGACAATATCATATCAGCTGTGAGTATGATAAGGAGTGGGGATAAAAAAATCTCAAGAATATGATAATTGATATCCCGTTAAAGATCAATTTACTACGCGATGTTTCTATTTTATGATTGTTAATTACTTTACATATTTTAACTACAAAAAGGTCCAATAGAATGAATGAATAAAAGAGTAAAGACGTTAAATTGAATTAAAGAAAAATTAATATTTAATTGAACGATGTGAAAAAAATGGAATTAGAGGTTGAAAAGATTTTGAACTCAAAATTTGATTTGAAGTCTCTTAAATCAATGAGATTCATATTTTTAATTTTATTTAAAATCTATTTTATCTCTTTACGAATTTCGATGCAAAATCAATGGATGTGAGAGATTTTGAACCAAATTCAAAACCCTTTCTACATCCCGTCCCCAGAAAAATAGAGCACTTGATTGGACAATAAGGTACTTGTGCCTTTTTACTCAACCAAGTAGAGTAATTTATAATAGAAACGCCAAAATCAGACTTTGCTAAGAACATTAATAGTTTCTTTGGTGAATTAAAATTTCACGAATATTTCATTTTCAGATATGAATTATAGAAAAAAAAGTGGTACTGTTTTTTTCGTTCCGTGTTTTATAATTTTTACTGAAAATTTATACAAAATCAATAAAAAATAATAAAAATATCCGCCAACTCAAGTACAGAGAAAGTTCTTAAGTTTTTTTATTTTACATTTTTTATATGTTTAATCTTGTATATAACAGTCGTAACACAGAATATTGTAAATGTGTTGAATTACAAAATGCATATTTTATAATTTCACTGGAAAATAATGATTACAACTTTTATCCACCACAAGCTTGTACTAGCAAAATCATCAATACAAATTCTAAGGTTACCTCAGTATTTATTTCAGTCAAGTTTTTTCAGTTGCTTCTTAAAATTCCGTTCACGAGTAACATGTGACTACAATTTTTTATTTCCAACTTCATCACTTCTCACTCACAATAATTAGTTCAGTACTCATGTGATTGAGCCGTTGAGGTAAGAAAGAAAGAAGGAAAATGTTGTTGCACTTTTTTTTTTGAACTCACTCATGATTATTTCAATATATTTAAGAACGAGATCTATAAATTGAATAGGTATTAAATTAATGATAAAACACGTTTTTTGGCTCAATCTGAACCGGGTCAAGGAAAAATTGTTGTTAAAATTTCCGGCCACTAATTTATTAGTTTTTTTTTCGGGTTTAATACTTGGCCAAATCTTATTTAAAATACATATATATATATATTCAAATTAAACATATATAACTGAAAAATAAAGTCTGTAAACTTAATGATACTATTATTACATTGGATCTTAAGATGGTAAACATTATAGTCACCAAAAGAAAGGAAAAAAAAATTCAGGTAAAAGCTTCTTTTTGGGTTGTTGAGGTCAACACTACTAATAATTCTTTTAAAATTGACATACTTCTAGTTCTATAAATGTTTGCATTTATCAGAAGTTCAAAACTGATAATCAATAATTTGAAAATTTGGAACTTCGGTATGGACTGAGAAAAATACATCCTATGATAGAAAACTTTTTGTAAGATTCTTTATAAGTAGGCAAACTGTGCAAATTTAGAAGAAATATTATTTTTATAGCGAAGTTTCTCAATTCGTATTGGAAATTTGGTTTTGTCAAATCATTTATGATCAAATTTAGTATGTCCCAACATTTACAGAAATATTTCAATTTTTTAAATAATTTTGAACTATTATCAGATAAACATCTCCTGAGACTTGTTTTTGGCAAAGGAGAAAACTAAAGCTGGACTTTTAACCCAAACATTCCGAAAGCGCGTCAAACTCACTTAAGTGTGGCCAGATCCGTATTAAGTTCTATAATTTCCTTTTATTTATTTAGTACCCATACGCCCCCACCGACCCCGTTTGATTAGAAAAAAGAAGAAGAAAGAAGTCGAAAAACTTCTAATTTCTCTAACGGTCGGCAGGGTCTTTTTCGTCATACTCTCACAAATTCAAAACCCAAAACAAGAATCAATCGCCGCTTCCGCATTCTTCACTCTCCTAATCCAGTGACAGTGAGAAAATCGGGAAAGAAATTAAGAAAAAAGAAGAGAAGTACTTCCTATCTACTAGATCGCCTACTTCAGCAACAATAGAAACCCTTAAAACGCTAGATTTGGTTGATGAAGGGAGAAGAAAGCCTGTTCGGATCTGTGCAAGATCTCTTTGGGTCAGTGCGCCGATCCCTCGTCTTTCGGCCAATACCTAGCTCCGACGATCTTCCTAACACCAGTATTGCTGATCGAATTGGCTCATGCATCCGTAAATCGCGGGTTGGATTGGGTTTGGGGTTTGTACCTAAAAGCCCATTGAGACGGCTAACCATGGGGGCTACAGTCAAAGCCGCACCCATGGAGGAGGAGGGTCCGCCTCAAATCCGGTGGAGGAAAGGGGAAATGATTGGATGTGGCGCATTCGGCCAGGTTTTCATGGGGATGAATCTTGATTCTGGCGAGTTACTAGCCGTGAAACAGGTTAGGATACTGATTTGGGATCCGGATGGGAAATTGGGGTTAAAAGTATGTTTGGGGGTGTTAATTTGTTTCCCCCTTGATTTCTGACACTTGCTTGACTTTTGCATTTAGGTTTTGATTGGGACGAGCAATGCTTCCAAAGAGAAGGCCCAAGTAAGTTCCGTTTTCTCCTTCAAAATTAGAGTTCAATTTGTTTGTTCCACCATTCGTATTATCGTGAGGGTTTTGTTTTATTGCCTATGTTTGTTTTCTTTATAGGCTCATATACGGGAACTGGAGGAAGAAGTGAAGCTTCTGAAAAACCTTTCGCATCCAAACATTGTTGTAAGTGAAGCAGCTTATTTTGGTCATTATTTCTTAATTTGAAACTTCGATCTTTTTTTGCAAACACTGTCTGAGCATTTTTTTTTTGTTGTTGCTGCTGCAAACAGAGATATTTAGGCACTGTCAGAGAAGAAAACACGTTGAATATCCTGTTGGAGTTCGTTCCAGGTGGTTCCATTTCGTCTCTGTTAAGCAAATTTGGATCTTTCCCTGAACAAGTGAGTATTAATTATCTATGATAAAGACTTGTGTGTTGAAATGAAGAGATGCCAAAATTTAATCTCTCTTCTTCATCTTTTCTAAAACAGGTCATAAGGATGTACACCAAGCAACTGTTGCAAGGGTTGGAGTACCTCCATCAGCATAAAATTATTCACAGAGACATAAAGGCACAATTCGTATCTTATTAATTTATGTAAATTACAAAGGCCACTATCACAATCTTGATACCCATGTCAAAGGGAATCAAATTACCTACTTTTCCAAATAGAAAAATAGGATCCTACTATTCCATCATGAATCTTCGTTGGAATAAAATGAGCGGATGTGAGCTCCTTGCTTTTTTCAAAGAAATTCTGTCACATTACTTATTATTTTCCCATTCAATTCAGGGGGCAAACATTCTTGTAGATAATAAAGGATGTATTAAGCTTGCTGATTTTGGGGCTTCCAAGAAAGTTGCTAAGCTGGTAAATATTTGTGAATAGTTTAGATTTTCAATTCTGCAGTTACTGTCTGAAGGTTTGATTTTCATAAGTGCAGCTGCAAATTTCCAAAAAGCAATGCACCTTGAAACAATAATTCATACTCTCAGAAAACCAAATTGTTGTGAATATTAGGCAACAATGACAGCTGCCAAGTCGATGAAAGGTACACCATACTGGATGGCCCCTGAAGTTATTGTACAGACAGGCCATAGCTTGTAAGATTCTCATATCTCCTTTCTCCTTTAGTTATCTTTAACAAAGGGGGCTATGAGCTATTTCTTTTATATCCGCTTTAACTAATGTGTACAGTATAAAGCTTAATTTACCAGAACTTTCTCGGGGCCTCAATTTAACTCAGTTGCAAAAATAAAAACAATAAATAAATAAAGGAAAAATGAAACAATGGGGAATTCGATAATTATGCTAGAACTGTGAGACCTAATAACATATAGGCCCTTATTCAGGTCAACAATATAGTGAAGTACACCCATCTTATTAGCACTTATTTTCTTTACTATCTTATTTTTTGCTAATTGTATCCTGCTTTTTTGTTCCTTCAATAAATTGAAAATTAAATTAGCTCGGCTGACATATGGAGCGTCGGTTGCACAGTAATCGAGATGGCTACTGGCAAACTTTCTCGGGGCCTCAATTTAACTCAGTTGCAAAAATAAAAACAATAAATAAATAAAGGAAAAATGAAACAATGGGGAATTCGATAATTATGCTAGCACTGTGAGACATAGAAGTTGAATCGCATTTTGTATCGTGAATCGTAGCATTTTGTATCGTATCGGTGTATCGTGTATCGTATCGTATCGTTAAGATACGCTAAACTTATCTTAAAATGAATCAATATTAACTAAATTTAATATGTAGTGAATTTTTTCACTTGAAAATATTATTATTTAGCGTTTTATCAAATTTATATAGTATACTAGCATAATTTATACTATGTGAGCTATATATATATGTACATATATATGAGCACAAAATTTTATTATAGTTCATGTGGTAATTTAATGATAATATTAATTAATATCTAAGGAGAATAAACAAAATAATTCTATTTCAGCTAATAAAATCACTACAAAATAAATTACAATAAGCATATGTGGAAGAAGTATCTAAGGAGAATAAAATAAATAAAATTAATTAATATAATCTAGTAGCCCTGACTATGTTATTTAAGTCTTCAAAAATTAATATAATTGCCTACAATTTTGGATGCTTCATAGAAACACTACTCGTGTTTGTGAGACAAGACATGGGAGTAGGGGCAGATGCGAGATTTTAGTTAAAGGGGGTCAGTAGTCGGATTGCAATAACTTATCGAGTCCAAACTCATTAACTAATTGGGTAATAACTTAACCGAAAGCATTATTTTTAAAATCTAAGGAGTCATTGACCCCCCTTGGGCCTTAATATATCTGTCCCTGCATGAGAGAATAAAATAAATGAAATAAATAAGAGTTACCCACTTGCATTATCTCGTGCTTGGAGTTTTTGACTCTTCTCTCTCAATCGCTAGTATATTTTTCATTTTATTTGTCGTTTTTTGTCTCTTTTTGCCTTTTTTTTTCTCACGCTATGGTTTTCTGATTGCCTAATAGGATGTGTGAAATCGAACAGAAGAGGTAAAGTCGAAAAAATATACGTATCTTAAAATTATTGTATCGTTGGGATACGTATCGTATCGAGATACAAAAAGATACAGCCACGATTCTTAAGATTCTTCTCTCTAGAGATACAAAGTATAGATTCGTATCCTTATCCATTTGTATCGTATCGAATCGTAAGATTCGTATCGTGAATCGTAAGATACTAACTTCTATGCTGTGAGACCTAATAACATATAGGCCCTTATTCAGGTCAACAATATAGTGAAGTACACCCATCTTATTAGCACTTATTTTCTTTACTATCTTATTTTTTGCTAATTGTATCCTGCTTTTTTGTTCCTTCAATAAATTGAAAATTAAATTAGCTCGGCTGACATATGGAGCGTCGGTTGCACAGTAATCGAGATGGCTACTGGCAAACCACCATGGAGTGGCCAATATCAAGAGGTAAGCTGAATAGTTTTTGTTTGCACAGTGTCAGTATTGGCCTAGATGTCTTCCATTGGCATGTTTTTGTTGAATCAGTATATTTAACTAACCTAGTTATTCCACATTTTTTGTGCTTAGGTACTAAATTAATTAAATTCTTAAGTGAGATAAATTATGTTATACCAACTCATGAAACATTCTGACTGCATTTAAGGCAATTTATGATATAATATTATAGTTGAGGTTTATTTTAAGGGAAAAATGAAGCAGACTTGAGTCTTACTAATGCATGTAAGTGTTGCCTGAGGATAATTTGGAGTAATAATCAAATATTGGTTCTGGCATCCATCTGGCTTCTAAGCAATACCACATGATCCCCTGTTAAAAATCCTTGTCCCTTTGTTCAATTTAGCTTTTTTTTGTTTAATTTTTATCTTCTTGGACATACTTTCAGGTTGCTGCTCTATTTCATGTGGGAACCACCAAGTCACACCCACCAATACCAGAACACCTCTCTTTGGAGGCCAAGGATTTTCTTCTCAAATGCTTGCAGGAGTATGGCTAGTTCATTGCTTGTTAGTTTCCAAATATATAAGTTTTAACCTCCTGGGACAAATTGTGAAAGTTCATTGCTTGTTAGTTTCCAAATATATAAGTTTCAACCTCCTGGGACAAATTGTGAAATATTCAAATCAGTCACAATTCCATCATTTCATTTTGAATCACCTTTGCAGTCAGAAAATGGTTGTACTTAAAGCAAAATAAATATTGTGTGTTCTTTAGTTTATGAATGATAGATCTATTTTCTTTAATGAAAAGAAAATCGAAAAGTAGATAGGATCAGAGTAAATGTTCCATAACTATGACTAATATTGAGTTTTTTTCTTGTGGCGCCAGGGAACCCGGTTTGCGTACAACTGCAAGTGATTTACTACAGGTACTCCATGGGTTGCTATCTTTTACATTAATAATTCAGGTAACTTTGTTAGATCAAAGGAATCAACAATCTATTTTTTTGTTTTCGCTCAGCATCCATTCGTAACGGGAGAACTTGAAGATATGTATCAGTTGAATCGTGCAGGAAGCAAGGTTAATGCTTAATTTGAGTTATACAAAAGCACAACAGTTTTCATTTTCCACTTTTTCTTTTTCTTTTGACCTTGTAGTTGGATAATTGAGGGCATATTGAGGCTGATGTAGTGGATGGAGGGAGGCTTCCTTTTGCAATTTGGTTAAATGAGGATAAATTGATTTGATTTGAATCCTCATTGAAATATTCAGGGTTCAATGAGATTTAATTGTCTTGATTGGGTGGAGATTGGGGAGCAGGGAAGGGGGGTTGCATACTAGTCTGACTACCAGCTGAATTTACTTGCAATCACAAATTTTTACCCTTTCTTTGGCATTAACTCTTTTTGTGGGTAAGAGAATATTTTTTCTACCTTATTCTGACTGCTACTATCACCACAGGAATCCTGCAATAATGAGCCAATCGTAAATAAAACACAGACGTGCAATTTGTAAGAAGCCTTCTTTTCTTCTTTGTTGTTATTTCATTATTAATTTATTTGTTAATTTATACTGATATTTATCTTGTACTGTACTTCCAGAAGCCAGGAAGGAATAGATACTTTCAGATTGTAAATTGGATTTTTTATCTAAAAAAAAAGTATAAATTGGATTAAAATAATGATGCATACTCAAATTCTACATCCCTCTCTTGTTGTATACAATTAGTTCTAACATTCACTTAGGTCTTAGGCATTCTTGGAACCGCAGCAATATAGCAATATTACAAATCTAGCAATTACAGCCATAGTACTATATATTCCAACAATGGAACTGCATCATTATTTTGCTTGTCATGTTTTTTCTCAATTACCCAGCAATACCTTACATTCATGGTATATGTTTGATCTTTATATTTTATCAAGCAGTGGCATGATCATGGAATCTGATAAGGTTTCGCCAGCAAGGTCAGTATGGGAGACCAGTAATGATGATGACATGTGCCGGCTTGATGATGGCGATGATTTCCCTGTGATTGGTTCGGTACTAGCTTTTACTTTCTCATTAAAGGCTCATTTTAAATTATAGATAGTTACAGTACAGACCAGCTGCTCTGAGACTTAGCAATGTAAAAGTTAATTGTGGAATACCATTCTCAAATAAAATAATAAAAATAATGGAATTTTTATAGGTTTGTGCAAATTTCTACTCTTTGCTTGAAAATCTGATGTGCTTTATCTAGATATCTTCTTCTGTTTGTTGAATATAAGAAAAGGGCATTTTATTCCTTTCATGGAACTTGACTTCAACAAGATATTGGACAATTGGGTAGTAAGCTAATATTTCTTATAATAGAGCTTCAATCCTATGGCGGAGCCATTGGAGGAATGGCCTTGTAAGTTTGACATAAGCCCCGAGCAGAGAACACTGAGTTCACAGCACTTGGGAGACCTTACAGCTGACCATTATGACATCAATAGAAGTACCTCAAAAGTTGATCGCAGTGACTCCCATGAGTTCTCCTTCCCCAGCGATGCTGCATGCGAGGATGATGATGAGGTCACTGAATCCAAGATTAGAGCTTTTCTTGATGAGAAGGTATGTTGGTTTATTTAATAGAAGTACCTCAAAAACTAGCTCTGTTGTGCTTTGCATTATGCTTTTTTTTTAATTTGTGCTGGTTATTTGTACATAACATCTGGTATAACATTACTAGCAAAGGAAACCTAAACTATCCATTCAATTATTGTTGACTTGTTCCTATGGTTATAATTTTTATTTCACCAGGCTCTTGACCTGAAGAAGCTTCAAACACCTTTATATGAAGAGTTTTACAATTCTCTGAATGCTAGCAATGCACCACTAATCAGTAGTGTTTGCAAGGAGAACATAAGCAATAATAGCAACAGCAACACTGCAAACTCTTCAAAGCTCCCCCCTATAACCCCAAGCAAGATCTCCAGTGCAGCCTTGCCAACAATGCTTCTTCGATCAGGTTCTTCAAGGAACTTCAGCCCAGGCAGCAGCTTCAGCCGGCGCATTTCAAGGTACAGTGTGGAGGGGTCCCGCATATTGCAGGAAATCACTTCCCCACAGAAACTGAACGAGCAAGCGCCGCCTGAGCATCACTCAGACATCACAGAGCCTTCAAGCCCAAGGTAAACATTACATAACATATTAAAGCCAAGCAAACAGGTCAGTTTTGCCTAGAAGATGAAAATGGATATGTTCAGCAGCCAATTGGCTAGTTGATCCTGCAAATAGCATCTGACCTTAATATTGATACACGGAATGCAATTTATATAATGTGTATATCATATTCCTGAAAATCATAAATTTGGATCCAAGTTTCAACTATCCATCCGACAGACTTAAATTTACAACAGAACAACAAGTACAGGGCTAACCGCTTAGTCGGATCTCGGTCCCGACATATCCATTTCTGGTCTGAAAGAAGGCCTATAAATAGAAACCTTATACCAGCTGAAAGAAGATTCACAATTCAGCTTACACACACTTTTACACTAGATAGCTTACTTGGGCCTTCGGTATACTATACCTATACTGAAAACCTCTATCATCTATGGACACTGAATTTGCAGAAATTGTATGCATATTATGGCTGCTAACAGAAACATTTTTATAAACTTTTTCCATTTTTGGGATTCTGTTCAAGTGATGCGAGAAGTATTGTCAAGATTATCAACCCAATCCATTCTCAGTGGATCCCAATCCTTGGTCTGGTCGGTTTAAAAGTGCACTAAATTTGCAAAATTGGTATCATGTATCGATAGGTCAGGGCAGCTTTTGTCCTAGGTTGGAATTGACTTGATAAACAAAACATTGATTTTGTGCAGTTCAAGTTTTTCTGAGAGAAGAAGAAAATGGAAAGAAGAACTTGACCAAGAGCTTGAAAGACAAAGAGGTAATTTTACTCGAGTTTTTTTGCTGATTACACCACTGTTTTACTTTTTGCAACTGGAACTGCTGTGTTTTGCAACCTGATGTGCAGACATTATAAGCTCTCTCTTTTCTTGTGGCATATTAGTGGTCTAATTTTGCAAAAGGGTTGTTTATATGGTAAACTGGAATGCACATGTCTGAATGTTCCTTTTTGTTCGGTGGGTCAAATTTGCAAAGCAATTACAGTACAATCATAAAGTACACGATTGTAAGTTGCAACTAACTATTCTTACATAATGTGTGTGAAACAGAGATGCGGCAGGTGACTCTAGGAAGGATGTCTTCACCAAAGAGCCCACCCATTAACCGGAAGCGGGACCGGCCCAATAATAAATAATCCCAAATACTTCAATTGATCATTCTAGGAGAGGATATTTCAATCAGTGAGCATTGCGAGTATACTGCAAGTATAAATGCTTGATCATACTGTCCGATCACCACATAATTTTACCTAAGTCGACAAAAGGAAGGTTTGTTATAGCAGTTTCAGTGTGGTGTTCTGTGTGCATGGAGCAGAAGCTTGTTACATTTTTACTTTGTAGCTATTGTCATCGTGAGTAGATGACGATAGGAGTGGATTTGCTGTACATTTTTGGCTTGTGCCTATTATCCAAGGAAAAAAAAAGAAACCGGATTTGCTTGCCATTTGTCTTTCTTTGAGGATGTTTCTAGGACATGATTTCTGTTTTTTTTTTTTTTGTAGCAATAGGACATGATTTCTTGGTAATAATAGTACAATGTGATATGTTTTTAGACAAAGCTGGTTTACAAGGATGTTGTACCTCCTTGACATGTTTTCTTGGTAATAATCCTGTGGTATTTTTTCTTCTTTTTTTAGAAAAAAATATTATTATCATTGATTTTTTTTTATCTTTGAGATCTAATCTCTGTGATTTTGGATTGGGTTTCATTTCTAACCTATCCTAATTTATTTGAGATTAAATTGTTGTTGTTATTGTTCAGAAAAAAAGTTAGTTTTTGCGCTAATCAACTTGATATTGTTTATCAGTACTCTGTAGGACAATCAATTAACTTTTCATTTAAATTGTTAAATATAAAAGAAGTCAACATCTTCAAGGTGTTAAAAGAAGCGGTTAAAATAACTATGGATACTTTAAAGAGCTTTTATTTTGCCAGCTTCTAGAAAATTCTACATGACAATAATTGCCACCATGAGTTTACCCTAATAATCCCGAAGGTGTTTTCATCCGCCTTCAAGTGCACGCTTGATTATTGCAAAATGTGCAATTCATTTTAATACATGTATGAATACGGCATAATGTGTATATATAATTTATATTAAAAGAAAATTTTGTCAGATAAAAAATGCACTTTGAAAGAAGCCCATTTAGATAACTATCTATACACATATAGCTATTGAACAAATACTCACATATTATACACATTTCATGCTATGAATCGGTTCTTCATTTTTAAAATCTAAATGATTGATTCGAACCATTCAAAATGATTTCCATATGAATATCTAGCTGTAGATCAAATTTATATATTTTTTATTTTTTTTACTATTTTTTAGATTATTAAAAAAATACTTTTGAATGACTAATAATAATTAAATCAAGTGATTTTCTAACTATCTAAAAAAGTAAATAATTTTTAGAAAATATAAAATTTATTCTACAACTAGAGTAGTATGAAAATCATTTTGAGTGATTCAAATTGATCATTTTGACTTCAAAAATGAAAATTGATCCATAGCACCATAGCCAACTTTTATATACATTCTTGGCTATTATAATTATTTTAGTTTTAGAGTTTTTTTAAGTATATGCTTTAGATATTTTAAGACACTCTAAATTAATACAAAATGACGACCGTTTGCATATGAAAATAGTTCATTATTAAAAAAAATCTGACATAAAATACTTTAAACCTCTAAAAAATGTAGAAATTTGTTATATCATAAATAATTTAATAAGCAACATAAATCGAACTTTAAAAATAAGAAAGTATTTTTTTAGTTAAGAGCATGAACGAAACTTGGTATATATATCAACGAATACTTATGTATTATATGCAAAAAGAAATGCTTTATATTGAATTTTATACTCATTGATCTAACAATCCTAAAATGGATACTTGATAGTTCATTAGTTCTTGATGGACACTTGGCTAGTTATTTTCGTATAAAAGTTGGTCAAAATTTGTTGGCTTGGGGTTTGAGGATTTTGGGAGATAACTGTAATATTATTTTCGCAAAAAAAAAAAAGCTCCTCAAGAAACTCGAAGTGAGAGAAAAAAAGGGGTTGAATGAAGAATTAATCAATGACAAAATGAACGCGGATTTGTAGAATTGTACTTAATTCTGAAAATGAAGAATTAATCATAATTGTCTTATATTTTGTAATATTTAAGTTCAATTTTTTAGGAGTAACTATAGTGGGTACTTCTATGAGTTTCAACAAATACGAGAGCCCTTTCTCATGCTTCGCATAATATCAATTTATGTGGTTTAAAGCAATCACACTTGTCAATTTAGTTCCCTTTTAAAAGATGAGAGGGGATCGGTTGAGAATGGGTTATTTTGACAAATTTGATAATGAATCTCTAAATAAATATACAAATATTTTAAAAGTGAAAAAAAATATTTATAGATATGTTCTTCTATTTATTGGATTCAGAGTCATTCAAATTTCATGCAATTTCATTATCATTTGATAGTCCATCAAAGACCATTACATTATAATCGTTCCAAATTGTATAAAAATTTGATGGTCTTTGATGGACTATCAAACGATAATGAAATTGTATGAAATTTGAATGACCCTAATCCATAGGTAGAAGAACACATTTATAAACTTTTTTCCATTTTTAAGTTTTTTTTTGCATTTTTTTGTATATAATAAGTATTAAATTAATACTATTAATAATAAGAGAGAGTAACGACTATTTTAAAAACTACGAATGGTAGCGTTCCACTAGCAGTGGCGCGAAGCAAACACACGTCACTGTCAGTGACGTCTTATGTGAAAAGCGTCACTGGGAGTGACGCGTTTACCTCTTATATATAACAATGTGCACATGCTCTTTCCCCCTAAGCGTTTGTCGTTGAAGAGAGAAAAAAAAAAGGAAAGAGAAAGAGAAGAAAGAAAGAAAGAGAGAACGTGCGGGACGAGATCGAGTGCGGAAAAAATATTGGATTTTGCTATCGAAAGTAAATTTTATTTATATAAATAATTAGAATTGAAATACATATTGTATAGATTAATTATAAATTGTAGAATTGTAGATTAATTTATGAATGAATTATAGATTATATAGATTAAATAAAAATTATAGATTAATTATGAATGAATTATGAATGAATTATTAATTAATTGTATAGATTAATTGTAGTTTAATTTTATTGATTAATTATTTTATAGATTAAATATGTATTAATTGTTGATTAATTGTGTAGAATAATTATAGATTTTATTTAATGTTTAATTGTAGAATAGATTAATTAGCTTTTATTTATAGATTAATTATAGATTAATTATAGATTAATTATGTAGAATAATTATAGATTTAATTTATTATTTAATTATAGAATAGATTAATTATCTTTTAATTATAATTTAATTTTAAATTAATTATTAATTAATTGTGTAGAATAGTTATAGATTTAATTTATTATTTAATTGTAGAATAGATTAATTAGGTTTTAATTGTAGATTAATTATATAATAATTATTGATTAATTTTATTATTTAATTATATTATTTTTATATTATTTTTATATTTTAATTAGATAGTAATTATAATTTAATTATAAATTATATTGATTAGAGTGTAATATTACATTAATTTAATTAGATTATATGTAGATTAATTATAAATTAATTATGTATATTAATTATAAATTAATTATAGATTATTATATATTTAAAATTAGTTATGTAATATTAATTGAAATAAAATTATTTTTGTAATAGATAATGACATGTGAGCAACGCAATGAAAATGTCATCATTTATCTCCCTGACGCCAAACATTGGACACACTATAGTTCAGGTAGAGGTATATTATAATTAAAATTAGAAGCTAATTATGAAATTAAAATTACAGAGAGATAGCAATTTCATTCGTTTCCGCACTCACCGTCCGACGATACCATACATCTCGTACATTCAGGATAGGTTGTGAGGTATGAGGTTTCTTTATCTCACCAGATTGCGCGAGATATATGTTCAAGAAGTGGAGACCCGTAACTTAAAGATTGATACGGGTTTATTGAGAGCGTTAATAGAGTTTTGGAGGCTAGAAACTCACATGTTTCACTTCAATTTTGATGAGATGACTGTGACTCTAGAGGTAAATAGTCAAATATTATTTTTAATTTTATTACAGTATTAAAAAGGGTTTATAGTAATACAAATATTTTTTTAGGACGTCGCATGTATGTGGGGGTGTATTCACGATTGGTAAGTCGGTGATCGAGTACACTGACAGAGATTTCTTGGTATATATCCGTCAGTTATTTGGGCGGGATGATATATTAGCATTCTACAAGGTTGGGAGGTAATTTATTAGACTTTATATGAACTTTAGTATTTTTTTGTTCACAAATTGTGATTAAAATGAATATAAAATTTGTTAGACATTTTATTTCTCTTTGAGAGTTACGGTCCCACTTTGATCACGCTCCGGAGGCTGACGATCATTAGGGTCTTGATCGATATGTGATCGATTTTGCTCTAGTGTTGGCGGGGTCTATCATGTTCCCCGACAACATTGGAGACTCTGTACCAGCATTTCTTCTGCCAATTTTAATGGTAAGTGTTATAAAATAATTTATCTTTCATAGTTAAATATTTTTTAGTACTAATATTTAATTTATAGGATGATTTGTAATCCGGTGAAGAAAGAAATTAGGGTGTTGCGGTACTTGGTTATCTATATTGGCATCTTGATGTGGCGTGTGAGGGATTGATCAGGAGCATTGGTGGTCTGTGGCTCTTGGAATGGGAAAGCTGCGATCCCATAACCGTTGATGTTGTGGAGTTGGACGTGTTTACCCCCAGCTTGTCCATTACCCGCCTCAGAGACAACCATATTCAACGATTGGGGTACACCGGACCGCGACAGTTGTGCGTCTTTTGGTAGATAAAAATTTATTTACATAATTAAATCAATCAATGAAAATATATACGTAATCACTAATCGTAATTTAAACTGGTAATAAGAAATGGACGCTTGATAAGACCAGGTACCACAATTTATCGCACGTCGGCGTGAAGTATGTGAGGGATCAGTTGTTGATGTTGCCTCATATGCATGTCAATTGAAGGTCGTACGAGTCGGTACGTCACTTATTGCCATCGTTGGTAGATGACTGTGTGGACTCATACAATTGTTGGCTTTCACTTATTTATTTTTCGGTAGTGAAGTGGTACTATCCGGTGAGAGTGAGGTGACATTTCGGCTTCCTTCAGTCGGTACCTCCTCCGCTTCCCAATGTATTATATCATATACACTAAATAAATATAAATTTTCTTCTTATTATTTCTTATTACTAACTATTCTTACAGCCATTTATGGAGGAGCATCAGAGATTGTCCGCGTTTGGGTTCAAGAAAAAGAATACCAACTGAAGACAATACCATCAGGCGTATGTGGACAAATGAGATGAGCTGCCTCTACGGGACCCAGATGAAGAAAAGTGAAATGCAGAGGACTATGGGAGGTATCGACGGTGGTTCGACGTCTATGGAGCCGCTAGCATGTACCACTTGAGTCGGGTGATATGATACCTCATGTACCATCGACAATAGAGTTCTCTGACGTGGGCTATATTCCTCACATACTTCACAGACAATGCACGGTATACTAAAATTTATAAAGTTTATATACATATATAAATTAATCGGTAATAAATAATATATATATGTAATCAATATGTAATAAATAGATCGTTATGGTTAACAAGATAGCACTAAAGGCGGTCCGATGAGCGGTCACTAGGGGATGGAGACGATTTGGCAAGGTTATGCTCTCAAAGTGCAAGGATAATTTTGAGGATGCAAACATGTCTCATAAGATGGATGAGCTTCTATAGACGACGGGATTACCCGCGGATATTGATGCTATTTCGGATTCGACGGGTGATTCAGAGGCTCCACCGACTCCACATCCCCCACACTTTCCATATGAGAATGACGACTTCACGACTATCCTTGGCAGCATAAATATTATAATTTAATTTAAATTTTATAATATGAACATTGTAATTCTAACAACTTGAACTATTTTAACAGCTGTTAGAGAACTACGATTGGAATTATGTTATTACTAGGTTGTCTGCTGATATTTTTGATCCGTCAGGTACACAGTTCTCAGATCCATTCGGGATTCAACATTTCTCGCAGACCCAACACATATCGATGGATCATGTACAACCACCTCAGCATTACGACCAACTAGTACGATTAGCAATACGGGACGGTATGTACAATCCTCGCCAGTATGGTTTTCCATCAGGACCTGGAGAGTCATCGCATATTCGGGAGGATACTGTAGAGCCTGCATAGACATGAGATTTCATCCCACTTGCTCTTGGTCGGGAGCATCATGACGTTGTTCCACCACGTTGATATAAACCTGGCGTAGTTATTTATTTATTTTATAACTTAGTAAATGCAAATGATAAAAAAATTTAATCAACTCACTGATGTAATGTGTTTACTTTTTTGCAGGGACGACTGAGACCCCGTCGACTTGTCAGGCGTCGTCAGGAGTAGTGTTTTATTTTTTATCTTTATTATTGTATTAGAACTCTATTATGGAGATTTTATTGTGTTATTTTATTTAGTATATTATTATGATTTGATTGTTGTATCTTATTTAGTATTTTATTATCTCTTGTTGATTGTTATATTTTTTATGATATTATTTACTTCTCTATTATGACTTTATTTGATACTTTATTTTTAATATGATAAATAATAATTTTATAATTCGATAAATAATTATTTGATATATCAATAATATGTAACCTCCTATAAAGAAATGAAAACCAAAGAAAAAATAAATCTAATTTTGATAAGAGAGAATTAGTCTCAAATTTGTATATTACCATATTATTCAATTTAAATAATTTAATATTCTCAAATTGAATAATAAAAATACTACACAAAATAAATTATATAATAAAATCAGTAATATAGACTATATAATAAAATCATTAATAACAAAAGCATCACTGGTAGTGGCGCGTTTATAAGAATGAATGCCACTGTCAGTGGCGCGTTTGCTTCACGCCACTACCAGTGGCACGCTGTCATTCGTAAATCTCCAATTACAGTTTTATCACTCTTATTTTTAATAATATGATTTTTATAATTATTAAATAAAATAAATCTGTTTTTTTATTTATTTAGAGATTCATTGTTAAGATTATCAAAATAATCCATTGTCAATATATCCCCTCTCTTAAAAGATATGATGAATTATAAATTCGACACACGCTGTCCACATTTTGGAGCATCAACATAGCAGGTTTACAGCACGTCATAATAAAGGAACCTGAAATATTTGATATTATGAATTTATGATGTCGCAAAGTAATTATTAGAGGTGGCAATCGAGTGGGTCAAGTCGGTTTGATTTTCTGAAAGAAATCGGATCGGATCAGTTTGATTTTTAGAAGAAATCAGATAGGTCGGGTCAATTTATATGTTGTGTTTTTTAGATCTTTGATAGATTTTGATTAAATTGCAGATCATTTGATCTCGGGTCAAGTTGAATTCGGATCGGATCAATTTGACTTTTTTAAAAATCAGATCAAGCGGATTCAAATCCAGACGGACGGATTTATGTACGCATTTTTCGAGGTAAGATTTGATTTACGAGTAGTCAGCCTCCGCCATCTCTTACTAATTATGCCAGGTGTCAGGGCAGTTCCGCCATTTAAAAATATTTCAAAAAAGCATTTAACTCGTCCGCTCTCCTGTCCTGAAACGACGCAAGTCGCCGACCCGTTTTAATTTTTTTCCTTGGGCAACCCATTTAAATTCTGTCTATCCCTTCCTCCCTCTCGCTTTGTCTCTAGTTTTTGGAAAGGATTCTTGAATTCAGGCGGTCCCCATTCTTCATTAACAAGGTGGGTTTGCAACATTGCTATTTTCTGACAAATGAGTCCCTTGAATCGAATTGCTCGTTGCTCAATTTTCAAAGTTCTGTACTTTCTCTTCTGTTTGATTTTTCAAGATGTGTTTTCTCTGTTGATTACTTGCTATATCTTTGGATAAGTAAGGTTTTTCTGAGGAAGTCCACGACCCTGTCTTTTCATTTAGTTTTCTTTGATTTTCTTCAAGGTTTTAGTGAAAAAGATTTATCATTTATCTCTGTAGATTTGTGAATTTTCCTTCTTGGAAAAATATTTACTTCTTAGTGACGAAGTAACTGATGTTCTGAAAGGGTCTTCTTGGAAAAATAACTGATGTGCTATTTCTTGGTTGCTAATATATTTTTAGTCCAATTTTTCCCTCGCATATTTGTTATTCTTGGAATTTCTCTTGATGAATTGTTACTTTTGCGTGAAATATACTGATCCCTGCATGGATTAATGCTCAGAGTCTTTTCAGTATGTGCTAGTAACTTTCTTATAACAAACTTTTAACTTAACAAGATCCAGAGCCCTTAAAATCTTGCAACATTTATAGTTCAATCAGAAAAGCATTAAGAGTATTATATCAAATTTGACAGTAACTATATTTTTGGTTCTTCTCCCCAGATAGTTTCAAAGATGAACAATCTAATGACCAAATCCTTCCTGAACTATGGCGAGCTGAAGAAGCAAGCTCTAGATGAATCAAGCACAGATCTCAAGGCAGTAAATGCAGTTCTTGGTGTAACACCAGCCGAGGAAGCCAATCTTTCTGAATTTTTCGAAGAAATCAACATAATCCAGTCTGAAATCAACACCGTCAATGGCCTCCTCTCTGATCTAACTATGCTTCACCAGGAGTCGAAATCGCTACATGTACAGCGCCTCCTACGTGGAGCTCATGACCGTATGGATGCTGATATGGCATTGATTCTTCGTAATGCAAAAATCATCAAGGCCCGATTGCAACTCCTTGACAGGTCAAACATAACCAACCAAAACCTCTCAAAAAAATTTGCAGAAGGAAGTATGGTGGATCGAACCCGCTTGTCAGTGACTAATGGGGTCAGAACCAAGTTGAGAGAACTGATGAATGGGTTTCAGGTGCTGAGAGATGAAATAGTTGCAGATCATAGAGAGAATCTCAAGAGGAGGTACTTCAATGCCACTGGAGAGGAGGCAACTGAGGAGGTGATTGAGAAGATGCTGTCTAATGGAGACAAAATGGAGATTTTGAGTGTTGCCAAGGGGGAGATGGATTTGGAGATGGTGGAGCGGGATAAGGCAGTGAGTGATATCAGGAGGAGCTTGGTGAAGTTGCACCAAGTTTTTCAGGATATGGCAGTTATGGTGGAGACCCAAGAGGAAAAGTTGAATGATATAGAGGTGAATCTCACTTATGCAAAAGACTATGCAAGTGGAGGTACAGAAAATCTTCTTGCAGCAACTGCCATGAAGAAGAGAGGTGATAAGAACTGCTTCCTGTTGATCTCTGCCAGTGTCGTCTCAGTTATTGTGTTCTTAGTTTGTATCATAATTACACAGAGTTAGGAGATCTTTTTTTAATAAAAGTTTTTGTTGCATTACTCTGTTTATTTAGTTTGATGGGAGAAAGATGACCAACTGTGTGTTTGCTTAGTATGATATTTACTTTAGCACTCTATAGATTTTTATTATTTTTTCTTAATGTTATCGCACCTCTTAAAAGAAGAAAAAGTGACATTTTTCACCCTGAGAGGAATTTGTACTTGTATTATATATTTTTCTGAAAGTTAAATTGGAACCAAAACAAACAAAATGCACGGAGGTCTTATTTCCCTTTATGTATTTGGAATTTGGAAAGATCTCTTGAATCGCCATACATATTGTTCAATGAAGTTTCTTTCCTATAGTTGGTGTATTATAATTGTTGGCGGCCGCATAGGCATTCCGCATTTACAAATTCTTAATACCAGTATTAGTTGGATAATATATGGCGTCACATTTACTATCAGGCCTGATGTTAATTGGCAGTTACACATCATGTAAAACATAACAAATTACTATAAAATGTTCCAAATCAACTTTTGATAAATACAAGTAAAATATTACGTTAAATTATTTGCTTTCGAAATGGTGTAAAAAACCTATCACATCAAATTAGCCATCCTATAAATCAAGGCCAGAAAGCTCAACATCCTTGGTGCAGGGTCGATATGCAGCAAAGGTACTGTCCCTAGAGAACGAGCCAGGATTGAAGCATATAATAGAGGTATATGGTCCATCATCAGGACCCGATAGGGGAGATTTTTTTCAACAAATTAAAGAAGAAAAGAGTGAGGAAGGAATGCCATGGATGATATGTGAAGACTTTAACTTAGTGTTAAGAAGTGAGGAGAGAACATCTCAAATCTTATGGCCTAGAGATAGAGCATTTCGGAGTCTGATAAATGACTTAGCTCGCATCGATCTTCCACTGTCAGATTGCAAATATACATGGGTCAACAGTATTAGTAAGGCCAGATTGGACAGATTTCTCATATCTCAAGATTGGAATGTGTTGTTTCCAACATCCACACAAAGCTCAATGCCTACTATGGTGTCAGATCACTGTCCAATCATTTGTCAATGTTCTACTGAATTTCCAAAGCCCAATACGTTTCAGTTTGAAAATTACTGGCTTAAACTGCCAGAGTTCCAAGAGCTGGTGTTAAATACATGCCAACAACATGGAAAAACAGTCACACCATCTCAATTACAAGAAAAATTGGTCATGTTGAGAAGATGCATTGCTCATTGGAGAAGAGATAGACTTGGAGATATCAATAATCAAGAGAAAATCTGTAAAACAACATTGAAATGGCTTGAGAAGCAGGAGAAAAATAGACATATCACATCTCTGGAAAAGATAATGAAAAAGATTTTACAAGAGAGATTTGAAGAAATATCAATAATCAAAGAGACAATTTGGAGTCAAAGGGCCAAAAGGCAATGGATTAGAGAGGGGGATAAGAATACTTCGTTCTTTCACACGGTGGCCACAATATAGAAGAGATAAAATACAGTTTATATGTTAAGAGATCAATATGGAGAACATACAAGTCATGGTGAGAAAGCTACAATTTTCTTTCAGTATTTTGTGAATTTAATTGGATTGGAAGATAATTCAGACAGACAGTTTAATTTTCAACGCATATATGATGAGCCGGTGAGAATGGAAGGTCTCACAGAAACAATAAGAGAATAGGAAATAAAAGAAGTGATCACCCATTGGCCTAATAAGAAAGCACCAGGACAACGCATTTTATCAAAGATTTTGGCTCAAAGATTGCAGATTCATATGTCTCACTTATTGTAGCCAACACAAACAGGGTTTCTGAAGGGTGGACACATCCTAGAAGGTTTTTTTTATGCACAGGAGGTTATTCAGTCAGCAACAAAGCAAAATAAAGAAATTGCAGTATTCAAGGCTGATATATACAAGGCGTTTGATTCCCTGAATTGGAAGTTCTTGCTGTAATGTTTGGCAGTTAGAGGCTTTGATGACAAATGGGTGAGTTGGATTGAGCACTTAATTTTATAAGGCCACTCACAAGTTGTGCTTAATTCAGTGGCAAGAAGAAGAATTCACTTGAAGAGAGGGGTGAGACAAGGGGATCCGATTTCACCATATTTGTTTAATATTGCAATGGACTTCTTGGTAACATGGGTGAAGAGATTAAACAGTTTAAACCTTCTGCAACCAGTATTCCCTGGATGTAAGAGTTGTTTGTTGTATGTTGATGATACGCTTCTACTGGTAAAACCTCAAATTCAGCAATTGCAATTTCTTAAGGTTATATTGCAGATATTTGGAGAAATGTCGGGATTGAGAATCAATATGCAAAAATCAGAGTTATTGATCACCTCAATGAGGGAAGAGCAAGTATAGAGCTTGGCTCAAGTTATAAACTGTAAATATGCAATATTTCCGTTTAAATATTTGGGATTGCCATTATCTGATAGAAAGCTGCAAAGACAACATTATAGACTGTTAGTGGATAATATTCAAGATAGACTGCCAGGATGGCAGACTAGTAAGCTATCAATAGCAGGAAGAAAGATTCTAACAAATGCAGTGTTATCCGCTAAACCGATATATTTCATGTCAGTCTTTCTACTTTCTAAATGGGTAATTAAGGAAATTGATAAAATCAGAAGAAAATTCTTATGGCATGGGCATAAAGAAAAACTACAAGATAAAAAACCAATGTGTCTAGTGAATGAATCAATCACTCATTGCTGTTACAATGAGTAGAAGTTTTGGAGGACTTGGTGTTAGAGATTTAAGTATCATGAATCAATCACTCATTGCTAAATGGGTGTGGCAATGGGTGACAGCGGCGAAATGGTGGAAGGAGACAATTCAGTTAAGTTACCCTTCAGAGAAACCATGGGAGATGAATGATGTACCTAGTTTTTGGATGAACGTGAAGAAGTGTAGCCATATAATTTAATTTTCCATACATTTTTAATTGGACAATGGGAATATGATTAGGTTTTGGGAAGATATTTGGCTAGATCAGCCATTGCAGATGAAGTTTCCCACGCTATATCAGATGTCTCTGCAAAGGAAACGCACTGTGCAAGAGATTTACTCCATGGGAACATGGCAATTATCGTTTGCTGGAACATTATCACGACAAGATCAGCAACACTTACAAAAATTGAGAAGGAACTTAGAGGGCATTACTCACAATGATCAAGACACATATATGGCATTATGGATAAGAGAAGGATCTCAATTCACACTTAAGTCTCACTACAAGTTTATGCAACAAGGCCCTCACATAAAATCAGAATTGCATAAGCTGTTGAAGATTGGCGCTCCTCCACGTGTTATAGTGTTCAGTTGGTTATTATTGCGTAATGCAATATTAATAATTGATAATCTAAGGAAGAGGGGGTGGCAAATGCCAAGTATCTGTAGTATGTGCTATCAAGAGGAGGAAATAGTTGCACATCTATTTACTGAATGCAGTTTCATTAAGCAACTACGGATATATATACATGATGACGTGAAGCCATGTTACTGTATATTCCTTGAGCTTTAAACAAGGTGACATCTTTAGCATGATAGTCGATACAGAGGATATTAAATAGAGAAGATAGCAAATGACTACATGCTTTGTTATATGGCGAGAAAGGTGTGCAAAAATATTTCGTGAGGAAAATAAATCGCCATTGATGTTAGTGAGAGAAATCTTGCTAGAGTACAAAACATGGTTTGAAAGGTGATTATGTAATATTATAAAGTAAAAAAATTCTTTTTATTTTAGATTTTTTTACATTTTTAGGTTTATAGAAAATTTGTAATACAGTCATGTAAACTTACAGATTAATAAAATTTGGAGGCGTGACCTCCATCTTTTTTATCAAAAAAAAATGGTACCATTACTAATATCATCTGGTCCAAGAATAAACAAAAAGTGACTTTGCTCCATTATTCTTTTCTGAGATTGAATCATTTCACTAGGGCTGCAAACGAGTCGAGTCGAGTTGAGCTGGGCTTAGCTCAAGCTCGGCTCATGAAAATTCGAGTCGAGCTGAGCCGAGCTCGTAAAATGCTTCGAGCTGAAAAGCCTAGCTCAAAATTGGTATATCAATTTGACATTTAAATTTAGTACATCTACAAACTATAAGGTTAGTACATCTAGAAGATTGGTATGAGAATTAGTATATCAACAAACTATGTTTTCAATGACATCTTCGCTACATTAATTTGGATTGATGGACCAACAAAAAACTATCGAGTCAGATATACGAATCTAATTACGAACGAGTAAGATACGTCTTTAAACCGCTGACATGGTGAGATGGTGAGAGATGATGAGAGAGGAGTTATCGGATTAGAGTTCGGGAAAAAAAATATAAATTATTTTTTATTCGAGCTGAGTCAAGCCACGAGCCGAGCCGACCCCAACTCAAACTCGGCTCATTTAACTACCGAATCAGATTAGCTCGAGCCATTTTAGCTCAAGTCCGAACTGAGCCATGAGCCCGAGTTTTTTTGTGCAGCCCTACATTTCACCAAGCTTCTTAAATTGCATTCTGCATTGAATATCAAAAAAATATTCCCTATAATAAAATGACAGCTTTAAATAAATGACATGCATCAGCATATAAGCTTCATCAAGTAGTTACTTTGTTCCTTGTTAAATAAATAAACAAACAAATTGGTACTATAAGCTTCAACCAATTAAATCCTTCATCCCCTGGACATTTGCAGAGTTGAAAAGGGATCAGAATAAAAGTTTGTATTGTTCACACATTTTTCTTCATACCAGAATATATATGCTTCCACAATGATAAAGAAGTAACAATATAAACCAAAATCACAAATTTGAACGCAGAAACCTAAATCAATGCATAAATCTCAAGATTTCATATCATTTGAAAATCAGATGAAATTAGAAACTTCACAACAAATGTTTTTGCTCAGTACCTGAAATCTGAGAAAGAATGGAAAGCAAGATTAAAAGGTTTAGAGCAGAAGTTTCCCATTAAGACAAATAGAGATGGTACTGTCTCCACATTCTCGTACCCATCCAGAACCACCCCTAGCTTTTCCATGGTCTTGTCAGATGCATAAATTTTTAGGAGAAGAAAACATAAGAAGATAAAAATTTATATGAAACAATTTTTCCAGATACAATGCATATTCAACCCCTTTAGTATAAAATAAGTCAGAACATAATTCCACTGAATTTGTATGCTTATTTCAACAAGGCTCCTAACATAATTTTGTTCAGTCAGCCCCAAATTTTGTGGTGATGCAATCCAGGCCCTCCACCAAATATATGGCAGTCTGCTGACAGACTACTGATTTACATGCTATTGACTATGGAGGTTTTCACTGGAGAAAACATTTATTTTTCATATGATCTTACTACTCTCCCCTACACCCAATGACCAAATTTTGGCTCTTCACTGTTGCAAGAATATACATGAGGTTATAATGTTTGTCAGGTTATAGATCAAACTACCAAAAAAATTAAGTGCTGTATCCACCTCTTCATCATCCAACCACACATCCGAAAGGACGACAAACATGTCATTCACTGCCATCTTTTCTAATTCTGACAGCCTGAGCTGTTAAGAAAAGGACAAAACAGATTGTTAGCAGACTATAGATCATATGGTCTTTGCAAAGTTACAATGTCAAAATGCAACTCTCTTTTTTTTTCTTTTGTTGTTGTTCTGCCAACTTGAATTGATACTTATAATATTGTCAACTATGCCTTTAAATTTGGAACAGGAAAAAATTCAATTACAGATACATATATGATCCCATAAAAAATGAAAGACATATAACTGCAATCATAAAACTTGTATGCCCCTGGATATGAAAACAATGCATGCTCCAAACAAACATGATACAGACCATTAGAAAACATGGAAAGGCCAACTGCACCCACCTTACTCCGTGGAAACCTATAGTAGCCTTATTTAAGATCTACCACCGGAGAAGCAAGTAAAAAGTCAATTCTGACACTATCAAGGAAATTAGGACAGTAAAGGCTTGTGGTATTTCAAATGGTTTAGAGATATATGTTAAACAATCATCATCTTTCATGTGTAAACCAGAACTTTGATGCCTTTAGCGCCAGGTCTGAAAGAAATTTCAAAGCCACCACCAAAAAAATCACAGTATCTTCGGGTGATAAAAGGCCACCACCAAAAAAATCAAGCCCCATCAATTGCTTTAGGGAGACTCTATTTTCTAAAGGCGGGAATCCACATGTACTGACCTGTTTATTTGTTGAACAGTCAAGAAAACTTGAAACACATCCAAATCGATGTCACTGGTGCACATTAAATGGATATTCTCAACATCTGCATACAGCATATACACCTTTTTTTTCTATTTGCTACTTAACCAACAATATGGTGCAGACTAAGAAAAAAAAATGAAAAACAAATAACTACCATCTAAAAAAATTTCAATTGTTTTTTCTAGTTAGTAGGCAAAAGACCTGCTAGAATTTCATTACAAAAATAAAAAAGAGAGTACAGTATTTAGAAGGGTTATGAAATAAAAAGCAGAAAGAAGGAAATATGAAGGAATGCAGTACATAAAACAAATCCAGGAAACATAAGAAAACTTCCTCAAAAACCAATAAAGAAGTTGACTGTAACTACACATTGGAAGTGTAGTACTCAAACCAATTACTCCTAAAGTTCAGTAGATTATACTTTATAGAACTTAAAGCCAACATCCAGAACTATCTATGTTGATTTTAGTTATGTCAGAATAGGGAGGGTTGTTATAGCCCACAATGAGAATATTGAACTAGATTAATAATAAGGCCCTATGGTGCAAGTTCAAATAATAGACTTTGGGTATCATATGCAAAATGAAGCATTGTATTTGATTAAATTTGCGCAACAAAGAGAGAATTAATAATTCAAATGAAAGAGATAAAGAAAAAACACACCTTAAAAATACAATCTGGTTGTAGTTCTCCCTCAGCCACAATTACTGTGTTCTCAACAAAGAAACCAGATGTGATTTTGTTTTTTACGTTAAGGAAAAGTTCATCTTCATTGCACATTTCTCAACAAAGCGCTACAATATCTGTGAACTAAAGTTTTTTTTAATTTTAGGCAAAGTGCGAGAGAACTCATCAATGAAAACACTATGGAAAAGGAGAGAGATAACAGTACATGAACACCAGCTTTTTCATATCAGATATAGGTCCTCTTCAAAACAAAATAACAGAATATTTAAAATAACATATATATTATAACAAAAACAAATTAAATGGTGACGAGAGCTTTCTCCTCTTTCAGTTTTGCAGTTTGACTATTGTTTTAAAAAATAAAAAATAATATGCAAAAAAAAAAGAGGATATTGCATCAGACAAATCAATGGCAATTGCAGCTGTCAAATCCTCCAAGTAGAATCGACCTTCTTCCAGCTGAGAAATAACCCCTGTTATCCATCTTCGACCTTTGCACCCAGTTAATGACTGTATTGTTGTTATCTGCATAAAAAAAAAAAAAAAAAGAGGAGTAAAATCACCAGTACTTCCCCTAGAAAATTCAAAACAAGAACTATAATGTGATAGCATGGACCAGTATGTATTGACTGGCGTGATAGAGATAAAGCTTTCACCAAACATTTCTTTTTTTGTTTATTTTAATTTTCTTTTTGTTTGATGAGGCTTTAAATGAAGCATAACTGCGAGAGACATTCTAGTTGGAATAAAATTTTGTTGATACCTTGCAACTCTCATCTTCCATCAATTCGGAAACAAATGCTGGTGTTGAGAAGTATTTGTCACGTGTAAGCCTCTGGAGCATCAATTGGTACCTATCCCGGTACAGTGCAGCTTTATCAACAGCTTCTCCATCTAGGTTGCCCAGATTCGGCTGTATCATGCCGTATCCCGTAACGGATACGTATCGATACGGATACGCGTGCGATTCGCGTGTCGGATACTTCAGTGGCGTATCTAAGCATATTTGCACCTTTGACTAATGGATTTGGTCAAAGATACGGCCTCGACACTTTCTGATACGCCTCAGATTCGTTTCGTTATAATTTAGGCTGATATAGGAACACCACATGCGTAGATATACGGACAGCGACACAGGAGATCCCACAGAAGTCCTCTGAAATCCTTCCAAAATGAGAATGCACAAGCGCTAACCTACTCGGAGCTTTACCACTGCACTCATTGCTTACTTGTGTTATAATGTTTTTCAGTTATATATTTTACCTCCTCATACACCTTTTGCTTTTAATTTTTTGTTTACACTACTTTTATTTTATATTTATTTATATATTACTATATAAGTATCGACGTATCCTAACTTTTTAAAAATTTCCGTATCGCCGCACCCGCACCGTATCGGATACGATACTCGCACCACACCCATGCAACATAGTTGTCCATGGATAGGCAATTTTCCTGTATGCCTACATTGTTTATGTAAAAGCATCATTGAGGCCTTCAAAAAGTGCAATTCCAGGGTACGCCTTATAGTGAAAGAAAAATTTATTGGTACCCTTTATCCCCTTTTACTAACCAGATTTTAAGGGAAAAAATCATTTACTCATAAAGCCTTTTCTCGGCGGAAGTGGGGGAGGTTCAAAACATTTTGAATCAAAAAATTGGTTCAAAGCCTTTTAGAATCGTTGATTTTGCATCAAGATTCGTACTTTTAATCAAATCTAAGTTCAAAATTTATACTTTCAATAATCATTACGAATCTCGATGCAAAATCAACTGTTCTAGAAAGGTTTGAACTAATTTTTTGATTCAAAATGCTTTGAACCTCCCCCACTTCCTTTCTCGGCTAGACTTTTAATTAGATCTTTACTATAGATTTAGCAAGTATTTCAAAATTTGAATATCACATCTGAGGCTTAGTAATTTAGAATTTTCAGGGGATATGAGAAAAATATGGAAGCAAAGAACATAAAGTATACTGCATCTGAAAATAGGCTTACTCATAGAATACATTTTTTATGGGGTCATAATTAAATCTTGGTATGACAAAGGTGTCAATCACACGGGAAAGAGAAAGAGAGGGAGAACTCACGAGATTCTTTTTCGATCCCGTCGATCAGTGTTTCGAGCGCCTCTTCCTCGTCTTCAGGGAAACGAGAAACAATAAGTTCATATATGATGAGCTTGATGTCTCATGTTTGATGGTCGCCACTATGAGTTTCTGAGCTTCAGAAGATGTTCGAGACTCGTGGTGCGTTTGACATAATTGATCAACTCAAGAAAATATTTCAAAAGAAGGCTCAAACTGAGATGTGCAATCTCACAAAAGCACTTATGAAGTGCTCAATACGCGATAATGAGTCCGTAAGTGCTCATATGTTCAAAGTTACGGAATATATTGAGCAGCTTGAGAAGCTAGGCTGCATGTGGGACTCGCGGCTAGTTACGAATATCATTTTCGCGTCATTGTCTCCTCGCTATTCGAATTTCATTATGAATTATAATATAATGGGAATGTCGAAGAGCTTGGATGAATTGCTAGGTTTGCTCAAGACTGCCGAGGAGGACATGAACAAAGGATCTGAGAATATTCTCGCGGTCAGTTCGGTGGGAAGAAGATTAAGAAGTGTTCCAAGAGCAAGTCTAAGGGCAAGAGTAAGGGGAAAGCTCAAGTGGTGAATTTGAGCGCTTTTAAACCCAAGGATATTTCCGATGTTGAGTGTTTTCTACTGCAAGAAGTGCATACATTGGAAACGTAATTGCCCTCAGTTCTGGAGGACAAAAAGAACGAAAATGTCCTTTCTTCTTCAGGTATACTTGTTATTGAAATTAACCTTGCTACTTCTATTTCTGACTGGGTGTTGGACACCGATTCATGTGCTCATATTTGTTCAAATGTGCAGGCACTAAAGAATAAGAGGTTACTTGGGAAGGGTGAGATACGCTCCGGGTTGGTAATGGAGCAAGTGTTGTTGTTGTTGTTGTAGGAGATTTAAATTTGCACTTACCTAGTAGACTTATTTTAGAGCTTAGTAGTGTTTACTTTGTTCCTTCTATTTCTAGAAATATTATCTATGTTTCATGTATGGACATGAATGGTTTTACATTTTCTATTAAAGATCGATGCTTTTCTTTTTATAGAGATTATATTTTTAAGTGTTTAATATTAATAACAAGGACTTAAATCTTCTCATTAGAGTGAGACTCTCATATAACATCATCGTCTATGTCATATAAATAAGATGTGCATTAAGAAATTATAAGAGGTTGGGTTTCTTGGTTGCTTTGACTTATAGTCTATAGCAACATGTGTGTCGTGTTTATCGGGTAAGATGACTAAAGCATCTTTTATCAAAATAAAGGTGAGAGGTCAAAGGACTTATTGGGACTCGTGCATAGTGATGTATGTGGTCATATGAGTATAAGTGTAGAGATACTCGGGAAGAAGATTAAAGTATTTAGAACAGATTGAGGTGGAGAATACTTAAGCAGTGAATTTAGGGGGTACCTAAAGGCACATGGAATAGTTCCACAGCTCACTCCTCCAGGGATGCCTCAATGGAATGGTGTCTCTGAGAGGAGAAATAGGACATTGTTGGACATGGTTTGTTCTATGATGAACAAGGTTGAGTTATCATGCTCTTTCTAGGGATTTGCACTTAAAACTATTGCATTTATGTTGAATCGCGTGTCATCTAAGTCCGTAGAAAAGACACCATATGAGTTATGATTTGGAAGAGTTTCAAATATGTCTTTTATCAAGATTTGGGGTTATGAGGCTTATGTCAAGCGATTGATGTCTGATAAACTCAGTCCTAGATCTGATAAATACATATTTGTGGGATATCCTAAGGAAACTAAAGGGTACTACTTCTATTATAAATCTGAAAATAAGATAGTTGTTGTCACACATGCGGTACTCTTGGAGAAAGAGTTTCTCACAAGAGGAAGTAGTGAGAATAATGTGCAACTAGAAGAAATTCAAGTTACACATGAGAGTGATGTCAGTGGAGACCTCACAATTTTTTTATGGATACTGAGGCCAATGGAGGTAGGACTCTCGAACCTAGTTCTCATGGTGATGAGAATATGGTTCTAGATGTGTCTCCACAAGGTGTTGTGGAAGAAGCATCTGAGCCTCATGCACTTCGCAGATCATCAAGATCAAATCATTCATCTTAATGATGGTTGGGACTTCATCAAGAATCGAAATGTGATGCTAAGGATCTTTTGACCTATATGAAAGTAATGGCGCGGCCCGACTACGATTGAAAATATAAACTATGTACGACAATCTGAGATATAGTTTATGTACGACAATCAAGTTTAGAACTTGGTTGATCTCCCGAAAGGAGCTCGTCCAATTGAAAACAAATGGGTTTTCAACCAGAAGTTGAATATGGATGGTAATTTAATTACATACAAGGCATGGCTAGTTGCGTAGTGTTTCAAACAGATTTAAGGAGTTGATTATAATAAAACTTTCTCGTATGTGATCATGTTTAAGTCAATTCGAATCTTGTTAGCAATTGCCGCTTTTTATAATTATGAAATATGACAAATGGATGTCAAAACTGTTTTTCTAAATGGAGATTTAGAAGAGGATGTGTACATGACACAGCCGATGGGTTTTGAAGATCCTAATAACGCTAGCAAAGTATGCAAACTGAAGATGTCTATTTATGGACTAAAGTAAGAATCAAGGAGTTGGAACAAACGCTTTGACAAGGAAATCAAAAGAGTTTGGCTTCGTCAAATATGATGAAGAGCCTTATGTATACAAGTGATTCAGTGAGAGTATTGTTGTATTTCTCTTTATATATGTGGATGACATATTGCTAATCGGTAATGACATTCCCACCTTGGATGAAGTTAAGTCATCGTTAAAGAAAGTATTCTCAATGAAAGACTTATGCGAGACAGCTTATGTTTTGGACATCAAAATCTATAGGGATAGATCTCGAAAACTTATAGGATTAAGTCATGGTACATATATTGATAAGGTGTTGAAGAGGTTCAACATGCAGGATTCTAAGAAAAAAAAACTTATCCATGTCACATGACATTGATCTCAACAAGAAGCATTGTCCTTCGACGAATGTTGAGTTTGAAACCATGAAAAAGATATCATATGCTTCAACAATTGAATCTATCATGTATGTTATGATTTGTACTCGTCCAGACGTGTAATACGCTTTGAGTATGACAAGTAGGCACCAAGCTAATCCAGGTATCGCAATTTGGACTGCAGTAAAAACTATCCTAAAGTACTTGAAAAAGACTAAGAATATATGTCACACCCCAGAAATAAAAGAATCGGATTAGGGTGCTAAATCCCGCCACGTACGCACGACGAGACGTGCGTACGAAAGGCTTAATGAATAAAATAAGAAAATCACAGAATAAACAAAACAATAATAATATAATATACATGACTATACAGTCCAGAATATACAGATAAATACAACGCCGACATCGGCGGGGCTAGCTCCATCGGAATGGGCAGCAAAATCTCTCAAAGAAAAACCCAAAAGAAAGAAATAAAACTCGAAACATGATAGATCCTAATCCACTACCCTGCTCACATGCGGAAGCGGCGAAGCATCTCTGTCACCACGCAGGACTGCACCTAGCACTCTCATCCAAAAACTCGATCCCGCTCCTGTAAAACCTGGACCCCACAACCACCGTGGAAACGTGAGTGATAAGTCACTCAGTGCGGTTTTAGGTCCAGCACCGAGATGTTACAAATCTCTAGGCTTAGACTTAAAACCATTACAAATTTTATTTTTATAATAAATATTACAGAAACATAATAATACATAAACTTTGAGTTTAAATAATTAAATTGAATTAATTTTGTTCTGAGTATAGTATAAAAGAATTCAAAAGGGTTTAATAAAATGCACTACTTGAAATCATGAATATTTTAGGTCAAGGATAAACCCAAAATGAATCATTCTGAGATATTATAATAAAAAAATGTACGGGTTCAAACTCCCATATCACACGAATGACTTTGCGGGATAAATTCTTTTCAGAAAGAACCGACCTCAACCAAAGGTGCTCTATAGAAGAGAGCCCGCTCTATAGAAGAGAGCGTCATTCACTATCAAAACCATCCCTAATTTATCCCGCTCAGTCCCTTACTATAATGAAACGAACAACGACTCGATTTTTATCAATATATAATTCAAATTGAAGGAGACTATCCGAAAATAATATAAAATGAAGTGAATCAATCACGAACAAATATAAAGTGACAAAATAGTCACTGCTAAATATAAAGTGATAAAATAATCACTGTAACCACGGAATAGCTCCTCAATAATAAATTTAAAGTGTATTTTATTATAAAATCGAGTCGGTACTGACACTCTTCCCAAACCCAAATTTGGATATTCATTTTTAACTTAAAATTTTCCTTGAGTTTCATAATATCATACAAATTATAGAAAACGGATAATATGCAAATTCAAATCTTAATTCAATTTAGTTATGACTCGCTTAATTTGATCAATATAACAATCTGATTAATTATAATGTAAAAATCACATTATTTATATAATAAAAATTCCAAGGTACTTAATTAATACCAATATAAATTATTAAATACTAATTAATCTATCCTAGATAATCTATCATATAACTAATTATATTACGTTATTAAATACTACTTACTCTACCTAGGATAATCTATCCTATACTAATTATATTAAATTATTAAATACTAATTATTCTATCTAGGATAATCTATCCTACAACTAATTAACCTTAAATATTTGTCTAATTAATGATCAAAGTAAAATGCATCTAAAATGAAATGCGGATGATATGAACAAGTCTCAATATCAAAAGAAAAGAAAATAATATTTTAAAGTCATATCCTAAGAAATCGTAAATCTCAGTGCAATCCGCACCTGAATATTTGGCAAGGCTGATAGCGTCTGAATGCTCGATCTCGGTGGGGCCCACGATCCTCGTCAACTGTCTCATCCTGAGTGTACTTGATTGTCGGGTCGTCGAGATATTTTCGAAAACCTATAAAGTCAAAATAAATTAAATTGGCGAGTATCCTATTCGCGTTGGGTCCGGTTAGGTCATGGTATACTGGGACTCGGAGACGGAAGCATTATTATTTATGTTCGTGTTTTAAGATTATATTTATTTTGATTAACGTAAGCGATTTAATTTATTTAAACTAAATAAGTTAACTTAATGTTATCCCTTAATTAATTTAATTTTAATTAGGATAATTAATTAATTAAAAATAGAGAAATTGATTAATATATAATATTATATAATTAATATCGTTCTTATTAAAAATAGAGAAATTGATTAATATATATTTATTATATATATAATATTATATTTTAATAATATTTTATTTATATTAAAAATAGAGGAATTAATTAATATATATTATACATAGATAATATTATATTTTAATATTCATTTATTTATTTTAAAAGTAGAGAAATTGATTTATATATATTATATCTTATATATAATACTAAATTCTAATATTCTTTTATTTATTCAAAAACAAAAGATTTAATTAATATATATTGTTTTATTATATATATTCTTTATCTCTAATATTCTTTTAAATATAAAAATAGAGAATTTGGTTTATATATATATAACATATATATATATACTAATATATATTCATTATATCCTAATTACTATTCTTATCAATTGCTTTTATTATTATGTATATATATATTTAACATTATATTTCATAAATTAGAAAAATAGTTTAAAATAAATTAAAAAGGGAAACTTAAAAGAAAAATTAAAAATAAAAAGAAGTAAACTAATTTAAGAAAATTATTATTGTTTTATTAATGTGTTGGTGTTTTAATGTGTTTGGGATCATAGGCTGCCTCCGAAACCACTGTATCTGTTCGGATTTTCATTATTGAGGCAGATCGTGTAATCATCTCCCAAATTCAGGTTTAAGTATTAATCAATTATTAGTTGCGCACGTTTTTAAGTCTACGGCACTTGCTAATTAGTCAATTCATACTTTCAACCCGCTTATACCTTTCGGCCCATTTAACTCGATCAATTTATTTTTCGTATCCGTTCAGTTATGATTATCCGTCAAGGTGTTATTTTGCGCATATAACCCTTTAAGAGGTTATTACCACAAATCCATTTAGCCCCTTGAATTTATCAGTTTTCACAATTTGACTCCTAACTCATACGAGCTTTACAAATCAGCCCCTACATTCATTATATTTTCAATTCAGTCCCTGACAAGGGATATACCATATCAACAAAATTGCATAGTAGCAACGGAGGGACAAAAGGGTATACGGGTATAACAGTCAAGATCAGCAAATCACAATATGCCAAACAACAAAGCGAAGTCAGCCGGTGTCAAAACCCCCGCAATGGCACGGCTCAAATCGTGAAGAGGAACCAAGTCGCAAAAATTAGGGGCACCCCCACTTCACTGGTACCGACCGGTACCAGTGTACCAGGGGCTCAATTCGCGACAGCAAAATAACATAGTAACTAAAGGCATCACAAAATTGAACCAGACAACTCGTACACTGGAAGAACATACCAACCACAAATTTCAGTACCAACAGAGTCAAAAGGGGCAGAAACCAGGCAGCAAGAATTGCAGAGGCATCACAGCCGACACAAGAGACCAGCGAGGCCATAGAGGGAAATAAGGGCACATAACTAATTCCTCGCTTCATTGGTACCGATTGGTACCAGTGTACCAAGGAACGACAATAATCCAAGAAAAGACAATTACAACCAGCACTAGGTCAGGGATCAATCAAATGCAGAACAACAATTCTAAGCAACCAATAACCAGCAACGAAACTACACACAGCCATGGTACCACTGGTACGGATTGATACCGCCCCAAACAACAAGCAAGCAACCACTACAGGGGAAATTCACAAATACAAGTGCGGCTCAGCCGGCACAAGGCCTACACGGCCAGAGGAGGGAAAGGTGTTACCAGGGAAGGCACAAGGTAGCAAGGGAATCAAATACAAGAGGGCGGCCATTGTTGGGCGCGGCGGAAAAAGGGCGGAGTTCGTGAGGGCGAGGTGGCACGGTGGTGGAGGCAATGCTCGGATAATGGCCCGAGAGGGCGCGCGCTCGGCGCCGCCCTTGCTGGTGTGGCGGCCGAGCTCAAAGAGGCAAGAGGCGAGGCGACGAGGCCGGATCTGGCCAGTTGAGTGGCGTGAGCCGAGCCGATCGAGATCGGCTTGCTTTGTTAGTGTTGTTTGTAGCAGAAATTTTGAGAGGGAGAGGAGTGATGGAGGTTCATGGCTGAGGAAAGGGAGATGAAGAAAGGGAAAGGAGAAGTCGGGTTTGTCGCCCGGCGGCGGAAATCGAAGAAAGGGAAAAGAAGAAAGGGGAATTAGTCACGGGCAGGGAAAAAGGGAGAGAGGAAAGAAAAAGGAAGAAAAGAAAGAAAGAAGGAAAAGAAAGGAAGAGAGAGAAATATTTTGACTTTGGCGTCGGTCTCGATTTTCTGTGATCGAATTCGTGCGGCCATTTGCATAACCATCTGATTCTCAGCCTTATTAGTTGATAAATTTTAATAATTTTCATTGATCTCTGAATTTTAAATTGATAGAAATAATACGTGTAATTGACCAAATGTTGAATTGACAATTGCGTGTCTGATCAGTGTTCGGAATAATCGATCGGTCCGTATATATTTCTTACATATAAACTCGGTTCATAAAAGCGAGTTTTCTTAGCTAATTAATAAATAAATAAATTCTTATTATTAGTGTTATTAGTTCCTTTGTCAAATTATTCAATTAATTGATCGGAATGTTTATTTCGTCTACTTTAATCAGAATTTAATTTATCCTACTTTTATTTTCATTATCATTATTTTATTTTTGATTTATGAAATTTATTATACATATTTTCCCTCAAATTTTGCTTAACTGTATATTTATATATTTTATTATTTTAAAAGTTACGGGGTTTCACAATATATTTCTTGTCTATGAAGATGAGACTGAGCTCGTTGTAAGGGGTTACATCGAAACTAGTTTTCAGATCAATCGTGATAATCTGAGATCGTAATCAGGATTTGCGTTCGTGCTCAATGACGGTGTTGTGAGTTGAAAGAGTTCCAAATAGGAGAATACACCAGACTCAACCACTAATGCTGAATACATAGCCGTCTCTTTAATTTAATTAATATTAAATGAATGGTTGGACGTAAGATCAAAAACGAAAATTTTGGTTTACAAAACATCGACATGGCAATACATGCAAGCCAACACAAAATACCAATAGTTTGCAAAGTAAAAATCTCAAAAACCATTAATACTTCGCTTACAAAAAGACGTCAATCAGTAAATTGCATCTCATGTCAAAAACTTCTCTACCAAATGGGCGCATGGGGAGCTTAATATATGGTTAGTCAACATCCAACACATTTTGAAAGACACCAAACAAAGCAACAATATATACACAAAACAAAATAAGTGCCTGAAGTACGAGGTACGATTTAAAAAGTAACTAACTCCAACCAAAAGTAAAAATAAACACACCAACATTGCATTTCTACTCAGCCGAAGGAGAGCGAGCCCGCTTCAGGCCGGACCTGGGAACAATAGAAGTCAGGTTCCTAGATAAAGCAGCTACAAAATCAATGTGTTCTGCCAAATCTGACTTCATCTTGTCAGTCATGGACTCCATGTGTTCCTTCAGCAGTGTGACAACATCCATGAGTGCTATCAGCTCAAAAGCACAAAGTTGGGTTTCTTCTTCAGCTGCCCTGATGGCATCTCTTAATTTTGTTTCAGCACTCTATCAAAAATCAAAGGATCAGATTCATTAGTTCGAGATCAACAGCCTAGGGACTAGTATCAAAGAAAGATATCTGAGACTACCACAAACTATACATTGTAAACATTTTTATAGAGCATTACTAATCAAGCAAAGGAACACAATGACAGCCAAAAGATCTCAAATTTCTCTAATGGAAGTACCATGCATCAGACCCGGTGAAATTTCACAAGCATCTGGTCGTTGATGTACAATGGTGTGCCCATAAAACTAAACTGTCAAATTTTCAAAATCCCCAATACATGACAAATCAATTTTAAAGCTGCACATTAATAGACGACCTAAACTATAAAGAACACATCTACAATTTTATCTTTCTCGATTTTCATAAATGTTTTGTCACTTGTTGCTGTTATCTTTCTGTAGTAACTATTTCATCAATCAGAGGATTCAACTTTGTGCATTTGATTCAGATAGTACAATCACAAAAAGAAAAATCATGACAATATGAAAAACTAGAGAAGATATCTTACATGGAGTTGGTTTGATTAAAAGAGGGAAAAAGATAGTATATTTCTGGGTCATTGAAAACTTTTCATTTCAGGCTAGTTCCACCATACAACTACCATAAATTTAAATTATTATTACCTTCAGAAATTCTTGAGCCTCATTTGCTACGGAACTTAACTGATTCTCTTTCTCTGCCAAATCATCTTTCAATTTATTTGTTTCAGCTGCACATGTGGCTCTATGTTTCTCCACATCATCTTTAATGAACCTCAAGCGATCTTCAAGCTACATAAAATAGAAAACAAACATCAAACAAACACTGATGAAACTGAACTGGTATTTTGAAAAGGACTGGTATTTCTATGGCATTATTCAACTGAACTGGTATTTTGAAAAGGACTTCATCAATACTTCAGTGGTTACAATTTTATCTACTCACAACAACATGAAATATACAGAACCAGATGCAAAGAATAGAATAAGTGGGTGCTATTTGCATAATAGTAGAAGGTTCAGTGATTTTATCTAAGAAGCCAGTCACACTAGATTTCAAGATTTGCCCGCATTATGCTAGTTACTGCCCCTATTACCAAAAAACCATTACATGAACATTATAAAATGAAAAATGACCTCGTCCAATCTGTCTTGAAGAGTGGTAAGGAGCTTCTTCTTCTCTTCAGGAACCTTGCATTTATCTTGCAATTGCTCTTGCAATGCTATTGACTCCTCCAGCTTTGAAACTGATGATTTCTTCATTTCTTCTTCAAGATTTTTTAGTGCAGGCTTAAGAGTAGTTTTGTAATCCACACCAATCACCTCAGCTGGTGTTGATCCTTTTACATTTAGCATGTACTGAAAATCTATTTCAAGCTTTAGCCTGAAGAATTGAATAAATTAGAAAAATCAGAAGTGAGAACAAAGATTTAGATCTTATGCAAAATGAAAATTATACTAGAATACAAATCAGATAAGCATAACTAAAGCTCACTGAAACTATACCGTGGAATTGAAGGAATGCCTTCAATTATGTCTAGAAGGCATTACAATTAGCCAACATATTTGAAAGTAGCTTAATTAAAAAGCAATAATTTATCTGAAACTACCTAACTTCGTGCTGTGAATAGGATTGCATGCACATCCTAATATTAGCTTAAATGGGAAAACTTATGCTAACATGCACATATTAAAGCATTAAAAATTAATTACCATAAAATTTGATAGCTCAAGGATTTAACTGTTTACAAAGGCTAGACAAGTAGGCCAACATAAATCAAGGTAACAAAATGCAGAACCCGAACTCAGAAACAGTTTTTTTTTTAAAAGTGAGTTATTATCAGAATAATTCTATTCTTCCGCTTCCGGTGTTGGTTATCAGCGGCAATTCTACAATTAGCATGCAAAGTAAATATTGTTCTAATCCAAGAAAAAAAGATAAACTCACTTTCTAATAGCCAGATTGCACTGTTCAAGAACAACCTCCATCTCATCCAATTTCTGAGCAATTCCTGCTTCAGCCTCCCACACCTTTTCCTCAGCCATACTCTTGGCATTCTTTGCTTCTTCAATATCCCTATCCAACGCTTGTATCTCCCGCCTCATCCTCTCCATATCCCTCACGCTCACCCCTTGCATGCCTATCTTCTTCTCTAGCTCATTCTTCTCCTCTGACAGACGTTTGTGTTCCTCATTCTTTGCTTCCAATTCCTTCTCCAGTCCATTACGTGTTTCCTCCATGTCACAAAGCCGTTCAGTCCAGCTCTCCACCACAGCCTCAAATTTCTTCTTATCCTCCATTAACAGCCCTCTCTTTTTCTCCAACTCCTCTCTTAAGGAAGGCCCACTGATTACAGCTGCGAGCTTTTCCTCAAGATCTGCAATCTCCTTCTCCATTCCCTCCGCCTGCTCAGCCGAGACAGCCGTGTGGGCCTTCATCTTGGAAGAGTATTCCTCATCAAGCTCCTCTGCAGCAGAATCCTCCCCGGAAAGAAATAGACAGTAACTCTGTGTGAGGTATGGTTGTAAATCATTTGAGGAGGAATTGAAGGGTTCACTTTGTGAGAGGTGATCGTTCACGCTGGCAAACTGTGCAAGCCAATAGAGCACGGCAAGAATGGTTGGCCAGGTGTGAGGAGTGCCAGGTGCCTTGAGAGCAGATTTGTTGATCTTAATAGGACAATTGAGGAGTTGGAGAAAGGAGAGCAGGTCCTCCTCGAAGGCCTTGTCGGAAACAGGATAGTCGAGGCGCAAGAGGAGGAACTTAAAGGCGGAGAGAATGTCACGGCCGGAGGGGAAAGGAGCGCGGAGGGAGAAAGGGGCCTTGAGATCGGAGAGGTAAGAGTTTAGGTAGGAGAGAGTGGACACCTGAGAGTTGCGGTCGGCGAGGATGGAGGAGGAAACGGAGATGCGCGTGCCAGTGGAGGAGGGGAGGCTGCTGACGCTGGTCGCGTCGGAGTCGCGGCGGGCAAGGTCGAAGGCGCGCGAGAGGTTCATCGACGGGACGCCGGAGCCGGAGGGAGGCTTAGGAAGGCGCCGCGCTCCTGGCCGCATTTTGTTCTCCGGATTAACTAGGGTTTGAGTTTTCCGACTGGGGACTGGGGACTGGACTGTGGGTTTAATTTTCCCGCTCGGGAGATTTTGAGTACTGAGAAAGTCAAGTGAGACGTCAGAAGTCGGAATTATTATGATTAGTTTAATATTTTTTTCCGGGCTTCTGGCAGATGTAATTGTGACCCAAAAAATAATGATCGTTCGAGAAATAAAGATATATACACAATAGTACAAAAAAGGATCTAATTACAATTTTTTTAGTGTTTATGGTGTCTATTTATTTATTTATGTATAAATTTAAAAATGTGAACTGTTAGATGTATTTTATATCATCTCAATTGTATGTATATAAAAAATAAAAAAAATTAACTTTATTTGAATAGTCATCAAGTAATGTGTCTAAATTGTAAAATTTGGTCCGTTGATTTTATTAACGCTTGATGCCTATATAAATAATATCGAAATGATATAATTTTTTGTATACATATATAAGATGATATTTACAAAATATTCCTTCAATTAGTTTTGTTATTTAAGAATTTAAATAATAGTTATTTGATATTTAATTTTAATGGCACCGATGTGGCACCAAAATGGCGGTAATTGAATCCCTTCTCATAGTATAAAAGTACAAATAGTGCATTAATAACATATAAATATAACATGATTGGTTAATCTGAACTTAATTGTTTAATTTATAATATAAGATTCTATCCGATAATCCATAGTAAAATTAGCCGAATCACATTAATGCCAATAGTCAAAAAATATGTAATAATTTCATATTATTTGAATTATATTCGAAAGAGTGATAATTCGAAAAACATTTTTTCATTTCTGTCAAATATTGAGCTAATAAAAAAGCATTGAACCAACACAATTCCGAAGATGTTATGATAAGTAATATATGTTGTCAATTAGTGAATAGGATTCTCATTCTATAAAGTTTAACCTTACTTGAAAACAACAATACTCTCTCTTTATAATTCCACTATATAGCTTCAGATAAAATCTCTAGCTCCCTATTAAGTTATATTATGGGTCGCAAGCAAAACCATGTCTGAAAGTATTAGACATTCGGCTAAAACACGCTTTGTTAATGCACAATTTAGTAGCAAATAGAACTAAGCCTAATGAATTACTAATTATTGTGGTTACTACATACATTAACTGTGCTAACAAAATGACCCTCTAATAACATCAAATTGAACTTCAGAAGTGCCACTACCTATAAAAACCCAGAAAAATACTTAATGTTTTCGTTTTTTTCAGGTATATTGAAAATTACTTCTCATTGTATATGTTTTCATTTAAAATGAACTCACCAGATTCTTAACCCGCCAGTATAGTGCCGGGACATGTACCAGACAAAGTGTCTGTCACAGTTATCCTGGTTTCCCATTATAATCACACAGATACAAGCCAAGCTTTTATGTACATAAGCATGGCAATTGAAGAACTTTGAGTATCATATGGCACATATGTAAAGAAAAGCATATAATATATCGAGTCATCACGATTCCATAAAACTTATCTTTTAATTTATTTGAGACTTTCTTATCATATGAAATATCAGATGTTTATCTCCATTTTATCTATCTGGCTCTTATTTTATGACTAACATCTTCATTGATACTTTCATCACTCTGCTACATCAATCTCAAATATCGAAATGTATCATTTATGGATACTATTTGTCCATCCAAACTAACATTTTCATCATTTTAGTTATTCCTACTGAACTGACACCTCATATATTTGATTTTAGTCCTATAAAATCTAAAATCTTTTGATTCTAGGGTTTGTCTCCACAACTCTAATTTCTGATCGACTTCAATTTTGTTCTCATCAATCAGTACCACATCGTCAGCAAAAAGCATGAAACAAGAAATATATTCTTGTATGTTATTTGTGATCTCATCTATCACTAAGATGATAATATATGAATTCAATGTTGACCCTTAATGTAATTCTATTTTAATAGAAAATACATCGGACTCGTCATCATATATTCTAACACAAGTCACAATATTTGTGTACATATCCTTAATAAGAGAAATGTATTTTGTTGGGACTCTTTTTTTAAGCGTTCACCACATGATATTTCATGATATTTTATCATATATTTTTTTTATAAATCAATAAATATCATATATAGGTCTTTCTTCTGTTTTTGATATCTCTCTATGAGCTATTTTATCAAAAAATCTCTCCATGGTGGACCTCCTAAGAATAAAATCAAACTGATTTTTGAAGACATATATTATTTTTATTAAACGGTGCTCGATCAATGTCTCTCAAAACTTTATGATATGACTCATGAATTTAATTCATTTATAATTAGTATAACTTTGAATATCTTCTTTATTTTTGAAGATTAATACTAATATATTTCTCCTCCACTCATCAAGTATTTTATTACACCGAAAAATAATATTAAATAGTCTATTGAGCTACACTATTGCTACATCAGGTTCTAACACCTTATCTGTTTTCATCATTTTTAAAGCTTATTTCACCTCAGACTTTTGAATTCTCCGAATAAATCACTTGTTCATGTCAGCAAATGAATCATCCAACTCAGTGGCGATTTTCTCACTCTCTTCATTGAATATTTTGTCAAAGTATTATCTCTATTTGTTCTTAATCTCATCATATTTTACCGAAAGCCTATCAGCCTTGTCCTTAATACATTTAACTTTGTTGAAATCTTTCATCTTTCTTTTTCGAAACTTAGTCATCTTGTAAATATCATTTTCATCATCTTTCGTATCTAGTTTCAGATACAACTCTGTATATGTCTGACTCCTTGCTTCACTCATAGTTTTCTTTATGTTTTTTTCTAACTTCTTTGTATTTCTAGAAGTTTTCATCACTCATGTGGTGATATAAATATTTGTAGCATTTTTTCTTCTCACGGATCGTCTTTTGTGCATTATTTATCACCATCAAGTATCTTTAGGCTCATGTTTATTTTCTCTAGTTATTTCAAACCTTCCACCTTCCGAATGTGAGTTGACATCTCATCCCACATACTATCTGCATCTTCACTTATGTTCTACGATCCCTCTATAATAACTTTATCCTTAAACACTTGAGAAGCGTCCAATTTGAGCTTTCATAACTTTGTTCTCATAATTTTTGTATCTCTATCTTGTCGGACGCGTACCTTAAAATGAAAATCAGCCACCAAAAACTTATATTATATGACGACACACTCGTCAAATATAATCTTATAATCCATACAGTTTGATCTTTTCTCCCATCTAATAAGGATAAAATCGATCTGTCTCGAGTGTTAGCCACTTTTGAAAGTAATTAAATGAGATTTTTTTTCTAAATAAGATGTTTGTTACCATGAGGTCATAAGATACAACGGAGTTTAAGATTTATTCTCCCTCTTGGTTTTGTTCGCCATATCTAAAACTCTCATGTACCCTCTCAAATCCCCTTCTTGGCGTGCCAATATGACTGTTAAGATTTTCTCCAATGAAGAGTTTTTCACTACTAGGCAATCCTCTAACAATCATCCGGTGAATTTATGATAGAAACGGATGGAGAGGCAGATGGTATTCTAGGAAATGATCTATGTTATATGAACCCCAACTTTTAGATGATATTTCTAAACCCTTTTTATTTTATTTTTTCTATTTTTTAAAAATTTTCTAACATTTATATTGGTTTTTTTTCAATATACATTACTAACAAAAAAAGAAGTTAGAACTCTGTCTATGTTACATAGCCGGTCTCAAGCCTGGAATAAAGGAGGAGGGTAACTTTATTTCTAACTCATTTATTTAAATTTTTTATAATTTTTAAATTTTTCTCAATTTATTTCAAGTTATATCATTTTATTCGAATTTTTTAAGATTTTATTTAAATTTTTACTTATTTTTTTATTCATAAAAAATATAAATGATTATATATTTTTATATTTTTAATAATTATTTTCGGATTTTTATAATTTTTGAGAATTTATTTGAAATTTTTTGATTATTTTTGAATTTTAAAAAAAATGATAAAACATTAATATAATTTTTTTTTGTTAAGAATATAAATAATTTGTATTTTTAATATTTTTAATAATTATTTTTGAATTTTTCAGAATATTTGAGAATTTATTTGAATTTTATTGGGTTGTTTTTGAATTTTAGAAACAAAAAAACTACCGACCCATCTCGTTCCTGACCCGCCCCACCCTTGAATCTGACCTGCCTCGTTCCACCCCGCCGACCCGACGGGTCGCGGTCAAACCCCCCAAAATGAACCCGTCTTAACCAGTCCCGTGAAAATCCGTTAACCCGTTCTGTCAAAACCCGCCGACCCGTACAAATCCATCCCATCCCGATCCGACCCGCCTCATTTTTTAATACACTACTCCCGCTACATCATCTACAAGAAGATCTTCGTATAAACAATAAATGCAAAAAGTAAGAAAAAAAAATGCATCCATTGTATTCTTTTCTCCGGAAGATATTTCCTCGGTTTCTCTTGATCGAAAGTTATAAGGAAAAAAAATCTGAATCGCTCATCACAACAGGGTATCAGAACAGGATATATAATTATATCTCGATTTCACAACAATAATCAGAGTCAGCGAGCCAACAATCCACCTTACCATCAGTGAGGAGATGAGAGTTATAGAAATTATTTCTTCAACTCAAGAGGCAAGAGCAAATTGATACAGACAACCAGGAAATTATGTCAGATCGATAAATTATAATAGAGCAGCAAAACAAGCCTCTACTAGTATCAATTTACCAGTAATAAGTATTAGACAACAAAAACCTCAAAAGCAATATAAACGAACCATCTCCAGCACTTGCAACCAGCAAAACCAAGCAAATCAAAATCTGTATCCAATACTGATAAAAATACCAATAAATAAAAATCAGACAAAAATCAAAACTCACAACCAAGCTTAAACCTACCATAAAAAAAGAAGGGAAAGCCGGCATCAAAGAACAACAATCTCAAAAAAAAAAATCAACAAAATCTGAAAATATCACAACCAATTGAAAAACTCACCTCTGTTATGCTAATTGGCTAGAACTATCACTTGTGGGCAAGACAAACTAACTTTGGGCTAATTGGTCGTGATAAGCTTGAATTAGTCAATGGTGAGAGTCCACCGCCAATTCAAAAAAAAATCAGGAGAGCCAACAGAAGAGGAGAAAAAAACTATCAAAGAATGGCAAAGAGATGATAATAAGGTGTGCAGCTGGTTAATTGCTAATATGAAACCAAACATATCAGTGGTCATGTCATATAAGAACTCGCCACAAAGCAATGTAGGAGAAAACCGAGAGTCTCTTCAACAAGAAGAGAAATTATACACACATTTATCAGTTATAGTAAGAGATTCAACATGTCAAACAATCTGGTGAATCAATCATCGAGATTTATAACAAACTTCAGAAGAAAAAAAGAGGAGATTAAAATGTACTGACCTCCAACCTCAGATTCAAAAGAAATCCAACTCAGAGAACAATAAGATGACATCTTTCAGTTCTTAGCAATACTTCATACAAGCTAGGAACCTGCTAGATCTCAAATGCTCCTTATGGCCGATCTCCCCTATGTTAATGAAGTAGTGGCCATGGCTGAACGAGAGGAGACCCGACGAGTGATAATGGGCTAGCAGTCGACTGAGAACCCATAAGCCAAATTGTTTGCCGAACTTTCTAGAAACCCTAGCTCGAGGCCAGAGACAAAAGGAGACCAAAATTTGGTGTGCGATTATTGCAAGTTCAGATGCCACTGTAAAGATGAGTGTTAGTTTCTTCACCCTCACCTCCGCCTAGAGGGATCAAGGTGAAAAGATGGCTGACAGAGGGAGCGACAAGGGATATATCACCCACAAGTAAAGAAAAGACTCTCAGTTGAAAAAGAAGGCGAAGGGACTGAGTCCAACTGACCTGAGTTCAACTCGATTGTTAAAACTGATCGCTCAATCTCCCCATATCAGATGCAACACCTGGTGGAGTAGTTTTCCATGCAGCTAACTCAAAATAAAAGCAAAATAAAGATCAATGATATACTTCTAAACTTTCTTCATTTCTCAAATAACAATTAATGGATTCTCGACTCAGGTGCAACCAATCATATGACGAAAAATGAAAGTTTATTGCATAATTTTAGAAATATATGATACTAAGCAATATGTGACGGTTGTAAATAAAGAGAGAATAAAAATAATAGGAGATGACTCAATGAAAATTTATTAAAAAAATAATTTCAAGGGTCATACTTGTTAAAGATTATGCATCAAATTTATTATCAATTCGAAAACTAAAAAAAGAATTTAATTGCAAACTCATATTTTCATCAAAAATATGACTTTTCAGGAATTAATATCCAAGATTGTGATCGGTAAAGGGTTAATGAAAAATGAATTTTATTATTTATATCATGAAAAACTCAATCTCAATATTAGATGGGAATATCAATTGAGCAATCTATGGCATAGAAGAGTCGGGTATCCTTTCGATAAAATTCTAAAAAAATTATTTGGTTTTTCAAATATAAATAATAGTACTTGTGAAATTTATAAACTAGAAAAATCTACTAAATTACTTTTTAATATATCCTCTTGTAAGAGTGAAAAACCTTTTGATTTGATTCACTTGGATGTATGGGGCACGACTCCAATTGTATCATTTAATGAATACAAATATTTTATTTTATTTATAGTTGATTTTTCTAAGACCATTTGATTATATTTGTTAAAAAATAAGAGTGAAATCTTCAATCAATTGAAAAATTTCTATAATTTTATAAAAAAATAATATAATATAAAAATTAAAAAAATTTAGATCCGATAATGAAACTAAATTTATAAATCAAAATTTTACTAACATTTGAAATAAAAAAGGAACTTTGCATTAAACATCGTGTATTCATACCCCGGAACAAAACAAAGTTTTTAAAAGAAAAAATAGACATTTATTAGAAACAAGCCTTTAAAAAATGGTTTAACGGATTTAACTATAAGGCAATAATTTTGAGTTAAAACGGTTTAAACGGAGTTATTTAACGGCTTTTAACGGTTTAAACGAAGTTTTTTTACTTAACATTAAAGACATTGATGAAGTTAAAATGGAGTTTAAACGGTTAAAATGAAGTTTTTTAAAAGCTTGATTAGAAATGACATGAGTTTTATTATATCAAAACAATGTTCCAAGAATTTATTGGTCGGATGTCATTCTCACATGCACATATCTAATTAATCGATTGCCAAATGCTAAATCAAATTACAAAAGTCCATTGAAAATCCTTTATCAAAGAAAAATCATCATTGATCATTTGAAAATCTTTCGATGTACAAGTTATGTTTATAATGATAGCAAGCAAGACAAATTGGATGTTAGACAATTAAAATCATTTTTTGGGTTATTCCTCGCAAAAAAAAAGTTACAAGTGCTATGATCTTATCCATAAAAAAAAATATTTCTAGAAATATAACTTTCTAAGAAAATGAGCCATATTATAAAAAAAAATAAGCAAAATCTCCTAGAACCCTCTCTTGAGATTCCATATTCTCAAATATCGGAGATAAATCAAGAAACACTACAAATAGAAAATAAAATATTAGATGATCAAGAGATGGTGTTAGAAAGCAATCAAGAGGAATTAGAGCAATCTTAATATAATGAACCATTGAAAAAAAAACATTGAGGAAATAACACTCATAAGAAGATCATCCCGAGAAGTTCAACCCTCGACTGGGTTATGAGATTTCATAACATATACGGTAAATTATCCTATCCAAAAATTTATCTTCTATAATAAAATTTTGATTAGTCATAAGACATATTCGTCCTCAACATCGAAGAAACAAGAATCGACATAATATAATGAAATCATTAAAAATCTAAAATGGTACAAGGCAATAGAAAAAGAGTTAGAAGCTCTTGAAAAAAAAACTTAATAAATAGTCCAATTACCAAAAATTAAAAAACCGGTTAGGTGTAAATGAGTTTATAAATCAAACATAATAGTGATGGAACCGTAGAAAGGTTTAAAGCAAGACTCGTAGCGAAATGATATACTCAAATATACGGTATTGACTACCAAAATATATTTATACCGATTGCCAAAATGAATATCGTTAGAATTCTTTTGTCCATAACGGTAAATCAATATTGGGCCTTGTACCAACTAGATGTTAAGAATACGTTCCTTCAATAATTAAATCTACACCCGACCATCAAAAGAGAAAAATCCTAACTTGATTTGTAAGTTAATCAAATCGATTTATGAATTAAAGCAATCTCCAAGGGCATGATATGGAAAATTAACCTCTTATTTATTTTTTTATGGTTTTATAATTAGTAATGCCGATCATTCTTTATTTTGTAAGTTTGATAATCATGTTATTACTATATCTTAATTTATGTAGATAATATAATTATAATGGAAAATAATTTAGAGGAAATAAAAAGCGTCGAAAGAAAATTAAAAGAAAGATTTGACATTAAATATTTAGGAATATTAAAATATTTTTTAGATGTTGAAATCATATATTCTCCAAAGGGCATTTTTATTTCACAAAGAAAATATATTTTAGATTTATTAAAAAATCAGTAAATTAGGTTGTAAGTCGGCCTCAACCTCAATAGATAGTAAATACAAATTAAATATCGAAGATGGTGAACCGTTAGAAGATATAATTTTTTTCAATGACTAGTTAGAAAATTAATCTATCTCACGGTAATTAGACCAGACATTTTTTTATTTCATTAGTCAAATTAGTAAATTTATGCATACACCTAGGACACTGCATCTAGAAGCTATTAATAAAATTTTGAGGTACTTGAAAAATACCCTGGGAAAAAGAATTTAGTTAAAAATAACGACTTTAATGAAATATATGGGTATTCTAATGTATAGAAGTTTTGATCGAAAATCAACTACTTTGTTTTGCACATTTATAGGCAGAAATATAGTCACATGGAGAAGCAAAAATAAAATATCATGGCTCAATCGAGTGCCAAAGCGGAATATTGAGCCATGACATCGATCACAAACGAACTAATTTAGATTAAATAACTTCTAGCGGATCTTAGTATCAAGCATCATGCTCCAATGAAAATATTTTGTGTTAACCAAGTCACTCAACATATTGCTCCAAATTCCGTATTTCACGAGAGAACAAAGCACATTGAAGTGGATTGTCACTTCATATCGAAAAAATTCAAGCTAAGGAGATCAATACACCGTTGTTAGAAGTGAAGACCAACTCATGGATATATTTACTGAGGGATTGGACCCAAAGTCATTTTAATAAAACACCGACACGTGAGGGATGATCGATATCTTCTCATCCCTAATTTGAGGAGGAGTGTTGAGAATAATTAGCAAAAACAAAATAATTGGGATTAATTATGGGTTTCAAAACTTGTAGCATTTTTCATTATTAGCCCATTATAAAAAAATAGAGGAGCAATTATAATTAACCGCTTTTATTTTATTTTTTGTTATCGTTATTGTATCGTTATGGTACCAATCCACTATATAACTTATATACCAACGGTACCGAGAATAATAAAAAATATATATTTCATCATATAACTTCTGATCTCAATAGCATCTGTTTTTATCAATTCATTCTATTAACATTTTCAAGTCACAAAATTCTACAATATCATTAACTGAGGCCAAAAAGAGCAACTTTTTTTATTCGGTGCAAATTTCGAATTATTCGGTTAACAACTTAATAGTCTTTCTTGTTGTATAGTTTATTGTATAATGTTCTTAAAATTTTTAATTGCATACTTTATTTATTCCCTCTTTATTTGAAAGCTCCAATTTAATTAATAGTACTCGATGATATTATGCAGAGAGAGCTGTATAAATCATATCTCTTCTTCAAACAATTTGAAGTACTGTGCTACAAAATATTCATTTTCTTAAATCAAATATAAATTTTTTTGAAGAAACAATTTTTAATCTAGTGACAAATATAATATTTTTCATATTAAAAACTACAGATTCAGAATCCTTCATAATTATAAACAGTTAAATGATGAATAACTCAGAAAAAAATTTGAAAATAAAAGACATTCCTTAGAAAGCGAAAGCCACGTGCCATTTTCTGTCATGCGATTATGCGAATGATCAATTAAACTGGGCTGTCGGCAACAGATGTCATGTAACCCCAAAATATGCAACCATCTGGAGAGTCTATACAGGATTTGGGCAGAGTTTGTACTAAAAAAGTTCACACCAAGGACAGTTTCAAAATACACCCATAAAAATATAATCCAATCAAATTCAAACGGATAGGTACTTTATTTTGTAAAGTAAAGGATATAAAGTATATATATCAATTACCATAAGGATCGCGGAAGTTCTTTCTAATCAAATTAAAGCGAGTAATTAATTAAGATCATAAAGGATATTCATATTTATATTTATCTCATCATACAAATGCCAAGTGTCACATGCTAGTGTACTCCTGCTGCTACTACCGTGTCTTTTTTTCCCGCGAGGCCAGCGAGTCAGCGACGAGTCGTTTCTAGAATCTACTATATCCTGTTTAACTTTCCCACTACGTCTATATCGACGGTATAAGAAAGAAGATATTTCTTATATCCTGTATTCTTTCTCCCTCAAGATATTTCCTCGTCGAACGAATCGATTTGATTCGATTCTCTTGATCGAAAGTTGGGACCGTATTAAAATCCAACAAGTGAAAAAGATGGTGGTGACGACGACCTCTTCCCAACCGGACGCAACGCTCAACTCCACCTTCGCCTATCGCTATGTCCGCGTTGCTGTTTCCCGGTCCCACTTCTCTTTCTTTTCCAATTTTTCTTTATTCTTTTGTTGAATCACTCATTTTCTCTTTCTCTCTCCATAAAAGCACGGCTCACCACTAAGCACTAACCATTCACCAGCACAACACAGCATCTGAGCACCACATCCGCACAGCTCCCCACCATTTTCTTCCCAGCCTGAACCCATAACCTTCTTCCTTTTTTTCTTCTCCTAATCATGGTTCTCTCCAAGGCCGTTTCTTCCCAAGACGCATCTCTCCACTGTACCTTTGCATCTCGCTATGTCCGAGATCCACTTCCTCGGTAGCACAGTTATCACCAAATATTATCAAGGTTAATGAACTCCCAGTTAACGATTATTTTGTACTATTTTGGTTTCCAGATTCAAGCTACCAGATGAGTCGATACCTAAGGATGCCGCTTACCAGGTCATCAATGACGAGTTGATGCTTGATGGAAACCCAAGACTGAATCTTGCTTCATTTGTGACCACATGGATGGAGCCGGAGTGCGACAAGTTAATCATGGCTGCCTTGAACAAGAATTATGTTGACATGGATGAGTACCCTGTCACCACTGAGCTTCAGGTAGCATTTTGTCATTTTTTCCAGTTAGTTATAATCGGGCAGAATCTTCAGTATATTTGGGTCTGGCGGGTGGAACTTTTAGTTTTAGATACTAGCAGAGCTCTAACTCAGATGTAAGCAACATTTGACTGAATTAAGAGGTAGGTATTGCAAATATAACTTTCAGGCCTCCTCAGTTCTCAGGAAACAATTAAAATGGAAGGAAAACATAGACTTAGTGAACAGTAATAGAATTTAAAACTCAATAGTACGCACTTTTTATTTGGGAAAATGTTGGTTTGAAACTTCATTCCCTTTTGGCTAAAATTAGTTTTTATTAAAGTGGGACTGATGATGGGTAATTGTTTTTATTTTTCTTTTGTTGGGTTGTAGTTAGTAAGCTCCATAAAGTAGTGATCCTTTGCCATCTGTCTAGTTCATTTTCTGCCTTGTAGGAAGGGGCCAAGTTGGTATATTTGAAAATTACCCCTTGGGTTTAGCTCCAAATTAAAAATAGGGAAAATTCTTCCTAAAATTTCATTTCAGTCCCTTCTTTTGTTGCTTGCTTTCATTCTGGACCGAGCCTTACTCAATTTTCCTTAAGGAGCTGTAGAGGATGATTTAGGACATTGAGAGGGGTGCATATTTTGGTTTTTAATAATTTGCAACTATTTCATACCTATTTATGAAATGTGTGGTTTACTCTTTGATTTTGTATATCATTATAGCAAACTAGGCATATCATGTTGCCTTTTTCATTTGGAAATGATCATATTATTTCCAAAAATCAAAGATTCTGTTATGGCTTTTTTCTAATCTAAAGCTGGTGTGTTGGTTTCTGGAAAATAGTTCTAAAGTCTCAAAATTTATTAATTGACCCTTTAGGATATATATAGAGCATACATCATTCACTCGAGTCCCTATGATTACTCTATATTCTTAATTCGCTAATAAGTCCCTAAACTTATAACAAATATCAACACTCCCCTCAAGATGAACCTATGGACGAAAGATATTCATTAGACCCATCTTGTCACAAAACTTCGACAAATCCAACGAACTAAATCCTTTAGTGAGACAGTCAGCTACTTGCTCACTAGTAGCTACATATCCAACTCAAGTAATCTGTTGTCCAATTTCTCTTTGATGAAAAACCTGTCGATCTCCACGTGTTTGGTCCGATCATGCTGCACGGTGTTATTGGCAATGCTAATGGCATCTCTTTGATGAAGAACCCGTCGATCTCCATGTACTTGGTCCGATCATGCTGCACGGTGTTATTGGCAATGCTAATGGCCGACTTGCTGTCGCACCACAGCTTCATTTCGCCCCTTTGGTCCATCTTGAGCTCCACCAGTAAAGCTCTCAGCCACAACAATTCCGCTACACCCAGTGCCATGGCCCTGTACTTTGTCTCGGCTGTGGACCTAGCAACCACCGACTGTTTATTGCTCTTCCAGGAAACCAAATTTTCTTCCACAAACATGCAATACCCAGACGTGGACTTTCTTTCTATCATCGACACAACTAACCCAGCCTGAATCACAATAGCCTTCAATGTTCAAATGCCCGTTTTTTCTGAAGATCAACCATTTCCCTGGTGCACTCTTCAGGAACCTCAAGATCTGGTACACGGCATTCATGTGACCCTCCCTAGGGTCATGCATGTAGCGACTCACCACACTCACCGCAAAACAAATGTCGGGCGGGTGTGACTCAAATAGATCAAGCGACCCACTAACCTCTCGGTACTGTCATTGTTAATTGGCTCTCTCCCTCAAAGACTCGCCTTAGCCTTTTGATCGATGGGGGCACCCGCATGAGCTTGCATCCTAGCATACCGTCTCGTAAGCAAATCCAAAGACATACTTCCTCCGAGATAAAACTATCCCTCTGCGCATCACGAGCTATTTCAATCCCAAGAAAGTATCTAAGTCGCCCCAAGTTCTTCACCTCAAACTCCTTACCCAATCTCTTTTTTAGCCAAGCAATCTCACTCTCATCGTCCTCGGTGATAATCATGTCGTCCACATATATCGCAACCATCGTAATGTGAACTCCATGCCGCCTAAAGAACACTGTATGGTCCGTATTGGTCTGTCGATATCTCATGCCTACCATAGCCCTCCTAAACCTGTCAAACCAGGCTCGAGGAGATTGCTTCAACCCATAAAGAGATTTCACAAGTCTGCACACCTTCCCCTTCGTCTTCTTTGTGCCAAAACCGGGTGGGACCTCCATATATATAACTCCTCCAACAAATCACCATGAAGGAAGGCATTCTTCACATCGAGTTGGTGCAACTTTCAACCCCCATTCGCTGCCAAGGAAACAAGCATTCTCATTTGTGCTCATCTTGCCACGGTGCAAATGTCTCATCATAGTCGATGCCATAATGTACCCCTTTGCCACCAATCAAATGTAGCGCTCAACCCGACCCTCTGGGTTTTGCTTCACAGTAAAGACCCACTTGCACCCAACCGCCTTCTTGCTTGCTTACTGATAGTGACACAAGCTCCTAAGTTTTGTTTTTCACCAAGCCTCAAGTTCCTCAATCATGGCAGTTTTCCATTTTGGGTCCTCCTTAGCAACCTGCCAAGACTTAGGAAAAGAGACAATGTCCAAAGATGCAATGAATGCTCCATGTGCAGGTGATATGTGAGAGTAAGAGACAAAGCGAGCAATGTTATGTGGAAACCATATCGATCAGGGGGAACTCCCGCATTGATGCGAGTGGTCCTCCTTATCGATAGGGGATCTGGAGGAGTAGAGAGAGGAATCATATCACCTGAGTATTCTAAATCTGTGGTGGATGGTGTAGGTGTTTAGGAGTCGGAGAAGGCAAGGACAAGGGACTTGGCACAAGCGGTGGCACTATAGGCACGATTCCCTCATTCTGTTACCCTCTCCTCGTGTACACTCTCATCTCCCCCTGAGCCTGAGTTCCATCAATTCCAGAATTATTCCCCTCCTGTTCCTATTCCGGCATAACGGCCGACTTCTCCACATCTACAACCGGACATGGAACAGTCCCCACACTCGCCATCCTCTCACTACCAAGTGCTACTCTCCCCTCCCCTCTACCCCCTGTATCGAGCGAGTCTCAAATACTCCCCGAAAGGAGTATCGAGCGAGCTCTCGAAATGTGATATCCATGCGGTGAACAACCTCCTCTCCACAGGGTTCCAACACACATAGCCTTTTTGGGTGGCCGAGTATCCCACAAAGATACATTTGACCGCTCTCGGATCCAGTTTGCCCACATTCGGTCTATAATCCTGCACGAAGCACACACAACCAAATATCTTCAAAGAAAGAATATCACAATTCTCACCTTTTAACATCTCAAACGGGGATTTTCACTCTAGCACTCGTGAGGGCCTCCTGTTTATCAACATCGCAGCTATCAGGACCGTTTGCGCCACAAGTACTTTGGCACATTCATCGAGATCATCATACTCCTCTCCACCTCAAGGAGATGTCTATTCTTCCTTTCTGCAACCCCATTCTGCTCTGGTGTGTATGGACACGTGGTTTGATGCTGGATTCTCTGAGATAACAGGTACTCTCTGAACGCAATATTTGTGTACTCTGTCCCATTATCAGACCTCAAAACCTTCACTACAGCCCCGTATTGAGTCTGAACCCCTTTGTGGAAATCTTTAAAACAAGCAAACACATCATTCTTGTTTTTCATCAAATAAATCCAAGTCACACGAGAGAAACAATCAATAAAGTCACAAAATATTTAAATTCATTCACAGAAGTTGTAGGACAAGGTCCTCATACATCAGAATGTACCAACTCAAAAATACATGAGTTCCTACTACCAGAACTAACATATGAACTCCTGGTGTGCTTGCCAAACTCATAAGCATCACAAACAAGTATTTATTTATTAGCTTTTTCAACCAAAGAGGGATACAATCGACTCAAAAGACTAAAAGAAGGATGACTCATACGTCTGTGGTGAAGTAACAACAAATCCTCCACACTACTCCCAACTTCTCCAGATCTCTTGACCATAGATGAAAGGGCCGAGTCCATCCCCTCTCTATCCAGGTACCATAAGCCGCTATGCCACGTGTCAGTCCCAAGCCTCCTGTCTGTCCTCTTCTCTTGGAAGATCACTTTGGGAATATCAAAAGATACAACGCATTTTAGTTGGAGAATAATAACATTTATGGATAAGAGATTCACAGAAAAGAAAGAGCATGCAAAACATTGGACAAAATAAGAGAATTGGTACATCGCACAGTACCCTTACCCACCACGGGCCGAGCCGTGCCATCGGCTGTCTGAATACTCTCGGGGACGCCTGGGTGAGTATAGGCGAGAGAACCCCAGCAGTATCGTCACATGTCTAGAAGCACCGAATCAACGATCGAGGTGATCTAATGGTGGGTATAGAGGCAAGAGCGTGAGTGTCACAAGTACCGTGCGGCGAATGAGCATAAAAAACAATGTTACCCGAGGTGGATGCATCCCTACCGCGTCTCCCCGCCTCCTCCTAAGCAACCGGGAGAATCTTGTCTCAAGAGCTCCCGATCCTCCGCAGAAAGATCTTCTTCTCGCTCACCCTCTTCTTCCTCTTCCTCTCGCTACCATCAGGTTTGTCCGGTAGCCCCCTCTTCCACCTCCTCTGCGACCACGACCGTGACCACCAGACTGACCACGTCCTCCTAAGTTTTTCACCTTCGGTGACCTAGTGCAAGCCGACTTCAGGTGACCTACCTCTCAACAATTGTAGCACTCCTGGGTCTCACCCTTAGACCTGGAGTTGCCGGATTGGAGGCAGCTAGGGCGACTTCACTCCAGGAAGTCCCCATGGCCCAGCCTGTAGCCTCAGTTGGGTCTCCTTCTGTATCATCGCGGACACTCCCTCCTCAAGTGAGGGAATCTTTGGTTGTGCGAGCAACATCGCAGCTCTCAACTCGAAGACTGGAGCTAATCTCCTAAGAAATCTCATGGTCCTGACACGCATGCAAAGTTCACTCTTCTTGCAAGCGGGCTCAGGGCAAGAGAATGACCTCGTGCAGTAATCATGATCCAGCCATAGGCGATCCAACTCTATAGAATACTTCTGCACCGTCCTTTCCCTCTGAACACAAGCCTCGATATCATTCAGAATCTAGTAGAATCTCAGATTATCCCCCACTCCATTATACGTCTTCCTCAGCTTCTCCCAGACAAACCTCACATCCTCGATGCCATCTACATTGGCTGCGATCGGCGGAGTTATCGAGCTCAGAAGCCAGATGTATACTAGCATGTGGGTAGACCTCCACTCCTCCCATGCGGAGTGCCCTCGTCCGGCTCGATGTCGCCCCGTCGGTACCCCTCTAGTTTCTTCCCTACCAGAGTATACCTCACCGACGCGACCAGCTCAGATATGAAGCTGGACCATCGAGTTTCACATCAATCGGTGGAAGCTCCACCCTTGGTGCCGGTGCTGGCGTTGGCTTCGGCGCATTCACACTGGAGGCTGCGCTGAATGCACGCATAAAAGCTGCAATCTCATCACCACTCAGTTTCGCAAAGGCCTCCTTCATGAGATCTGGATCCTTATTCTTGCTCGCATCTCCTTCTATTTTTGACCCGACTCTGATCTACACAAGCCCGAGTCAAATCCTCTTCAAGATCAGATCTTGCACCCTCAAGATCAAGTCCTCATCAAGATTCGAGCTTCGATCACCTCGATCAATCCATCTAACCCCGCTTCTCGGGTATCGTGGGGTAACGACCCCCCACGCCGGCCAAATCAATCACACACAATCAAGAACAAGTGTCGGTCTCTAAAAGAAGAGAGAAACCGACTAAATCAAGAACCTAACCAAGTCAATCAATCTCACAGCGCTACAGTATCTTCACAGCGCTACAGTACTTCCGTGGTGCTACAGTACTTCGCAGATTTGAAGAAGGAGCACCCGCTGCCTAGAACCGGGCTAGAACAAGGAGGCGGAGCTCTCCTGGCGGTGGCAGAACCACCAGATCACTGGCGAAGCCCCTGCAGCTCACTGGCGAAGCCCCTGCAGGGCTGGCGGAGGTCCGGCGGGCTGTGGTGGAGCTGGCGGAGCTCTGGTGGTTGTGCACGATTTTCGATGCAAGAAACCCTAGGTTTAGACAGCTCTAATACCAACTGGAGAATAGTTCTAAAGTCTCAAAATTTATTAATTGACCCCTTAGGATATATATAGAGCATACATCATTCACTCGAGTCCCTATGATTACTTTATATTCTCAATTCGCTAATAAGTCCCTAAACTTATAACAAATACCAACACAGGTCCATTCTGGAATATGCATGATCATCAGTCTTATATGGACCTCATATTTTCAATGCTTATTGTGGATTTGATGGATATTTTTGGTTGTTTAACTTTGGACTTAATTGGAAAAAAATATTGGGACTTATTCTGCTGGTGTCTACTGATCAGGACTGTGTTGGTTCTTGGTACTCACAAACAATGTATGATGTATCCATGAATCTTTGCATCACTGTGCTTGTATGTCGTTGAAGTGAAATATCTTGATTTCTGTTTCAAATTTTTTAAAATCCATAATGTACTAGGGGAACAATATTGGAGAAACTAACTCCTTGATCATTTTTGGTTAATAGACTTCACAGGGTTGCTCAATTATGAGTATTGGATAAATCTAGCTATGGTTTACCTTTCACCCTAGAAATAAAAAGGAAATAATTTAATGTCACAGGTCACAGCTATGTTCCTTTCAACAGAATTGAAATCCTGTTTACCAAATTTGGTATGACTTTTACATAGAGCAGTCTTAATAAAGTGGACTACTGTAAACCTAAATCCAGCCAAACTAATGTGAAATTAGCATGACCTATATTATGAATACCTTTGTTGTATCATTTACCAAAAACTGAGCTGTACTTTTACTTCCATCCGCACTCCCCCCCCCCCCCCCCCAATATAATAGCAATTTACCGTTAAATTATAGCAAAGTGCTGATATCTATTTCTGATATCCATGCAGAACCGATGTGTAAATATTATAGCACACCTTTTCAATGCTCCTATAGGGGAAAATGAAACGGCTGTGGGTGTTAGTACTGTTGGGAGCTCTGAAGCAATTATGCTGGCTGGGCTGGCTTTCAAGAGGAAATGGCAGAACAAGAGAAAGGCTGAAGGAAAGCCTTATGACAAACCAAATATTGTTACTGGTGCCAATGTTCAGGTAAAATTGTAATTTAGGAGCTGGATCACTTTCATTTTATCAACACTCATGGATGATGGTGCCAAGCATTTCACAAATAAACCTTGTATTGTCACCTGTGCCTACAGAAGGATCTTAAACAATAAGAAAAATATTGGTGCTGCTGCATATACATGCTGATGCGCACAAAAAATAAAAGATAAATCAACCTTGATTGGTACAATGGTGAAAAGTTATATTATTTGTGCTGATGCACACAAAAAATAAAAGATAAATCAACCTTGATTGGTACAGTGGCGAAAAGTTATATTATTTTTTCACTGACCCAATATCATTGAAATGACTCTGAAATTTTGAAGGTTTGCTGGGAGAAGTTTGCAAGGTATTTTGAAGTGGAGCTGAAGGAGGTGAAGTTGAAAGAAGGTTATTATGTCATGGACCCTGAGAAAGCCGTGGAAATGGTGGATGAGAATACGATCTGTGTGGCTGCTATTTTGGGCTCAACTCTCACTGGAGAATTTGAGGATGTTGGGAAATTGAATGACCTTCTGACACAGAAAAACAAGGAGACAGGGTAGGCACCATCGATTTCAGTTTGAGTGAGCGCATCAACAGTTTTACTGATATAAAATTGTAAATTTAGTTCTGGCTGAACCACCAGAGTGATAATGTGGAAAGTAAGCCCATGTCCTAATTCCTGATGCAGTTTAGTGCAATATAAGCTCATTTGGGACTTGTTTTAACTATAAGAGCTTCATTTTCTCTAGGCTCCTTCAATACTTGAAAAAGAAGAAGAAGAGCAATTGGATAAATGAAACCTAAAACTAATAGGAAATTGTAAAAAATAAAACAAATACCAGAGAAGCAACAAAAGGTGTAAAATCATCAATAGCCTTATTGTAGAGTTGAATTTTCTTGAAGTATAACATAATCAAACTAAGCTGTTGTATTGTTCATAAGATTTACCCTTTTTGACACTTGTGAGCATTACCTTTTCTGTTATTTTCTCTTGAAACTTGTGATCATTATCTTTTCTGTTATTTTCTCTTAAAATCACATAATATCACCAAGTGCTTGACAGAAAAGATTTTAATGATGAGCATAGGAATGAAGCGATTAAATCCATGTCTATCTTATGCAAACAGGTGGGACGTGCCAATCCATGTGGATGCTGCTAGTGGGGGCTTTATAGCGCCATTCATTTACAAAGACCTCATATGGGACTTTAGGCTACCTCTTGTAAAGAGCATCAATGTAAGTGGTCATAAATATGGACTTGTCTACGCAGGAGTTGGTTGGGTTGTCTGGCGGAGCAAGGAGGATTTGCCCGATGAACTCGTTTTTCATATCAACTATCTTGGGGCTGACCAACCCACATTTACTCTCAATTTCTCCAAAGGTTTCACAATTTATATTTCTTAATTTAGTATGCTACTAAAATTGCAATATCCTTATCTTAAAATAAGTCATTGGAGTTCAATTGTGGGTTCATTAGGGGCGTTGTTAAATAAGCCTGGAGTGGGCATCCTCAGTCAGTACTGTATCTTGTACCGTGAGTCCATGAGTTGTGGCTTAATGGTAAGAATCACATTGGTTGTGTATGATTTGGAATTTTCATCTAAGATGAAGTCATATTTTTTCTATTTAGAATGGACCAACTAAACTAAATAGAGCATATTTTATTGACAAATAAGTTGAGAAATTATGAAACAAATGTGAATAATTTTGAGCAGTTTACCTATTGGGTTCCTTGGTTACTGAGAGCTAGGATTTTGTATTTTCCAGTAATGGTGGTAACAGTTCATGGGAAAAGATGGAAGTTGAATGGACATTAAGTAATTGGAGAACCCCATATAATTTCAAAACTTACACAGATTTTAGCTTTCATTTAAACTTCTATCAAGCTAATAGTTGTATTACATTCAAATTTTATGAACATATTTGAACCATGAACGTTTCATTTCTTTGACTAGGTTAACATACAAGTGTTACAAATAAGGGTTCCAAAAGAGAACAATCCGTAATTTGGATGTTCTTGTTCGTTTATTGCTTTGCTGACAGAATTCTATATGCAAGTTAATTATTGTTCAGTGTTCTCTTTTTTTTTTCTTTCAGGATCTAGTCAGATTATTGCACAGTACTATCAATTCATACGCTTAGGCTTTGAGGTAGGTCTTTCTTATGTTGGTCTCTGGTTTGTTTAACTTATTGAAAGTTTCAACTCTATGAAGTTAAGTTTTGGTATTACAACATCCATATATCTCTTTCCCTTTATGCAATATCAATACTAGAAACGAGCTTTTATGTAAGGGTTGGGATCTGTTGTCAACATATGTGCCAACTGGAAACATAAAACTTGGCTAATTATTAATGTGATGGTTGAGAACTGAGAAAAAGGTGTGAACTATTCAACTTATTTGTTCCCAGAATGTCTTATACTTTGAATGACTGCATAAAATTCTCAATCCAACTTGACCTATTCCCATAAGATTTGACATGTAACTACTGTTTATTACATTATGCCATCTTTATCTTATAAAAAGAGCTTGAAAGCAACTTGGTTGGCTCTGAAAGGCATTAAATGTTTAATTTGCTTCTTATCATTCTGATATGCAAAATCATATTTTGTTATATCTTGATTATCCCATATATCAAATTTATCTTGGTTCATATGGCAGGGTTACAAGGGTATAATGGAGAATTGCATGGAGAATGCCAGGGTTTTACGTGAAGGAATAGAACAAACAGGGCACTTCAACATAGTATCAAAAGAGATTGGTGTGCCATTGGTTGCCTTTTCCCTGAAGGATACTAAGCATTACACGGTATTTGACATATCTGAGAATTTAAGGCGGTTCAGCTGGATTGTGCCTGCCTACGCCATGCCCCCTGATGCACAGCATATTGCAGTCCTTCGTGTGGTTGTCAGGTAATGCAAGTCAAGAAGAAATTTGTCATTCCTTGAATTGCTAACTGTCCCAGAATCATGAAATATTTTGAGTAATAAAAATCGTTCAGGCACACATATAATCAAGGCCACTGCAGGGTTTAAAGACTGGTGCTTGTGATCATCCCAAAATAAACAGAGAATGTATTACTTGAATATTAGAAAAAAAATCCATTACCATCTTCTTGTAAAGAGTGTATTACTTTTCTTTGTTATTAAGAGAAAATCAGATAACTAATATCAAAATACTCCTCTTTTCAGGGAGGACTTCAGCCGCAGTTTGGCTGAACGGCTTATTTCAGACATTCAAAAGGTGATAGGAGAACTAGACGAGCGTGTTAAACATATGACTAAGGTTATCACTGCCCAAGTTGACATTAATGCAAAGAGCCGCAAAAATGGAGATGTGGCGGTGCACAAAAGTGAGCAGGAGATTGCAAAGGAGATGATAACATACTGGAAGAAAGCAGCAAGCTGTAATAAAGCCAGTGGTGTCTGTTAGCTCGATTACCAAGAATCATGTAACCATCCTTTAAGTTTCAAACAGCTAAGTGTGGTTTGTTTAGTGTAATGGATCTTTTACTCTAGTTAATCAATGCATTCGGATGGTGAAGTTTAGGTAACTGGGTTTTGCATTGGCGCAGTGGTGACAAGAGCCTAGAGTAATTTCATCTACGTTATGTTTTTGTAGATATGTATCGCATCGGGAAAACTTGTGTTTCGATGCTGTGTCGTGTGTATCTTGTCAGATTGTTTTTGTACCTGGAAATAAAGGGAAGGGATCCTTTGATGATGGCTTGTCTTTGGCAATTTTAACAATGGGTATTCAAATAAGTACAATTTTTAAAAAAAAAATCTTAAAAAAAGAAATAGAAAAAAATATAGATATATTTTTTTTTACTTATAGGTTAATTGTAATTTAAATTTTATACAATTTTATTAGTTTAATAGTTTATTAAAGATCATCAAAATATTATATAATTTATAATAATTTTAATTTAATGATTTTTAATGAATTATTAAATAATAATAAAGTTATATAAAAATTTGAATTATCATTATAGTAGAAATCTATTTTTTTATTTATATTTTTATATTTATTTAAAAATTTATTGTCAACAATGTCAAATGATCCCTTCCGGAAATAAATGGTTCGCTATAAATACATCCTGTTGCACAAGAATAGATGCTGTATGGATCATGCTAATGGCATCCATCTGTTGTCATAGTTTTCCTTCCATGAGAAATCTTTTGTCCGATGCGTCCATTATAAATTTAAAAGCACCACCCATCAAATATTCAAATGCTTATTATTCTCGAGGGGGTGGGTTCTCATTTACTCGGTAGGTCTCATATCCATGTGATCCCATCCCATATAAATGGAATGCAATCCAACGAGGCCTGAGAGAATAGACACAACATGCTACGGTTCTCATTTACTCGGTATTTCTTCAAAGGCCCAATGTTGTCATTTTTTTTTTTTTTGTTATTGTGAGTGGAACTCACAATCCAAAAAGTACGTGCTCTTTACTACTAAAATCTGAATCATTCAAACAAATTCGGCATACTGTAGTAACTGTAACAGGATCTTGCATATTCTTTTCTGGCAGCTAATTGGAAACCCCAAGCTAGATCCACAACTAGAATTTCAATGACCCAAAAATAATTTACGTATAATAACTTATTTTGTGGCTATGTAATTATAGGTATATTATTTTTCCCCAAAATTGCTTCTCTGGTAATCGCTAGGAAAACCGAAGTAAATATTTTTGTACATATTTATCGTATCGCCAATGAGGTTAATTAATGAATCATAGTTATAGGTATGCGCACGCAAGTGTTTTATCTACGAATATGATAACTGGAAGAGACCATCATGCTTTTTCGGGCCGATCCTCTTTTTTTTTTGGGGGGCACAGTCGATCAAGAACTGGCTATAGTTGGATGCAATTCTCTAATGGTGATGAATACATGGAGCAGTGGTTGAACGGGGAGAGCGATGAATACAGTAGGTTTACTGGTAATTGGACGATTATCTAATGAGGGTATTTTGGTCGCCCAAACATTTTGTTTAAATTTGTCGCCATAAATTGTTTGCAGTGCGATTTTGATCCTTAATTACTAGTTTTAAGACATTTGCTTTGTAGTTTTTAAAATTGTCATGACCAAACATTTGCTTTCATTTGCCTTCCGTTGTAGTTCCTTAACTGTTTCTCTTTTCGTGTATTTAAAAATCTGTGGGATCTGTGGTGTTTGGTCAAGAAATTTTGATTAGAAATCTTCTTCCTGGGCCTCGAAGAATGTCAGCACTAAAGCATATATTGAGTATATTACACTGCAGATCAGGGGCACGCCATATGTAATAAACTGCACTTATTTAGAGCATCTGTATTTTATTATTGTCAAATCTCATTTGAATTTTAAGGATGAAGAGTCTAGACAAAATTAGATAATTGTCTAAATTTGACAGTCCATTTGACAAGCCATATCAACGAATAAGCAGAAAATTAATTACAATAGTGTCATTTTGACAATTTCATTCTATTCAAGGATGTCATTCTTAAAAAAATATTATTAATTTAATGACGTGACTTGAAATTTGACTTTTAATAATCGTCACCAATGTGGATGCTCTTACGCCAGTCCTATTATACATTTTTAGTGATCCTGTATTCAATATTAGTTTTTTAGTGTTTGTCGTTTTCCCCTCTATCAGTAATTGCCTGTATTACACTCATTATAGGTTTTACCTTATTGGTAGTTACTGCAATACAAATTAAGTACCTCTCAATAGGGGCGGACCAAGGTAAGGTCGGGGGCAGCGGCCCCTGGATTTTGAAAAAATAGTGTTTTTAGGTAGTGTTTTCCATAATCTGCCTCTCGGAAAAAAAATTTACCCCCTGGATTGTCTGATTATTTTTATTGAGAAAAAAAATTTAATATCGTGCATAATGAAATAATTATGCAAAGATGCCAAAATATAAAGTTTCGTAGAAGAAAATTGTATTCATCAACTTGATTATCTATTATTTTGAGATTTATTTTGTTGTTATTTTTAATATATAAAATTTTATTATTTAAATATTTTTTATTAGGTAACAATATATATTAAATTATTATTATTTTATTTAGTATCCGATTAGTTAATAGATTTGAACCCGATAAGCTATTATAATCTGATAATTGCCCCCGACCAAAATCCTGCATCCGCCCCCGCCTCTGAATTGATGATTATCACATAATTTCACTGCTTTTTATTACATCTTGTATTTAGATACTTTTATCCTTGTATGTTTGAATGGGTAAATCCATTGTTTTCCTCTCTACAAATTTCTGAAGCAGTCAATGATGCAAAATTGATGATTTACACAAATTTGCAACATCAAATGAGGCAATTTTCGAATGATAAGTAAAATTTTGTTCGGTTTTATATAAATAACAAGTGCAATGATGATTAGACACATTACTTAGCTCTAATGATAGCAAACTAATATATATAGCTCTAATGATGTCTAACAATAGTAGACTTTTTAAAGGTACAAATAAACATAGTATATAAGAGCAAATACTTAATGGATACGAAAAGTTATATAAGAGCAACATCCTTAATTAAACAAAAAACAAGGCTCAGTATCTAAAAAAGGCCCATTTTGTATTCTCTTGAATGGGTCTAAATAGCGAATACTAGAACATAAAATTAGGAAAGTCCGACTTCAATAACCTTGACAAGCAATGGCCTCGTTTTTTGGATTTTGATTAATTAATATTACAAAATATATTTTCACACGCACCCAATTAGAACCCGACAAACTTGTAATCGTGTTACTGGGCCTTGTTCGTTTATCTCTGCCCCATCAATAAATGACACTATGAGTCTATGAAAAAAAAATGATACAATTAATGATTTTGTAAAGCTTGCACAGGAGGTGAACCGTGACAGAGGACACGACAATTTTGCGATCCATTTTCTGTTATGAATAGAAAAAAATATAAATGAAATAAAACAATCGTTCACATTTTAGATTAGCAAGTTTCACTTTGGCTGGTTCTTCAAAGGAAATGTGAATTTATATCGCAAGTGTGAACTGAACTCGTCCCCACCACTGTATATAACATAGCTAATGATTTGGTGATTAGTTAAAACCAACGGAGAGCAATTAAGAGGATAAATATTGGGAGGGAAAAAATTGGCTCATTTTTAATACATAAAAAGAGTTAAGTTTTCAAGCTTTTTAAGCATGTCACATCATCATTTTTCTTCACCATTAATTTTATTTAAATCTCTCCATCTTCTTAAATTCAAAGACTCATATAAAATAGTTTCTCTTTTTTTTATTTAAAATAATATATGTATTAACTCTTAAAATGATTTCAACTTTTTATATGATCCTTTACAACTTATTATGTATTTAATTATATTATTTATTATTATTATAATCATCATTATTATTTAACATTTAAAAATATAGTAGCAAAATTTTTTTAATATAAAATTTTACATTGCTAATTATTTATTTGAGAACTAAATTGTAGGATGAAATCTAAGCCACAACCCTAGGGATAAAAAAAATGAAGAAATATGCCATGGCCGGTAACGACATCTTGAGCCAGGATTTAATACAAAAGCAAATAAAATGGAAAATTATATTTCGCCAAATTAAGACTTTGGATATTGTATTTATCCATAATAATGATGGTAATTATTTTTATCTATTGGCAATATACTAAAAAATAATTTTTCATTTAAGAGCTACATATAGTATAAGCTCTGAAAATTAGGAAATTGATGATTCAAGTGGAAAACATAAATTTTTATTAAGAATTCGGAATAGAGAGAGAAAATATTTGAAAAGTAAAAAAAGTTAAAGAATGTAAAGATTTTTCTCACATATAATATTATTATAAACATTTATTTCTGCTACATGCTCCTTTTCTGTAGTTATTAATACATGTTTTATATTAATTAATTAATTATGAAAAAATAATCTAACATTGTTTCGGGTATTTTAAAGTGTATTGTTCTGATAATTTTATCAAACCCATATCCTATCAAATTCCATTTCTTTGACGTGTTGTACGGTGCAGCACGACAGGAGCCTATCCATTACATTATTTATTCTTCTTGGATTCGGGTTGAATATTAAAGTATTAATTTTATAATCATAATCATATTTTAACCGGATATATTTTTTAAACTATATCCTATCCATATAAATCGGTTCCGAGTCGGTACCCAAAAATCAAGAAAATGAGGTCAGGCCAATAGAAAGAACTCTACATTGCATTCCTACCCATATTTTCCCCTCACATTGCATTCTGAAAAAAGAACAGAAATTGCCTCTTTATTCTTATTCTTATTTCCATTTTTTTTTCCAACCTTTTTTGATATTATATTTATAGATGAAATTTATGCAATAGACTAAGGAAGTGGAACAATTGCTTAGTTATCTTTATAAATACCACAATTTATAAATAATGACACAACAAAATGAAAATTAAGTTGCTAAATATTAAATAACAGATTTCAAATTGTATTTAGATGGGTGAAGAATAATAACTTTTAGGTTAACTACTATTTTTATTGTTATTTTATGTTTGGATGAGAAAATAGTTATTCAAAAAGATTGGGTTAGTGATTATTTTACTAACCCAATAAAAAATTGATTTAGTTACTATTTTAAATCTTGAATTAGTGACTATTCTCACTAACCCACCCCTTCATCGAAACACATCAAAAATTCAGCAGAAAATCTTATTCCAAGACCTAGGGAATTGACAAACATGTTCGATTTGTGAGCATGCATGTATAAATATATGTACGGATACATGTTCGTGTCTACACGTATCAACATGTGATGTGTTCATGTATTAGACGTGTTGTGTTACGTATGTGTTCACCGTCTGAACAATTTTTACATGATTAAACATGCATGTTTAGCACGTCAAATACGAATACACATGTGTAGCACTTGTAATACGTACAAAGATACGTTTAGCACTTCATGATTTATTAAAAAAATTTAAATTTAAAAATATGATTGTTCTGAATTTTTTATAATATTTTAATAATTTTTTGAATTTGTATTTATGATATGTGACAAATACGATTAAATACTAACATGTCTTGCATGATATGTTAAACGTATCATATATTTTGAACGTATACGTTTAGATTTTTAAATTTTAATACATTAAATCGTAGACATATAAATATATAAATAAATAAATATATATTAACATTATTAACATTATTAACATGACATACTCCGTATTAAACACTTCACATACCGATACATAAAGCACAACACACACATTTGTTCAATTCATTATCCAACGGTCCAACATGATGTACCGAGCTTACGAGACTACGTTTTTGTTTATCCTACCTAACATGACACGTGTGTTTTATTTTAGATTAACTTGCTGCAAAGAAGTGGAAAGAAATAAATTCTTAATCAACACAATGTCCATCATTTGATGTGACGTGAATCCTGTAATATTTTGCCTTTGTTTCTGCGTGCTATCTTAATAATTAATTAAATTAATGATAATAAGATAACAAGGCTTTGACTGGTAGCAACCAATTGGGACAGATTTTTCGTTTGGTCGGTGTTGACGTGTTGTATGCACTCATGAGTCATGACATGCACCTAATGATTGCTACATATTTCGTATTTTGTATCAAATTAATTAGTTATCCTTATTTGACAGTAAGCTACTTGGTGCCCCACACAATGATTGGCCTAGAAGTTATTAATATAAATTATTTTTCTGACTTATTTTTTATTCGGTTATTCCCGTAATTCTGCATAGAAGCCAGAGGGGAACACAAGGTTCGGGCATCATGAGCAATCATAATTGCAATTGTCGTATTTATGAGCTAATATTTAGTCCTTATAAAAACATTACGAGAAAAAAAATACTCAGCGTGCCCTTCATTTTGTTTGAGCAATTATTAGGCATGCGCTTCTCAAATTCATAATTAAATCTCAGACAGGTTCACTTTTGAGTCCCTGAACTTTTATAAAAATATTAAATCACTCCTTAAATTTTCAATTGCAGCAAATCTTTGAATATATTAAAAAACTAGTGTGATTTTATTTTATTAAGTTTACAGGATTAGTCTTGATAGTTACCGGACTTCTATTCTATTTTTTGTCATAGATAATTTATCTGAAAGTTTAATGTTATATTGGTTGCAATAATTAGATCACATTAATTAGTTTTCCATTAATTCATTCATGTCAAACAAATACTTTAATATTAATTTAAACTTTTATGTTGCAAAATTGTACCCATTTATCTATATTAAATATATATTTTATTATTGAGTTAATATCATATATACCCTTTGACTCTTCTTATATTTCATATTTACCCCTAAACTCTTTCATATATCATATTTATCCATCAACTCTTTAAATCCTTTTGTATTTACTCATTAACATATCTAATATATCCTTTAACGCTTCTTTCATATTTACCCATAAACTTTTAAATATATCATTAAATTTTCATATTTATCAATCGATAAAATATTTAATAATAAAAATATTTTTATATATACTCAATAATTATTTATGATAGCTTATACCTAACTTTTATATTTATTCACAAAATTAAGTTAGTTTTAATCAGTTTGGGTATATATTTATTTTTCTTGACTCTATCTGATGTGAACTATTTGGTCTGGTTTCAAGTTAGATAAAATAAAATAATACCCACTAAATTAGATTTAAATGAATTTAATTTTATAAATAAAATTACAAAGATTTAGAGAATTAAATAGTACATAATATATACACAAATTCAAATTGATTATAGATCCGCATTTTTTGAGTAAAGATGGGTGTCTAATCTGTCAAACTTTTTAAATGCTCATAAAGAACTATCATTTTGGTTCTGAACCCGTAATTTTCTATATAGAAAACATTATTTTTGTCACTAGACTAATGATTGATTCTCTAATATCTTTCCGTATTTGAATCTTATAAATTTATAATGTATTTTATATTGGAATTATGTAGGATCCAATTCATTTAACAGATTTACTCAGAGATTGCAAAAGATAGATTATATTATTTTTCTTTTTGAAAAAGTGCTCTAAACAACCAGTTTCATTGAAACCAATCAAAACATATAGTAGGATTATTTGAATTTTTAACTATTTCAAATTTAAAGGAAATTTTATAAAAGCAGTTTCCACAGAACAGTCAATGATTGAAACTAAAAGATTTTAAACGTTTAATGTGAATCTTTCAAAGGAGTGTATTGTTTCTCCCTTTTTAAATAAGCATGCACCAGAGAAACTTGTGACCTTTCAACATATGCATGCATGCATGACTCCAAAATTTTGTTGCTTTGTTATTACATATGTAATTAAAATCCGATAAACCGACCAACATTGCCACACAAAAAAAATTCACAATGGTTTTAACTGCATTTGATAATGATTTTTTAATTGTTATTGAAGGGATGTTAAAAATAGTATAAATAATTATTGTTAAATCTTGTCATTAAAATCATTCTTGAAACACCTTTAGCAATGATTTTTACCTAAAAATCATTGCTAAAGGTGTTTTAGCAATAATTTTTATTTAAAAATCATTGTTAACCTTTAGCAACGGATTTTAACTAAAAACCGTTGTTAAAGGTCATTTAAAAAAATAACTTGAACTTTCTTTAATTAACAAACAGTTCACAATGAAAAGGCAGTCAGATTAATAATATAAGAATAAATATTATTATATTATTTATTCAATAATTAATATGAAAATAAATATATTTTTTCATTGAATAAAAATATATATTTACTCAACAATACATCTTGTCCTTGTAATAATATAAAAATCTATAAATTTTCTAAGAAAAAAACAAAAAAAAATGAATCTTCAATCGTGTTTTTACGGGTTAAGATGAGTTTTTTTGCCCTGAGAATCATTGTAAGCTTTTAGTAACCGCATATAACAACTCAATGACTATTTGAAGTTGAGATTGTTAGATTTTGATTTTGATTTTTCTCATTTTTCCTCTTTTTTTTCTTTTTTTTTTCTTTTTCTCTGTCCCTCGTCTCTCTTTTATATGAAACAAGGAACATGGAAAGGTCTAATCCCCAGGATTCATATTTTTTAATTTTAATTTTTCGATCATTAGATCCGGGTGAATGAATGGTTAAATTGAAAAATATAGCAATCTGTGGGAGCAAAAACTGAAATTGTATTGGTTGATGTAATTCTGTCCAGAGAAAAAAAATCATATTTCACCCTTTAACAATGATTTTTTTAACAATGAACCATTGTTAAAGAGTCTTTTAGTAATGATTCTTAGTGAATAACTGTTATTAAAATTTCATCCCATCTTTTTTATTTTCAGCCTCCATTTTAATAATATTTTTAATTAAAAATTATTACTAAAGATGTCTCTAATATTTTAATAATGTCATTGATCTCTTTTAACAACTAATTTATCAATAACCGTTGTTAAAGAGATGTTGTCTAAACTCTTTATGTTGTAGTGCAATTTAAAGATCACTGAATCCAATCCAAATATTTAAGTTTTCAGTTAAATATGAGCCTTTAATTTTTTTATTGTCAAAATAATTAAATACGTTTTTTTTATGAGAATGTAAAAAATCGAATCAAATGTGCACATACGGATCGTTTTATTTTTATTATTATGCTATAGCATGAATAATCGGACGGCTTGTTATTTTTCAGTTTTTTGCCAAGAAAAAAACTTTAGTGTCTTGTACAGTTAGTTCATATATGTTATTATTTAAAGTTCTTGATCACGTTTTCCTGTCATCAATTGTTTTGACATAGACACATGAAAAATGCAAAATCTAATCACTAAGCAACAGCACACATTGTACTACTCTTTTGTTTTGACACAGACTAAAGTCTGAGCGTATCATGACTTTCCAAATAAAAAGCATACAACTTTTTAACACACGGATTTTTAATGTCGTATTTGTTTTCCCCATGTCACTATATCAAGATTTAATAATCTCCGTTTAATATTTTAATGTATTTTCCATCAAAGCGGAATATCAAAAGCAGACTAGGTGGCAATTCAACAGTCTATAAAGTTAAATAAAGAAGAGAGAAGAACACGCTCGATGCAAAGAACATACATCAGTGGGATTCGTAATCATCAATTATAGAATTATGCCGAGTCATTAAAAGCACAATATTCATACAATTGTTGACTTTCTATCCCTTGCATCAAATAACGAGTAGTTGCCGACCAAAGAAAATAAGCAAAAAGCTCGAGGAAGAAATCTCATAAAGAAAACACTCAAAAATCATTTTAATATAATCAGTTTAAGGTTTAAAAATATAATTTTAAGGTTGAATAAAGTATTTAAGAATTCTTAAGATTTGACAATGGTGGGTAAAATTTTTCAGAAGAAGAGAGCTTAAAATCGCACAGGTGAGAGAAAACACTTAAAAATCATTCTAATATAATCAGTTTAAGGTTAAAAAAAATAATTTTGATGTTCGAATCAAATATTTGAGAATTCACAAAATTTGACAATGGAGGGTAGGATTTTTCAGAAGAAGGGAGCTCAAAATCGCACTGGTGGGAGAAAACACTTAAAAATCATTCTAATATAATCAGTTTAGGTTAAAAATTAATTTTGATGTTCAAATAAAGTATTTAAGAATTCTGAAGATTTGACAACGGAGGGTAGGATTTTTGAGAAGAAGAGAGCTCAAAATTGCACAAGTGGGAGAAAAGAACTGCTGAAAAACTTACCTTAAATCGGGTCCAAACAATTATAAATGAAGTCGGTAACAATTGTTTTGAATGTGTAACAGTTTCAAAATCATTACAACAATGTGGAATTGAAAAGTTTTATTTCTCAACTCAAGAAAAAAAAAATGCAAAAAGAGCAACAACAACAAGAAGGTGCTGGCAAGGCACCTCTATATCCCCACCCTCAAAAACTTTTCAAACCCAAGCATGTCAAGACGAGGTGCAAGTCTTCAAAGAATACATCTTAGATTATGTATTAGATTATGTATTATGTAAGCAACTTTGATGTTATTGACTTATTGTCATCTATATCGTGTTACTTTGAATTTGAACTTTCTAATAAACTCATCACTGTATTGTGCTTATGTTGCATCTGACTTACTTTCAATTATTAATTATGTCATCATTTTTTATATGTAAAATTTTATCAATTAACATAAACTTGTGAAACTCGCGAAACCCAACTGCCAAAAAGAAACATGGATTTAACGATTTTTTATTTTAATTGATTGGTTACGGATTGAAAATATTATAATCTAAATAGTATCTATCGGATTATAAACTTATGTAAAACCTGCCCAACCCGACCCGTTTACACCCCTAGACGTAACTGTTACAACATTTGTTCCAACCAATGCAGCAATTTATTCCCTATTGTTTTTCCATGCCAAACATCCAGAACCAATACAACGGTTTAACATTTGGTTATGAGAATGCACTCAACTGTTACAACGGTTTCAACAACAATTATAATGGTTAGTACGAAATTATGTCATTTATTTATTATAACCTCAAGATTAAGTATATATTAATTATAACATTTATTTCTAATTGTATTCTCTTCCAATTTGTTGAATGCATATTCTTCAATTCTTCCTTGTCCAACTTGCATTCTCTCCGGTAATAGTCGACCGCTAAATGCAATTATAAATATTCTGCAAATGTGTAAAATCATAAATGAATTGTTTACCACATCATTATTAATTAGAAATACTGATGTATCGTTGTTATTATTCTATCTCATAGAATTGCGGTAATATTGAAAAGGAACCGATATTTTTATTCTTTTTGTTTGTCACATCAAGATAACACACTCTTTGTTATAAAAAATACATATTTTAGATTTCAAATATAAGCAGTTATTCTTATTAGATGTATATATGCGCCAGGAGTATTTGTTCATAAAAATATATATATATAATTTGCAAGTACACGTATATCCAAAATCCACATGTGAAAAGATGGACAGGAAAAATTAGTAATAAACAGGTAGTAAAATCGTAATTGATTTTTCTACACGCGCGTCGCTCCGCTGAGAAAAATGTAAACATATAATGCAATAAATAGTGGTATCATGACGTACTCTTAATTACCCGATTATTTTCTAAGTAATCAAATAATTATTCATAATTTAATAAATAAGAAAATTAAAGATGTAATTCGGGATGTAGGCGGGCCGGACTTTTATTTACCGGCATATGATCACATAAATAGATAAAATAAGTATATTTTATAAAAAAATATTTTAGTGAGGCCGTCATTTTCTTTCCCAGCCAAAATCATGGGCCGGTAGACTCATCACCGACCCGTCCTCACATTCAATTTCCGTATGAATCGAGCATAGTGCAGATAATAGTGCTTGAAGGCCCAGCAAAAAAAATGCAACAAGTTTCAATTGAAATAAATAAATTTTTATATTTCAATAACTTCTAGTTATTAAATAATTAAAAGCATAAATAGAATAAAAATTTTATATATACTTGATATTTTAATAACTTCTAGTTATTCAATAATTTCTTACTAATTTTATCATTATCTTCAGAGCATGATTTTTTTTTCACATTCAATGCAAAATAAGAACATTTCATCTAAAAAATAAAAAATATTAATAATAATAAAATTGATGAAATATAATCGAAATTGTACCTTCCTCTATTAGAAATATAATCTCTTTATGGCTTGACTAGAGCAAATTCATGCTGATGCCATATTATAAAATAATCCTATAAATAAAGATTAGAAGAGGCTAAATCTTAGATTATATTATATCTTTTTTTTTTGTGTCACCACCAACAACTTACAAAGCTTCTATTTATAGATTTGAAAAAATAAAATAAAATTTTCATCATAAATTTGAGAGTTAATACAAAATTAAATCTACAAAAAAATGAGAAAAGTTGAAACGCCTATTTATTATTCCATGAAGCTTTTTATAATATTTTTTATTTTATTTTGCTGGACCTTCGAGCACTACGCTCGATGCATGCAGAAATTTAAAGAATTAATGTGAGGACTGGTCGGTGAAGTGTCTACCGGCCCAAGATTTTGGCAGGGAAAGAAAATGACGGCCTCACTAAAATATTTTTGTAAAAATATAATTATTTCATCGATTTCTATGATCATAGGCCGGTAAATAAAATTTTGGACCGCCTATATCTCGAATTATATCTTTCATTTTCTTATACATTTAATTATAAATAAATATTTGATTAATTAGAAAAATCAGCTTAATTACTATATGAACGGGAAGTGTATTGCTTGTCTTTACAAAATTGCTGATTAAATACACTTGAATATTTTTATTATTTCTTAATAAATGGCGATAAATATTTCAACATTAATTACCACAATTGATTCTGCGCGGTATTGTGGTGCTTATTTTGTACCGTACCAGCAAGAATGAGTGAGCTAATTGAGCATTTAGATTATAAATAAATGAGAATAGTGATGTTATGATATATAGTCCGTAAAAATAATAAATTTCGACAAGATCAAACGTACTTAATTAATTAATGTAATAATCAAGTATCAACTAGTTTTCTTTATATATATTTTGTTAGGAGGTGACTAGGTGCATCCGTGCATTTCCTCCCGGCACCCATCACAATTCACAACCTAACATGCATCCAATAAATATCAAAATATTTGTTATGTGATTAATAAAATTCCCAAAATCCCAATCGGAGCCGTACTCTGTAGAAAAGCTAGCTAGCAGTTTTTAGTAATAATAAGTTTTATAAATTAATATTATTAAAAATAAGAGTGAGAAACGTAAAATTTCAAATATACGAATGGCGTACGCGCATCGGCGGCGCGCGTTCATGCGCGTTTGAAACGCGCCATCATCGATGCGCGCGCGCGTTTCATTATTTTTACGAAACGCAGCCGCGCGCGGGCGCGTTTCCTTATTTTTACGAAACGCGCCACTACCAAAGTGGCGCGTTTGCTTCTTATATATACAAAATGCGCAGTCACTTGCGCGGGGTTTGACGAAACGCGCCATCGGCGGGCGATGGCGCGTTTCCTAAACATAATGAAACGCGCCATCGGCGATAGCGTTTCTTCGCGCCATCGCCAAGTGTGGCGCGTATTGCCATTCATATATTTGAAATTTTACGTTTCTCACTCTTATTTTTAATAATATTAATTTAATAAAACTTATTATTACTAAAATCTGGCTAGCTAGGGTCACCTTGCCCATCGTTAATGTTTTCTGCTGTTTGGAAGCAACCAAAGATCATTTGTTTGACTTGACTACCATTAAATTACCTCTTAAATGGTTAATTTTAGTTGACGCGTGCGGAGAAATTAATCGTGACTGAGCTTGAAGAACAAGCTTTGAGGACAGTAATCATCATAGATTGGATGAAGACAAACTAACATTTTAATAATTATTATGGAACTAAAGTTTGCCTTTTCTTTTCACTTTTTTTTAAAATAAATCAAAAGTCAAAACAACCAAAAAACAAGAAAGTCAAGTAGATGACAGTATTTGATAATTTCGTTGCACACTTTTGAGAACCAGTCTATGCGACAATCAATTAATAAAACCCTATATTCAACAAAGCAATCAAATGAAATGGTATAACCCAGCTAGTACATTTGTTTAACTCCGAGGCCACCTCTTTTTTAACAAGTTGCTCCTCTACACGGGATGGTACTCACGGTTTATCAATTTTCAGATTTTTCAGATCTTAAAATATATTAATCATTTTCTGGTTCCTTTTCTATTTACAGGGCAGCCAGCAGAAATAAACTAGTTCTTCTAGTGACGATGATTATTTTATCAGAGTAAAATACTAATTAGACACATCCTCTACAATAAATTAGTATTAAGCACGAAAGAAGCATGTAACTTTTCAAAATATATGCACATTGATGTCAAGAAGTTTATCCTAATTGAATTTTGAAGGCACCAATTTCAACACTCAAGAAAAAGCGCTCGTCTTGTCGAATGACGATTGAGAATATATCCTAGACGTAGTTTCTTAATATGATGGATGTATGTTCATGCTTGTTTAATTTTAGATTTCTCAGCTGCTGTGAAGATTTCAAAAAAAAAAAGAGAAGCCTAGACGTAGATTTTGACTCTTCTGTATACCATGCCAGCTAAAAGAAGAATAAAACATTGAACATACAAAATTTGCTTATCACGCTGATATCTCAACAAGGTAAAAAGAAAAACATAAGAAAAACAAATGAAATTCATGAAGCAAAAAAGGATTAGTTTCTTTAATTTGTTAGATATTTGGGATTAAATATGACGTACGTGTAAAAATAAATATATTTTATTCATATTATATTTTTATTAAAAATTACGGCACATAAAATAATGTAATTCATATAAAATAATAAATAATAATTGGAAACCTTACAACTTTGAATTGCAGACATCTTTAGACGGAAACAATGTAAGAATACTGATCTTCAGAAGTTTTTTCAGTTCTAATAATGACGAATTATGGCGTTTTTCACTCAGTCTCTAATTTTCTGTTATTTTCTTAATGGACGAATTAGAGAGATAAAAAAGATAAGTCAAAATGAATATAACTGAGTATATATAAACACTGAGACAACCTATGAGATCATGTATAGTGAATATGACTCATCTGAATTTTTCATCAAAATTTGAATGTGCCATTTAATTAATTCTTAAATGAACTTGGCTCATACTAAATACATAGGCCATACAATATATATTTAATTATACAGTAAATGTTATAATTAAATATTCTAACATTCTTCCATTTGATCTAAATTTAAATATTATAATGAAGCACATATTCCAAATTGGCCAAAATAATAACCTTAAACCATGTTCAGTTAGAAACACCAAATCAAACTAATGTAATCAGAATAACTTTATTGTTATTTGACCCTCATTAATTATAGAAGTGACGTTCTTTCCAACAAATGGTTAATTCAATTTATTTGATCCCATAGGTAAAATTTGCTTAAAATAAAAATAATGTGCAACATAATAATTAGTAAATATATATATACATAATGTCAAAGACAATATACATCAATGAAACTTTAATACATAAACTATTAATATTATTCACCACAACAACAACATCAGAATTCATTTAACGTCCATATTATGTAATTCTAAATCATAATGAGCTACAAGAGCTAAAATAATTCTTAATGAATCTTTCTTTGAGACTGATGAAAAAATATTACCATAATGTACTCCTTGTTGTTGTGCGAATCCTTTAGCAACTAGTCGAGTCTTATATCTTTCAATATTATATTGAGAATCTTTTAATTTTGTAAACCCATTTACAACTTACAGATTTAACTCCAACAAGTAATTCAACAAGATCCCAAACTTTAATAATTTCCATAGATTTTATCACGTCATTCATGGCTTCCAACCATTGAGATGAATTTTTACTCATAATAGCTTGCTTAAAGGAAATTAGATCATCTTCACGGTCTAAATCACAACCTTCTTCAGTAAAATATACAATATAATTATCAGATATTGCAAACTTTGTTTCTCTTTGTGACTTACGAAAAGGTTATTGTGGCAACATGAGTATTTCGTCAACGTTAGGAACATTATTAACATTAGTACCATCATTTTTCTCGAAAGAAGAAGAACATATAACCTCTATAAAGATCGAAGTTGGAACATAAATTCGATCTTTTTCTTGTAGGTTTACGGTTCATTTTTATTACTTTCATTAATGTTGTCATTTTTAAAAAATATTGCATGTCTAGTCTCAACTATTATAGTGATATATGAGGGAAAATAAAATCTAAAATATTTGGATCTCTCTGGATAGCATATGAAATAATCACTAACGATTTGGAATCCAGTTTCTTAATATGTGGATTATACACTTTTGGTTCAGCAGGACAACCCCACACATGTAAGTATTCTATTTATGGTTTATGTACGTCCACAATTTGTAAGGTGTTGTTGGAACAGATTTACTAGAATCTCGATTTAACACATGTGTGGATGTTTTTAAAAGTTTCGGACCACAAATATTCTAGCAAAGTAGTATTGTATATCATACTACGTACCATATCCATTAATGTATGATTATGCATTTTAGCTACTCCATTTTACCGAGGATCTCTTGGCATAGAAAATTGATGTACAATACCATTTTCTTGAAGAAACAAAGCAAACGGCCTGGACTTTGACCCAAGTTGATGTGTCTACCATAATACTGACTTCTATATCTGAGCTAATCACTTTAATTTTAAAATTATGCAGATTTTCTACTTCACCTTAAAAATCTTAAATTTATCAAGTGCCTCGGATTTTTTAGAAATTAGGTACACGTAAACATAACGAGAATAATCATCAATAAAAATGATAATAGATTTATGCCTGTTAAGACGAAGAGTGGGAAAAGGACCGTATATATCAGTGTGAATTATTTTCAATAGTTCCCCGCTTCAAATGACCCCTTTCTTATTTTTCTTTAATAAATTTTTCTTTAACGCATTCAATAAAGTTATCAAAATCTAATGTTGGAAGAATTTCATTCTTAATGAGACATTTCATTTTATTTCTTGAAATATGATCCAACCTTTAATGCCATAATTTTGAAGAATATTCATCTTCACGATATCTCTTAATTTTAGTAACATACAAGTATAATAAAGATTAAGAAAATGAATATTCAAACATAACTTATATAAATTATAACATAACAATCCAAAACCAATAAATTATCACATAACTCATTATTTTCAAATTGAAATATAAAATCACACGCATCAATTCTAGAACACAGAAATAAAATTTCTAATAATACTAGTAATATATACTACATCATACAAGTCGAGAATAAAGTCACTCATCAAAATCAAACGAAGAGTTCCTACAACCTCGACTTCATCCTCTAATTTGTTAGCTACCTTGAGTTTTCTTTCTCCCTTTTGAAGCATCATCACGGAAAGGAATCCCTACAATGAGTTCGTAATGTGCATGAAGGCACCAGTGTCAACCCATCACGTGTTTAAGTGAATATTAACTAAAATAGATTCACAAATCATGGAATTAAACATCATTACCCTTTTTAGAGAGCCAATATTTAAACTTCTTACAATCCTTCCTCACGTGTCCATGTTTCTTGTAATGATGACACTTAGGAGTATATTTTGTATTAGACATACTTACTTTATTAACACCAAAAATCATATATGCCTTATTTTTACCTTTACCATTGTCTTTAATTTTTTCGCTTTTGGATCATCAATAACGGCATGTGCAAAGTCAGATTTTTCAGCCTTAATCCTTTCTTCTTCTTCAACACACATACCAATTAATTCGCTCATTTTTCACTTCTCTTTCTGTGTATTATAATTGATTTTAAAAGTATCAAACTATGTAGGAAGAGAAGTCATAATGAAATGAACTAAAAATCCCTTAGAAATTGTCATATCCATGCTTTTTAATTTTGTTGTCATATCATTCATCATCATGATATGTTCATGTACACCGCTTGTCTCATTATACTTAAAAGTGAGTATTTTCATTATGAGAGCACTTGCATTAGTCTTAAAGTACTCTTAAATTGCTCTTCAACAGAAAATAACTATTTTTTAGCAGTGAAAAGATTACTTTTCGCATTCTTCTCAGAAATACCTCATCTTATTGTAGACGTAATAATATTTTTCATAATCATGAGAGACATACGATTATAACGCTCTCATTTAGCAAAATTAACCTTATCATCAGTACACTTTATGCCATAGTGACATCATGATCTAAAACTCCTTAACTATATATATATAGAGAGAGAGAGAGATGCTATTGTGTTTCGCGTCCGTATCTCGAATTTAAAAGTTCAAATGGCCGATCCAAACCGTTGAACATCATCTTCATATTGAAATATCCTTGTAGATCAAATTTTATATATATTTTTTTAAATTTTTTGCTATTTTTTAAATGGGTACAAAATTTACTGATCTAACGATTTTTGCACCATCCAAAACTAGCGATTTTGTATCCATCTAAAAAATAATAAAAAATTCAAAAAAATATAAAATTTGTTCTTCATGGATATTTCAATATGAAGATGATGTTCAACGGTTTGGATCACGTCCTTTAAACTTTTAAATTCGAGATACGAACGCGAAATACAAAAAAAATTGTGTTTTCATAACAAGCACCATAACATCACTATATATATATATATATATATATATATCCAGACATTTTACTGAGCATGTACTATAATTTAATTTATTAATTATATCGCAGAGTCGTCAAGAATTCATTACGCATTATAAATCGTGTGCTTCTTGCATGGCGTTAGAACGACTGACGACTATTAAGTAAAATGATTTATTTTTTCTATGCAGTTACCCTCATTCCAACAATTTAAGTGACCAAGCAAGAGGCGAACAATTAATCCATGTTTCCTGTATCATAGAATGTATAGCGTTTTTTATGAAATAATGGGAAGTTTTGGAACAATAATAATTTGTCTGTAATTTAGTGCACACCTAGAAGACTAGCTAGCTTGGAACATTTAATTTTCCAAATTTGTACGAGATGTGAATTCTCAGTGCCAGTCCCAGATAGCAGAAATAAAAAGAGAACGCACAACTACACAAGTTCCTAACACCTTTGCCTCCTAAAGAGACTACATTGCGTGCCAAATTGGGCAATTGAGAGTTCAGGGTAGAGGGGATGCATCATGCATGCATAGAATGTCTTTGTTGCTTATTCTCTGGGGTTGAAACTTGAGACTGGTCCAGTCAGATTCAAAGAAGACAGTTCGCTCTTTTCCAACAGCCCATTTAAAACGTTAATAATGCCGAAATTTTATACCTACAGAAAAATATAATATTGTATGACATATGTCACCATGAAAACTAAGGGAATGCATGATTTTGATCAGAAAGATAATTAGGATTATAGTTTTTTTTTCTGTTCAAACTCATTAATTAATTGGATACTAAATAAAAAAATTAATAATTTAATATATATTATTACTTAAAAAAATATCAAAATAATATTCTTTTACATATTAAAAATAACAATAAAATAAAACTCAAAGTAATAAATAATTAATTCCACTACAAAATTTCGTATTTTAAAATCTTTGCATAATTATTTTTTTATGCATGATATTAAATATTTTTTCTCAATCAAAATAATCAAACAATTTAGGGGAGGTAAAAAAAATTTCACGGAGCAGTGAACGTTTTACATACAAGTACTATTTTTCAAAATCGAGAGGAGAAAAAACAGCTACCTCGAGATTCCTCTGGATCCGCCTCTGTAGAAAACGTGTGGAGAAAATCACCGGATACTGTTATCTCTGTAAATATTATCAAGAAATAATATTGTTAAATTAAAAGCATGCATGGATGGACAGGGACGAAACATGATTTTAATATAGGAGGTCATATATGGATTTGCGTTATTCCAGTATGAAATTGATAAATTAAGGAGAAATTTCTCATGAAATAAAAATATATGACAAATTTTAATATCAACGTGTATAATTTTCGTAGAATTAGAGAGCACAACCCCTAAATCGGGAGCACATCCTCTTATCAGTTTGCAACACACCTTATCGTACAGAGACAATTCAGGGTGGTTTTGAATTGATGAAGAAATCCTAATGTAAATGAAAAGTTCAATTTTTGCGCTACACTTTACCGCGACTTAGAGAACGCTGGTCCCCTTAAATCCTCTTTAATTGATTTTGAACTGAATCGTTAAATTTTAAACAGTTAAACAACTATTTGGCGTTTGATTTTTCAGTTTAAAAAATTTGAAATTTAGTAGTTAAATTTTGAACTATTTGGTTTGGTTGAAAATTTTAATAAATTCGGTTTTGATTTTTCTAAATCGGATAAACCGAATAGTCCAAAAATTATCAAATAATTTTATTTTACTTGATATAAATAAGGATTATATCAAAAATAATCCGAATATATTTATTTTCTATAAGTTTTATTTAGTTATTTCTTTTATCTTTTAAACTATTTGTTTCTTCTATCAATTTTAATATTTTTTGATATTTTTATTCCTCTTTAAATAATATTATTTCTTTATATAATTTTGATTTATTCAGTTTTCGATTTATTCAATTGATATTTTTAAAAGTTTGATTCAGTTTATAATTTGACAAACCGAAAAAAATTTCCGATACATATAATTATTTCGACTTGAACCGAACCAACCGTTTGCACCCATTTCCATATTGCCATATTGGGGTAGGTCGAATAAAACCTCAACTCGTTGTCACACGTTGTTTGCACCTTAATTAGTCTCAAATTCTAGTGCAAGTCCAAATTTTAGACGGCCCTTTTACACCTTTTTTTCCTAGAAAGTTTCAAATAATACGACGATTATATCAATATCCGACGAGACAAGCTAGGCAACCTTTATTCATTTTGTATTAATTAAAGTTCTTATTATTGGCTGCTAATTGCCGACAAGAAAGAAACTGATAGCTCATATGGATCTAGAATTGGTAGGATCCGGCAAAGCATTAACTAAATTTTATTTCAATTTTTTTAAAATAAATATTCTTTTTTTTTCAAAGGTTTCATTTATGGTATGGATATATCCAAATCTGAAAGGCAAACTTTTCAGATTGAATCATGATTTTGTATGTCCTGGAACTACTGTTTCTACGTCATATATACTGTAGAAGCTTTAGGAGACAACTGTTTGCCATTGTCAACTGCTATAGACGCAGCACCAATAGCAAGCAAACAAAATGTTTCAACCATCTAATCTCTGCTTTCATATATTTTTTCTGTTAGAACGACTAGGGATGGCGATTGGTCTTTAGATTCATGCATGATAACATAACATTTGTGTCATAAATTATAATTAGAGTTGTAGTGAAATAAACTCACCAATAAGGCAATAACATTGGTGACTTTAATTATCAAAAATTGAGAATAATTATTTTATTTCATTATCGAGATAAGAATTTTTATTTAAAATTGGCGTGTGCTATTTGTTATGCGAAGTAGTTTCACTTGGGTAGCAATCCACACGTAGAGTAATTGCCCGAAAAAAATTCGACCATTATATTTGAAACGTCGAAAATACAATCACAAAGATGACCTTTAAATTTACGGAGCAATTGTTTTTTACACTTGAAATATTTAGAGAATGCAAAATTGTTTCACTCTACCCAGTTCTCTCTCTGCATAACAGCATGCATATACGACGAATTTGTAAAATGTTTACAGTGCATGCTGTTTATATTGTTTCCAAGTTTAATTTTGAATTTGATGGAATATGTATATATGGTTGACAAGTAGCGCAACAGGATGCGTCTAGAATTTTCCCCAGCAAGATTACTAAGCTTTTAAATTTTCAATTTGTCAATTTCTTTTAAGAAATAAAGTAGTTGAAATATCGTATTATGAAAAAGAAATTGGAAACTTGATCTTTCATATAAAAGAAGTCAAGATTAAGAATTATTTATACGAAAACAAGGAAACACTTAAATTTTGACATGTAAAAATGAAACTCGTCAAGTAAAATTTTTGTTTTTAAGTTAAACTGGTTTCAAATTAAATTGCAGAGAAGATAATTTCACCATTTTCTCTTAGACGAGACATATTTCCTATTATCTTAGAAGAAACACACACAAAAAAAAGATTCGAGAAAAGAATAAAAATCAACATATCGTTGATCAATTCCTTCTAATAATCATGGGTTGGGCTTTTGCACCTCAAGCTCCGCACAGTGAAGTCTACATTTTGCTCGGACCAGAGTCAAAAAGCATAGACTTTTATTTCCAAATGAAGACTTCTCACGCTCGCATGCCCATGTGGCCATGTGTATGTGGTGCATTTATTCCTTATTTATTGAATTATTGATTATTCCTACCAATATCACCATTTAACTAATTAAGCAGTATTAGAACTTTCTTATCATTACCATTTTACCAAATGAAGATGGAGACTGATGCTCATCTTTAGTTGTTTATTTCTAAACGATGCACTTTAATCATGGATCAGGTTTCTGATGATCCTCTCAGTCCCTCCGCACCAGTAAAAAGTTCTGAACAATGGAAAATCGGAGAAACCAACAAAGTGAAAAGCTTCTAAAAGCTGCTCAAAATGGCTTTTGCCATGACCACATTTTATGAAAAGTCCAAAGGAGAAGCATTTTTCTACAACCTAATGACACTGCATATCCAAAAAAAATAACAGCATCCAAAGAAAAGAGATCATATCACTAACTTCTATCAACCTTTCCAATTATCAATGGAAGGGATCCAAAGAAAAGATATTATATCACTTACTTCTATCAACCTTTCCAATTATCAACGGAAGGGAGGACCCCCTCCTCGTTTTCTAGTTCTAGCTATTTTCACATCCCTGCCATTGAAGCAGTATGCAACCAACAACTCTTATATGGCCGGTTGCAAATGCATGTCCAAAAATGAACAAATAAAACCAAAAAAGGGGGGAAATGGAAGAAAAGTCTCACAATAACCCATTTTTCCAAGCCTAGGACGCAGAACAACCAAAGAAATTAGATCATTTACATAACCAGACCATGCTAGTTAACCTAACTAGCTGGCCGTTGGTGGCTGATGAGAAGGAGCTGGAAAAGGGTACCCACTGCGGGGCCTGTTAAACAACGCAGCAAACGAGTTTGGCCGATGGTCAGATGCCGTCGGGGGTGCAGCAGAAGTGGAGGCAGCATTTGATGCAGCACCGACAACTGATGATGACGAGGTGGCAGCGGAGGCGACACGCTCACACGAAGGGCACATTGACAGAGTCGTTGCAGGCAGATGCATGTAAAATGGATGTGCGGTTTTCAATGCACGCAACTCCGCCAACTCCTTTTGCAAGCGCCGATTCTCCTCCGTCAGAGTCTCACAGCATCGTTTCAAGTACTCGCAATCCACCTCCGTTTGTTTCAACTTTGTCCTGTAAAAAATACACCGAATTATAACAGTTTTTTATTTCCATGGTTAATTTACAAAAAAAAAAGAAAGAAAAGGAAATGGTTGAGCCTCAGAGAGAGGATTGTAGTGTAAACATGTGACCAACACACACAAAGGTCCCCCACAAAAGAGGAAGATATAATTTGGATGGGGACAAACTGCAGCAGTGGTTGTTATCCCTTTCCAAAGACAACACCAGAACTAAATAAGCTGGGAACACTGCAACTGTATCTAGCAAAATTAATTATTTAATAAATTAAATAATTAAAGCAGATTAATCAACACGTTTAATTATTAATTATTCTTCGAATTAATAAATTAATTAATTAAACAACTGCAATACCTGGCCCTCCTGTTCTGGAACCAGACCTCCACTTGCCTCGGCCGAAGATTCAGTTGCTTGGCCAGCGCCAGCTTCTGCTTCTATTGTTTTAAACAAATAAAAAGCAAAACCAAATCAATATGTATTTCACTTTCATATATTTCACTTTCATAATTAAGTGTAAACAACGTACAGGATTGAGTGTATTGTGCTCCTTGAAGCTTTCTTCAAGAAACGCCGACTGCTCCTTGGAAAGCCGGAGCTTTTTCCTCGAAGAACCAGTCTCGTCCTCATCACTTGCCCGAGAATGTGACCCGTCAGCAGCCTTCCTCTCGGGATCTCCGTTTCCAGCGGACGCCCCACCACTGGTCGTCTCGGCGCGCCACGGCGTGCTGAGAAGTCCATCTGGAAGGAGGACACGGCGCTGTTGGGGGAAGAAGACAGCGCCGCGCCTTCCTCCATTTCGTCAGCTGAAGGCACCTGGTTCACATCAAAACCTCTGATGGAAACCTCTAGATTCCCTACATCATATCAGTTAAAACGATTGATTATTTTTCTGTTTGAATTTTTACAATATGGGCATGCGATTTGGGAGAGAAATTTTCGGAGAGGGCTTTACTGTTTTGGTTGTTGGAAGGCCAGGCGAAGCTGAGCGGGAGGAGGCTAAGATGCACCGGCGGCTCACATGACCGAGGCGCTGCCTCCGGTTCAATTTCTCTCACTCGGGTAGGCTCTCCTCTTTTACCAGATCCCACTCCGAGACTCAGAACTAGCTCTTTACCCGCATCCGGTAGCCCCTGTTGAGACTCTCCTAAGCTTAAACCTAACTCCATTAGAGACAGAAAGTGAAGCAGGAGGGGGGGGGGTAGATTAGTAGAGGGGAAGACAAAAAATAGCGGGTCTGAAGGGGTCTTATAGAGAAAGAGGATTGAGAGAGGATCCGTATGAACTGGGTCTTTGACCGACAAAAGGTTGACTAGGTGCACGTGAGTTGGATTTTTAATTTCCTTCTTATTATTGTTATTATTATATGAAGCAGAATGGGCGTGAGAGAGAGGAAAGGAACCAATAATTCAAACTATCATTGGAATCCTGTATCTTTTCTTTTTTCCCCTTTTATAAATATCACCTCCAATCTTTGTTAGAAAGCACAAGCTGAATTTTCCCCGTATAATTTGGGATACGCTCCTGAGGGTCTGTTCGGCTGCTACAAATTGGTGGGAGTGGGTTGTGGGTTCTAATGGCGAACCACCTTGTTCTTAGGGTGTGTTTGGATATGATAGAATAGTATTATTTTCGAAATAACGGTATTATTTTTGGTTAGCAATCATTCAAACATAAAATTTAAATCGAAAATAAAAACAGAACAGTGTTAATTCGTTAACCCACAAAAAACGTTGGGTTAGCAGATTAGTATCCATGAGGGTAGTGAAAATAATAAAAAAATATTTTTTCTTTTATTTTAGTATGAAGTAGTATTAAATAAATAATATTATTAAATAAAATACTAAAAAATAATTAATTATTTTAACAATTCTCTTCACTGTTCTCGAGTTTCTATCCAAACAATATTTTACTAACCCGAAATAGTAAAAATTAACACTATTTTCATATTTTCCGAGATATCACTAACCTCACAGTATTTTAAACTACAAACTCAAACAATGTTATTCTTACACTAAATCTTTCACCATCCAAACACACCCTTGATGAATATTAGTTTTTGTGACAAATATTAGAATGGTCTCTTTTTTTTTAAAAAAAAAAGTTTAGTTTTTTCTGAATATGTGACAATCGATATTTCAAAATTCTGTACTTTTTTCAAATTGTTATCTTTATTTGCAATTTTCATTCACGGAAACATTGAAGTCCGTCAAATTTAAAATTGATAAGGATGCACTTATTTTTCTTCCTATTTCGGCAAAACTAATAAATCTACTAACCCTTAGTTAATTTCTTTCGGAATTCTCATCACTTGTTATTTATTTAATCTGATTATTATCTTTAAAAGTAAACAATAACAATTTCTTTTATTGAAAAGAAATATATTAAAAATATTAATCGTTTTCTGTGATGCTTTCTTGCCTTTCGATGTTGTAGTTCTCCCTCGAATTCAGAAAGAATCGCCGAAATGTCACAATATATGTAAACTTATTACTTATATTTATTATCTATTTTCTTATTTATAGGTAGCATATATTTATATTGTCTTTAATTTTTTGTACAGTGCTCCAACTGTTGAATCGTTACTACCATTTAACCTCTTATTTTTTATGTTAAAATCTAGCAGACGGTGGAAATGAGCTTTAGATTTATTTAAAAATAAAAGTTCAAGATTTAGAGATGCTTGTCGAATTTAAAAATTATTACAGTAGTTTGGAAAAATATGGCATAAATCAATGAGACGGATGCGTATCATTGTCCAATATTCAATAATTCAAATGATAACTTTGAAATTACTCTTGAGGCCACTTGAGTTCCCAGATATTATGATGAATCTTTGAACCTTGTCACATTGTACCTGATGCTAATATTTATTGCCCCTTACCAACTTCTATTGATTCCTGAATTTAATTGCAGAAATACGACAGGAGTATTGGAAAGAACATTCTGAAGAACACAAGCTGCTTCCTTGCACACCAACAAATTAATTAAGCGACAAGTTTTTCTTCAAAGGAAAATCAACTAAGAGCTCTAAACTGTTTACATTAATTTACTTCAAAACGACTAATAGTTTCTCTCCATTTTATAATCTATTTTAGAGAATATGAAATAAATATTTATTAAGCTCAAAACAATACAAAAAATTGTACCCTACGAAACATTTTTATAAAAAAAATTATGGAACGATATAAATTGAAATATGAAAATAATTAATGTCTGTCTTAAGTTAGCTCCTCAGGAATCTCTGCAGCGCACAGTATAATTATCTAATAATAATAATAATAATAATAATGGCATTGAAGTTCTTTGACAACTCATGTTGTATTAATTTAAATTGATCTGTTTCCATTAACTTGTACGAAAAAACCCATAATAACATATAAATGTGTAGTAAATAAACATTAAAAAGTTGGATTATTTCTGTGACAACCAATTACATTAACTCCCAATAAAAATGTATTTAAAATTCTAGTGAACCGGTTATGTGATCCGAAAAGGAAACACAAACCTTTATGACTTTATCCCATTGCCATTGGTTAGGTGACTGGTAACATCTCTGGGAGGAGAATTTATTGATAATGCTCTCCCACTCCGAGTGCCCCAGCAGAGCACCTCAGAGGAAATGCGGAAGCAGAGAAAAATGGGGAATGATTTGGGGCTCGGTGGTATGCACAGGAACTGATAATTGGGATCTTATCCTGAGCCGAGCCAGGCAATATCACGTTTACACGGTGGGCATGAGGCCATGAACGCATACATGAACATGATCCCCTGTCGATTTGCGGGGGGGCGTCGATGTGTACGATTGGGGACAAATCGGAGGGGTCGTTGGCATGGGGCAATCATAGGTGCTGATGGGCCGATGGCTACTGTTTATTTTGTGTATTGGCTTTGGCTCGTGTAGTCGGTGCCACCATCATGACTATTGTCGGGTCATTATTTTAGATGAACGCCACTCCTCGCTCTGTGTTAATCATAATCATCATTTCGTTGTTTTCTTCATTATTTATCCGGTGTCTGGTTTATTTCGGTTGGAATAGCAATTAGACGACTATAATAATGCTCAAAATTGGTTGTACTCTGCACCCCTACGGTTTTTTCACCCGTCGCATCACTCTGATGTTTGCACCATTTTCTTTAGGGTGCAATGACAATAGCAGAATAATTATAATTTTAAAAATAAAAAAATAATAGAAGAGCATTTAAATATAAATTTATTCTTTTTCAATTTTTCTGTTGTGGGAGATATAATAGTTATTGTTCTTCTCAATTCTTCGTTATAATTTCAAATATATAATTTAAATAATATTTTTACCGTTCGAAATAGCATCACTTTATCACTATGATCATGATAACTTAGAAATCACTATTTTTTTATTATTCTCAATTTCTTTATTCTTATAATATTCTTTGCATGATCCAATCCTATTAGTTTTTGTACATGCAATCCAGGTGGATGACGGCTCAAAAGAGTTATCGAGCTTAATTCAAATATATATTTCCATTTTTTCATATTTTAATTATATTATGCAATAAAATTTTCACACCAAAACATCAATGGATATAAAAAAATACATTTTAGAACTTTTTAAATATTTGATCAGATTTGTTAAAATTATTTATTTTCATATCCAGATATATTATAATATTTTGATATGAAAAAAAAATTAGCAGGATAAATCAAAATTTAGAAATGATAAAGTATATTTTTGTGTTAAGCTCAGCAAAGAACTTCGTGGTTTTTAATAAATAAATTATATATTTATTGATGTAGGATCGAGCCAGCAGTAACAAACATTTTGAGGTCATAATTTTTGTATTTAAGGATCTTTATAATATTAAAAAAATAAATTGAAAATTGAAAATTTAATATTATAAATGTAATTTGTAATTATTAATACATGTCCATAATATAATATTTAAAAACTGAAAGTAAAGATATTTTTCATAATTAATCAATGATTATAAATCGTATGAAATTAAATTATCAAACGATCTATATGTTTGATGACGTTCCTATAAATTTACTTTCTAAATTAATCATAATTTATTAAAGAATATATAGGTGTTGACTCAGAATATTTAATTACTTAATTAGTTGAAAACAATTTCTATAAGACTGTATGATTATGTAATTCTTAACCAGCAAGGTTTAATGATTAACAGTGTTTCAAATATTGAAAGAAAACCAAATATATTTTGACGGAAAATTGAGTCACATATTTGACGATGATTTAGAAAATTAAAGTAGGTGCCATACCTATATTTCTTCCGTCAAAATATATGCTCAGATTAGAGTAAACCAACAACTCTTGTGCATTGGTGTTGAAAGAATATTTGACCTCCGTCACCTTGCTAGACTACAAGAAGGGGAAAAAAAAAGCTGACTGCAAAAATTCCAAATTAGTGTAATTGCATGACAAACGGGAAATTCCAAACTAACAAACTGGCTTTCGTGTCATACCAGAAAAATGAGACCATATTTCCGATATTTCCAAAGTCCATAACAATGAATCTAAAAGCAAAATACTTTCACACAAGCAAGCCAATAGTTATTTTATGTCGTATTAATGTTTGTTTAAACATTTATGTACTCGAGACAAACAAATGCTTATACCCCTTGAGAAAAAGAAAGAGTAAAATAAAAAGGCCGCAAAGAAACAATAAGGTCAGAATATATTTCACTGAAAATCACGTTTTAATAGAAATATAATTTATTCTAGCCAATCAAAAAGGTAAAATTTATTTAATTATAGTTGTTCATCAGACTTCGCCCGCAAAAAAATATAGCATAAATAAATAATTATATATTTAAAATTAAAACTTTTTCTAAACATAAATATATATTTTTTTAAATTCTAAAAATATAGTTGATGATCAATATCGTAAATAATTACATACTAATTAATTAAAATGAACATAAAAAATTATATTACTTTAGTATATAATTGTACCTCAGAGTGACATCATATCATCTCTTTAAATAAAGTAAGAAAAAAATGATATGAGACATTTAATTAAGATAAATGAAGAGAGAAAAAAAATTGCCCCAAAAAAATATTATATATAATTGATGAGATATTTAAATAAAAACTTTTTTTTGTAAAATAACTTTGTTAGGAAATTTTTAAACATAAATATATTTTTTAAAGTGCTAAAAAATATATATATAATCATAAATGTTAAAATTAGCTATATAATAATAAATTAAATAGAATATAATAAATTATATTACTTTTACCATCTCTATAAATAAAAAAAGAGATAAATGATATGTGTATAAACAAAAAGAAAGAAACAAATCAGCGTGTATGATATGGCATAGCTAAAAAGCATAGAAAGCTAACACTCTTTCTTGATACTAAAGTTATAATTCGAATTTCACCTCAATAATATAGTTCTCAAATAAACAATTAAAAATATAAATTTTTAAATACTTAATATTAGAAATAATATAATTAAATACATGATAATCTATAATGGATATTAATTTTTTTTAATTATTTTAAGAGTTAAGTTTGACCTTAAGTATATCGCATATATTACTTTAAATGAGGAGAGAGAAAAACTATATATGAATCATTAGATTCAAGTAGATAAAAATATTTAAATAAAATTAATGATAAAAAACTTTGATGATGTGATATGTATGAGAGGATAGAAGACTTAACCTTCTTTATGAAGTATAATTAATATAGTACTCGGCTAATTTGGTCCGTGTGAAAAAATATTTACATGCAGAAATAATAAATTTCAAATTAAGATAGTTTTTAAAAATAATTTACTTGAGAAAATCATGGAAATATAGAATATGTATTTATAATTAAACCATTAAAACTATTATAATAAAAAAACGAAATTGATTTGCTCGCTTTCACGAAATGATTTTTGCCGGGACGATGTTAGCATATCCAAAAAAATTTAGTGCACCTCTACATAATTAATACGTACAAAAAAAAACATGTCCCGCTATTATTGTCTTTGAATACGTGCATGCATATAATGATATATACTTATTGCACGCTTTAGGCTATCTTGCTAAAATATTCAACGGGATTTTATAAAAAAACAAAAATAACCGAAAGAAGATTTTCTCGACAGCGATCAATGGTTGGGATATGATTTTTTTTAAAGTTCTTAATTTCTAGTTCGTGTTTCTTACGTCGTTGTAATTGCGTTGCTTAGCAGGAATTAGAAATGGTTCTTGGAAATTATTAAATTTCCGCAATTTATTCGTGCACAGGGGAGGGAAATTTTGTCGCAATTGTTTTCTCTTCATGAGGCCAATTTGCAACTAGCGCTGACACTTGCAATGTAGGAAGAAGCACAGAGAAATAAAACTTCAATTAGATCATGGATACGTGTTAATAACGATGTGATGCTTTTTTATTTTTTAGAAACATCTAAGTAATTAGCTGGGAATCAACAACGTTCTAATTATATTTATACTATAATATATTATAAAGAGTGTATGAACTAAATTTGTTCATTAATATTATTAGATAATATGTAATGACCGAAATATCTATATTTCAATTTATGATTGAGATTGATTGATTTTATAAAAGTGATAGTTTAGATCTCAGTCAAATTATTTTTTTCTTTCCATTTTATATGCTATTTTCTCTTCAACTATTATCAAGTTTTTCTAGAAGAAAGAAACGACATATTGAATATTTTTACTCAGAAAAATATTATATTTTATATATTATATTTTATTCAATAATAAATTAATTTTATTTAAAAATTTAAGAGCCTATATTATTTTTGATATAAATTTTATTTAAGTAAAATATTAGTTATTTATAATAAAAGTAATGCTAAATATAATTATTTTATAAAAAATATATCAAATAAATTAAATATCTATTATTCATTTTTATCATAAAAAAGAAAATTGTATCATTGTACAATCAAACTCAAAGAAAATTATTATATTTTGTATATCATCTCTTCTTAAATAATAAGTTAATTTATTTAAAAATTTAAGATTCTTCATAATTGATTTAGATATAAATTATATTTAAATAAAATATATTATTTATTTATAATAAAATTAGTTTTATATATAAAAATAAATAAGTTAAGAGAGTCCACACAATGAGCGGGTTCATACTAGTCACAATAAATTTGCCAAGTTATTTTCAGTAACAACCGCCACCTTAATCAAAATCGCATTTAATTCTTTTTACCTCGTACTTTCAAAAAAGAAAAACACATCTACTGTCTTATTTTTAATTCAAGTAACCATTATACTGTTACTGTTTGTCATAATTATGATTCAGAATTGTATATTCTTTTTGGTTTAATTATAACACTCGGTGAAAAATATAGAGGAAATGATGTTCTGAATGTTTGTTCATCATGGTAGAGAAAAAAAGGAGGAAAGGTAAAGGGTAATGGAGGGGTCAAGCCCTTTTGTTTGCTAAATTTTATATGTATTTCATATCCTCGCTCTTTCTACGTTCAATTAGTATAGTCTGAATTAATTAAAATGTATTCAATTCGTCATTAATGTTTTGTTCAATATCAGACATTTTAGCGTCACCGCTCTACACGTAAAAAAATAATATTCAGTTTAATCGGATTAAAAAATATAGAATTTTTTATTTAATAAATTGAATGGGTACGCGGTAAATTGATCATTTTTCGTCACCAATAGGAGGATAATGAAAAATTAACTGAATACAATTAAAAAGTTAAATCATGAAAATTTCATGTGTTGACGAAGAAATTAACAGATTTTAAATTTTCACGGGCCAATGAGTAACTTCAAAGTTTAGATAATTGTTACATATAAAAAATATTGTATTTCAATTTAAAAAAAAAAGAATTCCAACTCCCGAATGAAAATGGACGCGACAATTAACTCCTATCAACCAAACCGTCAACCTTGTTCCCTGCGAAACCGTCTTTAATATCAATATCAACTTATCACGTGCCAACTTCACGTGCCCTGCCACAGGGACATGAAAGGGCTTCCATTTGTGCCTATTTATTGCTTGCACTCAGGAGCCTGTGTTCCTTCTTTAATGCACTCACTGACGTTCCTCTTGGTCGCGTCAGATTCTAAGTGATCTACATAAAAAAATCCAGAGATCGCCGGTCTTATGTTGTTAAACTATTAACAGTCTGAAGTATATCTCTGTGACATGCAGAGAGGAGAGACAATGGTTCTTAAAGAATAAAAGAAAAGAAACAGAGAGCGGTGATCAATGTGACAAAAAATTAAAAAGTTAGCTGAACAGTACTCAATCAATACCTCTTTGTATTCATGCAACAATGTTTGTTTGTCACATAAATAAACAATGGTGCAAAACATTAAATACATGTGCATTTTATATTTGAGAGCATCCTTGAGAGTGGGTTATTTTGATAATTTTGACAATGGAATTTTAAATAAATATATATATATGTATGTATATGTATATATATATATATATATATGTATATGTATATGTATATGTATATGTATAGAGTATAAAGTTATGTATATGTATATGTATATGTATATGTATATGTATATGTATATGTATATGTATATGTATATGTATATGTATAGAGAGAAACATATGTGCATATATGTGCTATGAGTCATTTTTCCGTCTTCAAAGTTTAAATGATATATCCGACCGGTCATAATGTTTTGCATATGAAAATCTAGTTGGGATCAAATTTTGTATTTTTTAGATTTTTTTTTACTATTTTTTAAGAAAGCTAGAAAATCACTTGATTTAATTATTATGAGTCATTCAAAACAAGTGATTTTCTAGCCACTTAAAAAATAATAAAAAATTCGTAAAAAAAATATAAAATATAGTCCCCAACTAGATTTTGATATGAAAAATACTTTTACGGTCGGATCATTCATTAAACTTTAAAGATGAAAAACGATCCGTAATACATGGACCATCCGTGCTAAGCATAGCACCGTAACCTAACTCTCTCTCTCTCTCTCTCTATATGTATATATATATATAGAGTAAAAATATCGTGAGTTTAACTCAAAAAATATATCAAATCATCTCCAGATTTTAATTTATCATGCTCATTAAATTCTTTATATGAAAATCTTATGGGAAGCAAAAATTTAGAGTATTTTGAGTTTTTTAAATCATGATTTTTAATTTTTAAAAATCAACTCTAAAAATAATAATAATATATTCAATACTTGAATATCATTTTAAAAAAATTAAAAACGGTGACTTTAAAACCTCAAAACACTCCAAATTTTTGCATCCCACAAGATTTTCATATAAAGAATTTAATTAGTATGATAAATTAAAATTTGGAGATGATTTGATTTACTTTTTGAGTTAAACTCACAGAAAGACTCCGTGAGGTTAAGCTCACCGTATCTTTACTCTTTCTCTCTCTCTCTATATATATATATATATATATACCAGAGAGAGAGATTGGCTACGGTGCTACGCATAGCACAGATGGCTCGTGTGCTACGGAACGTTTCTCCGTCTTTAAAGTTTAAATGGTCGATCCGACCAGTCAAAATATTTTTCATATGAAAATCTAGTTGGAGATCAAATTTTATATTTTTTATGATTTTTTTACTATTTTTTAAGATAGCTAGAAAATGACTCCTTTTAAATAGCTCATAATAATTAAATCAAGTGATTTTTTAGCTATCTTAAAAAATAGTAAAAAAATTTAAAAAAAAATATAAAATTTGGTTCCCAATTAGATTTTCATATGAAAAATATTTTGACCGGTCGGATCGACTATTTGAACTTGGTCTGTAGCACACGGGTCATCCGTGCTACGCATAGCACCGTAGCCAAACTATATATATATATCTGTGTGTGTTCTTTTACTTATTGATTGATAGTTTTTTAAAATTCACGTAATTTCACAATGATTTGATAGTCCATCAAAGTTTATCACAATTTTGTACAATTTATAACAGATCTAATTTGACAGTCTTTTAATGGACAATTAAACAATAATAAAATTCATGAAATTTAAAATTAGATTGATAAAACAACATATCTATATTTTTTTCTATTTTTAAAATTTTGTTTGATATTTATTTGAAAATTTGTCGTTAAGATTGTCATAATAATTCGTTATCAAGCTGAATCACATAGTGGAAGGGAATAAAAAAACATAAACCATCATTATTATTCCGGTGGAATGTTTGTCTAAATTGAGATTACGAATTGGAAGGGATGGAAAAAGAAATAATTGCATGCATTGAGGGGGCCGGAGTATATTAATTCTTGCAAAAATTTAAAAATATTAAGATAAAATTGAAAATTTTAATTTACGCGGTGGAGGAAGTCCTACTTTCCTCTGACCTAAACCTAAAGTTACACTTGAACGTTTTAAATGAGATCTAGATAAAGTTGTGGGATACGATAATAATTATTAATCTGATATGTTTTTTGTGATGATAATAATTATTAGAGTGCTATACGCTTTGTTGTATATAATTTGTATGCGGTTCAAGAGGATACTTTGTAAATTTTGCGATATCAACACAAAAACGTTTGGCCTAATTTGACAATATCAAGTCCGAACCACAGTTCAATTCAATTCCTCATAAATTAATATAACAATTAAAATATAGAAAAGAAAAAAAATGAAACGATAATTTTAACAGAGTTCGGCCAACAAATAATACCTATGTCTTTGAAACCCACAATCATCATCAAATGAGCTACGTTGATTTACTAACAAAGCAGATTTTTCTTTATTTTATTAAATAAAAAAATAAATATAGGAAAGTGATCAAATCGCCTCCAACTTTCAAACTCGAGTCTAGTTCCCTGGCGCGAGTTTGAAACTTGGGTCCGAGAATTTTTTTTTTACGTTTTGAAAATTGCAGGTGTCTTGACACTTGTTTCGTTGGGAGATTGATCTAAAATATTACAACAAAAATTAAAATAATTTTTTATAAAACCAAATATAAGCACGATTAATATATTATTCTAAAATAGTGTCAAACAAATTGAAATATTACAACAACAATGAAAATCCAATTGTTCTTGTAAATATAACAACAAAAAACATAAACACACTGGTAATCTAAATCATACTATGTTGGAACGAGCTCGACCTCGAGTTGGCATCCTGTTGATACGACCTCCATTTCATCCATAACCTTTGGAATGCGTATCTTCATTCTCCTTCCTTTGTTGATTTTTATTGGATCCGGCCTGATGATCAGACTGTTGTACATTGACCAATCTCGTTTATTGCCAAAACTACGCCAATGACCATACCATGTATTATTGTAGTACTAGATGGTATAATATGGACTAACGTACTGAGTGTAATCCAGCCTCCTGAATGAACAAACAACAAGCAAGTGATCGCATGGGATGCCGGTCAATTGTTGTTTCTAACACCAAAAATTTCCAATTCCCCATATCACTAATTCAACCTTATATTTTATTTCACCCCTTTGTCCCTATTATTTTAAATAGAAATTATAAATTATTGCTTAAATTTTAAAATTAAATAAAAAATTATATAAGTATAGAATATTACCGTCTCGATAAGTCCATTTATGTTGTAAACATCGAAGTTGTTGATACCTCCAATGCAGTGGTATGACATCGTAAGTTCTTCCCTTATCACCGCGTGTTTTATCAATTCGGTGACCTTTTGGGAGAATACCAGACCTTGGGCTTCCCAAGCTGCTGTAATTTGTCGACGTTGATAGAACCACTCAACACATTTGTGCCACATGTTCTCGACGATAGCACATACCGAAAGTTATCTGGCAATCCTGAATACATTATTCAGTGATTCTGAACTTTTGCTTGTCATTATTCCCCACTGATTGAGACCCCCGTCTAGATGTTGCACCCATCTTTCTTGATGCAATGCGGTCACTTGCTCGGGGTTAACTCCTCGTAATGGAATTCCTCGGCTAACACTTCCTCAGCTGCGGTGGGTTGATTATTGTGATTTCTGTTATTTCGTGTCTTTTGTTGGACACTTATTCCGTTGGGATATTTCCTTGCATGATTCCTGCTTTTCTGATGAATTTATAGGATGCCGATCTAATATTGTTAATTTTTTTATATATCCTCGCATTTCTATGGTTTCTTATGTCTTGCAGCTTGTTTGAAAAGAACATTTATTCTTTTTATATGGTAGTTCATATACACATTTTACGCAATGTGTTGAGTATAATAATGGTGAACAACCTCGCCTGCTGATTCCTGTCATCCAAAATCCGGTCTCTCAAATACCGCCCTTATACTTAGATGTTGATGTGAGATAACAATAATTTTATCATGACTGACAACCTCTTTACGCAACCACTGCATGAACCAACCCCAATTTGCCACACTTTTCTCGCCTACTACAACAGCAAATGCAAGTGGTAGTAGTTGTTGCTCCACATCATAATCACATGCCATAAATAGTTTACCGGCATACCGACCTAATAAAAATCCAACATCGATAGTTAAGACAAGTCGTAGGTAAAGACATATTGCAATACACGGACCAAATGCCAATGTAACACGATCGAAAATTTTAACACCAAATTTTGTTGAGGGCGCTGTCTCTATGATGTATTTAGTGTCATATGTAGAATTTTATATGGCTGCTAGCAGAGACGGAAGAATTTCGTATGACCTCTCCCAGCTACCAAATAGGTCTGCAATTGCCAGTTCTTTTCATCTCCATAATTTATTATAACTCGGTTGTACTGTGATAAACTTTTATTTAACCAAACCTGTTGCTCCTTTAACTCTTTCAACCGATTCTTAACAATATCTGTTATCATTCTGGAAGTCATCTGACTGTGGTTCGCCCAAGTCATACTGCCAAAACAAGAGTGCTCGAGCGGATTTGTTATGATCTCCCAAATACCCGTTATATTAGGTGTGGCATACATCCTCCATGAACAGTTAGAATCTTTACATTTCATAACTAATTTTGATTTGATGTTATTTGTTATCTCCAATTCTATATTTCGTTGAACATGAAAATCAGCGATTTTCACTTTCAACTCTGATTTCGTACTGAACTGCTGACCGACACTAAATTGTTCATCAATTCTAGGTGGTTTGCGAAAATAAGGCTCGTTTGCATACGAAATTGGCGTATTATCAGCAAATTGTGCACACGGGTGCTTCATTCCCCGATTGATAAAAGGAACGGACATTTGTCACTTTTTAACTATTTCTTCAACATCTACCGCATCATCAGTTTCATCCATATTTATATAGGTTGCATCCTAGATGTCATCCTCCTCGACATCCAGGTGCCACTCTTCCACTTCGTCATCATCATCCACATCCACATCCACATTTTGTATCGAAACACGGGATGGTCGCTGCTCCCGATCTCGGGAGTTGGTTCTTTCCTCAACCATTACTGGATTACTACTTCCAGGAATACTAGTCGGATCATAGTTATCAGAACTGGATATTGGTTCGGATTCAACTACTAGCTCTAGTGTTTTATACCCGAGTAATTGGTACAGAGCTGTTGTTTTAATCATTCCTCAAATTTCATCAGAAGCAACGCCAAATAAGCTATAAAAAAACCACTCGAACCTGCTGGGGCAATGTTGATCCGTGCACTAATGCTGATGTTGAATTGGCGAGGGAGTAGCTCCAAAACCCAGCATGAATCTGCCTCTTCAAGTCACGAAGATTGATTGTCTCGTCAGCAGAAAATGTGCACGCGACATGAATATCGTTATCCGTGCCGATTGAAGTTTTCAAAATTTGACCTCCGTGATACACATTAATCAGCAACATTTTCGTCTCTATAGTATGAACGATAAACCCTACTGTTAGTGTATTTTAATTTTACAGTAAAAATTAATAGTCCAAATAGAGAAAAAAACTTACAACGTTGATGAGACGAGAGTGGTGAATACATATCGGCTCTGTATCTGTCGAAAAATAAATTTTCAGTTGGAAGCTCTTACAACAGTAACAATGGCGATTTTGAAGAAATAGTTAGCTGAAGGAAGATTAAGAAGAAATGTACTGGGTGTGCTATATAATAGCAGGATGCTGGGACCGAGTTTAAAACTCGGTTTCAGGTGTACCGGGCCGAGTCTAAAACTCGGTTCAGACATCTGCAATTTTCAAAACGTAAAAAAAAATTTCGGACCCGAGTTTGAAACTCGAGTCTGACTATGTGCGCAAAAGTTGGAGTCGATTTGACCAATTTCCTATATATATATATATATTACTAAAATAAAAAAAAATCTGCTAACAAAGAGTCAATATAAGATACAACCATGATCCCGTACGCCAATAGAAATGGACAGACGCGATATATGAAAACAAAGCTAAGATATCGGTCATTTACACAAGAGAGGACTATCAAGATTCTATGTAAAACAAGCACAAAGACTTCTTGAAAAGAGAGATGATCAGAAAAGATCTATATATTAAGAGATTTGAAGAAGCAAGTTTGAGTTGATTCAGTAAGGAAAACTTTCTCAACAATAGTTGCTGGTCTCTCAAAGTATTTTTCATAAATGAAGACTTCCCTTTCACTTTTTTTTTTCTTATATTTTTTAGCATGAAACCTCATATTTTTCGGCATACTTGCTATTTGCCTTAACAAGTGTATTTGAAATATGCCACTTTTTAGACTTCCCCCATGTGAAAAAGTCCAAGTTTCTTTAAGGAAGTAAAAAATTGGGTTGGTCAAGAGCATGCCTTAACGCCCGAATCAAGCTCTGAGAGAGCACATTTTCAAGGTTATACTTTAAGGTATAATTTGGGCTAGACTTTGGTTGGGTAATGCTCAGTTGATTCACTTCTAGGATGATGTTTGGTCGTGCCACTCTCGTTAGAGATGCATGCCATAATATATCAATTCATAAGGTTTTCCTGACCTCAAAGTCTCTCATGTCTTGGTTGCTTTGACTAATAAGGATTTCAGAGCAGTAAGGCGAGCTATTGCTGTAAAGAAGAAAGTTTCTTCAAAAATTGTTTCTTGCAGAGTCCATGACTCAAACGCCCAGTTTTTAGTAATAATAAGTTTTATTAAATTAATATTATTAAAATTAAGAGTGAGAAACGTAAAATTTCAAATATATGAATGGAATGGCAATATCGATGACGCGTTTCATTATTTTTTCATTATTTTTACGAAACGAGCCATCGTGGCGCGTTTGCTTCTTATATATACAAAACACGCAGCGCCTCTCCATCTCACTTGCGCGGGTTTGGACGAAACGCGTCAATGGCAGTGGCGCGTTTCATAAAAATAATGAAACGCGCCACTAACAATGGTGCGCGCTGTCATTCGTATATTTGAAAATTTTACGGTTCTCACTCTTATTTTTAATAATATTAATTTAATAATAATAATAATAATAATAATAAAACTGCTCAAACGCCATAGTCTATAAAGAGGGGTTCAAATGTCCTTCTTCTTTAAAGTTAAATCAACTTATTTCTTTTCTTCTAATATATTTTTACTCAAATTGCTTCGTCTATTTACTTCATCAGCATCAAACACTATCACTTTAAAGTGATTTAATATTTACTCTCCTTGTCAAATAAGAGGTTTGTCATTAAATCAGTACGATGTGTACATCGACACTTATAAATTACATAAAAATGAATATTAATTAAATTAATTGATGTCAGCAATAATATTTGTCTCCTCATAAATCAGTTAAACTATTATATATGGATTACGGTGATTTACAAAACAAAATGAGTGTGTTATTTCAGCATCAAATATTATATACCAACGGTTCAAATAGTAAATCTAAATTGCTCAAAATTTTATTTATGTTAAAATTTTGTGGGATATCAATTTTCATTATTGTTTGAACTTTCTAGCTATTTTTAAATTTTCATGAAAAATGAACAAGAAGGACCATTTTTTATATTAAACCAGACTAATTTAAAAAATTAAAAATAACTAGAAAGGTCAAAAAATGATGAAATTTAATATTCCAATTTCTCTCAATTCTATATTTATTTATATTAATTTCTTATTCATTATTGAAATTTATATTAATTGCTAAATTATCTTCGTTTCTTATTTCATTTTTTCTTATGAAAAACTGATTTTTTGTATTTAAAAATCATCACATATAGCAATGCATGAGGAAGATACTAGTTTATATATATATATATAGCCAAACACACATATATTTACATAGTAAAACTAGCGTGCTCCTAGAAGCACGAAGTCCCTCCATGATCCTAACTCAAAAATATATCAAATTATCTCTATTTGTTTATTTATCACTCTCATTAAATTCTTCATATTGAAATCTTATAGGGTACAAAAATTTAGAATGTTTTGAGTTTTCTAAGTCGTTGTTTTTAATTTTGAAAATAATACACAAATATTGAATATTTTATTATTATTTTAGAGCGATTTTGAACAATTAAAAAGAGTGACTTAGAAAACTTGAAACACTCTAAATTTTTGCATCCTGCAAAATTTTCATATAAAAATTTAATGAGAGTGATAAATTAAAATTTAGATATTATTTAATATACTTTTTGAACTATGATCACTGAGAGGATTCATGCTCCTAAGAACACGCTAACTTTACTCTATATATAGTATCAATAATTTTAACGTGTTGGTGCTAATTTATATGATGATAAACAAACAGTATTTTAAGAACCAATATGATATTGTTAAAACTCTAATCGCTAAAATAATAAACAAATAACATTTCAAGATCCAAAGATATTTTTTCTCATTATTAAGGATTAGAATGAAAACGGAGTACTCATATAATTTTATTATGAAAATAATACCAAGAAAAGAGAAGTATTATTTTGAAAGAAGATGAACAAGACGGACGAACTTGGTGATAATAATATATACTCTGAATAGCGGGTCTGGTATAGATAATGATTTTATCTTTCTACAGAGATGTAAATTTGAATCTCGAAAGATATATAAAAAATAATATATATCGGATTTTATGAGAATTTTATTTTATTTCAAAGAAAATCATATATCCGGTGTTTGGCATTCTCGCTAGTTCACACGGCAGGCGGCAGCGAAGATATGCAACATTGAAATAAAATTCATTATACAAATCTTTATTATCCTTTGTTGTTCTCTTTGATAACAGCCCCACTTGATTTAGAGAGAGAATAATAATAATAATAATATAGGATAAAAGAGATTTGGATCCATGTAACATCTGTGGGAGGCCATACCGAGATTCACTTACATACTACACAACATACACAACACACTTGGTATTTGGTAATTAATACGGTCGGTGAATGGCGATACATGGTACAGAAGTCACTCGAAACAGAGTGAACGGCATTTATTTAGGTTGAAGTGAAGGGAACTCAGAGTAATGGCGTCCAAAGAACATCAAGGCGCAGAATCTGCGTTCAAACAGGTTTGAACATTTGATTCTAGATAACGAATGGAAAAAAGAGAGAACCAAAATTTCCAAGAGTGACAAAAGATAACCGGCGTGGAACGTGGGAATTGTATCCTCTGTAGTACTGTACTCTATATAGTGATCAGTTTATTTGATCTGAATCATTCAAAACATTCAACACGAATCTTAATGTTGTTCGATTACTATAGCAACTACAGAAAATTTATTCACTATACACTCTAAAGTGAATGTCCGCTCTAGAGGAAGTGAAATCGTGTATAAATATTTTTAAATGTAGATTTCTTCATGCATATGAAAGGCCACCACATATCGTATATATGCGGATTTTTTATACATACGAAAAACCATTCATATATACGATATACGGCAGTATAGAGAATAATAAAAAAATACTCAATTATAACATTATAAACTGTAAACTCTCGTATAAACCATGATCCGTATATGAACAAAAACCGTATATTTTCATGACTTTGATTACATAACTTTTCTGACAACGGTCGCATTTAAAAACACTGTCGTGGACTGTTCCGAAGGAAAACGAACCGAACCAAGGGGCAAGGTCAAGTACGCAAGCGCGAGAGTGCAAGCGAAACCATCAACCCGGGTCACGTGATACGCCCGTGGGGAGGCACGTGAATCCTCCACCCGTCACGCTGCGACTGGAGGGAACCGGGCAAGGCGGGCCCCGCGGAGATTGAATATGAATGCACGCTCCCTGCGGCGGGGCGGGGCCAGAGCTGTTTGAACTGGAGGCGACAGCGCGCCAGGCGCAATCATTAGTACGGTCGAATGGTCCATCATTCATCCGTCGCTCGCTTCGTCTTCTCTCCCTCTGTTTTCTTTAACATAACGTGGGCCCGCCTGTTAATTATTTCCAGCTGATTGACGTGGGCCCCACGGTCCCTGCTTGTCTCGTGCGGTGCAGCGTCTACCATTCACCTCTCGGTGACTCGACACGTCACATCAGATCTGGTCTTGTACGGTAGATCAACGTAGACGGCTATGGGACACCTACGCTTTCGTCTACTTTTTCTCTGTTCAAATTTATTATCTTGCTCCTGGTTTATGTTATTTATTTTTTATTTTTCTGTGCCGTCAATTATATCGTTTCCTTAATTTGACGGATTTTCTTAAATTCTTATAGTGAAAAATAGAGGAATTAAGAAATAAGAATAATAAAAAAATAGTGATTTTTCACTTAATGTGAGGTGAGTAAAAAATTAATTCTTTTCGAATGATAAAATTGTTTGTTTGGAATATTAACGGAGAGTTAAGAAAAATAACAACTATTTCATTTTCCACATTCGAAATAGCAGAATAATAGTTATTCTCATTATTTTAGAATTATAGATTTGTGTTTGATTACATCGTTATTATTTCTATTTCGAGAAGAGTAACTATTACGTTGTTCTCCTGTCATCCAAATGTATAATATGAACAGAATAATTATTACGCTGTTCTTTGTATCATCCAAATGTATAATGTGAACTAACAATTCGCGTGCCGTCTATTCTTCGAATTTTTAAATTTATTTTTGAGAATAGATATTAAAAAATGCAATTTCAATGCATCACGGTCACCACAGATCAATCAGCCGACATTATCTACAAGTGGACTTTTATTCATATAAATGAAAAAAATCTACTACATATCTTTAACATTGAGCAGTCCAGATTAAAATAATAATAATAAATGTCACATTTTGAACAGTCTAAATTTAACAGAAATAATAAAAAAATTCCACCTTTTAAAAAGAAGAGTTATACGAAATGCAAACGCACAAGCAAGAAAGACAAGGGTACTTTTATGGGAATTGGTTAATTAAATATTTTTGTTATCTAAAAGGTTGAATAGCCTATTAAAACATTTTCAATAAACACAAATAGAAAAAAAAAACTTTACACGAGAGTGCATCAGTACATGGGGCAAAAAGAAATGCAATTCAGAATAAATATAGCTAGAAATTTCGATGATCCAATGATAATACAAATATGAACTAGCCTATGCATGCCATAAGCCCATAACATAGTGTGATTCCCACAAATGCTTAATGCTCTAATAAGTTAATGATTTGGAAAGTACAATATGTCACGCACTGGTCTTGACTCTTGACTATATGGTTTGATTTAGCATCAGTCTTCCAGTATTTTTCATATTTTTGTCATGAAGTAAAGGTAGTAGCCAATGTTTTCCATGTTTTTTTCTTTAGAAGTAAAGATAGCCAATATTTTATGTTTTTTGAAGTAATGTAGTCAATCTTTCCCATGTTCAGTACGAAATACATTTGAAAATTGAAAATTATGTAGTCACTGTTGATCCGAAATATTCAAAAGTGCAAAATGAAAATGAAGTCAATCGCTGCTATGAAGAATTTGCAATCTCTTTATTCAAGGTATGTTTGGCACTTAATGAATAGTAAAAATTTAGAATAGAATTACTTTTTCGACAAATTAATTTGTCAAATAAATTTTAGACTAAATAGAAGAATGAAGAACAATGCTAATCCGGTATACCAAATTATAGGTGGTATAGTGGATTAGCTCTCATCGGAATAGAGATTATTTTTTAATTATGTTGTATTATATTATTATATTATGATTATAATTATATTATGATTATCTTTATGATTTATTTTGTTATTATATTATATTATATTATATATTATTAATATTATGATTATTATTTTTTTATCATCATTGATAGTATTATCATATTATTTATTACTATTATTTATTATCATTATATTAAATATAACTTTAGTATTATATTATTATATTATGAATATAAATATGATTACTTTATTATTATTATTATAATTATTATAATTATGATATTATTATTATGATTATATTATTTTATTATTATTATTATTTATATTATATTATTATGATATTATTTTTATTATGATTATATTATTATATAAAATTTATGATTATATTATTATAATTATGATTATTTATTATATTATTATATTTTTATTATGGTTATATTATCATTATATTATTATGATTATGACAATGATTATTATTGTCTATTATTATTATTATTATTATATTATTTTGATTACAACTATGATTATGATTATTATTATAATTATATTATATTATATTATTATATTATAATTATATTTATATTTATATTATATTATTATGATTATAACTATATTTATATTATTATTTATTATGATCTATGAATATTATTATTTATTTATTATTATATTATATTATTATTATTATTTTACTATTATTTTTATTATCATTATTGTTAGTATCATAATTATTTAAATTTTAATTATTCTGATTAATAACTGTCAAATGATATTTTTACTTTTTCAAATAGTCAAAAATATCACTCTTCTAAAAAGATATTATTTTATCACTCTTTCAAAATTACCGCTCGTTATTATTTAATTTGCCAAACCAACCTAGAGAATTGTACAATCTTCCGACTTGTGATCAGAATTGAATTTAGTTTGTCATATGCTAAATGAAATACACCTCTCATAGGCTCATAGCATCTTTTTTTTTTTATTTATTTATGCATGCCTTAGATAGAACTTTAGTTGGTTGGTTACTGATTGCAATGAAACATAAAATAGTCAAACTACCATAAATTAAATCACAGATTCACCGTTCAACATGAGCATTCATTTATTAATAAATAACAAGGTGGGCCCCGCCTAAGAAATCTCAGTGATGATGATAACTCTCGTCATCCCGTGGGCCCCGCGGAAGAAAAAGGCTATGTAATCCACGCCTTAAATTTTAATATTTTATATATCCGATCAATCATGACCGTCGGTTTTAATTCTCTGGGATACGGATACGGTGCTCTGATCGGAGATACGCGATGTGACCGGACGGAGGATTCGTCGCCGCCTGTGTGTCGTAGACCTGAGAAGGTTAGAGTTCAGGCTATCTGGAGGGTTCGGTTAGGCCTGTGATTGGACGGCGTCTGCTGGGGTAGGCGGCTTGGTTCCGCTGCTCGGCGATTGCATGTTAACGGCGTCTGAGAAACGGCCGGATTTCTGAAGTGCTAAAATTGCTAACCTAGGAGACTTTTTGGGTGTGTTTGGACGGTGAAAGTATTAATGAAAGAATAATATTATTTGAGTTAGTAGTTGAGAATAATGTGAGATTAGTGATATTTCGGGAAAAAATTTGAGAACAATGTTATTTTTTATTTTTCTGAGTTAGTAAAAATATTGTTTGGATAATAACTTGAGAATAGTTAAAATAATTAATGAATTTTTTATTTTTTATTTAATAATTATTATTATTTAATACTACTCCATACTAATATAAAAGAAAAAATATTTTTATTATTATTTTCATTACCCTCATGGACGTTAATCCGCTAACTCAATGTTTTCTATGGGTTAGCGGATTAGCATTGTTATGTTGCTATTTTCGATTTTAATTTTGTGTTTGGATGGTTGCTAACCTGAGATCATTACTACTATTCCCAAAACAGTGTTATTCTACACCATTCAAACACACCCTTTGAGAGTTTAAGGGCAGCGGTGGATATAGCTTGGGTCAGGGGGCACCTCCTGGATTTTGAAAAATAATATTTTTCGATAATTTATTTCTCTGAATTTTTTTTTGCCCCCAGGGATTGTCTAATTAATTTTATTGAGAAAAAAATATTTAATATTATTCATAATGAAATAATTATGCAAAAATATCAAAATATAAAGTTCCGTAGACGAAAACTTTCATCATCAACTTTATTATCTATTACTTTGAGATTTATTTTGTTGTTATTTTTAATATATAAAATGTTATTATTTTAATATTTTTTTATTAGATAAGAATATATATTAAATTATTATTTTTTTATTTAGTACCCGATTAGTTAATGAATTTGAATCCAATAAACTATTACAATCCGATAATTACCCCTCTTGGCCAAAATCCTACATCCGTCCTCTGTTTAAGGGGAGTATTATAATTTAGAGAGAACCCAATTTGAAATCAATATATTATTTTTTTATTTTTTTGCATTAAGATGGATTGAAGTTTTAATCTAATGACATCCTAAAATCCATCTTAATAGCGCCCAAGAACAATTAATCCCAAAGAACTATATATATTTTATTAAATTGAGAAGGTTGTTAGGGATGTTTGAATGTTGATAATCATCAGACCGAATTAATGTTTGTTGATAAAATAAATATCTACGTTGAATCGATCAACTGTATTTATTTCCGCATAGTCTATTCAACAACATCACCAACAAACTTTTCACAATTCCAACGGATGACGACCGACGAATTATCACAATTAAAATTTTCCCAACAACATATTGGAAAACAAGCTAGCCCGATGCCCACAATTCTACGGATAGCAAGTTGTGCGAAGAATTTTCAAAACAAATGAAAAAATAAATGATGGACAAAATGATAGGAGTAGTCGATTAGTTCTCATGCCGTAAGATTAAGTGGTGTGATGATCCACCCCACCTGTTAGGAAGTGTCAATGGATATTTTTATTATCGTATTTTTTGAAATTACTCTTATCTATAATTTACTTTTACACTTTAAAATTAAATTTATCAATATTCTATCCTTATCTGTTAAAAATAAATGGATAACAAATAATATAAATATATTAATTAGTTTTCTCATCATACAAAAAAAAAATCAAACTCATTTCTTTTCATATAATTGCCCTCTATTTTATTAATATAAAACTTAAACATAAATTATAGTTAATTTTTTTTAATTTATATGTTGAAAGAAAGAGAAAATTAATTCACAAGATTCAAAGTAATAAATCTTGCATTAGAAAAAATAATTATTAAATAATATAACAATATTTGTATATTAAAAATATATTTAATTATTTCAATAATTTATCTTTAACCGTACACATATTTATAAATAAATAAGTAAAAATACGATTCACAGCATGAGCCGGTGTCCAATGGTCAAATGCCACATGGGGCTTTGCCTTTCCACTTATAATTAATTGACTTTCCTACGTACGTACGGTACGGCTACCCCAGAGTTGAGTTCTTTGAAAAAAAAATAATAAAAGAAAACGAAGCGCCCTAATATCACGTGTTTGCTATATTTCCGTCTCAATTTATGATATTTCAGTCGTCTCCATAATAATCAAATAGAATATCTGCATAATTATTTTTTTAATTCCATAGATGGTTGAATTTTTTTATCATCAAGTAATAAAGAATAACAAATGAAATAATTGCTCTTCAAAATCTACATTGGTAAAGAATTTACAATATTGCAAAAAAAATCAATATTTTTTTATATAATTACACTTCTGAATGATAAAGACTTAATGTTCAAAAATTTTAAGAGTTTAAAAGTATTTTTCATTAAAATTTTCAATTTTTAAAATATTTGATTTTTTTATTGAATGCTTAGTTGAATAAGAATTATAATCAAGTTAAAATTATGAAAACTGGTTTATATAGAGCCTTAGGGTCATTAAAATCGAAGTTTGGATAAAAAAAAAATATAACTCGAACAAATAATATATTGTGCGATCTGAGTAATTAATCGCTTGATTAATCGGATTTATTTTCAAAATATATATGCTCCCAATAATATCCGGACGTTTGTTTTCACAATTTGTAATCAACTAAAAGTTTTTATTATTTTTTAAGCATGAAAGTAATAGTCTAAAATCCTATATATAGTTGTATTCGTAAAGAAATGAACATATATCAACATAAAAATATCCAGTTACTCTACAAGCTAGGCTGTTCTTCACTTGGCATTAATTACTTATTTAATTCACTCAATTCTGTGTGTTGATAAATATTAATACAAATATTGCTCTTTATTTATTTTTTTTCATGCAACCGCGGCCTAACAGTCACATCGGTTTAATATGATCTTGCTTTGCGTCGACAAAATATTACCATGGGTCCTTCGGAGTCGAGGCATGTACGGTAGGGTTAGAGTACTAAAAATATCTCAATGGATCAACTTGTTCTGTAAAAATTCATAGTCATGATCTGTTTCTGTCTCGGACAGTGTAAAACTTATAGATGATCCAAATTTGAGAAAAATTGATCCTAACAAGGATTCCGTTTGAAATTTCTTACATTCACCATCTAACCCTACCGTTACTATTGATAATTGTTTTTTTAATTTATTAATCAAAGAAAGTCAATATATATATAAATGAGATTTAATTAATATTAAATTATTTATAAATAAATAAAAATAATTAATAAATATTTAACTATTTTATATGAATCGGACTAAATTGATGCATGATTCATTTGGGTCATATCGAGTCAACTAATTGTTGACTCGATTTTAAACGGATCAAATAATAAAATGATAATGCCCCGATCTGACATAACTCGACTCAATTCATTGACACTTTCCAATTGTCTTATATATATATAAGTCTAGGTATCTTTGTTACTTATTTTGTGATCGTCTAAATTATTAATACACTGATCATTCGAAAGACTTGATATCCAGAGTGTGGAGGAAAAATCAATGTTAATGATTGTAGGATTTTTGTTGTTGTTCTCTCTAAATAATGTCTACATTACATTTTAGAATTTAAGTGTATATCATATAACTAGATTTAAATATGATAGATATAAACAATTTTTTTATTTGGTAAAGAATATCTTCATTACAGTGTTTTGTAGATGCACGAAAAATAACAATCGCATTCTCCGATTTTCGTACTAAAGGAAAATTTTCATAAGCAGCTTGAATTAATGACTTCGTTATTTTTTTTCCTTTTTAACAATTAAAAATTTGATGTATTCAATCTATATTTGCTTGTTATAAACAGCATTGTTATAATATTATTGTGCGACTCTTTTTCGCGTCTTTCACCGTTGGGAGAAAAACACGGCGATGACTTACGGAAGAAGGACACAGAGATCACCCTCAAGCGTGCATGAGGATATATGTGGATTTGAAATGTACATTTAAAAGTTTTAGTGATTGCGGGGTCTTTAAGATTTCAATAGGCGCAAGCGCCCATTGTTAGTTACCCTAAGCTTTGAATTCTAAGAACATCTGATTAAGAAAGTAATACAAATAAAATAACTAAGTAATTTTAAGTGGTTGCTGTGAGTAAGGGCATAAAAGATATGATTTTTTAAGGTAGTCTACACCTTGTGAATCTCAATTAATGATAGTTCAGACCATGAGTCTCGATTAATAACAACTCAAACCATGAGTCTCGATTAATGATAGCTCAGACCATGTAAATATCAGTACGTAAATGTGATGCTTGAAGCGCTATGCCAGCTCAGCATCAAGGACTGATTATCAGAAAGACGGAGAAGATTTTGATCGTCTTAATTGATCTTCTAGATCATGAACATGAAGTGCTATACCAGCTCATGGACCTAGGCATTCAAATATTTCGATGATTCATATAGAGATACTAAATGGTTACCAAGATACGAGATATTGAGTTAAGGCTCCTTACCAACTCAAAAATTAAGATCATGGTGAATCTTTCAAGATATAGGATGTGAACGCAAGCGCTCTGCCCGCTTAGCATCAATATATGATGGTCCCTTTCTTGGTCTTCACAGATCTTCTAGATTATGAATCTGAAGCGTCGCATTAATTCATAAATCTAGGCATTCAGAGTATCAGAATCAAGATACGAAACATTGAATTAAGACTCATTGCCAACTCAAATATTAAGATCAAGAATTATTTTTTTTTTATTTCGAGTTGAGTTTGATTTACTTTAAAATTGAATTTTATTTCTCATTTGATAAAATTATGTAGTCTTTTATTTTTTTATCATTATTTTTTTATTTGATATTTTAATTTATTTTTATTTAAATTTATTTAACCTTGAATGTTGGGAGTTATTTATTTATTATTCCATTTAGGTTAAGATTGATTTAATTTTTTAAATAATTTTTTATATCTGATGAGAAGAACAAAATATTTATTTTTTTACTTATATTTTTTATTTATTGATATTTGAATTTATTTAATTTCTAAGATGAAGAGTTATTCTTTGATTTTATATGAAGATTGATTTAATTTAAAAATTAAATTTCTCATTATTTGATAAGAAGAAAAAATATTTTCTTTTTATTTATGTAATTCATTTTTATTTGAAATTTATTTAATTTTGAATAAGAGTTATATTTATTACATATATTTTATTTTCATTTGGGCTATTTATCAAAGAAATTTCAAAGAAAATTCAGAAAAATAGAAAATAGCTCAATTTTTAAAAATGTAGCATATTTTTTTTGAATTTAAACCCTTTGATTATTAATTTCCCTTGATGGCAATTGCTCAGAGCTTTTATATAGCCGGCACAAGTCTCATAACTTTTAAAATCAATGACTCACAAATTCATAAAAAATTATACGAAGCTCAAAAAATTATAAAAAATTACAAAAGATGTATTATAAATAGATCCAGATTCTCAAAAAATTTAAAATAAGTCGGAGTAGCAAAAATATAATTTTTTATTTTCTAATCGGATCAGGAATAAAAGAGAAAAAACTGTTATCAAAATTTGCTATTTTTTAGATTTAAAAAAGCTGTAACATTTTACAAAAAATTAAAAAAGTATGAAATCAGCTTTTATAGACTCATACGACTTATATTTATGAGATCTGAAAGTTTAGTATGATTTAGAGCAGATCTCATCATATTTTTCCTTTTTATTATATTTTTAGCCATTTTAGAGCTGATTTTGTGTTTATAAGGCATTCATTTATCTTAAATGGTTTAAATACACTCTTTAGCCTACATCTAACATTCAATGATATTTGTATACAGATTTGAGTCAAAAAAGGAAAAAAAAAATAAAGAAGATCAAATTGCAACTTAAAAACATCAAAGAAAAAGAAGAAAAATCGATATTGCACATCAAAACTTTATCTTTATTGCACAAATCAGAATTACAAACTCTAATATATTCTTGATATCTATATTTACAGGATAATATATCTAGATATTTGGGTTTAATTTTGACCTCAATTCAAAGATTGAATATTATTTTATGTTTAATTTGAGATTCAATTGGTTTTGACAGAATTTTGGATTAGCATTCAGTTTGGGATAAGTTGTGTATCTTGTGCTTGAAGTAGGAGATGAGTTTAAATAGGCCTATGTGGTAGTAGATGAGTGTATCAGATTGCGTTGTACTAAACACTTTCTTTGATTTATCGATTTATAAAATTATCTTAAATTTTATAATTTATCTTGTTTGAGTTTTGTGCAGGGATTAAAATGCAAAATGGATTAGTCATAATAATCAAGACTAATGATGGGATACAAGAGCTTATCAAGACTGCATTAGGCCTAGATTTAGTTAGACTCAAACTGGATTGAAATGGTTAAGATAAATTGAGCTTAAACAACAATTTTTTTTTTCTGCCCAACAAATCGTTATAACGGTTCAGTAACAGTTATAACGATTCATCTCGATACTAAAAAATATTTTAACGCAAAAAAGTTCTCAAAGAGCCAGAGCGAATCGTTGTGTAATGATTAAATAATCATTAAAATGATTTGGCAAATCATTAATGGTTGATCAAATCGTTATAACGATTTAGCACAATCAGGTCCAACAACTATCCTTTCTAAGCCGTTATAACAGTTCCCAAATCGTTATAACGGTTCATTCCGAAAATAATTTTTTCATCTGTTTCAGAAGATCTAGTTTAAAAATATCACCTCTTTCACTGATTAGTAACTGATCCATCTAGCTAAATTATTTTTCCCCGAGAGCTTACTAGCCATATACAAAGTGAGAGAGATAAACTCAAGAGATAGAAATACTTAATTAGTCAAATCCTTGTTTAAGCTCGGTCTAGCTTCACTTCATTCTTCCAACTTGATCCTTCATAATCTACTCTCCTTGTCACTCATCTTTTATTTTGAGTGTGTTGTCACTCTTGTAACCGATAGGCTTGGCAGCCCATTTTTGTGTTAGGGACCAAGTTCTACAAGTGTTAAACTATTTTTTCGTATTTCGGCTCAACCTCAATTATTAGAGATTGGGAGTGCCGGAGACGTAGGCATTATAAGCCGAACTCCGTTACATCTTGTACTCTTATTTGATTTTTTTCTTTTCTTTTCTCTCGTTTCTTTGATTACTATATTCTTGTGAGAATTGAATTGAATTAAATTATCTTCACTACCATTTCATTTGAACACTAAGCCTCAAATCGGTTTATACATTTTTACTTTAGGTTCTTTACAATATTGCATTATTCTAGCCTTTTATACCATATTCCTAGGGCCATCAAAGTGGTATCAGAGCAAGATCTTAGTTTTAATTATTTTATTTATGGTATATTTTTTGTCAAAAATGACCCATTTGATGCATGTGAAAGAACCTCCAACTCTAGCTCTTAATTGTAAACATTTCAATTTTTGAAAGAAATATATGGTGAACTACCTCAACATACTAGACTTTTGAGATATTGTCCAACATGGTTATGTACCACATTATGATCCTAGCAACCTCACATCGACACAAAATGTCAAAGAACTAAAATCTCAAAATGATTATGCCGTCAATGTTATTTTAAATTCGGTTAGCGAAAGAATTGCCAGTGAAATGTAAGAGACCCTATTAAATATATTTGAGGGCAACTCTCAAATGAAAAGAACAAAACTACATAGTCTAGAGTCCGAATTTAAACATTTTTATATACAAGAAGGAGAGTCAATTGAGAATATGTATTCAAGATTAATGCATATTCTAAATGAATTTGATGAAGTTGGAGAATCCTTGTCTAACTTTAAAATTATAGACAAGATTTTTAGAGCAATGATCAGAAAACCAAGATGAGAGAGCATGATAAGCACTTTAGAAATAATGCAAGACACTCTTGGCGAATTCACACATGAAGAAGTGTTTACTCATCTTCTAAGTTTTGACGAGAAACTATGACAAAATGGAGGGCTTACACCAAAACTCAAAACAATCGCACTTCAAGCTCAAAAATCTCCATCACACATACTATTCGAGCAAGACATCATCTAACACAGCTTCTAGAACGATCAAATCATCACAAAGATGTTTGAAAAAATGCTCAATCTAGAGAAGAATCACAATAAAGAGCGAGATGAGAAAGAAATAACGTGCATATACTTCTCATGCCATTAGAAATGTCACATAACACACGATTATTCTTTGGTCTTCCCACATAAGAAGAAGCAAAATTTTAAGAGAATTGATGCTATGTTAGCCACAACCAACCGTGTTGAGAGAAACAAGGATGAAAAAAATTCACTCAACATTGCCCTAATTGTGATAATAGAAGAGAGCTCCACCCGTGATAGATGTTGATGAGATTATAGCAAGAAACAACAGCACCGACTTGGCACATTTGAGATCCTATACGATATTTCCATATCCAAGAATATGAAGATGGACTCATTTGCATCTAAGGTATAATTTTCTCAAGAATTTCAATTGCACAAACAAGTAGTACCTTGCACTACATCCACTTTGGGATGATAGTGATGATGATCTTGTTGAGAATGATGAATTTTGTGTTGAAAATACAAATAATTTGGATGATAAGGTTGAAATAAAACTTTTTTTTATCTAATATAGAGAGTTCTATTCATGATTCATCTTCTCAAAGAGAGATAATTGAGAGACTTGAAAATAAAATTTTAGAGTTTGAATTAAAGATTTAATCTTATGAGTCTAAATTATAAAATCTGGAAAATAATTGTCAAATACACTTAGGTGAAGTTGCAATATTAAAAGTGAAAATGTAAACTTTAGAAACTAAAAATAGAGCACTAAAATTCACATATACTTCAACAAGCATCATTTCAACGAATTTAGATAAATATATGGGTCAAAAACTAGTAACAAATTGGGTCTTGGATATAAGAAATCATCCATGACTTTTATATGTCCTAAAAATAAAGAGAAACAAGTTCAAGAGTCAAATGCATAAATTATGAAATCTAACAATGTTAAATCTTTTAAAATGAATCACAATTATGTTACAATACAAGCAATTTGCTAAAAAGACTAACAAAGAAAAAAAAATTAAGATAATAATGTAACATTTTTTAATCCTAATTGGTCAAATAAAATATATTTTAAAGGACCAGATGGGTATTTTTATCAGTTTAAAAATCAAAATATTTTTCAAAATAAAGCTCAAAGGCATGAGCACAAGCATATTGTTTCTCTAAATACTAAATTTGTTTATAAAGAAAAACCTAAGATACAAACTTAGACATTGAAAGAAAACTACCATAAGTGAAAAGTCTCATACATATATATTTTATAATTATTGTTATCAAATTGGTCATATTTCACTTGATTGTAAAATTAGGAAGGAAAACAACATTACAAATGTTATTTGATTTCTTAAGATTAAAAATTAGATATCTCAATACTTAATTTCCCCTTCAATCATTATATACCACATATATAGGGGGATTTAGCAAATTTTTAAAATAAACGTGTTTCAATTTATTCATTTTTTTGGAAGAAGTTTAAATTATTTATCTTATACACGATGCATATATTAAGGGGGGCAATCAATTTAGGGAGGAGTTAAATTGAAATAAATTCTTTATTCGCACCCTTTTGCCCGATTTCCAAAAAGAGGGAGAAGTTTTTGATTGAAATTCACATATCATATGTTATATCTATGCACAAATGCATGTTTTGTAAATCGACAAAAGGGGGATATTATTGTACTAAACACCTTCTTTGATTTGTCGATTTGCAAAACAATCTTGAATTTTATAATTTATCTCGTTTGAGTTTTGTGCAGAGATTAAAATGCAAAATGAATTAGTGCACAAAAATCAAGACTAATGATGGGATACAATAGCTTTATCAAGACTGCATTAGGTCTAGATTTAGTTAGACTCAAACTGGGTTGAATTGGTTAAGATAAATTGAGCTTAAATAACAAAGAAAAATATTTCTGCCCAGCAAATCATTATAATGGTTCAGTAATCGTTATAATAGTTCATCTCAATACTAAAAAATATTCTAAGATAGAAAAGCTCTCAAAGAGCCAGAGCGAATCATTGTGTAACGATTAAGTAACCGTTATAACGGTTTGACAAATCTTTAACGGTTGATCAAATCCTTATAACGATTCAGCTCAATCAGGTCCAAGGGCTATCCTTTTTAAGTCGTTATAATGATTCATGCCGAAAATAGTTGCTTAATCTATTTCAGGAGATTTATTTTGAAAGTATCACCTCTCTCACTAATTAGTAACTGTTTACCCCTGAAAATTCGGGGAAATTAAAAAGGCAACTTGGGACAAAAGTTTTAAAAAAAATTCAAGGAGAAATTTTAAAAGCCCGAAGAGACTTAATACAAGTTCAGAAACACCAAGGGATAAGAAGAATTCAGTGAAATGCTCAAAAATCAAAATTCTTAAAAAAAGAATTAAATGCTGAAACTCTACAAATTCAAATCGAAAACCTCTTCGAAACCTAAAATCTCAAAACTCAAATTTTATGGCAAAATCAAATTCTCCATAAAATTCAGAGAATTTTCATATATTACTTGATATTTTTTGAGTTACGGAAGTCAAATAAATTCCAAATTATCGATTAATATAATGAAAAATTAATTGATCAAGCGTTAAAAATTAATTGATGCTTGACCAAGGGGTAAAATGGTAAATAAAAATTACCATAAATTTTGTTATATTTCAAAGAATGTTTGAGAAAATTTTGGTACAATTTAGATAAAGAGATCTTTGAGAAACAATTTAAAAGCAAAGGAGAAATAAGAAAATCAGCAAATGGAGGGCTCCAATTAAAAATCAAAATGGAGAGGGGCTAAATTCAAAAATTCCCATGTTGCTACAGTACCCGGGCTACAGTACCGAGAGTCTCCACTGTTTCAAAACCGAAAATGAAGTCTATGGTCCCGTGCGACGAAAACCCACATATTATATACCGTTGGAAAGAGCACGGTGAGGAGAACACAAATGAGATAAAGAACTTACAAAATGGTTGAGCGGTTTGGGAGAAAACTGAAGGGGAAGTTTCCGATCCAAAAATAAAATCGAGCAATCCGAGCCATAATTGATCAAATTGACACTTCAAACACCTTCTCCATGGTCACAAGAGATTATTTGAGGGCTTGGTTGAATTTCATAAGCTTTAAATTGGTGAGACCACAAACTCGCAAATCGGGTCAAAAACTGAGTTGGTCAAACTCTATAACAGAGCATTCTATTGATTGAATAAACATTATAGGTCAAATCCTGGGATCAATTAGATGCTAATCAAGCTTTGAAATACAAGAAATGGTGAAGAAATGAAGAAGAACGGCTATGAGGCTTGAAATCGGGTTTGAAAGCAAAAATGGGTATCGGGTGCATAATTGTGATCCGGCAAGGTCCAAAATACAGGAAGGGAGTGAAAAGAACGTGTTTGAAGCTCTACAACCTTCTAGAAATCTCTAGAATCATCTGGTGACCAAGTGGTGGTTAGGGATGACAAATTTATAAATTTTCAACAAACATAACAAACTCCACTTGTGCCCCACTTGTGCTCTCAGCTGTTAGAGCACATTTAAAACACTTAGAACTGGTTTAATACACCACAAAACGTTCAGAAGAGTATGAGAAGATGAATGAAGGGAGTTGGTGCATAAATTGGTCAAAGAAAAGTCAAACCGATCTCATACACCCATCTATCATCCTTTAGGCCTATATAAACCCCTCTCTTCCTTCAAACACAAGAGACACAACCCATCCCAAGATGAATGCTAATCCAAAACGCTACCAAAACCAATTGAAGCTCAAATTAGATAAAAAATAAGATCCAATCTTTGAGTTGAGATCAAAATCAAGCCCAAAGATACAAGATTCAATCAATTCCTCTTCTACTCAAGCTACAAATTAGGTCTAGGTAGGTCTCTCTTCTGTAAATATAGATATCATGAGTGTATTGAAGCTTGTAATTTTGATTCGAGCAATAAAGATGAAATTTTTCATTCGCAATATCGATTTTTCTTCTTTTTTCTTCTTTTTCTTGATGTTCTTATGTTGCAATTCAATCTTTTTTTATTTTCTTTCTTTTCTTTTAGCTCAAATCTGCATACAAACATCATTGAATGTTAGATTGAAGCTAAATGATGCATTTAAACCGTTTAAGATCAATGAATCCCTTATAAACGCAAAATCAGCCCTAAAATGACTGAAAATGCAATAAAAATAAAAATGGGACGAGATCTATTCCAAATTTTATAAAACTTTCAGATCTTGTAGAAATAGGTCATATGAATCCATAGAAATAGTCTTTTTAGATCTGAAAATCAGCAAATACCGGTACAGCATTTTCCTCTTTTGCCCCTGGTCTGATTCAAAAATAAAAAATTATATCTCTGCTACTCCGATTTAATTAAAATTTTGTGAGAATCTAGATCTAGTTATTTTACATCTATCTGTAAAGTTTCATAATTTTTGGAGTTTCGTATGATTTTATATAAATTTATGAGTCCCTAGCTAGTAGATTATAATAATCTAGTTAATAGTATAATAAAATAAAAATTCTTTGAAGCCTTGGTCCCGGCTTGACAAAGCTGTTTGTATCGGGTTTTAAAGTTTTATAATGCTAGTGCCGGCTTGATAAAAGCCGTGAGTGTTAGCCTTTCTAAAATAAAAATCGAGTAATTTGTTAAAAGTATAAAAATAAATTTTTATTCCGATAAATCATAGAACTCTTTGAAACTTTGGTGCCGACTTGACAAAGCTGTGTGTGTTGAGTTTTAGAGTGATATTATACTAATATTGTTATATTAAAATATAAAAATAATATTTTAAAAAAAAAATCCTTTCAAAAAAATATATAGAAAATATATTCATCCTAGTCAATTTTTCCGTTGAATATAAAATCCTTTTAAAACTCATTAAAGATAGCTTTAAATAAAAATATTCTCAAAATGAAAGTTATTATAAATATACTTCTTAACAGGTTTATGATTTTTTTGAAATATTTTCTTAAGTAGATTTTTTAAAAAATATTCAAAATATCCTCAGCTGTCCAGTTCAGTCTTTTATCAGAAAAGAATTAAAAACCTGTACCGATCCGTCAATATGATGTATATATATTATTTTATATTCTTCAAGTACATATTAAGATAAGCTTTTATAAAAAAATTCATACAAAAATACGTTGTAAATACCTTCGAAACATGCGAATTAATTCTGAGAGCTCCTGATTTTCAGAACCATCCTCTGTTGGTATTTTGCCCGAAACAGTACTTTAAAGTGCTCAAAATTGTTCGCAACATCTCATTTTATTTTTTTGTCAAATAAAATCAGGATGTTATTAATCAATTTCTCTCTAAAAAAAAAAATCAAAAAACAGTATTATCTGCTGAAGTCTTCGTAAGTTTTCAGATTTGTCCGTTGTTGATATTCCTCCCGAAATAATATTTTAGAGTATTCAAATTAAAAAATATTCAAAATAAAAGTTGTTCATAATATTGTCATTGATATTTTTATCAAATAAAATTAGTATATTACTAATACATTTTCTGAAAAATCGAAAACAATCCCTGACTGATCGTATTTTCTTTGCCGTTGAAAATAAAAAATAAAATAATAAATAATAAAAATAAAATAAAATAAAATAAATAAAAATACAATACTTAAGCATTAAATAAAATTCTAAATTAAATAATTTCAAATAAAAATGAAAATTAAATAAAATAATAATAATAAATAAATAAAATAATAGAAAGAAAATAAAAAATAATAAATATAACTCTTATTCAAAATTAAATAGATTTAAAATTAAAAAATAAATTAAATAAATAAATATACAAATAAAAAATAAATAAATGACTTTACCCTTCTAATAAAAAAATTTTTAATTTTAAAATTAGACCAACCTTCAACTAAAATAAAAATAAAATAAATAAAAATAAAGAAATAAAATTAAATCTTTGAAATTAAATAAATATAAAAAAAAACACAAATAAAAGAAGTAATAATAAGAAAGTAAATGACTTGATCTTTCTTATCAAATAAAAAAAATCAATTTCAAAATTAAAACAAATTTCACCTAAGATCAAAATCAAAATAAAATAAAATAAAAATCAATTTAAAATAAATCAAACTCAATAAAAAAAAATCAATTCTTGATCTTGATATTTGAGTTGGTAAGGAGCCTTAACTCAATATTTCATATTTTGAAAATTATTCAAGTCTCTACATGGATCATCGAGACTTTGAATTCCTAGATTTATGAATTGGCACAACGCTTCAGATTCATAGTCTAAAAGATCAGCAAAGACAAAAAAAGGGGCCAAATCCTGTCTTTCTGATTCACCGAATCTTGATGTCGAGCGGGCAGAGCGCTTGCGTTCACTTCTTATATCTCAAAAAATTCACCTTGATCTTGATATTTGAGTTGGTAAGGAGCCTTAACTCAATATCTCATATCTCGGGAACCATTCAATATCTCTACATGGATCATCGAGATATCTGAATGCCTAGGTCCATGAGCTGGCATAGCGCTTCATGTTCATGATCTAGAAGATCAGTTAAAGACGATAAAAATCTTCTCCGTTTTTCTGATAACCAGTCCTTGATGCTGAGCTGGCATAGCACTTCAAGCTTCACATCTTGCGTACCGATATTCACATGGTCTGAGTTGCCATTAATCGAGGCTCATGGTCTGAGTTGTCATTAATCGAGACTCATGGTCTGAACTGACATTAATTGAGGTTCACAAGGTGTATACTACCTTAAAAAGTCCATATCTTCTCTGCCCTTTCTTACAACGACCACTTAAAATTGCTTAACTATTCTATTTATTTTTTCCTTTCTTAATCAGAGGTTCCTCGGGTTCAAAGCCTAGGGTATTTAACAATGGGGGCTTGCGCCCATTGGAATCTTAAAGACTCCACAATCACTAAAAAAACCTTTAAATGTGCATTCCAAATTGATATAAATATACCCAATGCACACTTAGAGGGATCTCCTTGTCCTTCTTCCGCAATTCATCATCTAGTTCCTTTTTCAGGGCGGTGAGAGGCGCGAAAAAGGGTCGCACAGTAACTGATCCATGTAGCTAAATCATATTTCCTTGAGAGCTTACTAGATGTATACAAAGTGAGAGACATTAGCTCAAGAGATACAAACACTTAATTAGGCAAATTCTTATTTAAGCTCAGTCTAGTTTCTATCTATTCTCCTTGTAAACTATTTTGAGTTGTAGTGCTCACCTTTCTTGAGTGTGTTGTCACTCACTTTTTATTTTGAGTCTGTGGTAACTCACATTTTTTAGTGTGTTGTCACTATTATTACTAATAGGCTTGGCAACCCATTTTTTTGTTAGGGACCAAGTTCTACAAGTATAAATTTATTTTTTAATATTTCAGCACAACCTCAATTGTTAGAGGTTGGGAGTCCCGGAGACGTAGGTATTGTAAGCCGAACTCTGTTACATCTTATGTTGTTGTTTGATTTTTTTTTTCTCATTTCTTTGATTGCTATATTTTTGTGAGAATTGAATTAAATTAAATTGTCTTCCGCTGACATTTTATTTGAACACTAAGTCTCAAATCAGTTTATATATTTATACCTTAGGTTCTTTATAATCTTGTATTATTCTAACATTTTATACCATTTTCCTAGGGGCATCAGATTGATTTGATTTTTCTTTGATCAATTCATCCTCTCATATTATCTGATCGTTTTGTGGTGTATTAGACAAGTTCTAAGTGTTTGGAATGTGTTCTAACAGCTGAGAGCACAAGTGAAGTTTATTTTGATTGTTGAAAATTTATAAATTCATCATCCTTAACCATCATTTTGTCATCAGATGATTCTAGAGATTTCTAAAAGGTTCTATAGCTTCAAACACGTTCTTAACATATCCTTCTTGCCTTTTAGTCCTTACCGGATCCCAATTATGCCACTCGAGACCCATTTTACCTTCAAAACCCGATTTCAAGCCCATAGTCATTCTTCTTCATTTCTTCATCATTTTTTCATCATTTCTTGTGTGTTCAAAACTTGATTTGCATCTAATTGACTCCAGAAATTGATCTATAATATTTATTCAATCAATAAAATGCTTCGGTATAGAGTTTGAGCAACTCGATTTTGGACCCGATTTGTGAGTTCGTGGTCTCACTAATTTGAAACTTTTGAAATTCAACCAAGCTCTCAAACAATCTTTTGTGACCATGAAAAAAATGTTTGAAGTATCAATTTGATCAATTATAGTTCGGATTGCTTGATTTTATTTTTCGATTGGAAACTTCTTCTTCATTTTTCTCCCAAACCGCTTTACCATTTCATGAGTTTTTCGTCTCTTTATGTTTTCCTCTCCCTGTTCTTTCTAACGGTATATAATATATGAGTTTTTATCGCACAGGACCATAAGCTCCATTTTAGGATTTTGATGACAAGGAAGAAAATCGGGATTACTGTAGCAACCGGGAGAATTTCAAATTTGGCCCCTCTCCATTTTGATTTTTTAATTAGAGCCCTTCATTTGCTGATTTTTCTTATTTCCCTTTTACTTTTAAATTATTTCTCAAGGGTTCATTTTAAAAAATATCTAATTGGTTATATATATATATAGTTAGTGAGAGAGATATAGAGTATTGTGAAAACATTTGCATTTCAGCCAATATGTAATCAGATCTAAAATTATATTTTAAAATTTCAAAAATTTTAATTTATGATTTTCATTAAATTCTTCATATGAAAACCTTATGAGATACAAAAATTTGAAATGTTTTGAGTTTTTTAAATCACTCATTTGAATTTGTGAAAAAATAACACAAATATTAAATATTTATTATTATTTTTAGAGCTGGTTTTTCAAAAATTCAAAAGAATGGGTTAAACAACTCAAAATAGTCCAAATTTTTATATCCCACAAGGTTTTCAAATGAAAATCATAAGTTGAAAATTTTGAGATTTTAAAATATAGTTTTTGATCCATTTGTATATCGGCTGAAATGCAAACATTTTCACTATAGTCCATCTCTCTCTCTCTCTCTCTCTATATATATATATATATAGAGTGGAGATAGCGTGAGCTTAAGCTCACGGAGGCCTTCCGTGAGCTTAACTCAAAAAACATATTAAATCATCTCGAAATTTTAATTTATCATTCTCATTAAATTCTTTATATGAAAATCTCATAGGATGCTAAAATTTGGAGCGTTTTGAGCTTTTTAAGTCGCCGTTTTTAATTTTTGAAAATGATGTTCAAGTATTGAATATATTATTATTATTTTTAGAGCTGATTTTCAAAAATTAAAAACGGTGACTTAAAAAACTCAAAACGCTCCAAATTTTTGCATCCCATGAGATTTTCATATAAAGAATTTAATGAGAATGATAAATTAAAATTTTAAGATAATTTAATATGTTTTTTGAGTTAAGCTCACGGAAGGCCTCCGTGAGCTTAAGCTCACGCTATCTCCACTCATATATATATATATATATATATATATATAAGGACTGGATTCGGTGATTTCATAAGTATTTTGACTCGAAATACTTATGGCTCAAATTTTAAATTTTTTTGCTTGAAATTTCAATTTAAATATCTCAAAATTTTTTCATATCATAATCTTGTAGATTATTAATTTTTATCAAATTTAAAGGTAGTTTACTATGCTTAATAAATTTTGAAAGATGACTCTAAAAATAATTAAAAGTATTCATTTTTATAGGCCAAATTTTGCTATCTTTCAAAAATTATTAATAATTTACAAGATATGAATTTTTTATCTATTTAAATTAAAATTTTGGACGCGGAATTTTAAAATTCGAGCCGTAAATAATTGGCCGAAGTGCTTATGAAATTACCATAGCAATACTCTCTCTCTCTCTCTCTCTATATATATATATATATATGGAGACCTTACGGTTCTTCATGAAACAAAAAGATGTTTTGTTTCACTTGTAAATTTCATAAATCGAAAGCTCGGAATATCAATCTAATTAGTCCATAATAATCTAGATATTTAAAACAAGTCGAATATCAAAATTTACTATTTTTTGAGGTTTGTAACTATTTTTTTGGACTTTTGAAAAATAATAATTTTCTAGGTGCACATATCATTTTTATTTTTATTATTTTTGGGGTATTTTTTAAAAATAAAAAAAATAGTAAGAAAGATTTAAATGTAATCAAATTTGATATTCCATAAAATTTGAATATGTAGCTTATGTTTGATGAATTAGATTGAGAATTTGAATTTCGATTTTGTGAGATTTGTTATGCTGAAGCAAAATGTCTTTTCGCTTCGCAAGTACCGTAAGATCTCTATATAATAATTTATAAATTTGAGTGGATCATTTGCACCAATATAACAAAGATAACTCCGTTACCGATTTTACTCACTATATTTTACAAAATTCATATCCAAACTATAATTGTATTGCATTACGAAATGCTTCGTAGTATAACTGCTTTTATTATGACCATTCTTACAAAATGAAATTAAAAATGAAATACTGTGCTGTTTTGGATTAGATACTCCGTTTTTAAGTCCATGATCCGGATTCCGGAACAGGCGAAAAACAAACATACCACACATTTTGCCATACAGATGCGCCGCGGGATACCCGAACCGTAACGCCCAGGTGCAAGCATGCAGTGCCTGACATCTTTAATTCAATGGAAGGAGGAGATAGGGAAATAGAAAGTATGAGCAAGAGCAATGAAGCAAGCAAGCAGAGCAGCGACCAAGCAATGCTCCAATAATGAAAACTGGTTCCAACTTCCAAGTCTAACACTGCAATGATTTCATTTGCCTCTCCCCTGTGGTCAATCATGCCACATGCGTCTTGCAATCATACTCTCTCTCTCTCTCTCTCCTTTCTATCCTGTTAGTTTGTCAGACGGGCTTTGTTATTGTTACTTTTTTATCTCCATTTCCAGCAAGAGCGGGAGGGAATGTTTCTGCAGTAGAATATTGCTTAGAAGTAAAGATAGCATCTTCATCTTGGGGCGGTCGCATGCATAATCATGCTACCAATTCCATGCATAATCATGCCCGTAATGATTCAACACAAGAGAATGAGTAGTGTCGTAAAAAAAATCCGAACAGATTAAATCTGACCCGTAAAATTCGTCTTCACAAACCGATTCGTGCTTAAATCCGATCTAATTCGTATCCGGGAAAACCCATGAATCTATAATGAGTTGCGGTCAAAAAATAAAAAAAAATCCGTCTAAAACCTGACCCGCCCAAATCGCCCAAACCCGACCCATCATTTTATTTGAATTTTTGAACATTTTATTTGAATTTCTACTTGATTTTTTGAGTCGTAAAAAAATCGATTTTTTTTTTGTCAAGAATATTAATAGTTATATATTTTTAATAATTATTTTTTGATTTTTGGAATTTTTGAGAATTTGTTTGAATTTTTTGAGTTACTTTTGAATTTTGGAAAAAAATGACCTGCTCGAGCTGTTGGACCTGTCTTGACTCGTCTCTTGGACCAAACCTGACCCGCCACATCAACCCATCCGACTCATGGTTCTAGGACGAATCACGGTCGCACCATCTCAAATACGACCCGTACTAACCCGTCGTCCCGACCTAATCCGTTAACTCATTCTAACCCGTCCCCGATCCGATCTGTTTTTAAAACACTAAAACGAGGATAATAGAAAAGCTAGAGCTATCTAACCGGGTACCGGTACAGCGCAACAACTAAGGCCATGTTCGGCCACAAGACGGGAATGAAAATGAATATAGTATTTGAACTGATTTTTACTATTTATACGAGAAATAAAATATTGAGTCAAACTCAATTTTTTTTTCCAACTTTTTTCTCAAGTGCTGAACGGGCCCTAACAGTGTTGCGTGTTTGAATGATTGGTGTAACCTACCTAAGTACACAATAATGGCTTCCAAGAATTGACCAATGGTGATAACTAAAGATTCACTTTATTGGTTCTTGATTTTATTTGTTTACTGTACTAACACAGCATCATTTAACTTAATTTTTTTGATGAAAACTTTTTAACTTTGTATTGAAGCTAGGACAAAAAGAAAGGAAAATAGTCTAGAGGTGGCAAAATTCGACCCGACCCGACAAACTTTGTATTTTTTGAAGCGATATCAAATGACCTTCAACGAAAAACGAAAGGAAAATGCCACCTCTAGAAAATACCCGGTCACGGACCACACAATGTTGATTTTTTAACCAATAGAAGTATATTACATCGTTCTTATTAATTATTTAAGAATTATGTTTGGCGAAAAGACAAACATATGCATGCATTTTCCAGAATGCGTTCGAGACTAAAAAAAAAATAATAATGGACCCGGGCTTAAGATAAATAAATAAATAAATGAACCTGGATAGCTATTTCAAAGACCAAAAGTCAAAGACCAAAAGTAAATGATGGAAAAAAATAGGTTGCAAAGGAAAAAAAAATAAAGATTTTTACTTGTTCAATTAAAATTTAATCCAAAACTAAATTTTCATAAAATATGAAGATAAACTTCAAATAAATTGCAAGTATGAATTTGCAATGCCTGCTACCATATAAATTTTTATAGCCGCCTAGCCAGTAGCTGTAAGACCATATATAGGTTGATAAGTTTTGGAAAGAGAATAATTAACTAACAAAATTTATATCTTTTATTGAAAAATAATAGTTGTCTGTCTTAAATTTATTTTCACGAGCTTAATATTTTAATATAATTTTTTTTCAGATGCAACAATCCTGCATTGGCCCTACCAATTATTGGGGGGGGGGGGGGGGGGGGGTGTAATGACATCAGGTGAGCATGCATCTTCCATAAATCTTAATCATCAGATGTAAGAGAATATTTTTCTGTGCTACAATGAATAATTTTGTGATATAAAATTAGTAACACAGAACATATAATATTGTTCCTCAATATACAATTAAGGAATATGTCCCAAGCCTTTCTCTTTCACCAGACCACATTTATTCTTTCTCAGGTGAACACAAATCCCTGCAAATATACTGGTGACCCACAAGCACTACATGTCACATGGTTATGTCAGGTGGATAAAGAATTGATCCTTATTTACCAGTTCTAAGAATAAAATAATTTAAAGATTTCAGAAATATATTGACGTTATCCGTATAAAGGTCTCCCGGTTCCAACAAAAGAGGTCGAACATATCCCTAATTTATTCCGATTTGTAATTATTGCGTCTTAGAACTGAAGTTCTCTTGCATTTTGGATTTTTTGAACTTTTCATAGAATGAAGAAAAAAATGAGAAACTTTATCCTTCAAACAAAGGGCATTCATACGACAATGACATTCATTGCTAGCTTGACTTCTCGTTTCCATCTTTAATCCGAACAAAATCTACGACAAATCCGCATGCTTATTGGGTAATCATGAAAAACCTAATGATCATTATGGTAAAATTCATATCATCTCCATTCAATTTTAGAATGGAGATATTCTCATAAATTCGCAATCCTTACCCCTGAGATCCTTAATCCAATATACCAAAAAAAAAAAAAAAAAATCAAAGAACGCCTAAGACTCGGGACAATATCAATAGACATCTTTACATCTAAGTTATTTTTTCATACAGTTGCGACTATAGATTCCTCTCATAAGTTCCCTCGATGGAGGTCAGAGACGGAACAAAAAATGATTAGTAGGATGTTCGGATAAAAAAAAATGTCGGGATAAAAGAAAATTTCTTTTTTATTATACTAAAAAAGATAAAATTTATTTTTTAGTGGATCAAGGAGTGCTCGGAGCTGATTGACACCAGCCTTAGTGGCAAAACAATTCTTCTTTTCTAAAATTCTTCTGGTTCATGTCACCGTAGTCTCCCTTTTTAGTGGAAATTGGAGAGCAAGCAAATTCTTAACTGATGGTAGGGTTGCAAACGGATCGGATACGGACGGATAATGTTTCTGTATTCATATCCGTTATAATTTTTTGGATACGAATACGGATCGGATATTCAACGGATATCGGACGGATACATATATAAATACGGATATATTTCGGATATTAAGTAAAAATATTATATATATCATTAAAAAATAATTGCATATTATTTTTGATATAATTATTAATTATAAAAGTTAAATATTAATTATCATTATATTAGTAGTTCAAATATATAAATGAATTATCAAAAAACATAATACATTAGCACAAATTATATATAAAATTAGTTAGATTTGTAATGTATGCAAAAAAATATAATTAAAAACACATACTGAGATTTTTTTCGGATATGTATTCGAATAAAATTGTATCGGATACCTTCGGATAATGTCGGATATTGACGGATAATAGTTAAACGGACGGTTACGGATAGGAAATAACCAAACTATATCTATATCCGTTAAAAATTTTCAAATACGGTTACGGATTTCTTCGGATACGAATACGAATACGAATCGGATAATTTTTATCATTTTTCGAATCGGATCACGGATAAAATCAAATATTTTATCTCTAAATGATAGTAACAGAGTGAATTCATTGTTTGTAGGCAAAAGTCAAAACAAAGTACATGCTTTTCCAGATCGAAACCTACCAAGTACCAACATGCCGTGAACAGAAGAACATAGAGATAAATGAATCAGCCGTTCAGTAAACAATGTGGTGTTGTTTTTTTAACAGAGAGAAAAGTACCTCACTAAATCATTATTATCTACAAGTTTGAACTAGCTTGGAATTGGACCTGTACCAGCCAATCTCAGAAAATCTCGGCCCAATATTCAATTTGAGGCTTTGGTGTTACTATTTTATCAGATACCATCTCTTAGTCTCCTATATTCTATGTACATGAATGATGGGCTGAATCATATATAGGGATCAAATATGACAACAATCCGTGACATTAGAATTTACTGTCTTCTAATTTAAACAATTTGTATAGTTAATATGACAAGGGTGAAGTCCCGAGTTTGAATTGCATAGTTGCCTCCAGAAAATCACTGTACTAATGGTCTATAAGGCATTCAAACGGCCTTCTTTTGAATTGGTGCGTCTGTTACATTTGAGCCACAATTCAAAACAAAAATACAAGGTCAAGAGAAAATTCTCATGTCCAATGGGCTCTGTCTAAGGAAATAACAATCATACAGAGGAAGCTTATATACGTAATGACAAGACGACCAGTCATGAGACCTTTATTCCAAATTCTTCAAGACCGACCGGTTAAAAACTGAGGACAATAATTTAAGAGAGACCAATAACTTTCCCTGTGGCAATATCAACATCTATATAAAAAAAGCAAGGTCGGGTGGGGAGGCCCGGCATGGTGCTCATTGTCCCGACAAGCGGGTAAATGAAACCTGCCCCAATACTGGCTCGAACATCCCTTATTGGTATGGTGAATCCAGCAGGTGCACCTTTCAGAGAGGGAATGTGGGAGAAAGTACTGGGTCTTGGCCATGCATATTGGTAGACCCGAGAAACCCTGCTTCTCAGCCTTCACAAAAAAAAAACCAAGAGAACATCCCTGAACTTCACGCAAAGGAAAAAGAATAATATGTTGTCATCAAACTATTCATGTCAGATTGGAGTATGATTGGCTGGATTGTCACAAAAGCAATTTACTTCCACAAAAACAAGCATTTTTGTTGCAAATAGAACCACTTGGTATCTTTTCAAAATTCAAAAGTCCAGCTTGGTGTTCAATGAGCAAAGGTTAGATTCCTACATACTGTTCAGAGTATTCAACGCCAGCAGCACCATACGACTTGGCTATTGACTCAATCTTATTTTTAATACTGATATCGAGAGGGTACAAAAATTTTAATATCTGTGATTGGCTCTCACATGCTTTTTGCACAGCAATCCCAAGGTCCACCTGAAAAAGATACCAAAATTAATAATAACAAACTCAAACATGTATCATAAAGAAAATATGATACATATGATATGTTGCTCCAATATTATTGTTTATGCTGTTCAAAGTGTACCAATTTACACCAAATCCCACTTTCAGATGAACCCCAATAAAGAAGTCCAATCAAAATGATCAACAAAAAATTTTAAGTCAATTCACATATATTTCTTGTAGTCCTGTAGTATAATGCTAATACCATCATGACATGATGTTAGCACCAATAACTTCCATCCTTGTATTGGCAACTCGACCGTCAGGCCCACAACTAAGAAAACAGAACCAATAACTTGAACCAACAATAAACAAACAAAATGAATGACAATTATCAACTCATAATGAGAAGGCCTTGAAAAAAATGTAATTAGGTAGGAAGAAGTTTAAAAAAAAATACTAACCGCTCCTTTTCCACCATGAGCATGATGGGTACAGACGACAGCATCAAAGGCCCCGGCTCTGAGTGCGGCATCCCTTACCACATGCATCTCAGCATCAGAATCTGTCGCAAACTTATTAATTGCTACCACAACATTCACCCATACCCCTTTGTATTCTCTATATGCTTCACAAGGTTCACACACCCAGCCTCAACAAGTGCCACACTCTCTTCCAAATATGCCTTATCCAAAGGCTTTCCAGCCACCACATCAGGGCCACCACCATGCATCTTAAGGGCCCTAATGGTTGCCACAATAACTGCACACAGTGGTACCAGTCCACTGTACCGGCACTTAATATTCATGAACTTCTCAGTACCAATATCTGCTCTGAAACCTGCTTCAGTCATTACAAACCCATTTTTACCGACTAACTTAAGGGCAATTTTGTCCGCAACAATTGATGAATTACCATGTGCAATGTTTGCAAATGGGCCAGCATGAACCAACACTGGAGTTCCCTCAAGGGTTTGCATTAGAGTTGGATTAATTGCATCCTTCATCAAAACTGTCAAGGCACACCTACACCAAGATCATCAGCGGTTATTGGTTCACCAGATTTACTATTACCGATTACCATATTTCCAAGTCTTCCCTCATGTCAGCTAAGGAGGTGGTCAGTGCCAACACAGCCATAATCTCACAGGCAACTGAGATGTCAAATCTCATCTCTCTCTACTCCCTCATGTCAACTGATGGACTCAAGATCAATGTCCAACCGAGCAAATTTTTTTTATTTCATCAGGTGTTAGCTCATCTGGGTTTGTTTTTGAAATGCCAAGCTTCTTTAGCCGCCGAAGCATAACATCAGCAAATGTTCTTTTGCCTTGTTTATTTGGTGGGCATAATCTATTAAAAATTAAATTTACCTATCAGATGACATCATTTTCTCACCGGCATAATCTATTAACAATTTGACCTCACATAATAAAAGCATTTTCTATAAAACAACTAAGATCCATATCTTAAGGCTGGGAGCAAGTATGTGGCTATTCTGCCATGTAGACCTGTCAGTGGCATAGAAATTATGCCATTTTTATATTAGCTTCATTTCAGTTTTAATATATATTCATAGATAAAGAAAAAGATCCCTGGTAGCAATGAAAAATAGGAAAAATCATGTTATCAATTATTTCTTTCGCATATACAACAACTTGATCGGGTTTCATTTCTAGCCTACCCCAATTTATTTGAGATTAAAAGGCTTTGTTGTTGTTGTTGTTGTTGCATATACAACAATTTGTTGGTTTGCCAAGGAAAAAAATATTAAGGTCTCACAATTCATCAACTAGCAGAGATACCTGTTGAAAAGGGCCTTGTCGGACTGAGAGGTCTCATGAAAAATGCGGGTGTCAATGGCCGCTGCCAGGAGATTATTTGCAGCAGTGATGGCATGTATGTCTCCTGTCAGGTGGAGGTTAAACTCATCCATCGGTATAACCTGGTTGTACACACCTCCTGCTGCTCCACCTTTTATGCCGAATGTGGGGCCCTGTGATGGCTGACGGAGGCAAGTAAAAACCTGTATATAAGGGAACAGGTAAAACGTACTTAGTGTGGCCTACTGATAGATAGGGTTCTAGAAGAATCATTTTGAGTAATAATTTGTCCAACCCAGTACTGTAGTAACAAGAATACTATAATTCAAGCATAATTCCAAAATAATTCTCTTCTTTACAATTCAAAAAATATAAAAAAAACTGATATAGTGATATTTGCAGCAAATAAAAGAAATTGTGAATTCAATGAAAAATATGAGCACAATTTGCATACTTGTAAAACTTGCTAAGTCGGGAAACTATGAGTCTTAAATAGATTATTGATGAACAGCCAATTAATCCATTATTTTGTTCACAGTAATGATGAAAACTAATAACATAGGTACTATGAAGCGTGCAAACATTAGCCCACCAAGACTTGAAAGCTACCAAGTAGCCACTATCTACGAAAGAGGTTAGGTAGGTTAGTAACAAAAGGTGATTCTTGCTTTTCCTTAGTTCAACAGAGCTTCTAATCTCAATCACTCACTGCCCGCTCCAAAAGAATGACGAGAACAAATTCTAGTAAATATCATATCTATATTTCCATCTCAAAAAATACTTTTTTTCCACAAGGAATCATAATGTCCTTCTATGGGATCACAGGTCTATTCATGAGTTCGAGTTTATGATGAAGAAATTGAGTAACTAATAAGAAAAAGAAAAATGTTCAGAAGCAAGCAAGGGAATATGCCTGAGTGATCAGTTGTCAGATTTGAGTGCTCGTGCTTTTCACAAAAGGCATTTTCACTAAAATGCGTTCATACAATTGTTATTTGTTAACTGGATAAATGAAAGCAACTTATCATGTAAAATACTATGAGGAAACAAGCACCTCAGTTTACTGACAAAATTTTAGTTAAATTAATCAATCAATCATGCTCACATGACCAACCTTGACTATAAGTTGACTAATTCTCCTTGTCCACAATTACCAAAACAAATTGTTATCGAGGATTTCCAATAACAATGAGAAAACTGGCATTATCAAATAATAAAAGAATGTTATATAGACAGTACTAGAACTGTCTCTCTTTCTGTTAGGAATGAGAAAAAAAAAGAGTGAATGCATTTCCTCACGAGGCACAGTCGCACACAAAGCATTGTCCATTAAACAGCGTGTACTTGACACAAACGAATGAAAGGCGAGAGCGAGACCTTTTTATCATGGAAGGCACCGAGCGCTTGGCAGAGACCAACTGTGGTTGTAGACTTCCCTTCTCCAAGGGGATTCGGAGTAATTCCTCCCACCACCACGTAAAACCCATCCTCCGATCCTTGTAGTTCGTCAAGCACCGACAAAAGCACCTAACAATTAAATAATTTGTCAAAATCGCAACCTTGAATAAAGAAATCGGAGCAAAAGATCCAAATGTGAAAGAAAAGGAGGATTCCATAACAAAGCTTCAACCTTGGCCTTGTATTTCCCGTACAAATCGTAGTGCTCGGGACTGAGATTGAGAGTCTCCGCTATTTCAGAGATGGGGAGGGGGCTGTACCGAGTTGGCGATGTCGATATCGGTCGGTACAGGAGATACCACCTCCTGCTTTCTTATCGTTTTTGAAGAAGAAGCCATTTACTGATCTTTTTGTGCTCTCTTTTCTCTGGTGTTCTCAAGTTCTAGATTTTATTTTAAGTTATCGGATGTGAGTACGAGCAAAAAAACAAATTTTATTAACTTATTGAGTATGTGTATGTGTATGGGCAAGAGCTATTTTTTATCCGTTATCTATTTCATTATTAATTATATTATAATATATTTTATTACTAATCATATTATTAATTACTAATTATATTATAATTTTTTTTATTACTAATTATATTATATATTTTTTATTTTAAAAATAATTTGACTATTTATCTAATTTATATCGTACCCATAAAACGAGCATGAATAAGACTTTATTTTTATTAATTTCTCTGGATAGAATTTTTTTTTCATTAAATATAATAAAGCGTTAACAGTCCTATACACTAACGGTCAAAATTAAAATGACAGGACCATATTATCTTGATTGAATAACAGCATACACGGACTCCTATTTGAGTTTAGAAAGATTTTTATCAGACGAGACTACTAGTTTCTTGGTTTGTAAGAAAATTTGTCCATTTGTGTTCCACTTTTACGCTTTTACAATTTATAGTGAATTGTTTGTAATCAATCAGTGAAACACTTGAAATTAAGCTCTTTGATTTTCTGTAATATTGTAAGTTTGCAACTTGGTTCAGTGATCTGGACTACACTGGACTTTTTAAATTGTCTACCTGGTTTTTCAATGCCCATAGTCACATAGTTGGCGAACATAAATGTATGGTAAACAGTAAACTGATAAAGCAATTGCAATAGCGGAATTACTTGAATATATATAATTTTACTGTAATGATCCCATTTAATATAATTATCTCAAATTAAACTTATCAAATGAAAGATCGTCACTTAATCTTTTAGTTTCTAGTGTAATCATAAGCACCCCAACTTATTTAATAGTGAAATTTTCCATATGGATACCTGGAGCAAAATTACTAAAATAGAAAATTTGCAATCCTTGAGAAAAGCTCTACTCTCAGATGATCTCTTAACTAAGCCGATTCGGTTTATTATAGAAATTTCAAGGCCCAGTCACCAGAAAAAAAAAACAAAAAAAAAACAAAAACAAAATGACACTAGACGCAGTTAAAAATGAACCCATAGATTGAGGTTGATTTGTTGTTATTTGTTAACTTAGGAATTCACATTTTAATTTTATGCAACTAGCAAAAACTATGGCTTTACTATGATGTAAATATTAATGTTATAATTAGATGATAAAGCCCATAATCCTTTTGAAATAAATCTTGCAAAATAAAGTCCACTATTCTTCCTTTTATCTCCGTATAAGGCTTGTTTTGGAGATTTGTCAGCAGAATCAATAATTGGAAAAAAAAATTCTATTTATTTACATTATTGACAAAAATGGATCCTACAAAGGCTAATAGCATTTTCTCGGTTAGTTCTGAAATAGCGATGGGTATACTTCGTTTTCATTATTAATGGCATTATATTTCTCGAGTGAGGTTATTGTGTGTGATTCAGATTCAAATTTTTAATTTCAAATTATATTTAATTGATCTAAATCATTCAATTTAATCTTCATACTAATCTGTTGCAAATCAAATTTATTTTTTTAGAAATTTTTGTTAATTTTTTGAATGGAAAGAAGATCATTATTTTGAACTAATCAGAATTCTTAGATCAAATCATTTTTTTCTCATTTTAAAAAATAATATTTAAATTATAAAAAAATATAAAATTTAATTTGTGAACACATTTTAATATAAAAATTAGATTGAACGGTTTAGTTAAATTATATCTAATTTAAAATTAAAAATTTCAACTCAAAATACACTAACTACCGTGCTTCACGAAGTATTTGACTCTCATTTTTCTTCTAAGAGACACTATTTTTCCGAGCTTCTCAAACTTCTTTTTCTTATGAAACAAACGAGATCTGTGGGCGAGTCTCACGTAATTATTTCAACCTGTCGGCCAGTTACAACAAATTATTTCATATATTTCTGAGGCTTATTTCTGATTTCTATATAAATGACAAAATTACACTAATTAAACATAGTTTAGCAGCAAAAAAAAAAAAAAAAAAAAAATACTCATGTTGTTATTTGAATCCAAGAGCCCGTCATTTTCATTTCACTTGCATACGATCAGAATCCCAAATCCAAAATAAGGAAAAAATAATCTAGTTTGACTCATGTAAATCTCAATGAAGAGAAATCAAACTAGAAACCAATAAATTTCCAACATCACTCGCTATAATTTGAGTTTGAAGGAGATATGTAATGCATCCAATCAATCCATCTTGTCAGAGATCGGTTTGGGGGATGGCTCGCTGCCAGGCGGCATGTCAGAGAGAAGGCCACCATGCGACGCATCTGAAACGAACCAAGTTGCCAAAAGCTGGAAGATCTCTTTGTAGTCGAGAAAAGATCAGACGAGTTGGAGAGAATCAGATACACCAAGGCTTGAATGAGTACAAATATCCCCACCTTGTGTAACATCTCGGTTGGTATCTCAAATGCCATGTCTTGTATCTTTGGTTAATTGTTTGTTCAAGGAAGAGGAAATGAAGTTTTTGGTTTGGATAGTGTTTCTGGTACTTCTTTTGAGTTCAATTTGGAAGAGGAATGTGGGTTTATATAGAGATTCTCTAAATTTTAGCAAACGGCCATTAATTTTGCCGTTGACTTGGAGAGAAACTTCCTTTCAAGATTTACCCTAGGAATTGGTAAGTTTAATATTATTATATTCTCTCGAAAAATTAGATTAAAAAAATGAAGAAAAATAGTTGGTCTGAGGTCCGAGTCCGACTCGATCTAAAGGAGTGTGACCAATAAGAATTAAAGTCAGATGAGCGAGCTAATGCATTCCCCAATAAATAAGTAAATTGTCAACATTGCTTTCAAATAAATAATTAGGGTTGTTAGAACACTCAAAAACTCATGAGTTATTAGTGACTCTTTCAGTATCGATTATAATTTAGTTAGTTCGTTAAATTCGTTAAGTTGATAAGTTGAGTTTGAGTTAGGTTTGATTTTACTCGCTAAGCTCGTTAAACTGCTAATAATTATTAATTATTATTTATATTATTATATTATAAATTTTAATATATTATAGAAGTTATAATTTAATTAACATATATGAAATTATTGTATGAAATATGTATAAAATTATGTTGTTATTATTTCTTTATTTTTTTATAATTTTGCGTAAAATTTTATCAATTATTAAATGAGCCATTAACAAGCTAGCTTGGTTCACTTGTTAAATTAACGAGTTAATCTCAAATCATTGTTTTTGACTTGTTAAGTTAATGAAGTGATCTTGAGCTTACCCTACCTCGACTCGACTCGGTTTATTTAAAGCCCTGTTAATAATGCATTTAGTCTAGATTCGGATAAAGTTGCAGTATATAGAAATTAAGAGGCTGACCACCTTTAGAATCAACGACTTAATTATGAGGAGATTCAATTAACCATTGTTAATCTTCGAAGTATGGGGTCAAGATTTTGATAAATATCAATTATATATAGTTTGGAGTACTAAATGAGCAATGTGTGGCCAACAAAAATTCTTCAACTCACTGTTTGTTTTTGTAACTTCTATTTAATTTTACTTATTTATTTGATTTATAGACTTAATTATTTAAATATTTTATAGTGTTTGCAAAATTCCCTTTTGTGACATAAATATTTACACAACAAATGTAAATAATCATTAACTTTCCTTCTATTTATTTTTTTTGAACCTTATTTCTCTTCTTATATATAATCACATTAATTTATAGTAATAACAAATTATTTCTCTTCTTATGTGAAGTGGGCAACGAAGATGATTAATCTTTATCACGAACAAAATAGTCACTACGATCGATAATGATTTGGATTCAAAATAAAGAACTCATTACGCCGAAAACAATATTAATTAGTTTGACTCAACGCGAATCCCCACATATTTATAGAAGCAAAATCCCAAATTGGCAATAAGGAAAAAAAAACTAATTAATCTTGTTTGACTCACTTGAATCTCAATAAATGAACTAAACAATAAAACAATAATTTTCCTACTTACTCTCGCTATAATTTGTGTGCAAAGAGATGCACAATTCTCTCGCTATATTTTGTGTGCAAAGAGATGCATAATGCATAATTGATTCCTATCTTATCAGAGACTGGCTTGAGGGACAACGCACCGTCATGGAAAGTGGGGGAGATCAAAACACTTTGAATTAAAAAAATAGTTCAAAGTTTTTTAGAATCATTAATTTTGCATCGAGATTTATATTTTTAATAAAATTCATATTTTTCAATAATCATTGCGAATCTCGATGCAAAATCAACGATTCTAAAAGAATTTGAACTATTTTTTTAATTCAAAGTGCTTTGAATCTCCCCCACCTCCACCGCGATGTGGCATGTCAGAGAGAAACATCCTCCATGGAGGTGCTGTGTATCCGAAACGAACTAAGTTCCCGAAAGCTGAAAGATCTATTTACAGTTGAGAGATTCAACGAGTTGGAGAGAATCAGACACACCAAGGCTTGAATGAGCACAAATATCCCATCTTGTGTAACATCTTCGTTGATATTTCTCTTTTTGATTGTTTGTTCAAAGAAGAGGAATTGAAGGCGTGATATGTTGAATGTTCGGTTGAGTCTTTTTTTTTTTAGTTCAATTTGGAAGAGGAAGTGGGTTTCTAATTTATTATACAGATTCTTCGAACTTCCAGTGAAACAATCCCCTTTGACCGTTGACTCAGAGAGAAACTTCATTTAAGCTTTACTTTTTTTTTTAAAGAAATTGAGTTTCGAGAACTACACCGAGGAATAGTTACTTGTAATGTTAAAATATTCTTTAACAGAAATTAGAAAAGAAAAGAAGAAAAAAAAAAAAAAAGACAAGAATTGGTCTGGGTTCCAGACTTCCAGCTCCAAAGGACCAATTCAAGTAATTAATTGACAAAACATTGATTTCAAATAATCTGGTTCTAGATTCGGATAGTTCACACTAAGCTTCTGCCAATTATGTGGAGACTATTGTAGTTCTCTATTTTCATTTTTCAAATATCAGATGCTTGATTTTTTTTTTTTTGATTGAAAAGATGAGAGTTCAAACTCTCAAATTTTATAATTGTGTATAAAGATCTTTATTCGGATTTCGAACTCACGAATTCTAACACAAACCATGCTTGATTTAGTGGGCGGTTGAGATATTGTGTGCAAGGCAATTAATATTATCCCATCCGTGCTTTTTGCTATTCATCTCGCTATTCCAATTTGATTAGTGTATGTATTAGAGTTCTTTGGAGAAAAATAGTGTCATTTCTTTTTGCCTACAATACGTACTAAGGCAGAAACTAGCTCTTGCGATTTAAACTGCAGCAATAATTTTTTTTTCAGTAATCATTTGATATTCAAATGAGAAAACTATTCTTGTACACTGCCCACGAAATCTTGCATTATGTCAAACAACTGAACGAAAAAAAATGCTTCTTAAATGAGACTTTGAGAAAGCTTTTGACTCTGTTAATTGAAATTATATCTTAAATACTTAAAAAAAAGATTTGATGAGAGATGGATTCATTAGATGGAACAAGTACTGTGGGGAGGGCACAATGTTGTTCTCATAAATAAATTTTTTGGCACTTACTTTAAATGCAATATAGGAAGATCCTTTAATTTATCTCTTTATCTTTTTTTTTTCTTGCGGTAGACGAACTAAATAATATTTTTTTTTTACTGGAGTTGTCTTAGGCCACTTTAAATGACTAGATCCTCTAGTACTTAACAACTCTCAAAATTTTAATCTGCAATATGCAGATTATACTTAAATTTGCTTTTTCTCAAAGCAGATCATTTAATGATTGAATGAGTTAAATGGGCTTTAAGAATTGAGAGATTTTGAGGGAATTTCTGAACTTAGCATTAACTTTCATAAATCAAAATTAATTTCTCTGAATATTAAACACATTCAAGCACAAATATTTGCTACTCAATTACATTGTAAACTAGATACTTTACTTCTTAAATACCTTGGTTTATCATTGGAAACAACCTACACATGTTGAACGGCAAAAAATATTGACAAAATTCAAGCTAAATTGCTATTCCCTTTAGGCGGAGGTTTGTTCTACTTAATTCTATCTTTACATCCATTCCCTTGTATTACATATCAATTTATAAAATATCTAAATGGGCCATATCAAGAATTGATAAAATAAGAAAAAAAAATTCTCTAGGCAGGAGCTGACTCCTCCTAGAGAACGTGAGGGATGTGGAGTAATCAATTTACAACAGATGAACATTGCCTTTTTATGCAAAAGGGTCTCAAGTTCATTTACAAAGAAGATCATAGTCTTTGGAAAAAGTTAGATCTCATTTTAAGTATTCTTCCTCTAATGTGGATAAGTTCTTCCCATTTTGAAAAGTTGTATGCTCTGTCAAATATTTCCTACTCCTAGGTTCCTCTAGGATAGTTGATAATAGGGATACAATTAATTTTTTTGGCATGATATTTAATATAATAATTATCCTTTATCAATGCACTTTTTGCTGGTTTATGCTAAAACAAAAAAAATGTGAATATTACACCAGCTAAGGTGTGGAATTCTGGAACTATAAGGTTACATGTAACTAGGGGATCAGTAGGGCTATGAGAGTGAAAAGAACTCAATTAATTGTCTTACTTGTTTTTAACCTTTTCTACAGAAACTATTGATTTTGTCATTTGGATTTTAAGTCCTCTGATATTTATTCAATTAAATCAATGTACATTTTTCTAATTTTTTTTGGAGGGGAGGGGAGGGGTGGTAAATATCCTTTAACTAAATCAATGTGGATTTTAAAAATCCTCTTAAACACAAATTTTCTTATGGATGATATTGAACAATAAAATTCTTACCAAAGATAATTTAATTAAAATAAGGTGGCAGAGTGATACATAATGTATTTTTGTCATCAAGCGAAAATAGTACCTCACTTATTTTTTATTGCTCTTACATTGCTGATTTATGACAATCTATCTACCTCTCATCCCCAAAGTGTTTTACTGAATTTTTGTTTTACCTCTTAACTTGATTTTTGAAATTCCTGTATCAAGCTGACAATTTCAGATTTTCAGTTTGGGATATATTTTAGCTGTCACTATTTGGATTATTGGTTAGAAAGAAATCATCGGATTTTTTTTTCATAATACTGAGGTTCCAATGCTAAAACTAAATATTATGCTATTTGTCAACTTTATAAATATTAGATATATCTCTCTTCTAACTTGGAGAACATTATGGTGATTAATTTGGATGGTGCACTACAACCACAGAATTTGCAGCAGTTTCCATTCCAAGCACATCCACTCAGCCGATGGCCCACCTTTAGCTTCCTTGATTTCTACCAATAACACAACAGGGACTGGAGGGTCTGGCACTTAAATGGATCAAGATCTATTGGATTAGTTATTAGATGTTTAGCAGAAAGAAATACTCGTTGTGTTATTTGAATCAAAAAGTGGTGTTATTTGAATAAAAAAGTCGTAAACTTCTATTGGCTATTATTATATATGCACATCAAGTATCCACTTGTGCAACCAAAATCCCAAATGCAAAATAAGAAAAAAAAAATTGTGTTTGAGTCACCTAAAACACAATAAACGGATCAAACAACAAAAGAAGAATTTTCCTATATACTCTCGCTATAATTTGAGTTCAAAGAATTACATAATGCATCGATTTATTCCATCTTATCAGAGACCGCCATCGGGGACGGCTCACCGCCTTGTGGCATGTCAGAGAGAAACGCCTCCATCCGCCGCATCCGAAATGAACCGAGTTGCCGAAAGCTAAAAGATTTCTTTGTAGTCGAGAACATATTCGATGAGTTTGAGAGGATCAAATACACCAAGGCTTGAATGAGTACAAATATGCCCACCTTGTGTAGCATCTCGGTTGGTATCTCAAACTCCATGTCTTGTTTTTTCTTCTTGGTTGATTGGTTGTTCAAAGAGGAGGAATTGAAGGTGTGATCTGGGGAGCGTGTTCGGTTGAGCTTTTCGAATTTTGAGTTCAATTTGGAAGGGGATGTGGAATTTTATACAGATTAATTAATCTCCGACTTCTAGTTCTAGCGAAACAGCAGCCCCTTTGACCGCTGACTTAGAGAGAAGCTTCCTTTCAAGTTTAGTCGGAGAGATAATAATAATAATAATAATAATAATAATAATAATAATAAATAATAATAATATGTGATATATCTTTTCGAGAAATTAGAGAGGAGAGAAGAAAAGGATATGGATTCTGGGTTCGGATGGTTCACGGCTGCTGCATGCCAGTTAATTATACATTTATGCGCAACGGCTGACGGTTGTGGATCTTTCTTCAATTTGATTAGCGGGTCAATTGATGGGTTATTCTTATTGCTGATTAACTTAGAAATTTATTTTTGCATTCATTGTTCTCCAACCAGTAGGCAACTAATTGTAGAAAAATACATAATTTCCTAAATAAATAAAAAACTACCATCACGAAATATACACTGGAAAGTGAAAAATCATTCTCTTCCTGCCTATTCTCTCTTTTTCTTCTCTCTCAAAAATCATCTCCCATTAATCTCTCAAAAGCCATCTTCCATTAATTAGAGATGTCTCTCTCCAGAAAGACAGAAAGATAGAAGACCCTACCAGCCATGACCACAACCGTAGAAAAAACAGATTGAGACAAACAACGATTTTCATATAGAAAGAAAAAGAAGGTGGAATAGAGTAATTCTACTCTACATCCAGCTTTTATGATATATTTAAATTTTACGATACATGTTTTAGATAAATATTTCTCAAATTAATCTAGATGTATTTCAATTTACTTTGTATATCAAATTTTAACCTGCTTAAAAGAGATGTTGCCTTAAATTATACAATTTTAAAGTTTTAATGATGAGATTTCACACTAATAGAACTTTTTTGTATCAGCGTATATATAAATTTTAGCAGCGTGAGTATAGATATTGACTGATTGACATGAGCACTCCAACATACATTTTAGCGAACTTTATTTTGAACTATATTTAAATTATACTTGTGTGCGTTACCCATGACACTTCAGTAGAGTGGAAGACAATATCGTGCATGTACACAAGTGAAGTTCATTAGAATGCATGTTGGGTACTCACACCAATCAATCACTATTTATACTCATGCTACTAAAATTCATGCACTAATGCACACACTCATACAAAAATATTCCAGTAGTGTCATGATTTTATGATGAATGATAAATCAATCTCTAAATTATTTTAGATTTAATACATATTATGTTTAAACCATTAAAAACACATCTATGATTTTATTTTATTTTTTTATTTGATCAATATTTCTCAAAAAATGTACCATAAAAGTTGGATGTACACTGAAATTAATTTTATCAAAAAATCAAAAGCAAACATTTATACGTAATGTAACATTTGTTATTCATACTAGTACACTAAATATTTATCATTTTCGCCCGATTTTTATTAAACTTAATTAAGAAGTCCAAGTTAAAAGGCTTTATTGACCGAGTAAAAAAATATCACTTTCTGGTCATGAGTTGAGCAGAATCGAAAATTATATTCAGATATGAATTTGTTCAAGAAAAATACAAGTATAATATAAAAGTAGAGTAGGAAATTAAGAATCAACTATTTTGAAAATATTGACAACAAATCTTTTTATGGGTTGATTGTGTTTTAAATTTCATATAATTTGAATGACATTTGATATTCCATCAATTACCATCAAAATTACTTAATAATTTTTAAAAGTTTAAATTTAATAGTCTTTGATGAAATATGAAATAACAAAACTTGTTACAAAATCAATCCATATACTGAAGAATACGTTTTAACATTATTCTATGAATTTATACTAAAGTATCCCCTCCCTGGAAAGTATCATACTTTCAAGTATAATATATAACTATAAAAAATGGAAGATTCATAAATTAAAAACCAAATCTGTAAAAATCTCTTAATATTTTAACTACACATCTGCATATTAATTACGAATATGTAAAATTATCCTTAAAATGTAAAACAAAATAAACAAAGGCTGATCATAATTTTATAAAAGAAAAGAACGAAAGGACGTTGGAGATGCGTAATAAAAAGTGTAGGATGGAAGGACAAAATCAAAGTATTTTGCTAAAAAATAGAGGGGGCACGGGCGAATGCAATGCAGTCCGGGATGAGCTGATTTGGATTTTGTAAAATAGTATTTTTTAGTTAAGTTTTTACTTATTTGATCATCTATCTAATTTTTGTTCCTCTGAATTGTTTGATTATTTTTGTTGAGAAAAAATATTTAATATTGTGAATAATAAAAAATTATATAAAAGTTTCAAAATATAAAGTCCCGAAGTAGAAATTATTTATTTTTTATTATTTTTAATATATAAAAAATATTATTTTGATAGTTTTTATTAGACAAAAATATATGTTAATTATTATTTTTTATTTAGTATTTTATTAGATAATAAATTTGAATCTGATGATAAATTATTGTAGCTTCATTACTGAAATCCTCTATCCGCCTCTAAAGAAGGGGATATGTTTTGGAAAAAAAAAGATCCAAGGAGAGAGAAAATTAACCGAGATAGCGCGAGTAAAAATGTGTAGATAATCAGAGAGACAGGATGAAGGGTAAAGCACACTTGTTTACCTTATGTTAAAATATAATTATTTCGTATTTCCTAGTTCCTACGAGGTGCATGCTAGGCCACATGTACCTAGAGTATTGAAATGGACCGGACGGTCCGACTCGTCCCAGACCGGACCGTGACCGTGGACCGGACCAGACCGGACTGTGGACCGGACCGTGCCCTACCACGGTCCGGTCCAACAGTGGGTCGGTCCTCCCTTCATCCGAAAATGGACCGTGCCGACCCGTGAACCGGACCGGACCGTGGACCGTGCGGGACCGTGGACCGGACCCCCGGACCGGACCGTGTTTTATTAATAATTTTATTTGATTTTAGTGTTCTTCAACAAAGACTAAAAAATGAAAAATAAATAACCGCTGTAAATTTTCAATTATCAATTAGTGTTTTATGTGTAGTTTTAAATAAAATGAAAATAACAATAATTATTGGTGTAGTAAAAAAACTTGTTCTAGATAACATCAAAATATAATAACTCACCTCATTTTTAATTAAGCATGTTCATAAAAAAATTTCATTGTATTTCCAAAATTATAATTTTCTGAAATTTTATTTTTTTACAAATTTTTTAATTTTTTAGTACTATTAGATTTTTAAACAATTAAAAATAATAATTCGAATTAGTTAAAAATTATTATTAAAAAATATGATAAATTATTATTTTTTCCAATTTATAAAAAAAAAATTTGGACCTGACCGGACCGGACCGTGGACCGGTCCGGCCCCGGGGCCAACGGTGGGACGGGTTCGGGTTTTTCGAATTTGGACTACCTTGGACCGGACCGTGCGGGACCGTGGACCGTCCGGGTTTGAACCGGACCGGCCCGGCCCGGACCGTCTTCAATACTCTACATGTACCACACAGATTAACAAAAAATAAATAAATTAGGTAGTCAGTAATGGCGCTCTTCCTTTACACATCAGTCGCACCAACACACGACTTTTCTGTAGGTAGCCATTGCCAATTGCTATCCATAATACCACAAGTAAAACATGCACCAACTGTCTCTTTCATTCTTCACTTTTTTTCTTTCTCAATCGTCTCGGTTTCTAGATTACCTGGATGGCTAAATTCTGTTCTATTTAATGCAAGGATAACTGGTCGTTTGGATTTAAAATACCAAAAGATTAGGATAAAAATTTGCATAGGTTAACAACACCTAATCCCGCCAAAAGTATAGAATGTGAATTGTATCAAATGTTAAGTATTAACACTAATACGTTCTTCCAGAAAAGGGAAACATGTAATTTGTCTCATGCTGGCATTGAATGGAAATTACTGAGCCTACTTTGACAAAACTAGTCGAATTGCTGGAAAAAAAGCATTACAGCTGGTATTATATGAGGACTTCACTTGATGGAAAATTGACCCTTTACAACTGAAATAACGAAATCGAAATGATTTGTATATGTCAAGAAATTCAGCATATATCACTTGGATCGCGAGAAAAAACATTTTTAGTTTTCAGAATTAAACTCTAGGACTATTTGGATATATTGGGCGTGTCAATTTATCTTTGTAGTGCCCGTCAAAAGTTTGAGGATAGAGTATCTGATATCTTTCTTGCATTCTAGAAGAATCCAGTCAATTTGCAACCAAATGCTAAAAATTATGGAGAAAAAAAAACTAATAACGAGACCAAGTACATTGAGCCACTTATAGTAAATGCATAGAAGCCATGGACAACATTGACATGCTTTTGGTGGTTTCAACCAGATTTAGAAGATATGGTTCACAATTAAGCACTAGAAGTGTATATTAATCTAACAATAAAATTTGAAAACTTTTCAGAACATGTTCGTAACAATGCTAGCACATAATGGTCTTCGAAAGCAGCCAAGGGGCAATTCAATCATTTCACTGAAGTTAAGTGAAAAGGGTCGGGGAATGCTATTAGTTATCACTCTGTCCCATGCACTAAAGATCATGTAACTAAGCATAAAAACATACAGAGGGATTCAACTTGGCTTCAACTGAACAGATTTTTATTTATTTTAGTAAATAAAATAAATAAATAAATGGAAATTGTAAGATTATTCCGAAAATTAGCCCATATAGTCCTGAACCGAGTTTGAAACTCGGTCCCAGGATTTTTTTTTTTACATTTGTGTATATGTTATATTAAAAACAAAATACAACAGTCAATATTTTGATCTAAAATATTACTACAAAAATTAAACCCAGTCTCAGCATTTGAAAATTACAACGTTTGTGTGTATTTGAAAATTGTAGGTGATTGGACCGAGTTTAAAACTCGGTCCAGACATCTGAGACCGAGTTTTAAACTCAGTCCCAGCATTCTATTATTATATAACACACTTAGCACCTTTCTCCTTCATCTTCCTTCAGCCAACCATTTCTTTAAAATCGCCATTGTTACTGTTGCAAGAGATTCCAACTAGAAATTTATTTTTCAACAGATTCAGAGCCGGTTCGTATTCATCACTCTCGTCTCATCAACATTATAATTTTTTTTCTATTTCAACTATTAATTTTTGCTGTAAAATTAAAATACACTAACAGAAGGGTTTATCGTTCATATTGTAGAGACGGAAATGTTGCTGATCAATGTGTATCACGGAGGTCAAATCCTGAACACTTCAACCGGCACGGGTTACGATATTCATGCTGCGTGCACATTTTCTACCGACGAGACAATCAATTTTCGTGACTTGAAGAGATAAATTCATGCTGGTTTGGAGCTGCTCCCTAACCAATTCAACATCAGTATTAGAGCACAGATCAACACTGCACCGGCAGGTTCAGGTGATTTTTTATAGCTATTTGAGGTTATTTCTGATGAAATTTGGGGAATGATTAAAACAACAGCTCCGTAACAATTACCCGGGTATAAAACACTGGAGTTAGTAGTTATATCTGAACCAATATTCAATTCTGATAACTATGATCCGATCAGTATTCCTGAAAGTAATAATCCAGTAATAACTGAGGAAAGAACCCACTCCCGAGTTCGGGAGCAGCAACCATCCCGTATTCCAATACAAAATATGGATGTGGATGAGGATGACGAAGAAGAAGAGTGACACCTGGATGTCGAGGAGAATGACATCCATGATGCAACAAATATAAATATGGATGAAATTGATGATGCGGTATATGTCGAAGAAATAGTAAAATAGTGGTAAATGTCTGTTCCTTTTATCAATCAGGGAATGAAGCACCCATGTGCACAATTTGCTGATAATACGGCAATGTCGTATGCAGACGAGCTTTATTTTCGCAAACCACCTAGAATTGATGAAAAATTTGGTGTCGGTCAGCAGTTCAATACAAAATCAGAGTTAAAAGTGAAAATCATTAATTTTCATGTTCAATAGAATATAGAATTGGACGTAACAAATAGCAACAAATCAAAATTAGTGATGAAATGTAAAGATTCTAATTGTCCATGGAGGATGTATGCCACACCCAATATAACGAGTATTTGGGAGATCATAACAAATCCGCTCGAGCACTCTTGTTTTGACAGTGCTACTAGGGCGGACCACGGTCAGATGACTTCCAGAATGATAGCAGATATTATTAAAAATCGGTTAAGAGACAACTTAAAAATGACAGTTAAAGAAGCAAGGGGTTTGATTAAATAAAAGTTCCCCACAGTAGTTATAATAAATTATGAAGAGGAAGAGAACTGACAATTGCAGATATATTTGATAGTTTGGAGAGGTCATACGGAATGCTTCCGTCTTTGCTAGCAGCCATACAAAATTCCACATATGGCACAAAATACATCATAGAGACAGTGCCCCTCAACAAAATTCGGTGTTGAAATTTTCAGTCGTGTTGCATGGGCATTTGGTCTGTGTATTACAGCATGGCCTTACTTACGATCAGTCTTAACTATCGATGCTGGATTTTTATCAAGTCGGTATGTCGATAAACTATTTATGGCATGTAGTTGTGATGCGGAGCAACAACTACTACCACTTGCATTTGTTGTTGTAGAGAGCGAGGAAAGTGTGGCAAACTGGGGTTGGTTTATGCAGTGGTTGCATAAAAGAGGTTGTCGGTCCTGATAAAATTACCGTGATCTCAGATCAACATCTGGGTATAAGGGGAGTATTTGAGAGACCATATTTTGGATGATAAGAATCAACAGACGAGACTGTTCACCGTTATTGTAATTAACACATTGCACAAAACGTGTATAAAAACTATCATATGAAAAGAGTAAAGACTCTTTTCAAACAAGCTGCAAGACATAAGAAACCATATAGGTGTGATGAATATTTAAAAAAAATAACAACATTAGACCGGCATCCCATAAGTTCATAAGAAAAGCAGAAATCATGTAAGAAAATTTCCCAACAGAACAAGTATTCAACAAAAGGACACGAAATAACAGAAACCGCAATAACTAACCCGCTGCAGCTGAGGAAGTGTCAGCTGAGGAATTCCATTATGATGAGTTAACCTCAGAGAAAATGTCCGCATTGCATCAAGAAAGATGGGCACAACATCTAGACGGGAGTCTCAATCGGTGAGGAATAATAACAAACAACGGTTCAGAATCACTGAACAATGTGTTCAGGATAGCTAGACAACTTCAGGTATGTGTTATCGTCGAGAATACGCGGCATAAATGTGTTGAGTGATTCTATAAACGTCGAGAAATTGCAGCAGTTTAGGAAGCCCAAGGTCTGGTGTTCTACCAAAAGGTCACCGAATTGATTAAACATCGTGATGATAAGGGGAGAACTTATGATGTCATATCACTGGATTGGGGTATCAACAACTACGATGTTTACAATAAAAATAGACTTATCGAGATGGTAATATTCGATACTTATATATATTTTTATTCAACTTCAAAATTTAAGCAATAATTTATAATTTCTATTTGAAATAATAGGGACAAAATGGTGAAATGAAATATGATGTTGAATTAGCGATGACGAGAATTGATAATTGTTGGTGTCAGAAACCGCAATTGACCGGCATTCCATGCGATCACTTGCTTGTTGTTTGTTCATTCAGAAGGCTGGATTATACTCAGTACGTTAGTCCATATTATATCATCAAGTACTACATTAACACATGGTCTGATCATTGACGTATTTATGACAATAAACAAGATTGGCCAATGTACAACGGTCCAGTCATTAGGCCAGATTCAACAAAAATCAACAAAGAAAGAAGAAAGAAGATACGTTATTCCAATGGTTATGGATGAAATGGAGGATCGTATCAACAAGCTGCCAACTCGAGGTCGAATTCGTTCCAACAGAGCATGATTTGGATTATCAGTGTGTTTATGTTTTTTGTTGTTATATTTACCAGAACAATTGGATTTTAATTGTTATTGTAATATTTCTATTTGTTTGATACAATTTTAGAACAATGTATTAATCGTGATTATATTTGACTTTATAAAACTTTATTTTAATTTTTGTTGTAATATTTTAGATCAATCTGCTAACTGTTGTATTTTATTTTTAATATAACACACACAAATATAGAATAAAAAATCTGTGACCGAGTTTCAAACTCGGTCCAGGCTATATGGGCTAATTTTCGGATAATATTACCATTTTCATTTATTTATTTATTTTATTTACTAAAATAATAAAAAAAATCTGTCAACTGAATCCCAGATTGTGTTGTGCATTTATGTACCTATCCACATCACTACCTATCCACATCACCTATCCAAACAAAATAATATCGGTACTAGAATCAATACCAGAATCATAATACCAGCAACTAAAATTTATAAGCATTTGAAATTAAATCATCAGCATGTCTGATTTTACTTGACAATTTGAATTATCGACAAATAGCTACTCGATGTCAATTGGCTACTGAGAACAGGAAAAATGACAGAACTCAATGCATTGCCACTTAACATTGTTAAAAATTGGAGTCGAGGGGGAGAAAACCAGTGGTGGGTAGCAGCAGCACAAATGCACGAGGTGATGATCAGCACCACAAGTGCACAACATAGATAAATTCACAGAAACTCAAGTGATGCGTTTAGCTGTGAGACAAATCAAACGATTGAACAAAAAAAAAAGACCCCAAAATAGTTAAATTCCAAACAACGCCAGCCTATTGACCCTCAAATAGATGAACAATTAGCCAAATAAGTTCAGATCGAAGGAAAATCAGAATGCTCGACTGATTTGTTAAAAAGATACAAACCTAAATCAGAATAGCTTTTGGCAGCAGCGAGTTTGGGGTGAGGAGGAACCGCTTCCCCTCTCTTCTCAGAGTAGCCATCGCCATCGCTTAAATGAGTAAAGACAGATTGAAGCGTTGCGGTGAAATTTCCATGAGACGAGAACGTATCCGATTCGATAAATGAGTTTATCTCGTTGCAACTCATTTATCTCTGAGCGGAATGTAGAGGGGTTGCTAATTAATCGTTGCAATAGTGAACCCTTTTGAACTCTTTGCTTATCTCTGGCCAATTTGACAATTTCGCTGAATCTGCTTGTCTGATGCAGAATGACTCTAGGGGCAGTTTAGAAACATTAGAGCCTTCGTATTGGTGACGATCGTCAAACTTAAGATTTTATGTCGTATTATCAAATTGATAATTCATTTTAAAAGTGATATTTCTGAATAAAATAAAATTATCAAAATGACACTGTCGTAATTAAATATTTGTTTTTCCGCTAACGTAGCTTATCGAATGGACTATCAAATTTTATTTAATCTCTGTATCTCTAAAATTCAAATGATAATTGTCAAATGAGATTTGACAATCAATTTTACAATAAAATACGAATGCTCTTAGTCTTTCAACATGGCTTCACTTTTTTTGCACTTCAAAATTCAAATATCATGTACAGTATACATGTCATTTACTTCAGTTAAATATTATTAACGTTTCTTGTTGTTATTAGTGGTTGGGAAATTTTTTTATATACCACTCTAAACTTTGATTTAATTATTTACCATCCTAAACTTTAAATTTGACTAATTGCCACATTAAACTCTCAAAATTAAGATACTTACCACTCTTATACATTTAATCTGTATATTTAATTAAAAAATGGTTGTTAAATACCGTATACTAAATCATTTTTTGGAATTTTCAGGACTACCCTCAATAATATTAATTGACGGTGCAGTTCGTTGAAATATTAATCGACGTCGGTGCAAACTCTCCGTGCAAACCACTCGACGTTCATTCTCTCTTCCCGCAAAACCTCTCTACTGGCGATGCAAGAACCCCAGCCCTAGTGACGTTCATCCTCTCTCTCCGCTAGTATCTCTTCCTCTCTTCCTTTAGGTAACTGAACTATATCGTTTAATCTCTATTCTTTTCAAGGAACCGATCAAATAATGAAATTCCAAAAAATTTCATCCACTCTAAAATATCCCTTCGGTACTCCAAATTTTATAATGAAATTTCAAATTCTCGCTCCATGTGAAATTGGTTGACTAATGAACTTCTAATAATTTATTTAATATATAACAATGAATAAATCAATATCATATATAAGTTCCACCAATCCAGTTTTACTCTTTTATTGTTACTTCAATAATTTCACTGGAAACTTGATGTTTGATGTTTTTTGTTTATAGGAAGAGAGGAAGAAAGGCTTAGAAGAGATTTTAGACAATGCTAGTTTTGATGTTGGGAATGCTATTATTTTTTTGAGAATACTATTTCATTTAGAATTATTCTCCAGTTTATTCATCAAGGAATATGTAGTGGTAATTAGGGGTCAATTGCACTGATCTCGAATGAATATTTTTGTGTGTATGGGAGTGCGCAATTTTTTGATTGTCAGACCTGACATATGGTTAGTGCATTTGAATATCAGTATATATGGTTTCTGCATCAGTATATTATGCGAAATGGCTAAATGGCTAGCTCACAAAGTAATGTGCCTTTGACACTAGTTCAGTGCATATGGTTAGTTCTGGCACAAGATTATGCACATTACCCCTTTTCTCATATGGCTAGTTCTAGCACTAGTTCAGTGCATTTGATACCAACATACAGTGAAATTACTGAACAAACCAAATTCAAAACAAATATATTTTAAATTCTCAAATTCAACATTATCATCCTTACAAAACAAATTCAAAAAGAAAGTTAAAATTCTAATATAACCCTAAAATTCTGACTTAACCTAAACATTCTAATATGGCTTGCTCTGGCACAAGGTCAATCTTTTGTTGATAGATTTACTGTTATGGCCATGATCCTCTAGTGAACCCTAAACATAAATTAAGTTACCTTGATCCATGTTGTCAGTCTTCCAGAGAGACACAACTCCGTTGATCATCAGACTCCTTTAGCCTTCCAGCGATCTTCCTCTAATCCGATGGAGTGATTGAGAGGACCGGCGTCGACAGTTTCTTCTCTTCTGGAACAGTGTTAAGAGAGAGAGATTTGGATCTGTTGGAAATGTAAGGGTGGCAGAAAGTGGAGAAATGAGCGTTGTCCCAAAACCAACAGTATCTCTGCATATATATGGACGTCCATATAACTGAGTGCAGTTATACCTTAACGGGTCCATATCGGATCCAGATTCTCTCTTAACGGGTTCGCTGCTTAATCAGAAATATGTCTATGGTTGTGTTCTCCAAGGATCAATAGCATAATTGTATTATTATCAGACTTTATATAATTCAGACCATCACTAAATCATAAAGTCATTAATACGCATTCTACACATTAAAGGGTCCACTTCTCATGATATATAATAAACCTGATACATAATTTGATCACTTCATTACGGGTATAATTTAGCGGTCCATTATATAATATATATTTATTACATATAAGCCCATATATGTTGTAATTAAAAATAATTAATTCCAACATTTGTTTCATCCATTCTCGCATCTGAATGTCATAGTCTTTCTCCCACATAAAAAATTTACAACTAGAGGTCCTCTGCAATTACAAAAAAGAAAATAGTGTTTGGAAGAAGCAACATCAGTGAATAATCTAGACTAATTGCAAATTTTGCTTAAAAATCTTTTGTATTTATTTTTGGAAATAGAAATGTCCATGGCTTCAGTTGGGATGAAAATGAATGATGTTGGCAGAGCAAATACATTTATAGAAAAACAATTGGGAGTACACAGGGTCACAATTTGGTACCAGACTTGAATACCATCTGGTACCAGTTTTTATGACTTGAATACCATCCGATAACTATCTTGAACACCAAGTTTTATAACTTGAATACCATCTGGTACCATCTGTTAAATGCTAATAATTATTTACCCTTTTTAATATTTTTGAAAATATTACTATCAGACACGCTCTAACAAAAATAAATAATACTGTCAAATTATTTTTTTCTGATTGGTTCTCTATACTTAGCGTAAATTATATTAATGAAGTATAGTATCATTAAGGAATAAGGACAAAGGGTCAATATTATATTTACTAAAAATCTTATACATTCAGATAAAGAAAACATAAAAATGATCAAATTTAAATGCTAAAAATTCATCACATGTCACTATCTTATTGTTCAATTTTTTGAAAGCATGGACGGTAACTACCAACCACCAGCATTAAATAGGTGGGTTTCGACAAAAGCCTTTAATCCCAAATACACTTATATACCTTTTGTCATTTGTAAATCCAAATAGTAATTATTAGAGAATTATGTGATATGAAACAACAACAACAACAACAACAAAAGCCTTTAATTCCAAATAAATTGGGGTAGGCTAGAAATGAAACCCAATCGGAAAACATAAGATCAAAGATTTCAAATATCAGTGATAATAATGAATATGATGGAAGAAAAAGAAAATAAATAAATAAAATAATAATAATAATAATATATAAATAAAGATGATAATGATAATGATAATGATAATGATAATATGCTAATAATAGTAGCAATAATAACAATAATAATAATAGTGCAATAAACCTCTATTATAAAATCTATTTCTCAATCCTAAAATTCTATTTTAAAAACCTAATTCTAAATTCTAAATCCTAAAATTCTATCTAAACCTCTATTTCTGAAATCTATTTCTAAATTCTAAATCCTAAAATCCTAAAAGAATCTAAGAATATAAAGTCTATAACTCTATTATTAGACTCTAACTCCTAAATCATGGTTCAGGTACATGAATCGCTATCTTCCACGCACTCCTATCCAAAGCAAGTTCTTTGGGTATATTTCATTCCTTCAAATCTCTTTTTATTGCTTCCTCCCATGTCAGTCTCGGTCAACCTCTTCCTCTTCTTGTATTTTCAGGACGACTTAAAATACCGCTGCGTACTGATGCTTCAGGAGGCCTTCGTTGGATATTACCAAACCATCACAAACGATATTGAACTAGCTTCTCTTGAATTGGTGCTACCCCAAGTTTGTCCCTAATATCATCATTTCTGATTCGATCTTTCCTTGTGTGGCCACATATCCAACGCAACATCCACATTTCAGCTACACTCATCTTCTAGATGTGTTGTCCTTTTGTAGCCTAACATTCTGCGGCATACAACATCGTGAAATTTTGATCGTGAAATTTGATAAGAGATACAAAAATTAATAAAAAGTAGTGCAACCAATCAATTGTTTTAAGAAATCCCAGACCGAAAATTAACGGAAGAAAAGAATTGGCTCAAGACATATATGTTTGGATTAAAATTATTACAAAATAATTAAAAAGAAAAACAAGTCGTATAAAGAAACAAACAAATATTAATTGTTCAACTGATTTGATTTCTCCGGTGAACTTCCATTCTTTTAATGAATTTTTAGACTGTACAAGGGATCATATTGATGGAGTAATGGGTTTGGGAGGGGTAATATAAAAAATATATATAGTTTTTAAATCCAAACTGTTTTGAAATGGGGAGAAGAAGTGGAGAGATTGGAAGAGAAGAGAAATGGACTGGAAATTTCAAGTCGAGAAAAAGAGAAACAGAATACAAGTTAACGGAATTTTTAATATAGGACTAATTTTAAACAAACTATAAAGTTCAGCGATTAAAAATAAATAAAATGAAGTTAGGTGATTAAAAATGAATATTAAACAAACTTACCCAGCCCCAATGGGAATATATAACAGCATGTGCATACATGCTTCACTGGAACGGGCCGCTCTTTCCTGGCACTTGCTAATTTGAAAAGTCATAATTTTCTTTTTAGCAGATAATGAACTTGACTGGATGATTCTGAAACTGAGATACTTGCATATGATCCCCATAGCGTGCATGATGTTTGTTCAGTTACAGCTCCATTTTGGTGGCAAAATATTTCTTTTATCAAGATGTCAATTAAGGGCGCGAAATCTGAGACCTTGACAGCAAAGCTATGAAGTTTCATAACATAATCAACATGATACAACCATGTATGCACAGCCATAGTTAAACTGACGAGGTATGTCGAACAACGTGGTTACAAGAGAATAACACAAGATCTAATTAATTATACCTTTTCAATAATGTACATAGTACAACAACATAAAGCAGAATTAATTATTTTATACCTTGACCTCTTAACTAGAGAATTCAATACAGAACAGTTTTCCTCTTATAATTATAATATGGTCATAATTGCAAAAACACACCCCACAAACAAACAAAATAAAAATAAGTATCTGCCTTCTTCCTTTTTGACAATGACTTCTCTATCATAGCTACACATCTACCCTGCAACAATGCCAAAGCAATTAAGCAAAGGAAGTATAAAACTGAGTTATTTGATATTGAGGTTTGGTATCAGATCTTGGTAATAAGATATAGCGAGGATATTTACCTAGACATAACAGCTGCTATCAAATTAGAAGCATGCTGCTGGCATAACAGCATTCATACTAACGAGTATACTAGACAATTACGTCTTGTTGTTTCTTTGATGGTTGCTATGATTTTTTGTGCACAAAAGTGAAGAGGACTGTTTTCAGAACAACATAAAGGTTACTCTAAAACATCAAGTTGGTTGAGCCCACACAGGATTTAATCAATTAAAAGATTTCCAAACCATCAATTAGGATGAGTGCAAAGCAACGAAAGCTTAACCAACAAGATACAAAAGATAGAGCAGACAACAGGAAAGGGGTAATGCCGCACTAGTATCCAATCCATCCCCAGCCCTCAGTCTTAGGATCTCTTCATGTGTGTGTGCTGTGGGCAGGTTTCTTTTAATTTTATTTTATTTTTATTTTTTTTTTTTTTGGGGGGGGGGGGGGGGGGAGTCTTACAGTCTCTATTTGTGTGTGTTGGGGGTAGGACGGGCGAACCCGTCTTGTCAACACCTTCAAGAAGCTATAGTAATATCACCGCAAAAGCAATAGAATTTGATTTAAATGACGGCCCTATCTATCTGCTAAGGTTCTTATATAATAGCATGTTTAATTTCATTAAAAACAGAAAATTTTCAGGGCGTTCAAGTTGGGAATATATATGGAAAATTATGGGTCATCAAATCACAAACCTAGAAAATTCTCACAACTGATAAAAAAGATTCAGGGCTATCAGAACCAGTATTAAAATTACATCATGGTGATGCATGATGAGATAGGAAAAAAGGAATTACATTACTAGATGCTTTTGAGTTTTCATACAATAAAGCTTGACAAAAAATTCAACATATCCTTGATCAAATTGGGACATGCCATATGCCTCGCCTTTTAGATCTATGCCTTACATGTCTGACACCCACAAATTGTATTGTCACTCAAAGAGTCAGAGAATATGTGACAATTAAATATTTTACAAACTATCACACACGTCAAAACAATAAGCATTTCCATCAGATGCTGACTCGCTTAGAACTAGCAAAAGACCAAATACTAGACTTTGCGCCTGTCCCTCCTTCCCCACAAAATTAAACAACCAGGCTAATGGGACTAAAAGGGACATCAAGAAGATCAAACCTTCAAATGCAAATTAACAAAGCAGAACAGGAACCACATACCTAAACACGTAGCCTTCCAAAGTCAAACATTTTGAAACTAAAAATCCAATTCAAACTCCCATCAATCGAAGAGGCCCTCTCGAGACTCTGACATAACAGCATCTCCATCCTCATCCAACCTGTTGCTCCTACCAGACCCAGCAAACCCACCAGCTCCACTGCCATTGACAGTCCATGCTGATGAGACGGTCTCCCCACTATTCGCTGGCCCTGCTGACCCACCTGTCTCAGCCTGTGCCATCTGGGTTGGTGATGCCTCAGCTGCCGGGGCCTCCCTTACCGCAGTCCTTCTTGTGAGTTCTCTGAGAGCAACTCTCAGTGCCCGGGCCCCGCCACTGTTGTCATTGTGCATTTCATCTAGAAGTGTCCTGAACCGAATAGATACATGAGTTCTTGTTCCAGGAGGTGGAGATGGGGGCAATTCAGGGGCTGGTTGTGTAGAGGGAATAGGGGCCCGGCAAATGGGGCAGGAATTGTGGTGAGATAGCCACGGCACGATGCAATCATTGTGGTACAAGTGACTGCAGGGGAGAACACGAGCTGTGGTGGAGACAAGGAACTCATCTTTGCAGACAGCGCACGGAAGGGAGGGTTCTGAGATGAAAACAGTGGGAAGAGAGGAGATGGAGGGAGGGGACGCTGGGGGAGGGCCCCGAGGAGCAATAGGGATGTCGTCAGAGGAAAGGCGGAGGATGAGGCGACGGAGGTAGGCCTGAGCGGCAGAGGTTGGGGAGGAGGACATCAAGTCGGGGGAATCGTCGGGATCGTGCTCGGAGTCGGAGTCGTCTGAGAAGACGTCGGCGAGGTGGGGAGGGGGAGGAGGAGGAGGCGGGATTAGGTCGTCCTCTTCTTGGAGGAAGCCACTGGAGCAATCAGGGCAGCGTAGAGGGGAAGGGGGAGGGGGGAGGGTAACGCTGCGTCCGCAGAGGTGGCAATAGTAGGCAAGGGAAGGGGGGGAGGAGGAAGAGGGGACCGGGGCGGTGAAAGGGTTGGAGGGAGACGCAGCGGAGGACATGGCGGTGGGTGAGGGATGGGGGATCGGACCGAGACGGAGAGGGTGGGAAGGATCTTTGCTGGTCGTGGTAAATTATGGGTTCGGACTTCGGTGGTTATCCCTGACTTGAGGAATCGAACGGAGAACAAGAATAGATGTCTATCTAATGCAAAATCCGACAAACAACAACGTCGCTTTGGCCGAGTGGTTAAGGCGTGTGCCTGCTAAGTACATGGGGTTTCCCCGCGAGAGTTCGAATCTCTCAGGCGACGTTAGGTATTATTTTTCTTCTAATTTAATTTGATTTGAAAGGCGACGTTAGGAATTATTTTTCTTCTAATTTAATTTGATTTGAAAACCAGCGTCCCGGACGAATGATCGGATATTTCGAGAGTTTAGCGGGTTCATAAGAAGGTCGGATTTAGAAAGATTATTCAAGAGTTTAGAGGTGAGTTTAATCTCTGAGAGATTCAGTTTTTATCAGACATTTCGAACTTTAAGAGACAGATAAAAGATAGATAAGGGTTAGATTTATCATCTTTTAATTATTTTTTATTTTTTTAAAATTTTAAATATAACTAAAATAGAACACAAAAAATATGAAAAATAAAGCAAAATTTATAACTATAATATAGAAAAATAATATATTTTGTAATATTTTCTGAATTTTCAGATTTTAAGAATTTGAGAAGGATCAGATTTAATAAGAATTTCTCTTCAAGTTAGGTTCGGTTCTTATCAAATTTAACCCTTACAAAGAGGAAGGATTCGACCGAGTTGGAAGAGGGCCGGATTGACGGAGCGACCGGACTGAGTTCAAGAGCTCGATCTTTATGGGCTATCCCTAGCGAAGGTTCAAATTATTTTCAACAAATCAAGCTTAAACAAGTCAATGAATACCTTTGACCTGATCCATTAAGGTATGAACCCGTTAATTCAACAAAGAGTCAAAGATGGTGTAAGTAGAGGTGTCGATGATACTCTTTTATTCATTTATCTGATTCATATTATATTCGATAAGACGAGCATGAGTACAGATTTTTTTCGGTAGCTTATTTGATATGGATAAGGGTAAGAATTTGTTTCGTTAAGTAAATGAATAAGGGTATAGGTAAAGATCATTTGCCCTATAAGGTAAATTATTAAAAAAGAATTTCAATTATTTCAGTAATTATCTCATATAATACTTTTTTATGTTAGTTGCCATGAAATTTGTGAGTTAATTATTAAGAATTATAATTATTATTTTTTAAAATTTAATTAAGTTATAAATTATAATATTTGAATAATATTTATAGAGTATTTATTAAAATGATTGAATGAGACTATATAAGATTTTATTTTAGATAAGATGCTATTTTATTTTTAAAATATTTTATTTTTTTAGTTAAAATTGTTGACAATAGATGTTTGTATTTTATTAATTTATATGTTGAAAATAGCTCAAGTTAGGATTGATTACATAGTTATATTTTGATTTCATACTAGCAAATAAATAAATATATATATATATGAAATGAATGAGTTTGTATGTTTTTTTATAAATGATGATGAACTAAGTAATATATTAGTATTATTCGTTAGCATTTGTTATCATTTCGTTAACCGTTTATTTTAATGGATAAAAGTAATATATTAGTATGAATAAACCTAATTTTAATGAATAAGAATAAAATATGCGAAAAAATAATTTTATATAAATATAATAATAAAAATATTCCATCCGACCCATACTGTATCATTCACACCCGTAGATCTAAGGTCGGGTCTAGACTCCATACTCAAAATTCCCCGGCCTCTTTTACAACGAGGTCGACACACAAACACATACTTTTTGTGTTAAGCGGCATCATATTGTTATTATTAGTGCTACATAATCAATTAGCAATTCGGGCAGTTTCGCCAAAAAGATGATCACCAAGACTGGTTCGTCGAAAAATTATTTTGATGAGATTTTATTGACTACAATGATTAGTCGATTATCACATTCGATTAGTTGTTATCAAACGGATTAGTCAATGGATTAATTCTTCTTTGATGTATTCTTCTTTCCGACTTCTATCTTGATAATATCAAATTCTAATAAACTTCAATTTCTTTAATTTAATAAAATTTATCGTTTAGTCTCTAAACTTTTATAAAAAAAAAACTAAGTCAAATTTATCGTTTAGTCTCTAAACTTTTATAAAAAAACAAGTGAGGCCTCTATAATATTGAGTGGTCTTTACGCAAGTAACATGAATGATATTCAGAAAGCATCTAGCTATAATTAACTGTTAAATATATTATTTAATCTTTAATTTTTTTAAAAAAATACTAAGTCGGTTCGTGAACTATTTGAGAAAAAATCAATTTGGTCATTCAACTTTAAAATATAACAAATAAATTTTTAAATTTTCAATATAAAAACTAATTTAGTTTCTAAACTTTCAAAATGATTTAAATTGAACATTGAGCTTTTTTACATTAATAAATCCTTGAACTTTTATGTGTTTCAGGTTCATGCCCGGTCAGATTTCGAGTCATATGATCTTGGTTACTCTCGGATTTTGGGTAAGACGAGTTCAAACCGAATTCGAATGATCTGAGTTCAAAACCTTGCCCGACCTGACTTAAACTGACCCAAAAACTGAAAAAGAACAACACCTATCGACATGAAACATGTCCAGTGACCCGACAACAAAACAACAAAGCCTTTAATCCCAAATAAATTGGGATAGACTAGAAATGAAACCCAATCCGAAAGCATAAGATCATAGATCTCAAAATCAGGAAAAAAAAATGGATAGTAATAATGATGATGATGATAAAAAATGATAATGAGAAAAAAATGATAATGATGATAATAAAACCAAACTAATGAAAAAATAATAATATGATAAAAATATAATAATAATAGTAATAATAATGCTAATAATAATAATAATAAAACTCAAAATAGCCCTAATAACAATAGTCACGGTAAACCTATACTATAAAATATATTCTTAGATCCTAATTCTAAATCCTAAAAATTTAAAAACTAAAAATCTAAGAATATGAAGTCTGTAACTCTACTACTAGACTAACTCATAAATCATAGTTCTCGTACATTAATCACCATTTTTCAGGCACTCCCTATCCAAAATAAGCTACTATTTGGATATACTTCATTTTAGAGTTTTGAAAAAATCCGTCCAGTCCAACCCGCCCCGGACCGAGCCGTGCATGTGGACCGGACCCAAACCTGTAGCCGACCTGTCCCCTATCATGGTCTGGTCCAACGGTGGTCTGGTTCTCTCTTCACCCAAAACCGGCCCGTGCGGACTCGCGGATCGGACCGTGACCCGTGCTGATCCATGAACCGGACCGTGACCCGTGCGAATTTTTATGATTTTTTTAGAATTTTTTATTTTTTTAATATTATTCAATTTTTAAATAATTGAAAATAAAAATTCGAATTAGTTAAAAATTATTATTTAAAAAATTATGATAATTTTATTTTCTAAATTTTATAATTTTCTAGAATTTTTTAAAATTGTTTGAGGTTTTCTCAATTTGTAAAAAAAATAAAAAAAATAACCCGGACCGGAACGACCTATGGGGGGACGTATTGAATTTTTTCGAATTTGGCCTGTCTAGACCCATCCCGTATGGACCGTGATGGTGTTGACCCGTGGCCCGGACTGGCCCGTTTGCATAACAATACTTCATTCTTTCAAATCTCCTTTATGGTTTTCTCTCATATCAGTCTTGATCAATCTCTATCTCTTCTTGTGCTTTCGAGGTGACTTAGAATATCACCGTGAACTGATGCCTCATGGGTAGTGTTCTAAAATCATGGCGTGCCGTGCCGTGTAAAGCACGCGTGTTTTCGTGTCGTGTCGTGCCGTGTTAAACACGGAGCCGGCACGTCACGGATAAAGCACGTCGTGTTAAACGTATCGTACTCATTCGTGTTGTGTCAAATCGTACCGTGTCAAAACGTGTCGTGATTATTCGTGTTTTGAATACGGTGTGCATTAACATGTCAAAGATTTTAAAAATCCAGAAAATACAAAAAAAAATCCAAAATTGTAAACAAAAGTTTAAATTTTTTTAAAGTGTTTACGTATTTTAAATTATTTAATATAGCATATTGAAAATAAAATATAAAAATAGAAAATATCAAAAAGTAAAATTAAATATTAAAAATTATTTTTTTTAATTTAAAAATATGTTATATCGTGTATTATGTAAAATAAAAAAAAATAAAAATTTTCATAAAACATAAAAAATGAAAAAAAAATATCAAAAAAATATGAACATGTGTTAAAATATTTTTATAGTAATTCGTAAAATATTATGTTTGTCAAATTTTCCCTCCTCCTTTTTCAGGGCTTGGGACCGGCTATGTTAGAAACATAAGTGGAGTTAAAAACTTGAAAATATGTTAGTGTAATTTAAAAAAATAAAATTTAAATATTTAAATTAAAATTAAAGAACTTACTCCCTAAAAAGGTTCTGACGGCGGATGGTGGTACATATAACCATATTCTTCATAGTTATACATATATGAATTTGAGTATCTTACAAATGGATCTTCTTCCTCATGAGATTGGTTTTGGTTCACCTCTGGCTCTGGCATCCCTTCACCTGGATTAGAACTCTATGCGACAGTAGCTTCTTCTCGATCAAGTGAGTGCATCCAAGACTTATCTTGAAGTATGTTTTCTGCATCGTACCAATCATTTAGTAAAACCAGAATCTCAAATACATTCTCACACAATCTTGTTCTTTTATCAGTTATAACCCTATTAGATGCGCTAAAATAAGATTCTGAAGCTACTGTGGAGACAGGAACAGCAAAAATATCACAAGTCATGGATGCTAAAATGGGGAACACGCCCTTTACTTGATGCCAATATTATAAAATGCTAAAATTTTCATCGTCGAGCCTTATATTGTCATACTCAGATGTGGAGTTTGCAAAGATCTGTATCTTTGAGCTAGTTGCACGTGGGATAGATGTTGAAGATGAGCCAGAGATTTTACGAAGGATGGATTGAATACGAGACATAGTAGACCCGTTGCCTCTTGTTGATGGATTGGTTGGTGCTGGCACACTCGAAGCCACCCTAGCCTGATTAAAGAAAAAAAAAATTAGTTATCATGTACAAGTAATTATAATTTAAATAAAAATTATCTAGACAACTGTAATCTACCTCATTATGTTATTGCTCATATATTCTGAATACACTTTCAAAAAGAGTATTCACTTCTTCATATGCATTCCCTGCTTCAAGTTCAATATTCTCCCTAATTGTAGTAAGAAAGTTTGCGGTATTTTTTTACGTTCCACCTATAGTTGATAAAATTTAATTAGTGCACAAAGAACCACATATGAATTTTATTATGAAATTTCAATTCTAATAATTACCTTGGGTCAAGGCAACATACAATGATGGTAATGGGGGTATTTCACTCCAATACTTAAGGAATTTCGATTTCATGGGTTCCAATGAATGCCATAAAATATCTTCTTCAGTCAGTTCTTTATTTTGGGTGTCGTACCAATCAGAAATTAGAGCAAGCTCCTCCAATAGTGCGACTGTTATTGGTGTGTAACACGCAGAAAGTCTTACTGTTGCAGAATAAAAAAATTCTAAAAATGGAACCATCAGCTCTAATATTTTTCACTCACTTTGTTGTAGAAGTAATTGTTGACCCTATTGACTTATACTCAGTGCACGATCCAAGGCTGGTCTGAGATGAATTATTTTCTTCAACAGTCGATATGTGCTATTCCAACGAGTGTCGACATCCCAAGAGATCATCACTACTTCAACGCCCATATTCCTGCACAACTCTGAAAAAACTTATTTTTTTCGAATGCTCGAATCGACATACTTTAGAGCATCATTGTACTTGCCGATCAATTCCTGAACTGGGTCTACTTCCATACCCGCTTTGACAATTAAGTTAAATTTTGATTTTTAATATAATTTTTTTGGGATTTTTGAATATTGATTTTATAAATATTAAAAAACCTGCATAGAATAAAATATAAAATTATTAGAAAAAAGACGTAAGTATTAAAAAAACACACATATTTTTCTAAGTTTATTTTGGTTTGGGGAAGTCATAGAAAAATTTGAGTATTTTTTCGATTTTCTTTCTATTTTTTATCAATTATTTTCGAATATGAATTAAAAAATGAAAAAGAGATAAGTATTCAACAAAAATGTATTCTGGTTTGGGAAAGGCACAAAAATATTATCAACATTTTTTTTAAAATTTTCTATCTATTTTTTAACCATGCATTAATGTATTTTTATTTTTACCTAAAAAAATGAAATTGAAAGATACGTGCCTCTAAGAAAGCTACTTAATTTCATAATCTGAAAACAAGAGTAAGAAAATTTGAGAATATATTTCGTTGAGTTGAGAGTATGAAAGATTGAGTTGTTTGGATGGATGAAATGAATTTGATGAATTATGTGGCTATTTATAGATGAACATTAATATTGAAATTATGAAAATAACCTTCAAATTAAATTGTTTATAACTGTTTAAGAGGGTATTTTTATCATTTCTTTTATTTTACAATTTTACCCCTAAAAATATTCAATTATGGTTGTTACATGAGGTTAGTTTAGCCTTTTTTCTATTTTTAAATTTAAATTTGATTTTTGGCCAAATGAATGGAATGGGTGCATGGTCGGCCACATGGGGATGGGGCCAAGTGAATGGCATGGGGTAGGGGTCAGAGGTGTTATTATTTTCTCGGGTCGTGTGCGTAAAATTTCCTCCTCTAATATTTTAAATTAATACCGTTCGATCAAGATCTAAGGGTTTAGATTCATTATGTCGGTCATTCCATGCCTACTCGTGCCTACCCGTGTCTTACCGTGTCATGCCTATTTGTGCCTACCCGTACCTACCCGTTCCTATTCGTGCCTTGTCATGCCTACCCGTGCCTACCGTGCCTTGTCGTGTCGTGCCTACCCGTGTCGTGTCGTGTGTGTCCGTGCCGTACCGTGCGTGTTCGTGCCTATTCATATCGTGCTTACACGTGTCGTGCCTAGTCGTGTGTCGTGCTCGTGTCGTGCCGTGTTTTGTGTCGTGACGTGCCGTGTTGGGACCTCTTAACCGTGTGTGTCGTGTCGTGTCGAAAATGAAAAAAAATCAGTCACGCCACGTTTAAGAACACGACACGTGACAGGTGTCATGCTGGCACGGATAGGCACGCGTGTCGTGCCGTGTCGCTTTCGTGCCGTTTTGTGTCGTGTCGTGCCTTAACACGCGGACACGATTTTATAACACTACTCATGGGGTATTCGTTGGATATGACTAAACCATCACAAACAGTGTTAGATCAAGTTCTCTTGAATTTGTTCTACCTCAAGTGTGTCCCGTAAATCATCATTTCTGATTTGATCTCTCTTTGTGTGACCACATATTCAATGCAACATTCGCATCTCGGCTACACTCATCTTTTGGATGTGTTGTCCTTTTGTAGCTTAGAATTCTGCATCATACATCATTGCAAGTCTAATCGTCATCATGTAGAACTTACTTTTTAATTTATTTAGGACCTTCTTGTCATAGAGAATACTATATGCTTATCTTCATTTGATCCATCCAACTTTTATTCTATGATTAACATTTTCATCGATCCATCTGTCACTCTACAATATAAATCCTAAATATCAAAATATATCATTCATGGAGTACTATTTGTCCGTCCAAACTAACATCTACATCATCTGAGTTGTCACCGCTGAATTGACATTTCATATATTCGATTTTAGTTCTACTAAGTCTAAAATATTTTGATTCTAAAGTTTATCTTCATAACTTTAGTTTCCGATCAAATTTGATCCTACTCTTATCAATCAACACCGCATCATCAGTAAAGAGCATACAATAAGGGATATCTTATTGTATGTCTTTTGTGACATCATCCATCACTAAGGTGAAAATATATAGACTCAATGTTGACCCTTGTTGTAATTTTATCATAACTAGCTATATACCCGCGCATTGCAGCAGAATTTTTTATTTAAACATTAAAATATTATAAGATAAAAAAATTCATATTTATCTAAAATTAAATTATAAATTCACCAAATTATAGAGAAAATATATAATAAACACTATATTTAATCTTGGATGAGATTTTTGCATAATATGAGTTAATAATTCATGATTTTTATGGCAAAAAATGTAAATTATTCTAACATATATTATCACCATTAATTTCTTACCAAATATGCACAAGGTTACTAAATAAAAATAAATAAAAATTATGGAAATAATAGTATATAAGGGAAAGAAATGGAGGGAAAGAGGGGATCAATGGACGCGATCACATACGTTCGATCAATCAATAATAAATATTATCCGTCTAATTGAGGGATAAAATGGGTATAATAAAAATTTACCATGACAAAAAATGGACTCTCCAATTCTTAGATGCTTTATATAATAGTATAGATAATAAATACATCAGACTCGTCGTTATATGCTCTGACGCTAGTCATAATATTTGTGTATATATTCTTAATAAGGATAATGTACTTTGTTGGGACTCTCTTCTTTTCAAGCGCCCGTAACATGATATTTTTTTATACTTTATTATAATTTTTTTAAATCAATAAATATCATATATATGTCATTTTTTCCCAATATCTCTCCATAAGCTGCCGTATAAAAAAATTGCCTCAATGATAGACCTCTCAAACATAAAACCAAACTAATTTTTGATGATGATTGCCAATTTTCTTAAATGATGCTTGATTACTCTCTCTCAAAGTTTCATAGTATGACTCATGAGCTTAATTCCTACGTAATTAGTATAATTTTAAATATCTCCTTTATTCTTAAAATCGATACTAATATACTTTCCGTCCACTCATCAGGCATCTTGTTGGATTAAAAATATTATCAAATAGCCTAGCGAACCGCACTATTGCTACATCTCTAAACCTCAATTGGGATGTCATCAGGTCCTAATGTTTTATCTGTTTTTTTTTAAATCTCCATTCACCTCAAACTCTTAAGTTTGTCGAACAAATCATCTATTGGTGTCATGAAATGAGTTGTCCAACTCAATCACAGTTTTCTCACTCTCTTCATTGAACAACTTGTCAAAATATTATCTCCAGCTGTTCTTAATCTCATCGTTTTTCACCAAAAGCCTATCAATCTCATCCTTGATACATTTAACTTGGTTGAAGTCTTTTGTCTTCCTTATTAAAATTTAGCTATATTCTAGATATCATTTTTCACCCTCTTTTGTATTCAATTTCTGATATAGTTTCGCGTAAACTTGACCCTTTATTTCATTCACAGTTTTTTTTTTGCATTTTTTCTAGCTTCCTTATATTTCTGTATATTTTTCATCACTTCTGCGATGATGTAAGTATTTATAGCATTATTTCTTCTCATTTATCGCCTTTTGTACATCCTCGTTCCCACACATAAAACTTGTCTGATGACTCGATAAATTTTTTTTTAATAAAATATATTTCTTTCTATTTATTTAAAGTAGTAAATAAAAAATAATATTAAAATAAAAATTGTAGAACCAATTTAGATTTTTGAATGTTCAAGGATCTATTTTGTGTATCTGAAAGTTTAAGAACCAATTTATTTTTTTAATACTTTTTTAAAAAAATAAGGATCAACAACTTGATGTAATTAAAAATTTAAGGATTAACTTGATTTTTTTGAAAATTTGAGACCAAATGATGAAAATTTTCCAATTTAGTATCAGTTTTTTTACCCAATTTAACATTGATGAAAACTTTTTAATTATTCTTTTAGTTTGGCTTATTATTTTCATAGAACAGATACTATACCATTATTTGTTCCTTTGATTTGAAAATGGACTTCGAAAATTTCCACATGTATCACTCTTTAGACTTAACATCCTTTTTGAAAGCAATATATGCTTTTATCACGATTGCAATTTGTTTCTTAATCGGGTGTCCATAGGATTTTCTGTAACTTCATTTTTAGAGCGATTGAATTTTGTACTTAAATGGTTAAAATATATTTACTATGAAGAGCGGTCATATTATTGCTATTTTGTTTACGATGACAGATTTACAAAAAAAAAGTTTTTATTAATGGGAGATTCTGCTATGGATCGAATTGAAATAATTTTAGTTCGTTCAATTTTAAATATCGGATGGTTAAAATAAATTCTTTTTGGTGTGAATAAAAAAGAGAGTTTGATGTGTGAAAATTATTGTTGTTGATTAATAAATGAACGATATATTTTTTCCCATCCATAGCTGAATTTGCCTTATCTAAAAAGAGATAATTAGGTAGGCACATATTATTTTCAAAATTATTTAAAAAAAAAGAGTTAATTCAGCGGTTCAAATTTACAATTCTTCGTTCTTGTTTGAAAACAGTACATATTAATTCTTAACTATGTAATCATTCATTTATGTTTGCATTTCGTATTTAAAAATATGACGTTAGATTTTCCATCTTGTGAAGATTAATATCTTGAAATATCCCTCCATCCTTCAAATGCATGCTGTTCTTAGAACACTAGTAACAACAAGACGAACAATTCTTACGGGTTTATTAAAAATAAGATTATACGAGCTAAAAATTTAAAAGGCAATATTGTATTTTTTTTTCTTTTAAAACGGACTCTTACATTAAAAAAAAAATATTAGGTATAGTTTATATCGTTTACTGTCAATACCTAAAAGAAGAAATTAACGGAGCTGGCAAACAAGAATCAACATGGCAAGTCTGTCTACAGTTCCTTCTCTTGTGGCTAATTAACAAGTTAATCGGGTAAGAACCAGTACTGAAAGTCAAAAACCATTAACCCAATAATCCTAATCCGTGGAAACGACTATTCCTCACAAATTATGTACACAAAATATGAACTACAATTATAGAACACAACCATTAACAAGTCCCGCTTTCTAAATTATGATTGAGATACATTGTCAGGTAACATCAATTTTACCAGATGCTGTTACTTCTACAACTCGATCATTGAGACGTCCCCACTATCTTACACAGCCGTGAACAGAATTCACTTTCGTCAAACTTCAAACACAGTACTTTTCATAACAATATAACATTTAAAAACTAAACTATACGAATCCAACTAGCAAGTAGCAACACCCTTCGTGGATCCACATCTTTTGCTAACCGAGTTACCACACAATATAGAGCCACCACTTCTGCAAATCCTAACATTGCTGCTATCTGCACCAAATTTAACCTATGCTCCCGCATCACAATTGGACCAATGGAGCTAACTGAAGTTATTGAAACCCTTGAACAAACAATCCAGCTCCATTTAAGCCTTGCTCATCCTCAATGTCAATCAAATATCACTCGAGGTCGTCATCTCATTTTTCTCATTAAGGCCGAAACAAGCCTGAAAACAGAAATGACACAAAGCAGATGTGTTTATACCACAGTCATAACCAAATAACTTGATTACTCTGCTTTCTCAGAAATAAAAGTTCCCCACTTTTTTAATGTTGAGAGGAATTCTATCAAACAAGCATAGACTTCTTTCTTGAACAAATAATAGAACGAATACTATTACTATGAACTTACACTAAAAACAAGATAAAAATACAGAATAATAGCAAAAATGTAAAGAAACAAATATCAAACAACAAGCATCAAATTTACACGACCTCACCAACCAAAACTAATAAAATTCAAAATGACTTGCACCCCTGAAATTAGTCAAACCAATGCATCCATTGATGCATCTCATCTACACCCAGGATCCACACATCTTATTTTTCTTTGGGCAATGGTTTCATTTTGTGTCATAGAGTCAGTCTGTCAGTGAACCCCCCATAAAGTGCAGTGGGTCATTGCCTATCAATGGATCCAAACTCAAATCCTCTCCATCATAAACCATGTTATAGGGTTAATGTACATCTGCAATTTTAAAATTACAAAGAAGAGACTTCAGTGTCAACACTTGATGAAAATAACTATATTAACTAAGTTGGGGCTAAACATATTTCTTTCTAATCTACTTTCATTTGACAAAACTAATACTCGCTCCAAGGGATGGCAACTGGTCAGGCTTGCTTTGCCTTTCTTTATTAAAAAAAAATCAATCATGACCTAACAGCTAGCCAAATCAACTCCAGCACATATTTATTCAAGCAATATGTGAAACTAAACTACGGACGTATTACTCGAGACCAGTCTCAAAATCCAACTAAAGTTCTGAGTCCAAGCAAATGAAAAAGCCTAACTGCAACTCAAAATCTACTCTTGGTGCAGAAAAGTCGATCAACCCAAAACCTGAAACTGGAAGAGTCCCAAGACCAAAAGTAACATTCACAATGAAAACAACCAAAGACCAGTAATTAGCACGAACCTAATTCAACCAGTAGACCTGTCATTTGGTACCTCTAACTTTTTGCAGAAAACAATCCATTTTCGGAAGTGGCAATCTACTTTCCGAAAGAAGAAAAAAAAAGATCAAATACTAACCTTGTCTAAATACAACAAACGAATACACAAAATTCTAGTATTTCTCCATCACTTCTTTGATTCTTTTTTCTGTCTTTTATTTGTGGCAGCTATAGTATTCGGTGAAGTCCAAACGGAAGAAAAGGAACTTCAAGTCCACATGCTGTTGCACAGGTAGTTGTTTTATAAAGATGTCAAGAGAATTTGAGTAGCCTTTTGCTATTTGGTCCAGATCTTCTCCCATTTTGCGGAATAACTCTCCAGCCAGCTGGTTCATAGCCTTCTCAGTACCTTCAAGCAGTTGGCTCCTCTCCTTTGATTTTGGTCTAGATTGTGCCTTCCCTCTGCATAATAAGTAGACTTCCATTGTTATGTCTATTGCTAGACATCGGTTCCTCTCCATTAAACAATAGTACAAAATAAAAGCAACACACACGATCAAGCATCACAACTTGTGAAATATACCAAGGACGATAAATAGGGATTAGGGTTATTCCACAACAATGGCACACAAATAATCAACCATACCTCATGACATAGTAATGAATCAAACTTTCATGCTAATAATACTTTACTTTTTCTTCCAAAAAAAGTTCCAACAGAGATAGATATGCCAGGGGGCTTATATGAACAACCTGCACCAACATGACATTATCCAGGTTACTAGACAGTATATATAAATGGGTGTCATGTTAGGGATAGCATACCTTTTTCCTAATAAAATAGTACAATACAACGAAGTCATTAAGTGTGTATCTCATACTAAAATTTATCTGTCATACTACAAAGGACCTCTGAAAATCCCACTTTCACCATGAAAGGAAACAGATGGAAACAAAGTTCCTAACTCACGGGTCAAGTATCATATTCATAGGCCTCTTTGCAAGTAAACTGCACTAGAACTAAAACTGCCAGCTTTCTCAAGTCTATCTCGTCTTGGCACCACAGATGCCCTACCTTGAGGATAACAAGCTATGGGAAAATAAAATTAAAAATAAATGCTCTAAAATCTAAATAATTTGAATTGTATTGAGTACAATTCATCAAAGCTATGGGTCATCTCATTCATACTAGTTTCCAAGTCAATCAATGATGCTCTTAAACTCAAATATCAGCACCACCACCACCCCCCCCCCCCCCCCAAATATATATATATATATATATATAGACTATTGTGAAAATGTTTGTATTTCAGTTAATATGCAAACGCGCCAAAAAATATATTTTAAAATCTCAAAAAAATTTAATTTATGGTTTCCATTAAATTCTATATGAAAACCTTATGGGATACAAAAATTTGGAGTGTTTTGAATTTTTTAAGTCACTCTTTTGAATTTTCGAAAAAACAACACAAACAATAAATATTTATTATTATTTTTAGAGATGTTTTTTCAAAAATTCAAAAGAGTGGCTTAAAAAACTCAAAACACTCCAAATTTTTATATCCCACAATGTTTTCATATGATGAATTTAATGAAAACCATAAATTGAAAATTTTGAGATCTTAAAATATATATTTTTTGACACGTTTGCATATTCATTGAAATGCAAACGTTTTCACAATAGTCTCTCTCTCTATATATATAGAGAGTAAAGATACCGTGAGCTTAGCTCAAAAAGTATATCAAATCATCTCGAAATTTTAATTTATCATTCTCATTAAATTCTTTATATGAAAATCTATTGGGATGCAAAAATTTGGAGTGTTTTGAGTTTTTTAAGTCATGATTTTTAATTTTTGAAAATCAGCTCTAAAAAAATATATATTTAATATTTGAACATCATTTTTAAAAATTAAAAACGATGACTTAAAAAGCTCAAAACAATCCAAATTTTTGCATCCCATGAGATTTTCACATAAAGAATTTAATGAAGATGATAAATTAAAATTTCAAGATGATTTGATGTATTTTTTGAGTTAAGCTCACGGAAGGCCTCCGTGAGCTTAAGCTCACGATATCTTTACTATATATATAGAATTAGGCTATGGTGCTTTGTAAAGCACAAAAGCGTTGTGTGTTTTGCGCTCTATTTTTAATTTTAAGTCAGAAATGATCGATCCAAACCGCTCAATCTAATCTCCATATCAAAATCTATTAGTAAACTAAATTTTATATTTTTTGGAATTCATTTGCTATTTTTTTGGATAGGGGGAAAACCGTCATTTTTGGATGAACCAGAATTCTCAAATCAAGTCATTTTTCTCCTCACCAGAAAAAATAGCAAAAAAATTTAAAAAATATATAAAATTTGGTTTACTAATAGATTTTTATATGAAAATTAGATTGAACGGTTCGGATCGGTCATTTATGACTTGAAATTAAGAATAGAACGCAAAGCACACAACGCCTCTGTACTTTGCAAAGCACCATAGTCGGACTCTATATATGGTGTTTTGCAAAGTACAGAGGCGTTGTGTGCTTTGCGCTCTATTCTTAATTTCAAGTCATAAATGACCGATCCGAACCGTTCAATCTAATCTTCATATAAAAATCTATTAGTAAACCAAATTTTATATATTTTTTTAAATATTTTTGCTATTTTTTTTGGTGAGGAGAAAAACGACTTGATCTGAGAATTCTGGTTCATCCAAAAATGTCGGTTTTCCCCCTATCCAAAAAAATAGCAAATGAATTCTAAAAAATATAAAATATGGTTTACTAATAAATTTGGATATGGAGATTAGATTGAGCGGTTTGGATCAATCATTTCTGACTTAAAATTAATAATAGAGCGCAAAGCACACAACGCTCTTGTGCTTTGCAAAGCACCATAGCCTAATTCTCTCTCTCTCTATATATATATATATGTGTGTGTGTGTGTGTGTGTGTGTGTTATGCCAAATTGATATATATGCAATACCAAAGTAATATGCCACCTAAATGTTCAGAAATATCAGTGTTACAAAATGATTTACCGTAAACTTAGAAAATTACCTCGATTGGAGCTCATAGATGCGCTCAAACCATCTATCTGCATGGCTCCTAAACCTTAAGACTAGCTCAAATAGCGCAAAAAGAGATGCACGCAAGGTGCTTGATCTTTCACCAAGCAGAGATTTCTCCACAATCGAATCTAGATATCTTTCATGTGCTGACAAAAGATCATCCAGATCCCTTGATGCCTCCATTTCATCAGAGAAATGGGCCCATGACACCTCCAGCACCTCAAACATGATATAGTCCTGAAAATTCGTTACAAAATGGTTCATCTCATTCCATATAACCTGGCATTTCCTTAGTATGGATACAAAGCCTTCCTTAGCGAATATGCTCTTAACAATACAATTAGGTTTCATGGTTTTCCACACAGTTGTCAAAGCATGCTCAACCCGCTTCAGCTTCCACAAATAGTTGAAGATTTTTAGATATTGTTTCATTACGGAGGCTGTGAAGACAGTATCCAGGGGCATACCTGCATCATACTCTAACGAAAACACATCCCAGCCCCTATCTCCATCACTACAATCCATCATTTTAACCTTTAGCCGGTCAAGAATGTCACGATCATCATATTGTGCGTTGGAGGCCCTTATGGATGCCTCCAGTAAACCAGCCAACTGGAAGGCACTTATAGTATTGGCGGGCTCTGACAGCTCAGGCCCAACTATATCCATTAAATACTGGACAAAGTCCCCTTGACCGAGGAGTAAGTATCTCTTTATGGCAAGGCAATGGTCTCTAAATCTATATCTCTTGTGTATCACATCCATCAAATGGCAGTCTATTCTCTTAGCAGCTTCTATAACAAGTGCTTCTAGAGCATCAATCTGGCCATACCCTAATCCCCACCGACTCGTGCTAGTCCCCACATGTGCACCTGCATCAGCCGCTGCAGCAGCCCATCCACTGTCATCACAACAAACCCTTAAGAAATTAATTGACTTACCAGTCCGAAAGATCCTCTGGGCCAATGTAGGAGAGATAAATGAAGGAAGCATTGCAGGTTCAATCCTATAACCTTCTTGCCACAAGGATTCAGCCTTTACTGGTTGACCAACAACAAAAAACTCTGAGAAAATATCCTCCAATTCCCCTTCCAAAACCCAACTCCGTACCATTTCAAAAAGCGGTGAACAGACCCTTTTAAGGAGCCGACCCATGAAATCTTGCACAAGCGGGTCACCATGCTTGGCGTGCCTGTGTATAGCACCAGCCATGGCCCCGCCTTTCAGACCACGACACCCATCAGCCAAAACTGCCATCAGACGCATCCTCACTGTTGGCTCTGCCAACCACACATCTAAGCGTCGTAGGGAAAGGTAATTCCCTTGCAAACCCAAGTCAGACCCAGGAGTAGGAATTGGGTTCATTGAATGTGACTCAAGCACAGCTAATAGCTTGTAATAGTCAGTTAGTTCATCGTTCAAAGCAGAGCAAAAGGCCTGACCCACGGTTCCCACCTCATCTGATGGTATTTTATTCATGCTGTCATTAATAAAGCCCTTGACTTTCTTGTACAGCCAACCAATTTCACACAGTTTCCTGACCATGGTCCGTGTTGATCTGGGTAGTGTAAGAGACTCTGGCAAATCATAGCCATCCATTCCATTGACCGTCTGATGTGTCACATACCGGCCATCAATTCCCTGACATGCATACAGTACATCTCTGACAAGTGCAGACTCTTCAACTTCATTGTCATCCATTGCAAGCACTGAATACTCCTGTAAGGCATTTTGCCGGACATTTTCAGGGTCCTTTGAAATAAGCAACACTCCACTACCCAATCCCAGGTTTTTCTTCCTCGTCGAATTCTGACTGGCAGGACTGTGATTGGGATTAAGATTTTCGAGAGGAAGGAAAGACAACCCACCAGATGTGTAGCTCCGGCGTCCTGACAGAGATTTGAGGAGGTAGAGAAGAGCCCAACGGTTTTGAACGCCGCCAGGAAGGGATGATCTGGCAGCGAGCTTAGAGTGGGCATCAGAAAATGTAAGTGCGTCTGATGTGCGTCCGGAGACGGCAAGTTCGCGCTTGATCGACTCAGCCATGGCATGCTCATCCTGGGAGAGTGAGGGAGAGAGGCGACTGGAGAGGAGGCGTGTGGCGAAGCTGAGCGTGCGGGTGAGGTCGTCCGGGGAAGGATTAGTAGGCGAGAGGAGGCGCGAAACGAGTTCAGTGAGCAGATCTAAGGTTTTGGGATCGTCCATGGCGACGGGAAGGGAAAGGCGGGCTAGGGTTTGGTGGAAGCAAAAGTTTGCCTGGTCACTTGGTCTGGAAGACATCGACTGAGAGTGTGTGCCTGTGTGCCTGTGTGGGCACTGTTTTAGGAATTTGCGGATTCGTCCTTTTTCTTTTGGTTTTTTGAATTATGGTTCGCTTATATATGTGTTCGGCTGTTCTGAGTTTAAATTGGGAGGGAAAGAAAAGTAGGAACCGAATTTATTGTCCACTTATTGGCATTTGGCAGCATTTTTCCCTCTTAACATTGAGTCTAACAAATTTAAGATGGATATATGATATTCATTATTATTTAATCATTTATCTTTAATCATGTCTATTTGCTCAATTATATAAAGTGAGGCTATGGTGCTTCGTGAAACACAAAAAAATTTGTGGTTCGTGTTCGTATATCGAATTTGAAAGTCCGAATGGTTGATTTAAACCGTTGAACATGATCTTCATATTGAAATATCTTTGAAGATCATTTTTTTTTTGTTATTTTTTATATGAGTGAAAATCACTAGTATTGGATGATACAGATCGTTAAATCAGTAAACTTTGTATCCATCTAAAAATAGCAAAAAATTCAAAAAAAATATAAAATTTGATTTCCAAAGATATTTTAATATGAAAATTATGTTCAACATTTAAATTGATTGTTTGAACTTTCAAATTCAAGATACGTATGTAAAATATGAAATTTTTGTGTTTCCGAATCACCACAACCTCACTCCAACTCCAATTATATATTATAGTTTTAATAATTGGCTAGACTCAATGATTTATATCATATATCAATCTCAGACAGACTCAGTGATTGATAAGAAAATGCTGCCCTCTTATGGGAGCAGAATGAGAAGCAAAACACTTTTGAAAATGGTAGAGGAAATGATTAATTATTAATCGTGCATCTTTTTATGCAGTTATTGTCCGTAATGAACTAATGATGATACAACACGTCCAATCTAAAATGATGATACAAGATGTATGGGAGGCTAATCAGAATCGTTGGTAAACACGGTAAGAAGATACCGATTTTAGAGAGCGAAACTTTGCTATTTGTTCATGAACCACGACAGAAGATGGAGACAGAGAGCTTTAAAGCTGTAACAGCTATAACAACAAAATCTTTAATTTTAAATAAATTAAAATATATTAGAATGAAATCAAATCAAAATTATAGAGATTAGAGATTCTAAATATCAAAAATTAATAAAATAATAGTGATAATGATTATGGGTGCCAATGGATAAGGTATAGATCGGATGGAGCTATTTTTATTATTATATTAATTTGAAATTATTCTTACCCATTAAAATTATACTTATTCATACTCTATTTTTATCCATGAGAAATAAAGTTAACAAAATGATAACGAATGCTAATGAATAATATCAATATATTATTTAATTTATCATCATTTATAGAGAAATATTTAATCTCATTCATTTCATACAAATGTATCTCTATTTTACTAGTAAGAAAATGAAAATATAATTATGCAATCAATTTCAACTTGAGTCATTTCAAAATAAATAAATTAAAAAAATACAATAATCTCTCTTCATACTCTTTAACTAGAAAATAAAATGTATTAAAATTTTATATTGTCTCATTCAATAATAAGAAGTACTGTACTAAATAGTTTTCAAATATTATAATTTATAAGATGGTTAAATTTGAGAAATGTAATAATGATAATTCATAATTCATAGTAATTATTCACATAACTCGGGACAACTAACATAGAAAAATAAATTATTATAGGAGGTAATTATATTAGAAATAATATAACTATATAAGTTATTTTTTTAATAATTTACCTATAGGGCAAACGGATATGAATGACCTTTATCCGTACTCTTATCTATTTACTTAACAAAGAAAATTCCTATCCTTTCCAATATCAATAAGTTACTGAATTTTTTTTTACCCATATTCATTTTATCAAATATGATATGGATCAGATAAATGAGTAAAATGATATCATTGGCACACCTAATAATGATGTTGATGGTAATTATGATGAGAATAATGATAATGATAATGATGATGATATGATAATAATATATTACTATTATTAATAATAACAATAATAATAATACTAGTAGCAATAGTAATCTATATTGTAAAAAAAGACCTCCAAGACCGATTAGTCAGCTGATCAATCATAATCGATTAGTAAACTGTCACATTTCAAAGTCAGTTGATTATTTTTTCATCATATATTCTTTTATGCATTTAAATAATATCAATTTCATTTGAACTCTAATTTTAATAATTAAATAATTTATATAAATTAGACTTTATTAATTTTAATTGGAATTCAATTTTTAAATCAATTGGACATTTGTGAAATGATTTGTTTTCAAAATGACTAAAAAAACCATAACTTCAATTTGACTTTTTTCTTAATCAATTTATGTCTTGCTGTTGTATTGTACATTCTTAAAAAAGATGTAGTTTTTTTATATCATGATCATAACATCATCTAATTGTCTTCTTAAATCATTATTTTGATGTAGTTAAGCAAGAAGATGGCTGGGGGCAATTCTGAGAAAATGTTGAGAAAATATATCGGAGCTCTTAAGGATTTAACTACAGTTACTTTGGCAAAAATTAACAGTGATTACAAGACAAATTGTGTGTTAGTTTATTAAGGCACGTATTTCATACTTGCGCAGAAAATGCCTCAAATTATATAATCATACCCAAAAAAAAATGAGAAGGGATCTAATTACCATTTTTTTTGTGCCCATGGTGTCTATTTATTTATTTATGTATAAATTTAAAAATGTGAATCGTTAGATGTATTCTATATCATCTCAATTGTATGTATATGAAAAATCATAAAATTTTAACTTCATTTGAATAGCCATCAAGTAACGTATCTAAATTATAAAATTTGGTCCGTTGATTTTATTAACGCTTGATGCCTATATAAATAATATCGAAATGATATAATTTTTTGTATACATCTATAAGAAGATATTTAATAAATCCTTCAATTAATTTTATTATTTAAGAATTTAAATAATAGTTATTTGATATTTAATTTTAATGGCACCGATGTGGCATCAAAATGGTGGTAATTGGATTCCTTCTCAAAAAAAAATAAGAAGCATTTTGGCATGCTCCTGTAAGATAATAAAAACCTTGTGTTTCTTTATTTTCCATCCTTGCTTCTTTGAAAAAATACCCAAATTGACCATATTTTCTCCCTCATTTTTGGGGTTTTGTAATATAACAGTGAGCAAGGGCATGAAATCAGACATGATTTTCTGTGCTATTTAAGCATTTTTTTGGTTCTGAAGGGCCATGTGTGATATTCAAGTTCTTTTTTTTCTTTTAGAAATGAATAATAAAAAGGAAAAAAAAGATAAACAAAAGAAAAAGAAGAGGAGAAGAAAAGAAAATTTTTATCACCTTTGAGAGATTATGTGCGGCGATCATGGCATGATTTTGGTGCAACCTCAAATTACTGTATACAGACATTAAATATGTATGTGCCCAACCAGTGGGAACCCACACAATTAGATTTGATGAAGTTGTGAACTAGGTGCTTCATCCAGAGCATATTCTTTTTTTAAAGGATATTTTATCAATGGCGCCAATATATATATTTATTTTTTTATGATGATGATTGTGATTAGATCCCGCGCACACGGATGGGATGTTTGCTAGACAAATATTAAATTTAAGTTAAATATATAATTTATATATAATAAAATTAGTGTTAGATATAAATATTTTTAAATTAATAGTGTGCACATAACGGACCTTATTGGTAAGAACAAAACTTATAATCATTTCTTCATCAGTTGATGTATTGAATATATCAAATAATATGAGATAAATAATTTTTAGAGTATAATTATTGAACTTATTAAAATACTTAATAAGGTTCAAAGTAAAAAAGTTTTAAGAAAGTTTATATATTATTTTTAGCGATATATTAGTATGATATAATTATGTGAGAATTATATTATTTTTAAAAAGTCTAAATTTAATTATATGTTGATATGACTGAAATTAAACATCATCTCTCCACTAGCTATACTTTTTTTTTACTATTTTGAGAGAGTAAAATATGAGAAGTGAATCATGATCCACTATCGCCGTTTTCACTTTCTCTTATTAAGTTAAAAAAGTTTCAATAAGTTTTTGGAAATCGATAAGTTTTAATTGTCCAAATTAGTGAAAGATCTTCCAAAACATGAAAAAAATACTCTTCCACCTGTTGAAAAGGTTATAAAAGAGTTTATTTTCTAGTAAAAACCCTAAAAGTTATTTTTTCCAATGCGTTGAAGTTCTGTTGAATTTTTATCGCACCCATTTTGATTATCTTATGTGTTGAGAACATTTTTCATTTCCTTTAAGAGCTAGATTTCATGGTGAAAGATCAAATGATCAAAGAGAATAATCTCAATTGCCCTAACAAGCGATCAGAAATATATTTCTAGGTTGGTCTCGGTACATGCCGTTGGAGGAGATCTCAGATGGTCTCTCGTGCATGCATCTCGATCATTTTTATAATTTTTTTGACTCAAGCACGCATTAAAAATATACTAATTTAGTGTATGACTTGGTTTTAATATTTTTATAGATATTTTTTAAAATTCACGCTAGTTACATCGATAAAACCCTAACAGTTCTGTCATCCTAGCTCAATTGAGACCTAAGTGGTAACATCTCCGCAGACACAAAGATCATCATCATCCCTTCCTAGTAAAAACTCATCCATATCAACTAGTCAAATACACTCAGAATTCTAAATACAGTTAATTAACCAAGTATAACAAAAACAACTAATAATTTCCACAACAAATATCACAAATAAACATAACAACATTAAAACAACACAGCAATAAACAATCACATAAAGATAAGCAGACAAAAACAAAGGAGTGTCAATAACTATGAACCTGCAGATAATGCACCATCAAGAACCACACTAATTGACCCGGTGAAGATTCATATTTTCATCACAAGAGCAAAATGTACACTGAATTAAGTATATCCATCCTCTCTTGTACACTGAATTAAGTATATCCATCCTCTTTTTACAAGATTTTCGAACTAATCACATAAAAATCTTAATTTTCAGGGATACATGTATAGACCATCATATTATATACTGACTATCAATGAAGCCTCTAAACATGAGCCTTGTATAAGCTGAATGTATAGTAAAAGAGTTAATATTTCATCTCCACCGGTGTTCTAAATAGAACGCTATAACATTTTCGGAAACTCAAACGCTAAGTCATACACTTGCACTGCACTACGTGTGCTATTTTGTGCTATAGTGGTGATGGCGAACCGCTATTACATATAGTGTATAGTGGCGCTATTGCATGCTATCGTATATTTATTCACAATAAATTTTTAAATTATCATAATTTCTTTATCCGAACTCCGATTGAGATAATTCAAAGTGCATTAAAAAATTAAGAACAAGATCTACAATATTGACATATAATTTTAATCACTCCTTATAAATTTGGGATCAAAATTTCTTTCTTCTTTATTAGCAGCATTCGATTTGACCCCGACTTACATCTTTCTTTTGTTTTCTTCTTGGGTTCCCTTTTTACCTAAAATAATAATTAAAACTAAAAATTACCTTGAACTTAAGCAATTTAAATCTAATTTAAAATAAATTAACCTAATTTTTTTTATTTTTAAACTCAATCTAATCCAAAATTTAATATTTTAATTAATTCATCATGGACTTTAGTTAATAACATAATGTGCTTGACAGAAAATAATATGTATTATTTAATTTAGTAATTTACTATATTTAAGATATTTTGGATAGTAATTTAAAAATTATACTTGTTCAATACCAGTATTATATTTTAATTAATTTTGTATTTTTTTATTTATTTGCTCTATGAATATTTAAGTAAAAATATTAATATTATTTATTTATGCTATGTTGGATAGCTTTCGCTATACCGCAATAGCTTCTTTTAAAATTATATCGCGATGACGCGATAATCGTTATTTAGAATCTTGATCTCTATACAAGTTGGTCAAATTCTAAGGACAATTGACAGTTATTAATAACACAACATATAGAATTAACATGCTAGAGGACACTTGTTAATTGCTTATTAAATCGTAAGGTAGCACCCTTTGAAGCTAATATTGCAAAGACAGTAGTGGACGTGTTTGTAATAATTAAAATATAATATGTATGAAAATTTATTCAATCTGAAAGTTATTTTGTATCTCACAATATAATTTTTAAATTTTACTAGTGAAGCTTCAATGTCATATAATGAATGATCAATTAATCTAGTTATTTCAAATTTAATATATCACTAAAAACACATCTATGATTTTTCAATTTAGGCATAAGATTATTTTATAGAATCAACAAAAGTGACATATGAATTCTATAATGTTTTTTTGATGTGTAAAAGATTGCATGTACCGAATCAAATAGAAAAGACGTTAAAGTATATCATAACATATTTGAAGATCTCATGTATACAAAATAAAGCATAAATAAACAAAGGAGAGTTCCAACACATCACCTTTATGAGTCACAAGATGCTATTAATTTATCTTAATTTATATTTTAAAATTTAATATTCAATTTTTAAATTTAAATGTTGATCTTGCTCGTAAAATATCATAACTATTGGGTTTGAAAGTAAGGCACGTAAAAGACTAGTTGGTGCAATAATGTAAAAGAACCTAAAGGTAAAATCATTTTAAATCATTTTAGAGCTTAATGTTCAAATTTAATGGCAGAGAAAGATAATTTTAATTCAATTCTCATAAGAATATAATAATTAAAGAAAAGAGAGAAAATAAAAGAAATATCAAGCAAAAACACAAGATGTAACGAAATTCAGTATACAACGCTTACATCTCTGGAATCCTAACCTCTATAATAATTGGAGTTGAGCCGAAATACTAAAATAAGTATAGAATTTGGCTTCTTGCACAAAAATGGGTTGTCAAACTTAACGGTAGCAATGAGTGACAAAATACTAAAAAACAAATAAAGAAGTAATAACATACTAAAAAATAAAGAATAAACGAAGGTGAGTGTAACACACTATTAAAATAACAAAAAGAGTTGATCACATAGGATCAAGTTGGGATAATGAAGAAACACACTAAAAAAAATAACAAGAAGAGTTGATTATGTAGGATCAAGTTGAAAAAAATGAAGAAACACAACAAAAAAATAAACACGAAGAGTTAATCAAGTTGAAAGAATAAAGAGAAACTAGATTAAACTTAAAAATAAGAATTTGACTTAAACAAGTACTATCAACTTATTAGATTTATCTCTCACACTTAGAACATGACTAATGAGCTCTTAGAAATTGAGAATTTTCTATCAAAAACAAGTGAAAATTAATTCTCAAACAATGAGAATGAGTTTTTTTTTTTTGGAAGTGAGAAAGTTAACCCCTTTAAATAGACCTTCTTAAACAAATCAATAATCTATTTTCGACTTGAATCGATATAACGACTTGGTTAAGATAGCTGTTGGATCTTATTTAACCTTGAACCTTGAGATCTTGACATGAGCCATAGTAACACCTCATGAGTCATTGTAACACATCATGAGTTATAATGGTTATGAAGTCGTTGCAACGCTTCTGAGCCATTACAGAATGATTGACTTTGTTAATTTTCAAAACTTCTATATTTTTTGAGTCTAACTTATATCCACCTTGAGCCGTCACAATAGCTCAAGTCGTAGAAGTAGTTTCTTGCTCAATGTCTTACTATTTAAGCTCAATTTATTTTAACCAATTCAATACAATTGAGTCTAACTAAAATCTAAATCTAATGCATTCTTTATGTAGCTCTTATATACTATCATTAGTTTTGGTTCATGTATACTAATTCATTTTGCATCTTTATGCATTACTCAAATAAGATAAATTGTACAATTTTTAAAAAATATTTTATACTAAATCAAATTGATAACAAAATAAATGATTAAACATTTAACCAACCATGGATAACTAAATTTATTCAATTTGTTATCATTCGATTGAATTTAAATCCACCTCCAAAAATTATAAAATTTTATATGAATATATCTATCATAAGAATTAACAAAATAAGTAACTTGGATCGTTACAACGTTAAGACATTGTAAAGGCCGACATCAGCTTTTATTAAAATGCAGCCCAACAATTAATAAATTTATAGGCCATATCAAACAAGCATCCGCATATTAGTACTTTGGGCCTATTATAAATCCGAGCTAATTAATCTAGGGTTTTTTCCGACATAAGGAGCTATAAAATCTCACCACCGCCGTTCTTAAATCATCTGCATTCGACTCCCTGGTCGAAGTTTTCACACGTTTTTTCGAAGCGGCAGCAAAATTTCTCCTCTGCAGATTTCCGATGATCTGTTTATACTTTTTGAAACGCGAATTGTTTTCGAATCATTTGTTCAAAATTGTTGTAGTGTAGTGATCAGTTTATGATATTTTTGATTTGCTTACTCTATTCTCCTTTTTGTGCCAATGATTTTACTAATTGTCCGTACCATCTGAGCATTAGCTATTGCTGATAGCCTTTGATGAGGGTTTACAAATTTTTCTGAGGCACAAACAATTCCTTCCTCTCTTATTTCCCTCAATTTTCCGATAAATTACTCTTTACTCTGTAGTGAAAATTTCAAATTTTATGCCAGAAACTCAGCCAGCGACTACGCTTGAATTCTGGCATTACTTAACTGAGTCATGTGGAAATGAGATATTTCTGTCAGATCCCTTTACTTAGTGGAAGTTCAATGGAAGGCAATAAATTAGAGTCTCTGATGCGCTCTTGTTCGTAGCGTTTTCAGCGCTGTACGTTGCCGAGAGAGATTCTGGGCGAATGCTGGATCAGTCGATTTTTCTACAGCTGATCGTATTCATAAGCCCGGACATAAGTCTATGCATTATTATTTATTTATTTTTTTCTTTGAAAAAGTGGTACTAATTATTTACCATCTGTTTCTGTTAAAATAGAAAGTGCTGTATCAGTTTATCACAATCGCGGTATCAGTGGAGAAATCTACACTTCGATGTAATTTGAAGATGAAATATAGCTATATAGCTATATAGCTATAATATATAATATAGCTATATATAGCTATAATATATAATAGTAATTAGAATAAATGAGAGAAAAAGTAGATGGTGTATGGGTGGTATTTAATTTAATATAATTTTAATTGTGGATGGAATTAGTTGGATGTGAATACATGTCATCCTTCTAATCAATATATATTGATATACTGAATGAAATTAATTGATTTTTTTCTTTCCATCTGTTCCTTCGTTTAAACTGACTCTATCTGATCAGTAGTCAGAGGAAATCAAGTAACACAATATAGTTTCAAACTGGTCATTGATTCTTGAAGAGATTGAATAGGTGTGTTATGGTTGTTTTTAAAGTTCGATTTTAATCCAGTTCATAAAGGTATTTATATGGTTACCTCCTATTTATGTTAAACAAAATCTATAAACTAATCATTATTCAAGTATCACAATAGGCAATAGGCTATATCAAATAGCTATATCAGCACATCAAAAGCTGCAATTACCTAAAACCTAAATTCAACATATCAAAGTTTTAAAAAATCCAAAATAAAAGTGTTTTTCATTAGACCATTTTCCCCCAATTTTTATATTTGAAGTAATTTTAATTCTCATTTTTTCATAAAATTAATAAATAGTATCTCTAACTCTGTAATTGTAATTTGAATTCTTATTTACTGTTGGCATTGTCTATATTTGAAGCATGTCACATGCGTTCTACAAATTTGGAATTGGCATTGTAATTTACTTGCTGGCTAATCGAATTGTATACAAATTCTATTTTTGTTGGATAATCTAAGAATGCTTATTGTTTATTTGAGTTCTTGCTACAGGTGATCGGAAAAAAAAGCTTTTCTAAATGTTACCGACTGTATTTAGATTCGTATTACCGAGTGTATTATAAATATGTTACAAATATATAACCGATGAAACTATAAATGGAATACTTGACAAGGAAGAGAAAATAAGGCATTGTCAAAGTCTTGAATAAAAGTAGGTTACAAATTCTCAGTTTATGAAGTGCATAGGCCCATGACAAAATTCAACCATTGGGAATTCGAATTGGGTAGAGAAAAGTTCTTTTCTCCAAAGCACGAGCATGTACAAAAATTTCATACAAACAAGTACCTCATATAAACAAGAGCTACTGAACTAGTGATATTAGATCACCGATGAACCAAAATTTTGAGCACGCTATTTTGAGAACAATAATGTAACCTATTCAAACCGTAATTAGACCTGATAAATCATATAAAAAAACCAGGAAATTTATCTAGGAATCAGGTAGCAGCCTGCCATTGTACATCTTGTCGAGTAAACCGCGTGCCTCAGGTCGACGAAGGAGTCCTTTATTATTAGGCAAGCCAGTTCCTAGACACACCGGGCACACCAGCTTACCCCGACCTATATTAAAAAGAAAAAAAAAATGACTCTTTTATCTTATTATTAAATTGTTCATCTACCTATGTCAGTGATGATTGGTGACTAACAACATTTGAAAATATATGATGTAAATAAACATAATATTTAAAAGAGAAATATTACCATAGCAATTTGGACACTCAGTGAATTCATAGACATCTTTAGCTCGCTTCCTGTTAAGAGCTTTCCACTTGCCTGTTCCACCACACATGTCACCTAAAATCAGAGTTGAGAAAACCTTGTCACATCAAACTTCTTTATATTAGTGCAATTATGTCCAGATAAATCTATGTCATGTTAACAATTGGCCTTTTAATACAAGTTTGAGCCAACTATTTCTCACAAATTATGGCGCCACTTCCACGACAGTTTCTACAGACAGCCTTTTCTTTGGCTAATGGTGCTTTGGACATTCCTTCTGCCAAGCTCTTTGGTGCATTAATAGAGGAGAGATTTACTGAAGCAATCGTTGCACATAGACATGTAATACACTTGCGTCTTGAAGGAATAGATGCTCCGCCCTGCACCAGAGAATGAAGAGATAAGTGAGAAGACGAGAGAAATATATAACAATTAACACATATTCGACAATCAGAAGAAACATGTTGCAACAAGTGTAAACTGTCAGTTTATACCAGTATCAGATGACAGAAAGAACATGTTACAACAAAAATACTATTTATGCTCAGGACTATTAATTGCTACAACAGCAGAAATTTTCATATTCCTAAATGCCACAAAAAAATAGAGGTTCACACATTCACATAACAAGCAACTGAAAAGGACGAGTAGGATTTTAGAAGGCAGTGCTGCACTAAAATCCTTATGCTCAAAAAGGTTATCCAAGCAACACTATGAAATAAGGATGATTTTTGTGCAAGCAAATCAATTTTCTATCACATAATTTTATAACACCGACTAACCAAAGGAAAAAAAGAAAAACAAATTGGTGATAATTAGACTGGTAAGAAAATGTCTCAACCTTGAGATGTGAAGTTTGTGATGCAGATTTGCTATTTCCTTGCTCTGGCAGGCCATTTTCTGAATCAAAAGATTCAGGGCTCATAGAAGACGAGGTTGAATTGGAACATGCTAACACTACAATAAAAATAATGAAAGGGGATTATAAATGTACGCCAACGAAAAAGTACCAAAGGAATTCTGCGAAATTGGCTTACCTAATGATTTAATGTGTCATAAAGTCATTCCATTTTTGTTCTTGGTGTGTTGTTAAATGGTTATTTATGAATAAATGTTAAAATAGTGCCTTCAGCCAGGTTGCGGTCCAAAAGAGTCAGTAATTATGTAAAGAATACTGTCCTAGACATGTCACAGACCTTCACACATACTCCGCACACTGGTTTTGGAATAAAAAGAAATGGCTGGTGCTGGTGAACAGAAGCACAGTCCAAAAGAACAATACTTTGTGCTTGAAATTATTCATGATTGTATTACAAAATTGAAGAGTTTCACAGAGATGAGAACACACTACTACACATTATTTCTCTAAAAAGATAAAAGAACATAAAATTTACAAGATTTTTCACCAAAATCAAGGTCTTTAACTTTGATAAACACACAAAGACACAAGCACACAGAAATAAGAACACCAGTCATTCAACATTAAATAGACATCTGAAGTTCATTTGTACTTTAACACATACCCCATAGAACCATGACCAGGATAACAGTGATGAGTAGGTAGTAAGGAAGCAGTTTCAACTTCCAAGTATGCAGAAACTAGAAAGGAATAAAGAAGTTCAAGCTAAACAGCCAAGTAACCTTTCAAATCCCTGGAGCCTGTCCTCCTACGAGTAGCGGGCAAAGAGAAAGCGGGAGGGAGCGGAGACGAACGCAATAAATGGCAGATGCTGCCCATCTCTCTCTCCCTTGTAGTCTTGTTGGAGAAGACATTTTGAGGTCGAGGTATTTCTACCACCTGGCAAAACGAAGCTAGAGATATCTCGTTCGGAACAAGATCAGATACTTCATTGGCTCTGAAGAAAGAAGATATTACTTGGGCCGAGTCCATTCTAGCCCAGATAATATCTCGTGCACCCAGCCCATCCAGAAAACGAACCGCCCAAGGCCCTTTACTGAGTTATTGAGTTCATCAATCACTAGTCACTACCCAGTTAAACCGCGAGTTGACTTCTAGTCCATGGGCCGATTCGTTTTTTACCAGCAGTAAAAATTCGGAAATTATGAGCGGAGCTAATGTCCCCATCGATCGGAAGAGAATGGCGGACGGGACAGTGAAGCACGCTAGTATCCTCCACGTGGCGACAAAAGTCCCCGCCGATCCATCGCCGCCACCTCCATTTGACCCCCCAGCCACCGCCTCTGTCTCCGCTGCCATGAAACCGAAGCCGAAGCCCGCCTTCAGGCCGGCCAAGGATGATACCAAGCCTACCCTTCGAGATCCTGTGCGTCGGGATATCAATTTGTATCGATTTATATCATGATTGTTTTTTTTTTGAAGTTGTAGGTTATGATTGATTTTGGTTCCTTGTTGTTGCTGGTGTTAGATATCGAGGTCGGATCCAATAGTCACCGAGCAAGCCATGTTGCGGCTGCCTCCCTTCCCCAGGAATTTTACTCACTTCTGATGGGATGAATATTTTGAGGTTATTTCTCTTGCTCTCTCAAAATGAGTTTGTATTTCTTAATTTTATTTTTTACTTTATTTACGCTGATCCTTTTGGATTGTTGGTTGTTTTATTTCCCAATGTGCTGGTTATGTTTTCTGTGATGAACTTCTGGGAATGCCTCGAGTAAAGAGGCATTTTGTCAAACACCTATGAGCTGGATGCCAGTTCTTCTTGATAGGGGAGATCATTAATTGGGATGCATATTTAAAAGGCTCAAACTGTCTTGGAGATGGCTTATTAGTTAATTTACCAAATTAATGAATATATGCATCAGTAATTATGTGTAAAATATATAGACCATGTTGTCCATAACAAGAACGACGCATTAGACTAGTTAACATATTCTCATAATAACGTGAACTAATTAATTCAAATGACGTTTGCAATTTACCAGTTGACTGAGTGGTGTACGGATTGGTTAATGAGGGAGTCAGCATTAGATGGAAATGTAAATGAGTGACATGAACTTTGTAATGTTGATATTTGGAGTAGCAGCACCACCAAGAGCCTTTGTATATCTCTTTGATTTGATTCTGTTACTTTGAGAAGAACAATTGGTGGGGAGAGTTTCAATCCTTTCTTTTGGAATTCTGTTTGATGAAAATCTATCATGGATTCTCTTAGTTCTCTGCTTTTTAAATGTGCCTGATTTATTCTTGGCCAAAGTGGCTTATTATTAAGTTCTGTTGTGCACAGATGATTCTTCCTTCTTAACATGTGATTGTGGTATTACTAAATCTGGATTCTTTTTGTATAGCTGTACAGGATTAAATGCATAGACCTTAACTTCAGATTTATCATACCGGAAGATTACAAGACAAAAGGGCAAAAAAAATGAAAGACTTCACTAGTTTCGGGAACTATAAATTTATTGTAAAGATTTGCTCCTTGAAAGTTTGTCTTACTTGGATTCGGAAAACATATTTATTTTATTATAATTGATATAAATATATTATGTATTTATATGTGTTACATTAACATCTGTACTATAAACACATCAAAATTTCTTTCTGGCAAAACTGTGTAAGATAATGCTCGTCTGTTTGTGTTGTCTGGTTGCAACACTGTGGTTTCCGAGTTACATTTTTAAACACATCTGACATGTTCATTCCAGTTTCTGTACTGATCAGGTTTAAAATTTTAGAAGTTTCAGTTGAAACATGGTTTTTTTTTTTTTGAGATTTGAAGGAAATTTCCATTTTTACTACATCTAAGAAAAGAGTACAAAATGAGGAGAACTGAGCAACAGATTAGCAGCACTCGGTCAAACTGCAGTTAAGTTGCAACATCAAATACTTACAGGTTTCAGGAGGACGATTGCTTTAACTAGAAAACAGAAGCAAGATCAAAATAACAAAAATGAAAGAAAAATACAGAAAAACCCAAGCATAAAAACTAAACGCCTCTTCTTCCAGAGTCAGACTTGGTCAAACTTCTAATCCTTCCGAGGAGCCGAACTTTCCCCTCCCATTTTGATCCAGTCTTCCCCTTCTTCCCCTTCTTCTCTGAACCCTCTGAGCTTTCAGCAGATGACTCCTCCCATCCTTCATCCTCCTCTTCGCTGCCGCCACCTCTTCTCCTCTGCAACTCAGCTGCTAGCTCTCTCACTGCTGTCTCAGGCTCCTCCCTGTTTCTCAACAACACTTCACCGACCTCTGCAGGGGTCATCTCAGCTCCTGCTTTTATATACCTTTCCATGTTATCTATCAAGTGATGTTCTCTCACTCCAATGTACCGCTCTACCAGCTCCCTGACCGCATGGTCCCCACAGTGGCCCAGTTTGACATGGACATCCATCCTCCCTGCGCGCAGTAGTGCTGGGTCTATGCCATCAGCATAATTTGTTGTGAAAACTATTATTCTTTCTTCCCCACAGCATGACCACAGTCCATCAGTGAAGTTTAACAAACCCGAGAGTGTCACACGCCGTTGTTCGTTTCCTCTATAATCTTCAAAGTCTGAATCATCATCAAATGACTGTGCTCGTTGCCTTTTTTTTATATTTTGAGTAGCTTTGCTCAGTTTTTGAGTTCGACGGTCACCAGTCAGCTCAAGAGAACAGTCAATATCCTCTATGACAATGAGTGACCGGTTAGTGGTTTGAATCAAAAGCTCGCGTAAATCGGAGTTACTTGCCACACGGGTGAGTTCTAGGTCGTACACATCATACCTTAAGTGGTTAGCCATGGCAGCAATGAGAGATGACTTGCCGGTACCTGGTGGGCCATGCAAGAGGTAGCCACGCTTCCATGGCCTTCCGGTGCTATGGTAGAATTCTCTGCCATCAGCGAATGCAGATAGGTCAGCAAGTAACTGAGATTTGACTGATGGATCAAGTGCTAATGTGTCAAAAGTAGCAGGGTGGCGAAATGGAACCGACATCCAGGCACTGCCACCACGTTGTGAGTTAGTATGGAGCCGTCGTGTGCGTGATGACCTCTCTAGCCGGTCAGCTGATCTGGAGAGATGTGCCAGGTAAGCCGGTAGCAATGTTGAAGCATGCCGCTTCGGCAAGCGGAGTGAGAATGAACGGCGCTCCTCAAGTGAGTCCTGCAATGTATCTGCGTGGTGGGTCCATACAAGACGGTGTCCATCGAATGTGTCATCAAGTGAGTGGTTTGGTGAAAGGGAGAGGGAAGGAGATGTGGATGAAAGGTCTGAGTTGGAGCGTGGGAGAGAGACAGTAAGACGGGGTGGAGGGAGAGAATTAGAGGACAGTACAGATTGGTGGAGATATAGATGGACATGTCTGTATAGGTTGTTTGGCTCAACTGATGCTGATCCGAGGAATTCAGGCACATCAAAATATGAGTAGGGAGTGAGAGAGTCTTGCAAAGATTGCCAGAGAGAATGGAGCAGAGAGAGAAGTTGGGAAGGAAGAACATTTTGAAGGATGGTCAAGAGACCTAACAGAGACCACATTTGAGACAAGAATTCCATTGTCTTAGTTAATAGTATAACGGTTGGTTGATGAAGGCGAGGAGGTAGTATTTAACTTTGAAAGAAAAAGGGAGGGAAAAGAAAGAGGCAAAGTGAAAGGTGAGGAGGGTAGCTATAGCTGCAGGATCAGTGTGTGCTTTTTGATTTGCATATATACACACACACACACACACACACACACACACTGCTTTTTGTTTGTAGCACCTTTTCGTTGGTGTTGCTGCCTCGGAAAGAGGACAAGGTGATGGTAGAGGCGGAGGGGGAATTGATTCCACACGAGGTGGGAATGTACAGAGGCAAAGGCCATGGTAGCTGTTATTTCTTTTATCCTATAATTGCTGTCTTTCTGTACATGAGTGAGAATGGAAAATTGGACTAAATTATGAAAAATACAATAAACATTTTCTTTTTAAATTTTGTTTTCAACATGGTAAATCTTGGACACGCGTGATGTTTAATATGTATAAAGATAAACTGTTGTCTTTCGCTTTATGATTCCAAAGGTCAATGCGGACATGCTCTTTTTCTTACGAAGCCATAAATTTATTGATTTATTCACACCTTGCAATGTTTAGTTTGGTATCAATCCTGCAGTACATTGAGTAACATGATACAGTATAGATATCCATTGCATTTGGAACTTGTTATTTTTAAATGGACTAGTCTTTTTAATTGACATATATACTGTGGCCCAAAATTATCTTCACTAGCTAGTAAGAGCTATCTGGTTAAATGTTGATCACAAACTCTACGACGAGGATGATAAAACTGAGAAATTCTCCCAATTTAATGCATTAACACGGATGATAAGTATAAGACTGACAAAAGTGAGAGCTCATACTAGAACAATCATACTAATCTCGTCATGAACCTTGCGCTTGAAGGTTTGTATGATCCTTTACTTGTGTATGTTTTAAAAAAAAAATCAAACAAAAAAATTAAAGGATCGATAAATACAACTAATTTTAAACCAAAACAAAAAAAAAGCATAGAAAATTACCTCTTGATATAATCAAGAGCGATAAGACTTCTTACCATATCATCCATCACAAAGAGATGCCATCGATTCCAACTCCAAATGCCAAAAATGGATGACACCTCTACTAGTATCCACCAAGAACTTATCAAAGTATCAATCTTTTTTTTTTTTTGATAGAAATTCTTGATTGATACGATTCTTAATTATAGTTTCCACTTCTTCAATTATAACTTTTTTTTTAATTTTGTGTAGATTACTTTATCACATGAGAAATAATGAAAATTGGAGAAGAGAGAATTGATTTTTTGAAAACTTATTTTCTGCTCAATTTAAAGATTCATACACGGATTTGTAAAGAACTAACGAAATCACATTTCTTAATTAATTCATATCCAAGGAAATCTCATTTCCTTTTAATATGTACGGCAACAGTAATTGGAAACAAACGGACTAATATTGTAATCTTAATTTTAATTAATTCATTAAGATTTTCCAAAATTTCTTTGCCGAATGTGCAAGCTCATGTGTCTCTCATCTCAAAATTCAGTTAATCTAATTAAGCATTTTATGCTTTCAATAAATTATACTATACTAGCTATATACCCATGCGTTGCAGCAGACTCTTTTATTTAAACATTAAAATATTATAAGATAAAAAATTCACATTTATCTAATATTAAATTATAAATTCACCAAATTATAGAGAAAACCTATAATAAAGACTATATTTAATTTTGGATGAGATTTTTGCACAATATGAGTTAATGATTTATGATTTTTATGGCAAGAAAAGTAAATTATTCTAACATATATTATTACCATTAATTTCTTACCAAATATGCACAAGGTTGCTAAATAAAAAAAACAATATTATGGAAATAATAGTATATATGGGAAAGAAATGGAGAGAAAGAGGGGATCAATGGACGCAATCACATACATTCGATCAACCAAAAATAAATATTATCCGTCTAATTGAGGGATAAAATGGGTATAATAAAAATATACCATGACAAAAAATGGACCTTCCAATTCTTAAATGCTTTATATAATAGTATAGATAACTTATATTCTCATGATTTTATTAAGTAATAAATTTATATTATTATGTCACACATATTTTATAAATTTACTATAGAACTAAGATTATCTACATGACATTATATATTTTATAAATTTATTCTAGAACAAAAACTATCTACATAACATTTATTATAGCATTGAAATAAGTCACAACACTTCTGATTATTTGATTATCACATGATTTAGTTGGATGTATGTCATGTTGGCAATAAAATTAAAATCTCTAATTCTATAAATTATAATATAAGAGACATCTAGCAATATCAATGTTCTAAATAGTGCGCTATAGCATTTTTAAAACCCAAACGCTATGCTATATACCTATATCGCGCTATGTGTTCTATTTATGCTATAGCGGCGATTGCGCACCACCATTACATATAGCGTATAATGACACTATTGCACGCTATCGTACATTTGTTCACAATAATTTTCAAATGATCATAATTTTTTCATTTGAACTCCAATTAAGGTGATTCAAAGTGAAATAAGATCTATAATATTGACATATAATTTTAATCACTCCATATAAATTTTGGATTAAAGTTTCTTTCTTTTTTGTTATCAACGTTCTGATTTGTCCCCAATTTATATCTTTCTCTTATTTTCTTCTTGGGTTCCCTTCTTTACCTAAAATAATAACTAAAACTAGATAGTATCTTGAACTTGAGAAATTAAATATAATTTAAAATAAATTAACCAATTTATTTATTTATTTTAAGACTTAATCTAATCTAAAATTTAACATTCAAATTAATTCATTATGGACTTTAGTTAATAACATAATGCGTTTGATAGAAAATGATATATATTACTTAATTTAGTAATTTATTATATCGAAGATATTTTAAATAGTAGTTTGAAAATTATACTTGTTTAATGTTAGTATTATCCTTTAATGGATTTTATATTATTTAATTATTTGCTTTATAAATGTTTAGATAAAAATATTAATATTATTTATTTACGTTATGTCAGATAACTTTTGCTATAGCATGCTATAGCGCGATAGCATTTTAGAATTATATCGCAATGACGCAATAATCACTATTTAGAACCTTAGCTACAATATGCATTACACTTACCCAAACCATACAATATCACGATCCTTAGACAACATTTGTGTCAATTCTTATGTTACATAACATCATGAATAAATTTAAAGTACGAGAGTGTAATCATTGTTAATTTATTTTTCCTGATTCCAAATTAATTCAATAAATTATGATCAACTCCTTAATCTTAAGTGCATACATGTATATTATATTATTTCATCAAGTTGCAAAGATATTATTACTCATAAAGAGATCAAATTACAATCATTATTGGTGTCTATTTATTTATTTATGCATAAATTTAAAAATATGAACCGTTGGATGTGTTGGAAAATGATTGTTGCTTAAGAGAAATGATTTATAAATTTTTTCTAAATTTTAATCATTAGATCTAGTGTCAAGAGTGTTTCCATGAGTTTGCTTAAGTGCCTAATTAATAAGGAAGATGATTAATCTTTGATTTGATCTCTAAATCAACTTAGAAGTGAGATTGCTTGATCTACTACCCTCTTGCTTGTCTTGTTCTTCCAATGGTGGTGGTGACAAGCTTCCCACTTGTGAAGTCTCCAAGGTATCCATCAAAGATTAAAGAGATGCTAATCAACCTCGGCTATAAGATTTACTTTTAACAAAGCTTTAATCCTAACTTAACCCTCTTGCAAAATCTAAAAATTTTGAGGAGGGTTTGTTTTCAACACATAAGAAGAGAGGAAGAGATAAAGAAGGAGAGGAAGAGACAAAAACACTTTCAATTTTCATCCATAATGAAGGAAGAGAGAGAAAATCACCGATAGAATAATAAGAAATACACATTTAAATAGCTTAGAACTTATGACATCCAATACTATACATCCCTAGACAGCCATGGACCATCAAATAATCTAATTTTGGGCTCTAATGCTATTTAAATGATGCTTATTTATTTTCTATCATTCCATAAAATCTAATATCTAATTTATATCACATATAAACATATGGGCTTCATTTATCTTCTTACGTATTGAGTTAATTAATAATCATGTCACACATATTATAAATTATACTAGAATTATTTTATACTATCTAATAGTATAAAATTATTTATATATATTAATATCATATGACTTACTAAAATTAATTATAACATTTATAATTAATTTAGACTACGTCATATGCATATCCGATATGTTTTATTAATATATTCTCTTTTAATTTTTTTATGGTGTGACCCTTTGGGATTCTATCATGTTGGCAATAAAATTAAACCATTTAATTTTATTAATCAACATTATAACTAGTCAAGGTACATTGATTATCCAAATGATGTGGATGAATATGCCAACCAATTTGTGATCCCTGAAATATAAGAATATATTTTGTGTTAATTCTTTGCCACATGATATCTTAATAATTGTAAAGTAGAAATGTGTCATCCTTTGTCAATTATTCTTTCTTGATTTTCTAAAGATTAAATATGATATGATTAACCATTAATCATATTACATGCTCATAATTTATCTTCATCAAGGGACCTAGAGATATCATAATCTATATCATATATAGAGAGCAATGATATCTTGATGTGTATTGTTCCTCCGCACAAGTCATATATATCGTAGTAACTATCTGTATAACTCATGATTAAAGTAAGCGTTGGACAATATCAATAATGTACGTGTCTTATGTAGGAATAATAAATATCTCAACCTTAGAATTCAAAACACAATGAAATATCAATGACACGTAACACAATCAATATGATATTTTATTTTGGGTCTGTTTAGTGCTATACAACTCCTTACATACACTTATGTGATTCGATCGATAACTCCTTATCGAGTGACATGTAGAACTTGGTCAGCATCTACCTCACACACTGATCTTATAATGGTCAATTAGTTTTCCTTGCTAATTAACAAGATCAGAGACATTTAGAGTAGTCATATTTATTTCATTAGTGAGTTCTACAATTTAAGTCATTAATACGAATATTTCACAAAAATATGTTAACTCAAGGAACAAAATGATATAATCATCCACTAATAAACTAAATAAGTCATCTAATGATTAGGTTTATGATACATATCACTAACATGATGTATTCTATATCATCTCAATTATATGTATATGAAAAATCATAAAATTTTAACTTCATTTGAGTAGCCATCAAATAACGAGTCTAAATTATAAAATTTAGTTAATTAATTTTATTAATGCTTGATGCATGTAGAAATAATATTGAAATAATATATTTTTTTGTATACATATATAAGATGATATTTACAAAATATTCTTTGGCTTCAATGAATTTTGTTATTTAAGATTTTACAACAACAACAACAACAACAAAGCCTTTAATCCCAAATAAATTGGGGTAGGCTAGACTCCAATCAGAAAACATAAGATCAAAGATCTCAAATATCAGTGATAATAATGAATATGATGGAAGAAAAAAAAATAATAATATATAAATAACGATGATAATGATAATAATAATATGCTAATAATAGTAGCAATAATAACAATAATAATAATAGTACAATAAACCTCTATTATAAAATCTATTTCTAAATCCTAAAATCTTTCCTCTTCTTGTATTTTCGGGACGACTTAAAATACCGTTGCGTCTTGATGATGCTTCATGAGGCCTTCGTTGAATATGACCAAACCATCGCAAACGATGTTGGCACTGATGTGACACCAAAATGGTTGTAATTAGATCCTTCTCATCAATAAATATGAGGAACATAAATATTCTTGATAAATACTTTCCTCTGCATAAATTATGCAGAGTAGTTCATTAGTATCCATGCTTTGTACTAGTGTGGGTGGAATGGATTAAATAGAGTTCACAACAAAAGCTCCTATGAAATATCAGTATATCTCTTGTCATTCAATTTTAGATTAGACAGACAAAATTAAAGAAGTTAGACTCTGATTCTTGAGGCGCCGAGAAACCAGCGAATACATGTCTATGGAGTTTACCAGTGACGCCTGACCTGTTACACGCTGTTACTGGTTTCAAGAAATATTCATGAGACGTCTTACATCATATTTGTATGACAGAACTGTTAATAATTAGCCTACGGGCATTTCTTCAAAAAAAGAAAGAAAAAGAAAAAAAGAAAACATTAATCATTTTTTCCTTTTTGGGTTGGTTATGAATAAAAAAATATGAAAAGTCACAATTAACGGTTATTATGCTACCATAAAAGACTGCACAACATTTGTAACAATTTATAAAGTAGGCTTTGTAAATTGTAATTATGAAAAAGGGTTATGACTTGCAGGTAGTTATCATTTTGTATAACTTTTTATGTGCACCGCAATAAGCTCTAGTTTTAGTACCTGCCATGTTTACAGCTACAAACTTTTCAAAACTTTTTTCTTTTACTTCTCCTGATTTTTTTTCCTAATTAAATATATGGGCAAAATTGCGTCGACCTAACTTCTTTGGAAAAAGAAACGCATAGAGATAATTTGTAGAATAAATTACTGGTCCATCAATTTGAATCATACTCGATGAGGATATATATTGTTGCCTTTTGCAAAAGTTTAACAAAGGTCGTCGACCATATGCATAGCAGGGAAATATTACATAATTAATTGCATGTCACCATGTGAGAAAAGCAAACTTTGTTTTTCCTTTTTCAGGAATGAAAGAATAAATTCCCTCGTAATTAAAAGGATCAATTCCTTTATTCCTCCTACGAAGAATAAATTCCTCAGGCATTGAAAGCAAAAGTACAAAAAGTTGTAATTGTGTAGGTTGAATGACCACTAAACTTAAGCGCGACCATTTCAAGTAAAAAAAAAAGAAGGTTTTTATTAGCAAATGTTGCTGTCATATAATTTTGCTTACAAATGCTAATGCTAATGATTATGCCAATAACAATAACAATAACAACGACAAACAATTAATTAGTGTATTGAAATGCAGTTATATGTAAACTTATATCTAAAAACTTTTGATGTTTAAAAAAATAAAAAGTTTGTGTAAAGAACTCTGCATAGTTAACGAAGTTTATACACTTTTCCCCAAAAATATACATCTGCCTAAAAAAAATATGGCTCACATATTCCAATATATATCATTTTTCATATGTTTTTTTTTTAAATTTGAACTTACATCACTCCATAGAGAAGCAAAAATATTATCTTCTATATTAGACACACGCTTCATAAATTCTATCTAACTATGATGTTTCTTGTTGATACTGCTTAATTAATTATATATGTACGTACTATATATGTGTGGTGACTTGTGACCAATCAATAAAACACAGCTAATAATGCAACGCCATTAAATGTGAAATGTGAAAGCTAGCTACTTCGAAGCATTATGAATAAGAGTCGTTTATCTTCAATTAATTTTGAGAAAGCATTCATAATTCATTGAAAAAAAAAATGTAATTACTCATTTATACCTAAAGAGTAATAGCTAGCACCACTTTAACACAGAGACAGATGTCACGTGGGGTCGGGAAGCATAGGATTCTCATAAGACAAAAAGAGTTTGGCACAATCAATTATTTCCCTATTACTGTGAACATTCCACTGAATTCACTATAAATAAAGTGCAAAGTGCATATTACGAAATCTGCTACACCTTTGTATTCCCTTCTTTAACTCAAACGACCGTCCCTTTGTGTCTTCTCTTTTCTTTTGTTTAGGGTAGTTTTAAGGACCTTCTTCTGTGTAGATCCCTGGCAACAAAACACTGGCTTTCTTTTCGTAGATGGCACGGATATCGTGTTAATTTCATAATTGGTTTAATTGTGTGGTTAGGCTTTAGAGTTTAGACGAATAGCCGATAGTGGCCTAGCTACTAGGAGCTGAAATATTTGAGAAAGGTTGTTTTGTGAAAAAAAAAAAGAAATTGCGAAGTTGGTATTTTTCTTCTCTTTTTTTGGGTGAAAAAAATGTTGGTATGTCCTCCGAGTGCTTAGTTTTTTTTTTTTTTTTTTTTGCCTTTTCCATTTCTGAACTTAGTTTGTAAATAGACTATTTAAAACCAAACATTCCAAAAGGGACCCCGGTAAAAAGGGAAAAAAAACTCTGTTATTTTTTTAGGTAATTTTTCGGGTATCCACCATTAAATAATCATTTGGTTATGGAATTATGGATAGATATTGACGTCAATCCGATTATTTAGGCTTATTTTAGAAACAAAATAATGCCTACACGGAGCACGTTGACACAGGCGAAGAATCTGATATTAGCCCAAAACTACTTTTGGCAACGCACAAGTTTCTTTTGCTTTTTCTCTTGGGCCTCTTTCTTGTAGCGCCTTTGGAGGAAACTTTGCTCCCTTTATGTTCGTGCATGATTTTCCATCTTATCCTTCGTGTAAACACTGTAAAGTCGGTATAACATAAAGAAGAAAGTATCCAACCACATGAAAGAACGAGTTATTGTAAGAAATTATGGTATCGTAGGGATATAATTAAGGTGTTTTTCCTAATGACACTTAGATTAATCTTTTAATCACTTTTAATATATTCTTAATCGATTAAGGTACAATGTTAATTTGTGGGCTGATTTTACAATTTAATATCAAAAAATAAAATAAATAAAGAGTTGAGAAATGACACGTGAGGTTTAAAATCGAATTTTATTTGATGACATTATCAATATTATTGAAACAAATAGTTAACTAATAAATAGATGCATCCTTTTGTCTTTTAGGCAAACATACAATAGTTTGGGAAACTTGAAAACTGTAATTTTTAATCGCTTGACAATGATAAATAAGTTTGCATATTCATCCATTTAATACACTACTGATCTAATTGGCAAATTTTTTTAATGATTTTATTTTTTTAATTTTGAGAAAGTATTGTATCGGGTGTTACTTGTTATATTCGCAAAATAATTTTACTCTAAAATATCACCTATTATTCTAGCAAAGTTTCTTTAGTTAGTTAGAAAAGCTGCCAAATTCCACTCGCTTGAGAGAGAGATTTAAATATGCATGCACTCAGATAGGAAGTATAGAAAACATAGAAGCAAAGAAAAAAGGTAATAAGACTCAACAATGTGGGCTATTTTAAGTTGATGGTTGGGGTGTCTTTTTGGTTTAGCACACTTGATTCAAGGAAGAAGTATGTATAGTCCGGAAGATATGAAACTGTTGAAGAGAACAGAGGTCAATAGAAATAGAAAAAAATAAAATTTTGGGAGTTTCATAATTGTTCAATTATAAATATTATTAAAATTACGAAATTGCACAATACACATTAAAATGATACTGTTAGGGAATTTCACCGTACAGATTACAGAATTTACATAGGATTAATTACACAATATCCCAATAAAAGGAGGGAACCATATGTATTATGTAATAAAGGAAAAATGATAAACCAAAACCAAAACAAGATTCACAATCACAATCCCTCCTCTCACACTCAAACTGATAGCTAAATTTATCTCTCTCCAACCTTCCCTCTGTACAGGCTTTTTCTTCTTGAGATTACCGGCTGCAAGATTGATAAGAAACCATTAAAAATCAAAACCCCCAGAAGTATTGGGGCACCCCACGGCGAGCTTCCAGCCCGGTGAATGGAATCCTGCTCAGGCACAAGAAAGGATAAAGATAAATGTCGCGTGTTGACGTTTGATAAACAATGCACGGCTAGTATAAGCAGCAATGGCATCAGTATGAAAGATAATTTGGTCTGATCAGCAAAATTCTCAGAGGCGGATACAAAACTCATGTAGAATGAGAAACCCACAAACAAGAAGAGGGTTAGGAGGAAGAAGCAGAGGTGGACGGGGAGATATGTGAGGTAATTGAAGGTGGAGTAATTGTAGTTGTTTGTAATTTTGTATGGTAATACGAGCTATTCACCATTATTTTGGATGCTCCTTATGTGGATTTGGAAAGGCAAGCTGTATTGTGCAATTAGTTGGGTTTCTTTTCCTTTCTTTCTTTTGTCCTTCAGATCTGTGAATGTTTTCCAATTTTCATCAGTATTGTGAAATGTTTAGTATTTATAGAGGAACAGCAGCTGGGGATGGAGCTAAGAATCCGATTTTTTTTAAAATAATATTATTATAATACAAAATTAAATATGGGAAGGAATCACTTGACAATGGATTTTAAAATAAATATAAAAAATCTTAAAAATAGAAAAAAAGCTTATAAGTATGTTCTTCTACTAATAGATTGATGGTGATTCAAATTTAATGCAAATTTATTATCGTTTGATAGTCCATCAAAGACCGTTAAATTAGAATCATTGCAAAATATATAACATTTTGATGGTCTTTGATGGCCTATCAAACGATAATGAAATTACATAAAATTTAAATCACCATTAATCTATATATATATATATATATATATATATATATATATATATATATATATATATATATATATATATATATATATATATATATAGAGTGGAGATAGCGTGAGCTTAAGCTCACGGAGGCTTCCGTGAACTCAAAAAATATATTAAATGATCTTCAAATTTTAATTTATCATTCTCATTAAATTCTTTATATGAAAATCTCATGGGATGCAAAAATTTGGAGCGTTTTGAGCTTTTTAAGTCGCCGTTTTTAATTTTTGAAAATCAGCTCTAAAAATAATAATAATATATTCAATACTTGAACATCATTTTCAAAAATTAAAAACGGCGACTTAAAAAGCTCAAAACGCTCCAAATTTTTGCATCCCATGAGATTTTCATATAAAGAATTTAATGAGAATGATAAATTAAAATTTTAAGATCATTTAATATGTTTTTTTGAGTTAAGCTCACAAAAGCCTCCGTGAGCTTAAGCTCACGCTATCTCCACTCTATATATATATATATATATATATATATATATATATATATATATATATATATATAATGTGATGCAAAATTTTATGTGTCTAGTACGTGCTTGACACCCTGTGCTTAATTTTTTTTTTAATTCGAAAATCTAGCTCATATTGTCACACATATGTTATATTATATATATATATAGAGGTAGATAATTGTGAAAACGTTTGTATTTCAGCCGATATGCAAACGGATCAAAAATTATATTTAAAATCTCAAAAATTCCAATTTATGATTTCCATTAAATTCTTCATATTAAAACCTTATGAAATATAAAAATTTGAATCATTTTGAGTTTTTTGATCTACTCTTTTGAATTTTTTGAAAAAACAGTTCTAAAAATAATAATAAATATTCAATGTTTGTGTTATTTTTTTAAAAATCCAAAAGAGTGGCTTAAAGAACTCAAAATGCTCTAAATTTTTTCATCCTATAAGGTTTTCATATGAAAAATTAAATTAAATTTTTTTTTGAGATCTTAAAATATTTTTTTGATGTGTTTACATATCGACTGAAATGAAAACGTTTGGTCTATCTAAGTTAATCAATAATTGATTTATGTTAAAATATTGTGGGATATTGAATTTCATGATTTTTTGAGTTTTCTAACTATTTTTTAAATTATTTTTAAAAACAACCCTGAAATAGATCATTTTCTTACATTAAACAAAGTTGTTTTTAAAAATAATTTAAAAAATAGTTAGGAAGCTCAAAAAAATCATGAAATTTAATATCCCATAAGATTTTAACATAAAAAAATTATTGAGCATTAAGCCGTCAGGATATGAGATCTCATGCCAAAGTAAAAAGAGTTCTTTACTTTGCAAAGCATCGTAACCTCACCAATACATAGGGTGAGGTTACGGTGCTTTGCAAAGTAAATAACCAATTTTGCTTCACGAAGTAAAGATGAGTTTTACTTCAGTTTCAAATCTCATATATCAAAGAATCAAAATATCAATCTAATTAATCCACAATAATCTAGATATTGAATACTTGTTGAATATCAAATTTTACTATTTTTGGAGCTTTATAACTATTTTTTGGATTTTTGAAAGATGATAATTTTGTAGGTGCATCTATCATTATTTTATTATTATTTTGGGGGCATTTTTTAAAAATCTGAAAAAAATAGTTAGAAATCTTCAATATAATTAAATTTGGTATTCAACAATATTTGAATATGTAGTTTATGTTGGGTGAATTAGATTTGTAATTTGAACTTTGATTTTATGAGATTTTTTAGGTCAAAGCAAAACACCTCTTTGCTTCGTGAAGCACCGTAAGATATCCCTATATATATATATATATATATATATATATATATAGTAAAGATACCGTGAGTTTAAGCTCACGGAGGCTTTCCGTGAACTTAACTAAAAAAAAAAATCAAATCATCTCCAAATTTTAATTTATCATGCTCATTAGATTTTTATATGAAAATATTACGAGATACAAAAATTTGGAGTGTTTTGAGCTTTATAAGTCATGATTTTTAATTTTTGAAAATCAGCTTAAAAATAATAATAATATATTCAATACTTGAACATCATTTTAAAAAATTAAAAACGGTGACTTAAAAGTTCAAAACACTCCAAATTTTTGCATCCCACAAGATTTTCATATAAATTTTTTAATGAGTATGATAAATTAAAATTTAGAGATGATTTGATGTACTTTTTGAGTTAAGCTCACGGTATCTTTACTATATATATATAGGACGATCTTACGGTGCTTCGCGAAGCAAATATATGTTTTACTTCAGTTTCAAATCTCATATACTGAATGCTTAAAATATCAATCTAATTAATCCACAATAATCTAGATATTGAAAACTTATTGAATACCAAATTTTACTATTTTCGGAGCTTTGGAACTATTTTTGGATTTTTGAAAGATGATAATTTTATAGGTGCACATATCATTATTTTATTATTGTTTTTGGAATATTTTTTTAAAAATCTGAAAAAATAGTTATAAAGCTTCAAATATAATATAATCTGGTATTCAAAAATATTTGAATATATAGTTATGTTGGGTGAATTGGATTTGCAATTTAAATTTTAGTTTTATGAGATTTTTTAGGCAGAAATAAAACATATCTTTGCTTCACGAAGTACCATAAAATCTCCTTATATTTATATATAGATAAAATTCTGGGTGCATCTTTGTTAGCTGCGGAGCTGGAGCTTTGATGCGGGGTTGCTAACTGCATACCTAAATGATTTTTTATTTAAAATTTAGTTCTGACTGATAATTTGACAAGTCCGATAAGTGTATTTTTTTAAATATTTAATTTCATATAATAATAATAATATTATTTAAAAAGATTAGGCGTATAAAAATAAGAAAATATTGAATTTTAGATTCTCGGAATGAAGGGCGATGTAAGCTGTTGAGCTTACTTGACACGTGGCAAGAACTCTCGATCAGTCTCGGTGGATTTTCGGTGTAGCATATCGTGAAACATCTGTACAGCAAGTGGGAACCAATCAAATTTTAGGGGATAATATCAATATGCAAGATTTAGGATCAAACTCCAAGAGAAACTGATATAATTTGAAACAAAATAACTTCTGCAAATTGTTAATAATTGCATCGCATATAAAAATATTATTAATATATATCTAGAACCTAATCATTCTTTATTTGGACCCACTGTAAGTATCTCATCAATTATTGTATTTTCTTTTTTATAGCTGAAACGTACAAATATCAACCTAAAGAGCAAAGTTTTATGGAAAAAGAGTCGTTCAAAAACAAAGAAAGAAATGCTTTATATTTTATGCTGTAATAATTAAAAATGACTCATAATAATTAAATCAAGTGATTTTTTAGCTATTTTAAAAAATAGTAAAAAAATCTAAAAAATATAAAATTTAGTCTCCAACAAGATTTCGTATGAAAAATATTTTGATCGATTAGCTCGATCATTTGAACTTTAAAGATGAAGAAACGGTCCGTAGCACACGGGCCATCTATGCTACACGTAACACTGTAGTGTAACTCAAAAATTTATTCGACAAAAATGAAAATTTAAAGATAATAAGGTACGTTTTTAATTTAGAATTACCCTAATTTTACTCCAGTGATTCTTATATATAATTGATTTGATGGTTTGACCAAAATCGGGGACGTTTTGATACGACATGCGAATTCAAATATATATATTTTTGTTTCTTAAGGCTTGTTCTGTTGTACTAGAATTAGGTGGGAATTTTAACTGGTGGGTTGTTTTCCAAAATGGTGTTCGGTGGATATTTTTTTTGGATGGATTTGGAGAATTATATCCATTCAAATCCACTATCACCCAACAAAATGAACGTATCAGTGACGGAAAAATTAATTGAGATAGACTAGAGGTGATAATTATTGACCTGATCCGACTCAATATGATCCGAAGATAAATAGATCGGATATGAATTTAATCTTTTTGATTCGAATCGGGTTCGGATCAACCTGATCCGATTAATTATATTTTTTGAAGTAATTTTGTGATATAGTACTAATTAAAACTTAAATATACACTAATTAAGATTAATTATAAATTAAATAATATTTTAATACTTAAAATTATATAAAAATAATTAATAAATAATTAATTATTTTATACGGATCAGATTGGGTCGACCCGTGACCCGTTAGGTCAAAAATGGGTTAAAATTTTTTGATCCGAATTTAATCGGATCGGATCAAAAAATAAAAAAATAATATGACCCGACTTGACCCATTAACATCCCTAAGTTAGACTTACTTTTTGTCCGAACCATCAACCCGTCTAATTTCATTCCAATCAAAATAAGTGAATCCGAACATATCCTAAAACTTAGCAAAGATAGATGTGAAGTTAGAATCTTATAATTTTATTTATATTAAATTAAATATTACTGTTGCTGCTATTTAAATGCTTGGTAATGTCTACTGTTACACTTGACTCACGCCATGATCTGGCCAATAAAGACTCATTATATTCGCGTTAATGAGTTATTTTTATGACTTGTCTCTTATATATATAATGCATGTTGAAAACTTAGGGGAATGATTTCATACTTTCACACAAATGCATAAAAAACAAAAGTAGCAATTAAACATACATATTCACTCTCTTTTAGATCAGGACCTATCAGTGTTAAGCCCGTATGAACACGTGCATGCTGCGCGATCAAGAATGAATGGATTTATAAATACAATTTTCAGATTAATGATGTGAGAATTCCATATCTTGACTGTTTATCAAGTTTTCGAACAGTTAAAATGTACTTTTCACAGTATGAATTACAGTCTTATCGTCTTTCTAATCCGCGTCTATATGATCTGGCTGTGATCCTTGCATTAAAACAATTCCATGTACAAGTAGAATGCAAAAGAATGACAAGCAACTATACAACCTTTTGTTGGACCCAAGGCCTCCAACCTATGTTAGGTGTCAACCTTAAAAGGGCCTATTTGGGCCTAACACACAATAAAAATCTGAAAACCAACATTGTAAGGCTTGTATTCTGACCAGAACAAGAGAGTGGCATAGGAGTAACAAATTGGGAATGACATGAGTGGCATATATAAATAAAGGTCCACACTGCTCATTGTGCAGTTATCTCATCAATTCCACGTACAGAAAACAGACAACATGTATTAATTGCTTACCGGATGTTACCATTTTGGGTTGGTAATTGATGCATGAATATATTTAAAATTTTGTAGTACAACTTGTTGTACAGATCCCAGACACACAACATAATAGATGATACCTTTTTTTTTTCTTTATTATCTTTTATCTCTTTTTTTTTCTAAAGGAAGGATAAAGATTTAGCACTTAAAAGGGGCTTATCCGAACTGAGCTTGTTTCTGGAGGTTAAGCTTGTCTTCCTGCAGTTGCTCTGATAAATTGAACATAGGCTACGATGGCCTCACTGGTAAAATCTAAGAGGTCTCTGAATAAATGACTTTTCTTCTTTTCTATTTGGCAGGAGTACTTGCATGAACTGGATCTCATTAAGCATTTTGTGACTATATGAAGATCACCGAATTCAAGAACTAGACGATTCTTATTATAATTACTGAAATAGAATCCATATATAAATACACATACACAAATTTGTATTAATAATTAATACACACTAAATTATTAAAAAAAATGTCCACAACATATATTAACAAGAACAGCAAAACTTAATATTTATGTAATAATATGTCAAACACGTTCTATGTTCTTTTTTTTTTGAGAAAAAGATGGGGGTCAGGCCCAAAATTTTTCACTAATAGTTCACCAAGTAGTGATCAGTTATTTACATAATGATGAATCAAAAAATAAACAAGAATTAATGAAAAAGAAAAAATGAGACACTATGTAAAGACGGAAAACACGTTCTATGTTCTGGGCAGAATCATATATAGCTCAAGTACTAAATTTACTAAAGTAAGGAGTGATATAACGTTAGAATATATTGGAAATTTTTATTACATTGATAGCGTAATTATGAAAGGATTGAATAGTAATTGCCATATAAAATTTGTGAAAAGTCAAATGGAATGATTAACAAAGCTAATATCTTCCTTTTCATTTTTTAATTACCTGATTTTTAAAATCATTTTTTAGTCCAGCGACTGCACTATATCCTTCTATGAAGGTATGAAATTCAATTTAAATTTGTTCATAAATATTTCAAACATGCATTAAATTATTTTCTAAAAAAATTGGTGCATGCTTTGCATCGACCTTATAAATTAGGGAATAAATTTTTCATCCCTCTGTGAGGTTAAATTGGGTTTGCTTCCATTGAAGATGCTCCTGTTGGAGTTCGACGTGTTTAAATCGGACATTTTTTTTTCTGGCTTTAGTTGAATTTATTTTTCATCCTATCCCTCCTTTTGTGGTCGCAGCCATCCTTAAAATGATCATATTTATTCAAAAATATAAAAGAAATCGTTATTTGTGCGCTGTACCACACTTTTATGCAGTCCTTTTAGTTCTGTAATGAAAAAAATGACAAATTACTATTTTGAAAAATAAAGAAAATAGTATAATAGCTCATATCAGAGTAATTTTTTTTATCATGGATCCATAAAAAGAACGAGGAAATATTCTGGATAGTTGTTCTGGAGATTTCTAACACTATTTCTTTGCTGAAATGAGTTTCAACTACATGCATGCATGCAACTCTGATCATCACTCTATTATCTGCCACAATATATGCCATTTTAAATTGAGAAGGGATTCCTTGATAATGAATTTTGAAATAAAATATGATTTTTTTTTTCAAATAAAATATGAAATAAAATTTTGATAATGGATTTTCAAATAATTTTGATAATGGATTTTTAAATAAAATATGAAAAAAATAAAAAAACATTATAGATACATTTTTCTACTTATATATTGATGGTGGTTACAATTTTATGCAATTTCATTATTATTTGCCAGTCAATCAAAGATCATCAAAATGTTATGTACTTTACAATAGTTTTAATTTAACGGTCTTTGATGAATTATCAAATGATAATAAAATTATATGAAATTTGAATCACCATCAATCTATAAATAGAAAAATATATTTATAAGATTTTTTCAGTTTTTAATTTTTTAAGTATTTATTAAAAATTCATTGTCAAAATTATCAACATAAACATTGTTAAGTGGTCCCTTCCTTTTAAATTATTGTACCTCATACTTGGTTCAATCAGGTCGACATTTTTCTTAGATAAAACCAAAGATTTCTAACGAAGCTTTACTGTTGGTCTTCTGCCGCATCTCTTTTCAAAACTATTTGCAAAGATACCCTTCTGAGAATAAAAAATGAAATTTGTTTTGCTTTAATTTGTAATACAAAAACTAATATTTGCTCTTTGCTCTTTGCTTTACATGTGGTGAACTCTAGCTAGCACCTAGTACTCAATTATTATGACTTCGAGAAATTGGAAGTTATAATTGACTTCTTTAACAAAATCATTTACTATAACTAGCTAGCAAGCTAGCTATAATAATTACGATTGTTTTCTACCAAATAAATATCTATTTAATTCGAAGCAAATACAAAGTAGATTTTGTATACTAAGGGTGACACGAATTAAAGTCTACTTAAGTACCGAATTAGTATTTGAAAATAAGTTGTGTAGCACGGAATGCACAAATAAGGTAATTAAAAGGCACGCTACACCTGAGCCTGAGACATTAATAAACGAATTCCAAAAATCTTGGACAAATTGGATGAGGGATTTTCTGTACTTTTTGGATGCGGATCTCGCTGCGAAAAAAAAGGAAGAAAAAGAGCATGGGTTCCATTTATTTCAGACACTATCACTGCTACAACACAAAAAAGACTTTTATAACTCTATTTAATAGCGGTTATATAATAAAAAAATTATAAAATATATTAATAATGGCTGTTTAATAGCAACCGCTATTAAAACTGAGTTTTTATAGCAGTTGCTATTAAACAAACGCTATTAAAACCTTTTATAGCGATTCTACTAAAGAGCCGCTACTAAAGGTACCATTTAATAGCGGTCCCTCCAAAAAATCGCTATTAAAGATTGACCTTTAATAGTGGTTGTTCAATAGCAATCGCTATAAAAAAAGTCTTGCGAATATGCACCACTGTCCGTGGATCGCCAATATATTTTTTAATCTACAATGTCCATTTTAATTGATCCAACGCTCAGAAATCACTCAGAAAATTCTCACGGATTCATTCCTCTCTTACCAATATATATCAAACAAAAAGTACAAGATGAAAAAAAAATTAGGACATATTTTTTATTTTGTTCTTTTTAAATTTATTTGTTTATTCTTTCTTTTTAATTTTCTGTTTAAATTTCGAATTCAAATTATTTTTTTCAAATTTTATGTCCAAATTTTGAATTCAAATTACTTTTCTGTTTTAAATTTTATATTCAAATTGTGATCAAATTTAAAACTCAAATTATTTTTATGTTCTAAATTTTCTGTTCAAATTATTTTCGATTCTAAATTTTTTGTTCAAATTAGTTTTTAAATTTTGAATTTAAAAGATGACGGATGTGACAGCTGTACAGCTGTCACATCTATTAGTATTTTTTTTTAAATTCGGCACAACCCTTTAATAACGGTTGTTATATAACAACTGCTATTAAAACATACCATTTAATAATGGTTGTTGCATAAGAACTGCTATTAAAGGGTGCCTTTATAACAACCGCTATTAAAGGCACCCTTTATAACAGGGGTGCCTTTATAACAACTGCTATTAATAGCGTTGTTATATAACAACCGCTATTAAAGGGTATTCTTTAATAGCGGTTCTCACGACTTTTTATAGCACCCCCTGTTGCAGCCCCCTAACCCGCTATAAAATCCCATTTTTAACCGCTATAATAGCCCAAAATTATAGTGGTGTATGGTGAATTTACAAAAATAAATAAATAAATTAGAATGGTAACTACGCTCTTTAATTCTCACCCTTTGCCCGCAAATTAGGTGCTAATATTTCTTTCATAAAATATTCATACTTAACTACAAAATATTTATAAGATTAAAAAAATTAAAGATTATACTTTCACTTATTTAGTTAGTTATCAAAGATTTTAACTTTATATTCTAAAAGGAAATATTGGTACTATAGGTATAAATAATTTGCACCCTTGGATTCCAAGTAATTTGCTACAGCAATATGCATATATATCACAAAGGCTTCCGATGAACTTAATTAAAAAATATATTAAATCATCATCAAATTTTGATTTTATATTGCTCAATAAATTCTTTATCAAAATCTTATTTTATACACAACTTTTCTATTTTTTTGAGTTTAAATATTTATTTTAGATTTTCTGAACATGACTCTAAAATTCTAATAAAATAATCAATATTACATATGAAAGTTGGGTCATTTTGAAAATTTTTGTATTCCATAAGATTTTGATATAATTTTTGTATTGAGCCATATAAATTTAATTTCATGATGACTTGATATATTTTTGAGTTAAGATCATCGAAGGTCTTTATGAGCTTAAGCTCACCGTGGCTTATATATGGTCCTATGCATAACACCGATCACCCCCTGCTATAGATTAGTTCTTCATTTTTAAAATCAAAATGGTCAATTTTGAACCACTCAAAATAGCTTTCATATAAATACTTAGTTATAGATAGGTGTATCAATTATTGATCCGACCCGACATGTCCCGAAGATAAATGGGTCAGGTATGAGTTTAATATTTTTGATCTTAATGGGGTCGAGTTCGGGCAACCCGACCCGACCAATTAAGTATGTTTTTTTGAAGTATTTTGTGATTTAGTACTAATTAAAACTTAAATATACACTAATTATATACTAATTAAGATTAATTATAAATTAATTAATATTTAATTACTTAAAATTATAAAAAAATAATAAATATTTAATTATTATACACGGTCGTATGGATCAAGATTTTATGATTTGAGTTTAAATGGGTCGGATTCGGGTCGGGTCAACAAAAATAATAAAATAATATGACCCGACCCGACCCATTGACACCCCTAGTTATAGACCAAATTTTATATTCTTCTAAATTTTTTGAACTATTTTTTAGATAGTTAGAAAATTACTTCTTATTCGACTCATAATAAATAAATCAAAATGATGTTCTAGCTATCTAAAAAAATATATAAAATTTGATCTACAACTAGATATTCATATAAAAATCATTTTGAACATTTTGGATTGATCATTTAGACTTTAGAAATGATGAACCGGTTCATAGTACGAGAGCGATTCGTGCAATGCATAGTACCATAGTATGACTATATATGCGTGTGTGTGCATCCGTGAGTGGGTGGGTGGTGTGCGTGCATGCATATATAGTAAAACTGCCATAAACTTAAACTCATCAAGACCCCTATGAGCTTAACTAAATTTTTTTATGTAATCATTTTTAAATTTTAATTTATGTTGCTCAATAAGTTCTTTATAATATTTAAGATTTTTTATTTTTGAGTTTTAAAATAATTTTTCAAAATTTATGAAATATAGAAATTTTTTACACTTATATTTTTTTGTCTGTTTTAAATCTATGAAATTTAAGTATCATTTGACGTTGAATAAAAACTCATAAAATTAAATGAAATTTGTAACTATTAAAATTAATTTAATGTTTTATTATGAAATATCATATATATTATTACACTTAGTTACATCAAATCCAAAATTAATTTGTAAATTTAAGAATATTTATATAATTAAATTATTTTGTATTTTAAAGTTTTGTTATTTCTTATATAAATCGTTGTCGAATTTATTCTTTTTAATTTTTTTGAGGTTTTGACTGATTTATTCTATGATGTTGTACGAACTGGTTTTCACTGACGAAAAAAATTTATAATTTAAGTTTAAGCACCTCACTTTTTTGTTAACTAATTAAGTGTAATAGATGTATGATATTTACAATCAATATTAATTTGTTTTTATTGTGACTTAAAAGTATAATGCAAAGATTGAAGATCTTGGATTCAAGAGCGTCCCCATGCTCTGTCACATTGATTGTCAAATCTCATTTGACAATTATTATTCTAATTTTAACGATGCAGAGTAGACAAAATTAAATAATTTTTAAAATTTGACAATCACTTTAACAAATCATATTAGCAGTGAAGGAAAAAAAAGAAAAGAAAAACTGATTTACATTGACAAGTCATTTTGTAATTTCAGAGATGCTTTCATTTTTTATCTGAAAGGCATTGTCCATTCAAAATGACATATTAGATTATAATTCAATTCATAATTACAGGATACGTACGTACGTGCGAATGCTTAAGCCGGTCGTATGTTTGATAGAATATATAATGATCCCGTACGTTCAAATGAAAAGTGAACTACGTGCAAACTCACTCAACAGGGATTTTGATTTTACAAACCATTAAGAGCATGCTACGTACAATCATTTTACTGGACTGAAATAATTAAGAAATAATCGTTTAGATTGTGATTTTTTTTACGAACCTGAAAATTTATTATTTATAGGGTTCAAAGAAACTAATTATTGTCTTAATTTCTATGCTATTTTTTCTCAACTGCTTCATCGTACAAGCTTAAGTAATTAAACTTTTTTTTATCCATAGTCTCCATACAAAGGACTTGTATATATATATATATATAGTATCTCTGATAAATATCAATTAATAAGAAAATCTTTCATAAAGGCTGATAATAAAGAAAAAGATTGCGACCCAATTTTGAAACAGATAATTATTACATCTTAATTTGACAAAACTTCGTCCGACATCTTAACCTAATCTTTCTAACTGGCTGTCCTGCCAAGAGAAGCTAATCATGCTAGAACGGAAGAAAATATGAAATTTAATTTCAGGATGTTGTAAAGTGGGCATTATATATAGCTGCATGAAGTTGGAAGCTAATCAATTTCATGAAAAAAAGTGCAGCAAAATATTCTCAAATTCATATGTCATACTTGAAATTCGGAAAAGAAATTCCAAAAGAGAACCATCATTAATTATAATTCTCATATAAAGAAGCGAGAGGAGCAAATTTTCGAGAATTTATATATATGATAGAAAGAAATTTCGAAATCATCAAAATACAATGATTTTTTTTTCTAATTCCTTTTGTTTTGTTAAAACCATGGTATTCGAATTCAAGCAGTTGCAACTAGCTAGATCAAGGAAGAACGAAAAGAAATAAATTATATAACAATGGGTCAATACTATTAAACCTCAGTTAATTCAAAACTTTATTAAACTTCAGAATATCCTGAGACATCTCCAAAGGTGGATACAGAATTAAAAAGAAAATTAATAGGAATAAACCAACATACTTTCATATACTTTACTTCCATGCCTACTATAGGTGTAGATCCAAACTAACCCCGTCCTTCACCCCTCTCTTTTGCACCAAATTTGAAGAAGCACTAGGAGAAAACGAAGAACCAACAACAGCCTTTGGATCACCTCCTCCCAGCAAAGGCAAAGCCATCGGACGTTCATGATGCATAGAGCCAAATCCACCGAAAGCTCCATCTACTGGCAATCTCCAAGTTCCACTTACAGGGTTTCCGTTAATCGGTTCAGAGACGGATCCCAATCCATCATAGAATCTTGGGCCCGGACTGAGATTGGATGTACCATGCACCCATGTAGGATAATGTTGTGGCACCATTGCCGACTCAAAGCGAGCTGCTGACGGTATGGAACCAAGACGGTAATAGGTAAATGGGTTGTACATCTGTCCTTCTGTTGACATGGAGGTTTGAAACTGGGCCCGCTTTGCTTGCTGCCTCTCCCGCTTGTGCGCGTTTTGATGCCCCCCAAGAGCTTGCGAGGTCGGAAAGTTACGGCAGCAGTAGTGGCATTCAAATTTTCTACCGGTACTGGTTTCATTACTGGCTGAGGACACACTAGTGTTGTTGTCAGATTTGGTATCTTTGGTAGGAGAATTGTTATCTTCCTGATCTTTTGTTTGATTGCTGGAGGATTCTTTGGGAAGTCGAAGCCAAACAGGCGGAGAGATGTACCAGTACTGCCGTTCGATGGTTGCTTATCCCGTGCTGATGTGCTTCGAATAAACGGAAGTTGTGAAAACGAATCTATGCTGGCACCTCCAACAACACCGGTGCCGGTGCCCAAGAAATTATGTTTTGTCTCTTGTTCTGTCATGTCTGTGTGGTTTTCTGAACTCAACAGAGAAGAGGGAGGAAAGTATTTGGGAGAGAGGGGGTGGGGTTGTGAAATCTATGAGACGTTTTGAATGTTCTCCATCTGGTGAGATTGAGATAGTAATGTGACAAGGAAGAGGGTATTCTGCATGTGGGGTTATATTTAGGTTGTATTTTAAAGGAACGGGACCAGCTTCTTCTTTTGTTTTGCATTTGGGTTTTACTTTTACTTTCCTTTCTCTGTTTCCTAGTTGACGATTTAGGGTGTTCATGAGTGGAGCTATGTAGTAAAGAAAGAAGGATTTTCGTGGCCCCAAAGTTCTCTGTTATTCAAATTATTGTAGAAGCTGAATTATATTCATGGGCTATATATCAAGTGATGTTCAAGAAATCTGACTTTCGTGTTATTTTGCTGGTGGTCAATATTATTTAATTTGTAAGAAGGTAACATATGATTTTCTTCATTTTTTTCTGAAAATAATGAAATATTATAAATGTTGGGAGAATAACCATTAGAGAAGAAAATTAATGCGGAAATCAAGGTGGAAAGTTTGATGCAAAAGTGGAAGAACCCAGGAAAAATAAATAAATGATGGTACTCTTACTGTAAACAGCACGATTCATTCCTTAAAAAAATTAATCTACTATATCATGGAAAGTATGTCATTTACTGTTCCTCTTAATTTCAAATTATAAATATATATAGTATACGTATAAACAAAAATCCCAACAAGATTTTAATTGAAATTTTTATAAACTTTAATTAGATTCCAAATCATGCACTACCAGAAAAAATTGATTTAGAACCGGTTTTTAAAAAAATAGGTGTTAAAAAGTGAGAGTGGCATATTTGTAAATTTTATTAAAATTATTAGAACCGGTTTTGTATAACAACCGGTTACAAGTTTTTTTTATTAAAATCGGTTTTATAATAACCGGTTCTATTTGATTTAATTAAAACCGGTTTTAACAAAACCGGTTCTAAATTTTTTGTTTTAGAACCGGTTTTATAAAAACCAGTTCTAATTCATAAAATTGAATTAGAACCGCTTTTTATAAAAACCGGTTCTAATTCAATTTTATGAATTAGAACCGCTTTTTATAAAAATCAGTTCTAATTCAATTTTATGAATTAGAACCGCTTTTTAATAAAAACCGGTTCTAATTAATATGAATTAGAACCGCTTTTTAATAAAAACCGGCTCTAAAGAAATTCTTTACATCAACCAATAGAATTTCAGTTTTTTGCTCCCACGTATTGCTATGTTTTTCAATCTAACCGTTGGTTCATGCTTATCCGACGATCTAAAAACCAAAAACCAAAAATCTATATCCCACGGATTATCACTCTTCATCCTCCTATTTCATATATAAAAGAGATATTGAGAGACAGAGAAAGAGAAAGAGCAAAAGTCGTCTTGAAGAAAGAAAAAAGAAAGGGAAAAAGAAAGACAGATTTGAAGCTCGTCTTGAAGCTCAAAAATGGATTTGATGTTTATTTGAAGTTTTTAGTTTAGTTTTTTTTATTTTTTCTTTAGAAATTGTAAAGATAGAAAATTTATCAGATTTTCTTTAATATGTAAATTATATATAATTATTTTGTTAATGAAATATACTTTATTAGTTAATGATAAAATTAAATTATTTAATCAAAATTTAAAGAAATCAGAACTAGAGAATAATAAGAAAAAAAAAACTATTTTTTAGTAAATAGTACCATCACAAAATATTAAGAAACAAAGTTTCCAAGATAATAATGTATTATCCAGGCAGTGTAGTGGAGATATTTGAGAGAACTTGGCAAACTCAAATTATTTGACTTTCCATTGAATGTGTACAATAGTTTAGAACCGGTTCTAAAGGATAGAGTTTAGAACCGGTTATTTGAAATAACCGGTTCTAAATGTTAGAGTTTAGAACCGGTTCTAAAGGTTAGAGTTTAGAACCGATTATTTTAAAATAACCGGTTCTAAATGTTAGCACCGTATAGTTTTAGAACCGGTTGTATAACCGGTGCTAAATTCTTTATATAACCGGTTCTAAAACATTTTTTTGTGGTAGTGATGTTTACTTATTTCTATACTGTTTTTATTTATTTCTATACTGATTATTTGCCTGTAAGTTGCTATGGATGATGATTTTTAAAAATATGAAATACCACATTTTCATGTGATGTCAGGCATTAATATAGATATTTTGATCCATGTTGTACTTAAAATAAAGACTAAACTTTAAATTCATGTGCAATTTCATTGTATTGTGCCATGGCCAGTTTTATATTTCAGAAAAATTCATGTCAAGAGCTAGGAAATCGAGGCTACAACACAAGTTTTTACAATTGTGAACAACATGAAATCCCACACAAGCCTCAAATAGATGCGTGTGCCATTGGACTTCATAGCGTATGATCCGTATGTACATCCATATGGGCCGTATGGTCTCAATTCGGAAACCAAGACAGCCAAGACAAAGGCTTAATTGCTCGATTCCCTTCTGATCTAGTTGACCCTCCACCAATAAAAGGCGTCTCCAGCAGCCTTGAGAGAGAGCGTATTCCAACCCTCCAAACCTTAGAATTGTGATAACTAGGGTTCAGTGAATTCCTTCGCATTTTTTGACCATTTCTAAGGAAAATCGAGAGATCGAGGAGACCAAACACCCGAAATGAGACAAAGACTGGAGTAAGAGATTGACACAGAAACAATATCTAGAGTTTGACTTATCTATTTTTTATATTCTTGTTATTTTTGATACTTTTGCTACTATATTTTTTATTCTTGCTTTCTGTATCTTTTTTGTTTTTAGAGGTTTTTCTCATTCATTGATTGTGCTTTAAATATGTTGAGTAGTATTTCAATCTTGTTTAATCGATTCATGAACTATTAGGATAGGTCCCAAGCTAGGCCAGGCCTCAGGTTTTGCCGCTTAATACTTATGTAGTTTATCAAAATTATTTTAAGTATCATAGGAAGATCTGAGATCCAAGATGATAGATCAAATTATGTTCGAGAGGTTAAATCATGTCAGAGAGGTTAAATCATGTTCGAGATATCGAGCGTACCTACAGAAAATCAGCATATAAACTAAGGGATCTAGACCAATAAGTGAACATTGAGATTTATGTGAACTTTGAAACTCGAATTGACCATCAACTAAACAAACAAACCAACAGATGAATACTGAAGCTTGATGTTTAGGTATTGTTTATTTAGGATTCACACAACTAGCAAAGGTGTAGCCCCTGATTTGCGTCTGTAACTCATCTGTGTTCTATACCGGACCGTGTATGAGAGTACATGAGCCATATGAACTAGATTCAAGTGAAAACTGATCTAAACCCTGAGGATATTATTTATTTACCACAAAAACCAATAAAAAAATTTATTGCTACTATTTTATTTTTAAGATACAAAAAACCCAAACCAATTCAACAAAACCCCCTTTTTACTTTCTTTCCACGTCTAGAGACCGAAGGTAGGATAAGTCCGATAATTTTCACCATCTCTGTGGTTTGATACCCCTTGCTATATTGAACGCAGGTTGTACATTTGCGATCGAAGTCCAGTACTATTTAGGGATCTATAAATTTGGAAGGCCCGCGCGCGATCATTGTCATAAGAAATTAAAGAAAATAAGAAATTAAGATAAGTAATTAATGTAAATTTTAATCATGGATACTAAATTGATTTAAAATAAATAAAGATTTTAGAGAAAAAAATAGCATTCAGAATTAAAAAAAATGACATTCATAATTAAGGGGAATTTAAGTAAAAAATAAATAAATTAGAGCAATTGTACCTCTTTATTGTGTAGCAATTCATGTAACAAATACAATTGAGAGAAAATTATAACTTTTGCACAAACGAGTATACATATAGTAACATTAATTATTTAGAAAATAATTTAATCTGATGACTAATATTAAATTTGAAAATTTAATAAAAATTCTAATCCGTTTCGGGATCCGAACACTTAAATGCTTAATAAGGAGCATTGATAGAGATAAAGATATTCAGTCAATAGAACAAAATTTGGCGAATAAAATCTTTAATTATGTTCTTAAGTCGTAAATTAAGATCTAATCATTTTTGATAATTTCATTCTAAAAAATGTTTCACATATTTTCTGCAAAAAAAAAATCCTTTACTTATCGTGAACAGGTGGACCGATATCCACCCGGTCAAATTTGGATCCAATAGGTGAGATAGCCGTTGGCTCGTCAAATCTGATGTTTAATTCCTTTATATATTGATGCAATATATATGGCAAAAAAGTGTAAATATATATATGAGTGGAGATACCGTGAGCTTAAGATCACGGAGACCTTCCGTGAGCTTAACTCAAAAAACATATTAAATCATCTCCAAATTTGAATTTATCATTCTCATTAAATTCTTTATATGAAAATCTCATGGGATGTAAAACAATTGGAGCGTTTTGAGTTTTTTAAGCCTTGGTTTTTAATTTTTGAAAATCATCTCTAAAAATAATAATAAAATATTTAATATTTGAACATCATTTTAGAAAATTAAAAACGGTGGGTTAAAAAACTCAAAACACTCCAATTTTTTGCATCCCACAAGATTTTCATATAAAGAATTTAATGAGAGTGAAAAATTTAAATTTGGAGATGATTTGATATACTTTTTGAGTTAAGCTCACGGAAGGGCTCCGTGAGCTTAAGCTCACGGTATCTCCAACTCTCTCTCTCTCTCTCTCTCTCTCTATATATATATATATATATATAAATCATTCAATATGCATTATAACTCATATATTTTGTATTGCTAAGTATAATGTGTATCATAAATCACATAATATTTACGCATCTAATTTGAATTATAAGTGTGCATCATAAGTCTAAATGTGTATCATAAATTACTCTAATGCACATCACATATCGCTCTAATGTGCATCAAAAAATAATATTCATCATAAATCATATAATATGTGTAATTATAAATCTATAATAATAAATCTAGTATACATCATGTGAAACCCCGTAACTTTTAAAATAATAAAATCTATAAATATACAGTTAAGCAAATTATGAGGGAAAAATATATATAATAAATTTCATAATTTAGAAGGAAAAAACCTTAAATAAAAATTTATCAAAAATAAAATAAAAAATAAAATAATAATAATGAAAATAAAAATAGGATAATTTAAATTCTGATTAAGTAGACGAAATAAACATTCTGATCAATTGATTGAATAATTTGACAAATGAACTAACAATACTAATAATAAGAATTTATTTAATTATTAAGTACCTAAGAAAACTCAGTTTTAATGAACTGAGTTTATATGTAAGAAATTTAAACGGACTGATCGATTAAATCCGAACACTGATCAGACACGCAATTATCAATTCAACGTTGGTCAAATTTATGTATTATTTCTATTAATTTAAAATTTAGAAATCAATGAAAATTATTAAATTCATCAACTAGTAAGGCCGAGAATCAGATGGTTACGCGAATGACCGTACGAATTTGAACGCGGAAAAACCCGAACCGACTCCAAAATCAAAACTTTTCTTTCTCCCTTTTCTTCTTTCCTTTCTTTCTTTTCGCTCTCTCTCTCCCCCTGTGGCCCTGTCTTTTCCTTTCTGTTCCTGGTGACGCCATCCCTCTGCACCTACCCACCCTATCCCATCTTTCTTTTCTTTCCTTTCTCCACCGAACCCCTCTACTTCTCTACTTTTCTCCACCGAAGGCACCTCCTCTGGGTTATTTTTACCGATCTCCTTCCCTTCCTCCTCATTTTCGTTTGTCTTTTCTTTTTGTTCCTATCGACACAATACGAGGAAGCACTCCTCTCCCTCACCCGATCGGCGCGCGCCTCGCCTCCTGCCTCCCCGATCTCGGCCACCGCACCAGCAAAGGCGGCACCAAGTGATGCCCTTTCTGGCCTCTATCCGAGCACCTCTTCCATCCTCAAAGCCGGCGGCACAACAACACCAAAACCGGCCTTACGACCGAATCAACCTCACCCATCTCTGTGGAGCCTCCCCTCTCCGAGCTCTACCACCACGCGACAAGGGTGACCCCAAACCACCCTCTCCTCGGCGAGTGCGGCCACTACGCAACCAGGGGGAAGTCGGACAGAGCTCGACCCTCAATCACCCCTTGTGCCGCCTAGTGACCAAACGGGTAATATCTTTCCTCTTTCTTGGCCGTGTGGGCCTGTCGAGGGCTGAGCCCTCGTGCTGATTTGTGCCTTGCCTGATTAGGGCCTCTGATGCCTTGTGCGATTGTACCTTGATTTGATTTGTGTTGTTGATTTGTATCGAGTTTGATTATGTGATATGTCCCTCAGTGTTTACTTGAGCTGTTACCTGTTGTACTTGTGCCTTACTTACTGGTACGAGCCTTGAGAGGTGATAGTCGAGCCCCCGGTACATTGGTACTACCCGGTACCAGTGAAGCATAGAGGTGCGAGGCCAGTTCCGTTACTCTTGCTGAATTATGGCACGGGACTTGTGTTGATTTTGAGATGGCTACGTGCATTTGTTTCACTACCTTGTTCTCTATCTTGTGCCGATTTTATTTTTGGCGTCTGATTTGTGCCTCACCCTTGTGCCTTTGCTTGTGTGGGATATAATCTTGTTGGTACTTAGTTACTTGAAATTGGGATATTGGCTTGGTCTGATTCATGGCAAGTGCGTCTTTTTCACTATTGTGACTCAGATTTTCATTACCTTCCAAACTATGTACCTTTGCCTTTTTCACTATTGTTACACTAGTACCGGTTGGTACCAATGAGGTAAGGTCAAGCTTGTTTCTGGTATATGTCTTGGTTCTTGATAGTACTGGTCCTTTCTGACTTGTGACATGCTGTGTTGATAATTCGATTTGCTGGTTTTGTGCCTTACCGATCAATATCATTGCTTTGATGCTCGATTTCCCGGGGTTGGGTTCTATACTGCCCCATTGGCTATTTTGTGGCTGAGTTCCAGTATGATGATGTTGGTATGGTGTATCCCTTGTCAGGGACTGCATTGCAAAATATAATAAATATGGGGGCTGATTTGTAAAGCTCGTATAAGTTAAGGGTCAAATTGTGAAATATGATAAAATTAAGGGGCCAAATGAATTTGTGATAATAGCACCTCTCGGAGGGTTATATGCGCAAAATTCAACCTTTACGTACAATTGAAACTATAAGAATAGTCGGAAAATAAATTGATCAAGTTAAATGGGCCGAAGGGTATAAGCGAGTTGAAAGTATAAATTGACTAATTAGTAAGTGCCGTATTGTAAAACGTGCGCAAGTAATAATTAATTAATACTTATAGTGAAATACGGGAGATGATTACATGATTTGCCTCAAAAATAAAAATCCGAACAGATACATTAGTTTCGGTGGCAGCCTATGATCCCAAACATATTAAAACACCAACACATTTAAATAAATAAAAACATTTAATTTAAATTTAAGTTTAATTGAATTTAATTTCTTTCATTTAATTTTAATTTTTATTTTAATTCTAGTTTTATATAGTATATTTTCTAACTAATGAAAATAACATTAACATATAAAATAAAATATAATTAAAGAATATAATATTAATAATTAGGAATTTTAAAATAATAAATAAAGTATAATAATAATTTATAATATAAAATATATATTAATTAATTTCTCTATTTTAATAATTGAACAACATTAATTAATATATATAAATACCTATTAATCAATTTCTCTATTTAATAATGGAATAATATTAATAAATATATATATATATATATATATTAATCAATTTCTCTATTTTTAATAAGAACAATTTAATTATATAATATTATATTAATATCTATTTTTAAATAATTAATTATAATTATAATTAAATTAATTAAGTAATAATATTAAGCTAACTTAATTAATCTAAATAAATTAAGTTAGTTACATTAATCGAAATAAATATAATCTCAAAACACAAACACTAAATAATAATAATCATGATTCAGAGTCTGATATACCCTGACCTAACAAGACCAAACGTGAATAGGATACTCCCCAATTTAATCTATTTTGACTTCATAGGTTCTTGAAATTTAAATTGACGAGCCGACAAATGAGTACACTCAGGATGACACAGCTGATGAGATTGTGAGCGTCATCGGAGACTAAGAAATTTGACGTTACCGACCTGATCGAATTATTCTCAGGTATGGGTTCTGGGATTTGCTTTTCTTTCTTCAGAAATAGGAACCTAAACCGAAAATAAAACTGTTTTTTAAAATAAATCTGAACGACGATATTTTCTGACCATAATTGATTAGAGATCAAATTTGACCTGTCATATGCATTCGGTACTTGACCAGTATTTTTGGGGCCTACCCGCATTCGTATGTCATATCATGTCATATTGCATGTAGACAAGATAAGAGTAGGATTCAGAAAATAGTCCCGAGATAGGATTAGATAGAATCAAATAATTCAAGTTGTAGACTATATTTATTAGGAAAATATTACTATTATCACTAATTATTAATTAAGTCAGGTAGTTAATCATGCATTAAATGCATGGGAGTGCTGAGAGGCGGGCCGGGTAATTCTCAGTCTGAGTTGCCTTGCATAACCAAACCGTTGTGGTTACGTACGGTGACCCATAGACCCGTGGGACCCACTGGTCTGTATATGTATTGCGCCTCTTTGCCTGTCGGATTATCCACCGACCCCGTCATTTGGCGGGTTCGGCCGTGTCAGAGTGTTTTCTTTTGATAAATATTATATTTTTATTATTCTTAATATGATTAAATTTTTAATCCAAATTTGAGCGATTAGGATACCATGTACTTCAGTGTTTAGTGTAGGCGGCCATATTCGAGACTGGAATCTACTTCGTGATACTATATTATTATATTTATCTGGCTTATTTAGGATCCTGGTATTGTCCGAAGGGTTTTCTCCTTTGGCCCCTAGTTGGTACAAAGAAAGTCAGGACGCGGTCTGCTGGCCTTAGTGGGTACAGTGTAGGCTCCCATTTGTTTATATTTCATTTTGATACTTTTACGGGATGCGGTCCTCTGACCCTTGGTTGGTACAGTTTAGGCTCCCATTTGTTTTCGATTTGTTAATTCACGGATAGTTATCTCCTTTTTATGATATGGAACTGAGGACATACTATATCCATTTACTTCTATTTTGTAAGGTAAATTACCAGATTCGACGGACGAGTACGTGCTTTTATATTCGTTCACTCTCTAGGGCGTTATCGCCTCAGGAGCCTGAATTATCGTTTGTGCGGCGTTGTCGCTGCACAAACATAAAGTCCTAAGTTAGTAAGTTGGGCCCTAGTTGTGCCCGCTTAGGCAATGCCCGAGTTAGTAAGTTGGGCCCTGGTTGTGCCCGCTCGGGATGGATCTGGCATATTTATAAATTTGGGTATTTATTACGGGTGTTTGATTTTCATACCTTATATTTTATATTATATTATTATTTCCACAGATTTTCTATTTTGGGTTCTTTAACATTTCATGTCATAGCATTTAGACAAGCTTCTCAAAATGTGTATAAAATATTATTTTATTTTCACATGTATATAATATTACATTTCAAACACCAGTATCGGCATTTGGGTCCAGTCTAGGAAAGAAGATCAAATCTTAAGCCTGGATCTAAATCCGTACTGAGTAATTTTTAAAATTACTCACGTTTCCACGGTGGGTTGTGGGATCCAGGTTTACAGGTGCAGGATTGATTTTTGATGAGAGTGTTAGGTGCAGTCCTGCATGATATCAGAGGTGCTTCACCGCATCAGCACAGTGAGGCGAGTAGATGATTAGGGCTTATTGGGTATCAGGTTTTTGTTTCTTTCTTTGGGTTTTATTTGAGAGATTTTTGCTACCCATTCCGATGGAGTTAGCCCCGCCGGTGTCGGGCGTTGTACTTTACTGTATATTCTGGACTATTATTATTTTGTATTATTATTATTATTATTTTGTTTATTCCATATTTGATTTATTTTATTCATTTAGCATTCGTACGCACGTCTCGTCGTGCGTGCGTGGCAGGATTAATCACCCCTAATCCGATTTATTATTTCTGGGGTGTGACACATCATAAGTCCAATATGATTCTTAAGTCTAATGTGCTTCATAAGTCATATAATATGCATAATAAGATATATATCTGCCGTGCATGAAAAATTTAATATGCATCATAGATATATCATAAATTATTTTATTATATATTATTCTTAATATATAAAGAGAATTAAGTTTCCAAACTTTCAAGCATGCCATATCATCATTTTTCTCCATCATTGATTTTGTTTAAATCTTTTCATTTTCTTGATTCAAGGGTTTATATAAAATAGTTTCTCTTTTTTTCTCATTTAAAATAATATGTGTAATATACTTAAAGTGAAACTTAACTCTAAAAAAAATTTAACTTTTTTATATGATCATTTATAGATTATTATGTGTTTAATTATATTATTTATTATTATAATAATAATAATTATTATAATTATCATTATTACTTAGCATTTAAAAATATTGTGTCTAAATTTTCTTAAATGTGAAATTTTATTAAATATATTGATAATTATTTATTTGAAGACTATATTATCGGGGCGAAATTCGAGTTACAACTCTAGTAAGTCTAATGTTCATAAGTTATTTAATACGCATCAGAGTTATAATGCACTATCAGTTACTAGTATCTTTCTCATGCGTTACTACGGTGATGCCTTTTAAAAAATATAAAAATTCATATCTTCATGTGAAAAGAAAGGAAATAAAAATGAAGATAATTTAGCAATTAATATAAATTTCAATCATTAATATATAATTAATATAAAATAAATATATAATTGAGAGAAAAATTGACATTCAGAATTTAAAGAAAGTTTTAATTCAGAATTGATGGCAATATAAGAAAAAAAGGAAACAAAGTAGAGCAATTGTACTCCTAAATTATGCAGTATTTCGTGTAACAATCAAAATTAAGAGAAAATTATAACTTCAACAGAAATGATAATAGATATAGTAATATTATTTGACGAATAACTCAATTCGATGACTGATATTAGTTCTAGAAATTCGACAAAAAATCTAGATCATTATAGGATTAGAATACTTACGTGTTTAATGAGTAGTGATAGAGATATAGATAGATTATAAAGGATTATATATATAAATCTAGAGATGTGAATGACCGTAGCAATAGTGAAATCCGCGAAAATATTTTCCAAAAATCAATTATAAAGGACTATATATATAACCAATATAGCGGACCAATAAAGCTGTGATCGACATGCTTAGCATTTTTGTCATCAGGGTCGTCTCAACTTTGCTACGGATCACGTACTGACGTTTTTTTTTAGTTTCCAATTAAAACACATATAGTCAGTAGTCTTTTAAATAATATTTCAATCATAAAAATGTCATGCATTTTTTCTTAATTAAATTGAGCCATCCCAATAATAAAGATATGAATATTAACTTTTTTCAATTTATGACTCTTTTCTATAATTTCATCCTGCATGACTAATTCATTTTTGTTGATTGTCACAAGTACTCTTAGTCATTCCTTTCTCATCTCAGTGTTCACTTTTGCACAAGATTATATAGATACAATTAACTTTGATTTTATAATGAAAAATATTATAGAGATACAATTACTGATATTACATTATTACAAAATTACTAATTAATGCCGGTTGAAAAGTTCCAGCAGTGGCAGAAAAAAGTTTTTTCTTTTCAAAAGACACTTGAGTAGCATTCACTTTAAATATAATCAATTTGTAATGTTAAGAATACTACCATAAAGTATTTTATATTTCACATATTTTTTTCAATTTATTTAATTTTTTTGTGAAAATAAACATTGTCAAATGAGCCCCCATCTTATGTATCATTTACGAAGTAATTTATACTCTTGCAAGTAGCAAATGATGAATAGTAGAGAATATTACCTCGCATTTGTATTTTGAGATCATCAACAATATGTCACGGGTGCAGGGCACAATCTGACGGTCCCAATTTTTCATAAGATGGGTACAAATTGTCAAGATTCGCACCAACTCCAGTAGTCCTCGTTCTCCGGAAGAGGATAATTAAGGACGCCACTTTTCGGAAGTAAATAAACAAGTAAACAAGCATTAAGATTTAAGAAGTATTAACCACAACAATTGTGGGTTGCTTTTGTATTTATCTCTCCCGTAACAAACAACTGTACTTATTTGTTGAATTCGCTACGGTTGCTGCCTACCTGCCACATAATTTACATCATAAAAATATTATTACATAACATCCTATAGTCTCTTTCTTTGTGTCATCCATCCCTTTCTTTTCGCTTTTATTTGTTCTGCTTTTCTTTCTTTGGATCTCTAGCTTTCATGCATCTGTTGCCATCAGTCAAGTGGATAGATGGGGATGTGACTATCTATGTGTCTATCTGATTATCTTTACCTCTCTTCGTCTTCGTTCAACTCTCTCTCTCTCTCTGATGTGCATCAGTATTCAGTGCATGACAGCGTGAGTGATTGTGTGTACCTCTTGGACCAGGGATTGGTAAAGCCCCCCTGATCGATTCTCTATGAATGTTGCTCTTTGTAGTAGCAACAATTTCTGCAATTTAATTTAGAGGCAGTATCAATAATGAAATATATTTCAAAATGAACAAACTCCAAAGCAGAGGTGGAGGGAAGATGGACCAGCAGAAGTCCCCCCTAAGAGTTTTCAGAAGTCGGTAAAATATGAATAGTTTTTGAATAATTTTAATAATAAAAATTAATATTTTTGTTGTTCTGATCCCTCTAATTCTCCGATGACTCTATCAATCTTTTTCCGACACCTACATTTTCTAATTTGATTTCATCCATGATTCAAAGTTGGTGCTGCACGTCCAACAAATTTTCTGACTTGAACGTAATAAATCTAATATTATTGTGATGTCGTTTTAAAAATAACATATGACTAGAGTTTATTTCACATATGTTTAGCTAGAGAAAAAAAATTATAAATTGTTTTATTTGATAATAGTTTAATACCTTAGGTGATAGTTAACTTTGATGATTTCAAAAAGATCATGAACTCAAGCCCCTACGAGCCCTCAACTTTATATATATAATCATCTCAATTATAAAATAAAGATATACATGAAATATTAATGACACCAAATTATTGAATTCATATGATTTTTCATTTTAGATGATATTTAATATATGCATCATCAGATATTTATGTGATTAATTGATAACTTCTTATCACATTAATTATTTAAAAAAATTCAACATTCTTTAATTCACATACCGATTTTTTTTACTAGTAATTAGTATTTCTTCTACTTATTTTGATTAGAAACTTTTACAATATTTGTTATTATCGTTTTACATGTATATATAGAGTTATACAATTTGAAATCATCAATCTGAGTGATCTCCATATAACAAAATAGTGAAATCTTAGGGAACGAAATTATTTTGTTAATCCTTCAATTCATAAACTTAAGGACAAAATTGAATCATGAAATAACTAACTTCTCTTTCACTAACATTATACTCTTTGGTATAATTTGAGTATATATCAACTTACTGAAGTCATATCTTTCCTATTCATTTCGTCGGAAAGGATATAGCGTTCTTTATAAAGTAGTTTGAAAACTTAAAAGGAAAAAAAAATCCAACTTATTAGCGGCGGATCTAGATTAATTGTGCAAATGGGTTCACTGTCCCCCATTTGATTTCCAAATACACACAATTTATGTGATATCTTCATATTATATATGCAATTTGTTAAGAAAATTTATATTTGAACCCATAAAATGCAAGCTACTTTATTGTGACCCATCATTGCAATTTACTTTTTATTTCATTATCATTATATAAATATAAAAAGTGATATGTTAATTGACCCCCAGTTTGTTCCGAAAAAAAAAATGTAGGAATAGAAAAATCTGTGTTTTCTACAACGATGTTGACACGTATTGCATATAAAATTTTCCGAAAATAATTTTGACGAACATATATGCTGTATTATATTTAGTTTAGATTAATGAAGAAGTGTAACTGTAATATCTATCCTAATCTGGATAAACGATTGAACAGGAAATATCAAAAGAAATAAATGCGGAAAAAGAAAGCAACAAATAAGCTGTACCTCATGAGAAACGAGGAAATTTATTGTTCCATTGCAACTTGTCCAACTAATGTTGACGTTCAATTATTGTAAATGACAATGGTTCATTTAACAGAATGAAAAAATATTTTATTCTATAAGTTTTGAGTGACAACTATTTTTTTTCTCAAAAAAGAAGTTTTAAGTGACTTTCCTTTTCTGCTAGGCATAGATGATTTTTTTTTCAAAATAATTAAAAGATGAATGATTTCAACTCTTCATGGATTCCCACATTTCACATCTAGGCTGTAACCTTTTTAAGAGAAAAACAGTGTAAAGAGATGAAAAGTCAATGAAATTTGGACAAAACATATTAAGCTGCTTGTACGGTATGTACAATTAGTCCCCTCGCAAACTTCTTAACCGATAGATTCAACATCCATGCGCCTCACAATCAAAGTCAAAGAAAGGACCTAAAAAAATGGTATGTTTGGAATAAATTAAATTACTAAATCCGACTTTTCTTTTTATTGAGAAAGCTAGGGGAAAAAAATGAGAGTGTTACATACAATTTGGAAAATCTATACAAGTTAACAAACAATTTTTCCTTTTGTTACCACATTGAATCTTAGTAATCAAACAATTGGTTAGTAATTAAACATATAACTTTTTGGAAACGCTTTCAAAAGTTGACGTTATTATTCCTGATTTTTAAATGTACGTATTTAGTATTTTTTTTGTTTAACCCCCTGTCAAAGCATTCGCCTAGTATTTAGGCATGCAGTCCAATTGTAATTGGGATTTTTGTCAGCATTTTACAACCGTTCAAACAACACACTTTAAAGAATACTGAATGCTTGTTTTCAAATAATAAACATTTCGTGAAAAATAATAAAAAAAATTATTCTTTTGTAATACCGGATAAAGAAGAAAAAAAGTGTCTATTTTCTAATCAAGCAAGGCTTTTTATGACAGAGGAATCGAACTAGAAAGGGAAACATAAAAGAGGCTAAATGGGGGTTGTGGCAGATGGACTAGTGCCTAGTATGCATATAAGAACAGAGCACTCATTAAACACGAGTGGGGTCAGGAGGAGCAACTAAAGTTCAAAGGCATCCGATGCTGACATGTCCGCTGTAAGTGGGTGCGCATAGTTATCATGTATGCTCAGTATCACAAGTTAATTAATTATTAGTTAATCAATTAGTGTACGCACCCATCGCGTGGGTGTAGACCTCCCCAATCGGACCCACTGCCTAGATTTGCTTCCATCAATACAGATCCCTGATTCAGATGGAAATCGACGGCTCTTCATTTGCTTTTGGACTCATGGGTATCAGTTAACATCACCCACAATTCCCTTTCACTGTTTTTTGGTTTTATGTAACGTGAACGCCTGTGCAGCCTCTTCTAGCAAGCGATTGTGTTTTGGGTTGGGTCCCATGGGTTCTCTGATATTCCGGGATTCTGGTTGGGGATATAGTATTTCTTTATTATTATTATTATTATTATTATTATTATCATTTTTAAGAGAAGTCGTCTCAGGATCAAAGTTGTAAATAATGATTGCTAAGGCCGATAACTGATTAATTAGCCGGAGTCGGTGCTAAACCGTTACTTATAATCTTCCAAGAGCATTTTGTGAATTTGAAAGATTAGTAGACCACAAAAATGATTATTTCGGCCGCCAAATTTGATTAATCAGTCGCGCGCTTAGTTTTGAAGTATGATTTTTTTAATCATAATTCAAAAGTTTAATTTAATATGAATAGCATGTGCAGAGACAGTTTACTATTTTTTTTAGAAATACTGATTTTCGTGCAATGTTGATATTTCACAAGTATAGACTTCAAGAGCAATTACTTTTTTGTTTGATAATGTAACTTTTCAAAATTTTCGTTTTATGTAAAAGAAATTTAAGTCGGTGCATTTTCAGAAGAATAATAAAAATATATTATTTTAAGTACATCATAATTTAGATATGATTTAATCACACGGTTACATCAAACATGTTTTAAAAATATGAAGCACATGATTGACCTAGTGGTGCTTGGGTTGCTTCTCAAGGTGTGTGGTTCAAATTCTCATGAACTCTCTCTCTCTCTCTTTTTTTTTAATTTTGAAAGATTAAAATAAAGCCCGGTCCTAAAAAAACATAAATAAATGATTCGATTAAAATAGTAAATTAAATACGGAATAAATGATTAACATAGGACGTGACATGATATACTAAGAACTTTTTGTAGCCCAATGAGGCAAAGGCAATGGGTATAGTTTATTTCTCCCATGAAGTCTTTTTATTCTTACGAACTGGTCTTTAATATTGTAAAGTGAAGTTTTGTCCGAAGTTCCCATATTCTTTTACGGAACCACATGCATTAATTCATTAAGTGGACTAATACAATCCGCAACTCGTATACGCCTCACATAATCTTTTGACACATTCCAACTACTTACTAATTAAATATCGACCTTTTCTTTACTTTGATCAAAAATGTCATCAGTGTAGTTATTGCTGAACAATGCTATAACAGTCACATCTTTCCAGAAAAAGACCAAACATGTAAATTTCTGAAAAGAACCCATGGATAACCCTGCTTCATGATCTACTTCCCTCAACAGCCTTTCTTTCTCTCTCTTATTTCTATATCCAGCTAATTATGCAAGAATTCCTTTCGCTGCTCGAAGATATTATAAATTGCCAACAGTAGTATAGTACCTCTCCTATTTCCAGCCATACTCTTGGATTTGCTTAGTTGCGCGGTTTCTTGTGGATGTGTGTTTGATCACTTGATCCCTATTTACTACTAATAATTTTGTGGGTCCCTTCAGATTCCAGTTGTGTGTTCATATATAATAATAGTAAATTTGTTTTCAGCATATCTTACTGGTTCCTTGGATAGCTGATCCACATACAACTTCTTAAATTGTAGACCTCCCACTGCGAGAGAAAATACTTTTGGCAACTGATATTGATCAAGTTTAACAATGGTTTTTTAATGATTATTAAAAGAATATTAGAAAATTTTCTATATAATCGTTGTCAAATTGTAGGTGTTCGAGAATTTTTTTTAAAATAACCTTTAACAACAGTTCTAGACAAATAACCTTTGCTTAATAATATATCTTACTCATACAATAATATAAAAATTTATATAATTTCTAAGAAAAAATTCAAAATAAAAACTGCAAAAATAGATCTTGAATCTTCAAATACATTTTTGAGAGTCAAGATAAGTTTTTTGGCCCGATAAATTCATAATAATGGTGCAAATAGTTAATTCTATAGATCTCATTGTAAGCTTTCCTTGATCACGTAGGGTATGTTTGGATGGCACGAAAATAGCAGAATAGCTGCTGTTCTCAGAATAGGAATAACAACAGTGCAATCAAACACAAATCTGTTGTCCCGGAACAGTGAGAATAGCTGCTATTCTGCTATTCCGAGGGGGAGATGAAATAATTGTTGTTCTTCTCAACTCTCCGTTACTATTCTAAACAAACAATCCAAATAACATTCCTACCATTTGGAATAGCATCACATTTTTACTATTCTCACGCTAACTGAAAAATCACTATTTTTCAATATCCTCACTTACTATTATCAATTCCTCTATTCTTACGCTATTCTTTGCACGATCCAAACATAACCGTAGTATGTTTCAATCAGAGTTTTATATAAAAAGTTATAGTCATTTAAAATTGAGATGGTCGGATTTTGATTTTGATTTTTTTTTCTTTCATCTTTCTTTTTCTCTGCCTCTCATATATCTTTTATATTGAATTGGAATGAATGAACGGTAAGATAAAATAAATCTAGCAACCATGAAAGTAAATGTCATTAGTGGATTTTTTTTTTCTGTTAGAGCCAAAATGCCGTATAAACATTTAGCAACTGTTTCTTGAAAAAACCGTTATTAAATACACCCTTTAACAACGATTCTTTACCCAAAATCATTGTTAAATGGTATATTGAACAATGATTTCTTTAAGAAACTATTTCTGAATGTCTATAAAGCTTTTTGGTGTTTCGAAACACCATTTTAACAATGTTTTTTTAATGAACATTTATTAACAAAGAAGTTTCTAGTATTTCAATAATACCACTAACCCCTTTTAACAATGAAATTAACATATAATCATTATTATATGAGTGTTGTATAAGATTATTTTTGTTATAGTTTTCAGATTCTGCAATTAGAAATTTAGATACGATGAACCAAAGGGACAAAGAACATAAAAATCTGGTCCTCTTGCATTTGCTGAATTCATGTAGCTGCCCACCTGGCTCCATTGGATGCTCATAGATGATAAGTTTTTGAATCTCAGCAGTTTGTAAGTATATTTGAATTACACGTCATCAGATGATTGATAAGAATACAACTTGTTGATTTTCGTTATTTTTTACAACTATGTGAAAGTATATATATATATATAGGGATTGACTACGGTGATTCTATAAACATTTCGAGCCGAAATATTTACGGCTCGAATTTTAAAATCCCGTACTCAAAATTTCTATTTAAATATCTCAAAAGATTCTTCATATCATAATCTTGTAGATTATTAATTTTTATTAAATTTGAAGTTAGTTTACTATGTTTAATAATTTTTGAAAGATAGCTCTAAAAATAATTAAAAATATCCATTTTTATAGGTCAATTGTTGTTATTTTTCAAAAATTATTAAGCATAGTAAACTAACTCCAAACGTGATGAAAATTGATAATCTACAAGATTATAATATGAATTTTTTTTTGAGCTATTTAAATTAAATTTTCGGGTACGAAATTTCAAAATTTGAGCCATAAACACTTGGCCGAAGTGCTTATGAAATCACCATAGCCAAACACACTCTCTCTCTCTCTATATAGAGCAAATCTACGGTGTTCTTAAGCTCACGGAAGACCTCCATGAGCTTAGCTCAAAAAATATATCAAATGATCTCCAAATTTTGATTTTTAACTCTCATTAAATTTTTCATATTGAAATATCTCGGGGTACAAAATTTTGGGATATTTTGAGTTTTCTAAATCACTCTTTTTAATTTTTGAAAATTAGCTCTAATAATAATAATAAAATATTCAATGTTTGTACATTATTTTCAAAAATTGAAAAAAGTGACATAGAAAACTCAAAACATCTCAAATTTTGGCACCCCACAAGATTTCAATATGAAGAATTTAATGAGAGTGAAAAAAAAATTAAAATTTGGAAATCATTTGATATACTTTTTGAACTAAACTCACGGAGGCCTTTTGTGAGTTTAAGAACCCCTTAAATTTGCTATATATATACTATGGAAAATTTTAGTATATTTTATATAGAGTAAATTTATGTCCTGATAAGAAAAAAGAGACAATAATCGCACATCTACACTAGATGATAATAAGTCTTTTAAAGAGTGACACAAATTTAATTTCTCAGAAATATATATAAAATAATATATTTTGGGATCAATGAAAGTGTTGAGAAATAAAAATAATTAAGGGATTCGAATCTTAAAATTAGTAGCTTATTTTTCATTATTGACCCATTTAAAAACATAGAAAAGCAACCGACCAAGTCAACTTTAAAAATCCAATTAAAATTTTGACCCTTATTATATCGTTATATTTGTATATATATTACACCATTTCTTATAAAATAACTAAGAAAAAACTCTCAATAAAATTTTTTTAATCAGCTGTCACAAATTCCCAATATGATATGGGAACAGATTTGATAACCTGGCTTCACTACCACAAAAAAACATTTTAGAATTGGTTATATAAAAGATTTAGCACCGGTTATACAACCGGTTCTAAAACTATGCGGTGCTAAATGTTTTAAAAACCGGCACTAAGAGAAAGTGCTAAATGGGGCATTTAAAACCGATTATTTCAAATAACCGATTCTAAATTATAACCTTTAGAACCGGTTATTTTTAAATAAACGGTTCTAAACTCTAACCTTTAGAACCGGTTATTTCAAATAACCGGTTCTAAATTTGCTTTAATTTTATTTCTAACGGTTATTTCTAACATAATTTTGCTTTAATTGTAAACAACATAAACCATTATTTACAATTTGTTATTTTATTTTTTGAATTGATTTCTTTAAATTTTGATTAAATAATTTAATTTCACCATTAACTAATAAAGTATATTTCATTAACAAAATAATTATATATAATGTACATATTAAAGAAAATCTGAGAAATTTTCTATCTTTACAATTTCTAAAGAAAAAATAAAAAAAATAAACTAAAAACTTCAAATAAACATCAAATTCATTTTTGAGATTCAAGACGAACTTCAAATTCGTCTTTCTCTTTCCCTTTCTTTTTTCTTTCTTCAAGATGACCTTTGCTCTTTCTCTTTCTTTCCCTTTCTCTGTCTCTCAATATCTCTTATATATATAAAATAGAAGGATGAAGAGTGATAATCCGTGAGATTTAAATTTTTGAATTTTGGTTTTTAGATCATCGGATAAGCATGAACCAACGGTTAGATTGAAAACATAGCAATTCGTGGGAGCAAAAAGCTGAAATTCTATTGGTTGATGCAAAAATTTTTTAGAGCCGATTTTTATTAAAAAGCGGTTCTAATTCAATTTTATGAATTAGAACCGGTTTTTATAAAAAGGGGTTCTAATTCAATTTTATGATGTACACATATTTATACACAAGCCCAACTTGATATAGAAATATTAAGAAGCAATATAGAGAGGAGTAATTCGATGTTGAGTGTACGATTCTAAGTTTCTACTTATACGATAAATTAATAGATTTGAATAAGGAATTAAAGGTGTATAAGAACTAGCCTTTCGTACAGTATGGTAAGAATAATATATTTTTAGTGCGAGAGGTTGTACGTAGATTCAAAGTTAATATCAATTAATTACTTTTTTTTGACAAAAGTGAAATTGTTCCGCCGATTTATATCAAGTAATACTTAATCTCCCATTTTTATCTAAAAATGTTAAACATCTAAATGCACCAGGTAAATTGTTACTTACATCCACACAGAAATTAAAATTTTCTTCCAGAAAAAATGCATACCTTGTCACCTCAATGACAATATTCAATACATTGAAATTGAGAGGATCTTCTCGCAGCTGCCTTCTCCTATTATTGTTTTAAAACCGGTTTTAGCAAAACCGGTTCTAAAACAAAAATTTTAGAACCGATTTTGTTAAAACCGGTTTTAATTAAATCAAATAGAACCGGTTATTATAAAACCAATTTTAATAAAAAAACTTATAACCGGTTGTTATACAAAACCGGTTTAATAATTTTAATAAAATTTATAAATATGTTACTCTCACCTTTTAACACCTGTTTTTAAAAAAAAAACGGTTCTAAATAAGCAACCCTAAATCAATTTTTTCTGGTTGTGCTTAAATCTGAAATCCCACATACCATACAAGATTACAGCTAACTAAGAATTGCAAAATCATTCTAATTCATTGAATCAAGAAATAGAACTTGTTCAAAAAACCATAAAATTTCAAAACTACAGAAAATAAAGAACTGCTATGACATTCACAACACATCAGACAATTACAAGAGCCATATAGTCATGATTGAGCAGATAACAAAGAATTGCAACGATTTCAAGAAATCAGCAAGACTTGTCGAACTCACAAAGCAAGTTGATACTAGTCTAAATTGTGTATCAGATAACAAGAAACATAGATTGATAGTTGATAGGCTTCAAACACATACACTTTTTACTAGAGTTAATCTCATGAATTTATCAAATTTTAAGGTAATTTAGTCATTTTACTAGAACTTATTTTTCCCGAGATTGAGATATTACTATGTTTCATTTGTAATTATAGGAATCATATAATTTGGGCGATGACCGAAGTAAAATGGAGCAATTGAACATAATTGAGAAGAATTCGAATGCGAACGAAATCAAGATGGATCATGAACAATAAATCATGTCAAATTCTGATCATAAACCCTCATGAAAGGACTAAAATAATACACTAATCTTATAGACCTTAATTCTTAGATTTCTAACGGATCTTGAATCACCCAAATCCGAGTTCAGATGAATAAGTTATGGTCAAAATGCAAATCGCCGAGCATCAAGCTCATCTCTATACGATCCATGTGATTTTTTATACGGGTCGTGTGCCCCTGATCTGAAAATCATAACAGAAATGATAAACTGCTTGTCTGATTTCTTCACCTATATAAGGCGCCTCCAAGAGTATATTTCTCCATCTTGAAAACCCTAGCTGCCTAGGACAAAACAAAGAACATTCTTTGTAGTTTGAGAAAAGATCTAACATGTCTTGGAGTCAAAAAGAAGATCTAGACATCAAATTCGAGCACTTAAGCGAGAGTTTAAATTAAATATTTTTTTCTCCCTTTTTGCTGTGCTAAGTACTCTTTTATCGCTATGAATTTTTATTGTTTGGTCTTGAATATGTGTGCCTAATCACCCTTTTATTGGTGATGACTTGGGGAATAAGGGAGAATTGATGGGCATCAGACCCATCTTTGGTTCGATGGCCCCATCCACCGTTAAATATTTTTTAGATTTGTACTTTAAATTTCATTATTGATTTGAGATTTGTGCATTGTTTGATCACACGAATTAGACTCGTGATTGAACTGAGATAGGTCCGATGGGTTTTGAACCACTCCCTCCAAGATGACTTGTAGTACTTGAATTTCTTTAGATAATTTAGTCTCTATTTGATTTTTTTTAGCAAGTGCTTGTTTGATTTATCTTTTGAATTGTTTATTTACATACTTGAACTATAATTAGTACTTGTTATGTGATTGATCCTAGGAATTATATTAAATTATAAAAATATATTATTAGAATCTCCAACCTCGAAGAGTAAAATCTAAGTTTACACTCAAGACCTAGCGATAAGTTTGTAAATATCTATACCTAACTCATAACTGTGTAGCGTTGGTCTTTGATAAAATTTTAACAATAAAGAACACAAAATATTTGAACTCCTAGGCGAAGTACTTAACCGTGAAGTCTAAATAGTTTGAACACGACATTGACCAGCGAAAGCATTGATCAAAGCTAAACTTAAATTGCTAATCTTACACTATATATTGTCTAAAAAGTGAAAAAACCAAGTAAATTAATTATTTAGTGAAAAAAATCAGAACCCCTAATATTTCATCATCTGACTTAGAACACCGTCTTTATTTACTACTATTTAGTACAATTCAAGTTTGATCAAAATCAGTCTTTTTTCAACTAGATTAGTGAATTCGTGAGAACTAGTAATTCACATTTTGTCTTTGTGGATTCGACACCCAAATTACTACCCGACAATATAATATGCTCGTGATTGAAGTTAGGCACAAATTAGGATAACTATTAGCTATTGTATAAAATTCATCAAGGATTTTGACGTCGTTGTCGGAGAGAACAGTGTGGATATTAGTTTAAATTTTAATAACTGAGACTAGATATTTATTTATTTTTATTTTATTTATTTGTAATTTGTTTAATTTTCTCATGCAAAACTCAATCTGGTAGGGACAAACATACACTTAGTCTACAAGCGCAATGCTACTTTCAGAAAGGCTAAGAAAGCAACCTCGATTTCGGAGCTAGCGCTTTGAAGACTAGATTTTGGAAGGGAGCCCACGATGGCCCAAAAATATGATAATTGGCCACTCAAGGAGTTTATCGCTCCCAAAGCAAATGACATTCAATTTGGCTATATTATGTTTGCTGTAGCGACCAATAATTTTGAATTGAAACCGACCCTTTTGAACATGTTATCTCAATACCACGCTCTAGCTCATGAGGACCCGAACTAATATTTAACTATATTTGAAGAATTATGTAATATTGTTAAGATTAATGGTGTTGAGCATGAGGCTATACAACTTACATCATTTTAATTTTCCTTCGGTGATATGGTTAGGAATTAGTTAAGGACACTAAACACTAGTTCCATTGTGACTTGGTCACAAATGTCTGATACATTTCTCATCAAATTCTTTCTGCTTGTAAGACTTCCACTCCGTGGACTCAAATTATTAATTTCAGACAGAGAAGAGGCAAGTCATCTAATGAGACTTGGGATTGGAACCAAGAATTGATCCGTCTGTGCCTGCATCATGGGCTTGAGAAATGAATTATTCTACAAATATTTTATAAAGGTTTAGAACAATCTTCTAAAATGACTATTAATGTCGCTGATAGGAGCAGTATGGTGTATGATGGGTATGAAATGCTAGATAATGAGGCAGCGCCCGAGCAAGAGAAGAACACTAAGATACAGTAAGAATCTTAACCTCATGCAGAAGCAAAACAATTAGAAAGTAAGGACAGTACCAATGCACCTATGTTGAAATAAGTAAGGGAGAACATACCAAAGTATGTGTCTCCACACATATTTATTTTTTCCCTAAGAGACTTGTCAAGACTAAGTTGGACAACTAATATAACAAATTTATGAAGCTCCTCAAACAACTCAACATTAATATATCGTTTACTGACGTTGTGACTCAAATGCCCGCATATGTAAAAATTTTCAAAGAAATATTATTCAATAGGAGAAAGCTCGAGAATGAGTAAACAATCACTTTGACCGAGAAAGTTACTACAATTATAATGAACAAACTCTTTCCTAAGCTCAGAGATTTAGGTAGCTTTATTGTATCGTGCATGATTGATAATATGAAATTTAAGTAGGCCATGTGCATGAGTCTTACATTAAAATCGGTATTTGATAGAATTTTTGCAGTATAATTAATCCAGCTAAAAATAACTTTGTAGCTTACGGATAGATCAACAAGGTTATCATTAGGTATGGTAGAGGATTTACCCTTCAAGTCGGTAAGTTTTACATACCGATTGATTTTGTTGGGATTGAAATAGATGAAGATCCGGAGACACCTCTCATAAAGGGTCGACCATTTTTGATGACCGCTAGTATCAGAATTGATATGAGAGGGGTAGACTCACTTTTAGGTTGAGAATGAAGTGGTGATATTTAATATTTTGAGAGCACTTAAATATTCATCTAACGAGTTTAATATTTATAGGATTGATATCGTGCAAGAGATGGCGGACAATGAGCATGAAAAACTGGCGCTCGATGACCCACTTCGGTGCTTAATTGCCAATTCGACCGAGAAAGAGGTAGAAAATGCTTCAAAAGAAGTGCTAGACAAATTGAAGCAGAAAATAGCCACCTAGCGCACTATACCCTTCAAGCTGTGTTTTCAGCCTAGATTAGCCCTAATTCAAGCAAAGAATGTTCTGATGCATCGAAAATTGACTTGAAACCCCTTTTTACTCTTCGCTATGAATACCTCGGCCTAGACAAAACTTATCTAGTGATCATAGATGCCACACTCAATGAAAAATTAACAAACATACTTCTCGTTAAGTTAAGATTACATCGAGGGGTATGGGGTACACAATTGAGGACCTGAAGGGTATCAATCTCTTCATATGCATGTATCATATACTTATGGAGGACAATCACAAACCGATGATCAAAGCTCAAAAAAAGATTGAATCCTAACCTAAAAGTTGGAAGGAAATTCACAAGTTGCTAGATGTTGGGGTTATTAATTCAATTTCAGATAGTAAATGGGTGAGTCATGTTCAAATGGTGCCAAAGAAGGGTGGTACCCCTGTGTTTAAGACTAAGGAAAGCAATATCATTTCAATGAGGGTAGTTTTTTATCCTTGAAATGTTTCAAGAGCAGAGTGAGCAGATTCAAGTAAATAATATTGAAGAGATAATCATAAATCATATAAATATAAGAAGAAGACAAAGAAGGAGAGAGAGAAGGGCCACTAGTCGGGAGAGGTCGTTGTCAAGCTCCAGAGCCAATTCATTAATCCCACAAAGGACGTTGAGCAAGGGTCACATGATATAAATACCCTGTAATCACCCTATCATTTGAGTAGATGAATCTCAAGAGACCCAGAAGAGAGAGAGGTCTCCTGAACTGTCATCCTTATGATTATTTTATCTGACAAGTGGGTCCCACACCCATTGCTAGAGATAAAGGGAGAAATTAAAGAGAAATGCCCAAAAATTCAAGAGAAATGTCTAAGATGAACCCTAATTGCAGGAATAGAGAGATTCCCAGGCAATCAGGAGGATGTTGTGTTCAAAACTAGTATTTTGATACAGCCAGATAAATGAAATTTAATGTGATTTGACTTCATGCACAAAAACTTGAAGGTCAATTTCATAGAGTTCTTCAGATGCTCTTGTGAGTTGCATCTGATTGAACTGATATCTGTTTTAATTGTTGACACATGATTAACTTTTGATCAGGTAGAGTTGAACTTAGCAATATCATCACAAACAAATGTTTGACTAAGGACAACACAAAATAATATTGTTGGCACAAGCATCAAGCTCCAACATTCATATTTGAGAATTTTGTGTGATTAATAATAGGGTTATCTTGAGAAAATTTTAACTCAGAGAGATAAGGGTAAAATGGAAATTAAAAATTATAGGGGTGGTTATCAAGAATTTAGAGATTTTTGGTGAAAATTTTATAATTTTTGGGTAAGTAGAGCTATCAGAATAAAATCAGATAAGGAAAACAAATTAATTAAGAGCTGAGATTCAATCAGAGACTTGTCTGGGTGCAACATGGGGACAGAGACATTGCTGGGTGCAAACTGGGGATCTCAAGCATGCACACACAGATTCAAAGAAGAGAGAGAAGGTGTCACGTGACAACACCTCATTGGGTCACCTCAGCATGTCAGTGCCACGTGGCAGCACCTCGTTGGTCCACCTCACCCATGTGGGTCCCACTTATGCCACATGGCAGCAAATAGAGGAAAGTCAAAACCTTGTGTTATAAACTCGAATTGACAACGCATATAGCTTCTACACACTCACACGATGCTGCTTAGGTGATCAAGGTTGGCAATTGAACATGAGAGATGTGGTTTGAGTCAAGGATTGAAATCTGGTGATTAAGTTCTAGGCTTGAAAGGTAAGCTACAATGGCAGAGAGCAGAGGGACGCCTTAGATGCGTTGAGATGAGTATATATAACATATTAAGAGGTCTAGAAGGTTCTACGAGTGAGTGAGAAGTGAAGAGGGAGTCAAACTTGGTCAACAGTCAAAGAACTCACTTTGGATTCATTTTAAATGGGAGAGACCATGTTCATGGACCAGAGTAGTCAAATTATTGGTGTTTGTGTGGTGTATGGCCTAGCTCCCTTATGCACCCCCTTGATTGCTTATATAAACCGACCCCCATTGAGAAATAGGCATCGAAAATCATATAATTTTTGCACCAACAAGAGAGAGAGAGAGAGAGAGAGAGAGAGAGAGAGAGAGCATTTGAGAGATATACACAACAGGGAAAGGTAATTGAGAAGGAGGTTGATTGTAAGAAGAGTAGAAGATCAAGAAACTGATTGATCTTAGTTTTAACTTGAGAACTCAGTTGTTATATCTCGAATTGGTCATCTGAGGTGAGTTTTAAACTTACGATTGAGTGAATTCGGAGCTTTAGTGCTTGATTTTCAGTGTAATTAGTGTAATCACATTTGAATTTGAGATAACAATATAATCACGATTGAATTTTTAATTTTCTTCTTTCAATTTCACATCTTTATTTCTTCTTTCTATTAATACTTGATTTGAATTTCATTTCTTGATCGAATTTCAAGTGAAAACTCATAATTGAACTGAGGAAATTGATTGATCTCGGTTAAAACCTGAGAACTCGATACCAGTGGAAGTCTTTATTTTGATTCCTTGTTTAAGCACCTAATATGTCTCACTTTATGCTTGCATTGCATATATCCAATATCATAACATCATTGAGAGTCGATAGATCTCAGCCAAGGCTTGATAACTCGACGAGATTAGAAGTTCCAGTGTTGTTATCGCGTCGTACTGACAAGATTGACTTCCAAACCGAGATTAAAAGGGAATTGCATGCATAATTGAGCATATTTCGGTTGTAATTGTTGTTATGAAGCTCGTTGAATGCGTAATTAGCATTAAAAATAAGTTAACAGCAAGAATTTCAAGTGAATCACAATCGGTATTGAACGATACTGCACTGTATCAGTTCATATCGTGTTATTAGCTAAATTGAACATCTAGTGTTGGCTTAGTTCATGTAAGCATGTAAAGGTGATGCATTATAAGCTTGAAATTATTAGAAACATCGTTGGAATAAGCTGTAATCAATGATTGCATCTTCGGTATCGAACGATACCATCGCATTTCAATTAGCACTCGATACAGTAGAGTTATAAGTCAATTTGAAGTGCATCAATCATGTTAATATACATTAGCATGTATAGGCGACACAAATTGAGTAAGCAATTGTCAAAAATATTGATTAATTTTATTAAATTTGTAAGAATTGAGATTCGGTACCGAACAATACCAATCTGTTTTATTTAATACTAGAGCACAACACGATTCACCGTATCGATCGTCGATGAGACACCGTAGAACAACTCCCTGAGGGGAGACGACACTAGTGGTCTTGCCTGATCGGAGGGATGAGATTCAGGTAAGATGATCAGTTGATGATGATGATCTTGATCACACGGAAATATTGATCATATAGAGATGATGATAATGATCACACTTAGATGATAATCATTCAGGTAAGATGATCAGTTAATGATGATGATCATGATCACATAAGAATGTTGATTATGTAGAGATGATGATAATGATCATATTGAGATGATAATCATGCAAAGATGATAATCATTTAGGTAAGATGATCAGTTGATGATGATGATCATGATCATACATGGATGTTGATCATGTAGAGATGATGATAATGATCACACTGAGATGACAATCATGCAGAGATGATAATTATTCAGGTAAGATGATCAGTTGATGATGATGATCATGATCACACGAGAATGTTGATCATGTAGAGATGATGATAATGATCACACTGAGATGATAATCCTGTAGAGATGATAATCATTTAGGTAAGATGATCAGTTGATGATCATGATCATGATCACACAATGATGTTGATCATGTAGAGATGATGATCACATTGAGATGATTATCATTTAGATATGATGATAATCATGATCACACTGAAATGATAATCATGCAGAGATGATAATCATTCAGGTAAGATGATCAGTTGATGATGATGATCATGATCACATGGGGATGTTGATCATGTAGAGAGAGTAATCATGCAGTGATGGTGATCACATGATGATTATGATAATGATAAAGGTCACATGATGGAGCATACCTTGTGGAGAAAATAAGGAAAAGAAGAAGTAGGATGACAGTCGCACGACCATTCAGACATCAGTCGCCTCGTGAAACGTGCAACTTTGACCTCGAGTTTGTCAAAGTCATATGATTCATTTTAGCATGCCTACCTCAATGTTAAATCAGCCAAGCGCTTTGAATTTCACTTTGTGTGTACGGTAGCCCTAGATTCATGAATTGACTTAATGCTTCAGATTAATAATCTAGAAGATCAGTGTGACATGAATACGAGTTAAGTTCGTTAAATCTCCTGATTTACCAACCCTCAATCTCAGCTGGCTCAGTGCTTCAAGCTTGATTTTGTGTGATTTGATGGGTTCTGTCGCCCTGTATCAAAAGGACATACCTAGGTTCATGAATTGGCTCAGTGCTTTAAATTCATAATCTAGAAGATCAGTTAAGATGTGCATGCGAGTTAAGATCGCTAGTATTCTGATTCACCAACCTCAAAGTTAGCTGACATAGCGCTTCAGGCTTAGTTTTGTGTGATTGGATGGGTTCTATCGCCCTGTAACAAAAGGACACACCTAGGTTCTTGAATTGACTTGGTGCTTCAGATTTATAATCTAGAAGATCAGTAAGATGTGCATGCGAGTTAAGATCGCTAATCTTCTGATTCACCAACCTCAACACCAGCTGGCATCTCGCTTCAAGCTTGGTTTTGTGTGATTGGATAGGTGAATGTCGCCCTATATCAAAAGGACAAGCCTAGGTTCATGAATTGGCTCAGTGCTTTACATTCATAATCTAGAAGATCGGTGGGACATGCAAGCGAGTTAAGTTCGCTAGTACACTAATAGATCAATTCCAAGATCGACTAGCGTAACTGGTCTGATATTGTATAATTAGTTGGGTGTCAGCTACCTTATAAAATCCCACGCCATATGTTTTGGACCGTCGAACCCATAAGTCCTTAACCTGACTCATTCACTCCATACCCGTACCAGAGCGCGTCACAGTTAATCGACCACTTATGTTTGCTTATTTATGACATTTGCTTTTCCCTTTTTAGAGATCCAAGAGGTGTCTGGAGGGTGTCCAGGTAATTAACGGCGGGAGTTTGCGCCCATCGGAATCTTAAAGTTTCCATAATCTCTAAAAAATCTCTAAATGTGCATTCATAATCATAATAAAACCCATAAAATACACATTAGTCATTGGGTAGAGGATATGCATTGACTACTGAAAGCTTAATACGACAACCAGAAAATATTATTTTTCTCTTTCATTCATTGATCAAATGCTCGAGAGGCTCGCCAAACACAAATTTTTTTGCTACCTTGATGGTTATAGAGGGTTCTTTCAGATCCTAATTCATCTCGGAGACCAAGAGAATACCACATTTACATGCTCATATGATACGTTTGCTTACTGTAGAATGTCATTTGGATTGTGCAATACTCTTACTACTTTTCAAAGGGCCATGATGAAAGTTTTCTTGGACTTGATAGAGAATGCAATAGAGGTGTTCATGGATGACTTCTCCGTGTATGAAACTATTTTTGATAAATGTTTGATTATTTTGTAAAAGGTTCTGAAAAGATGCGAAGAAGTAAAATTGATGTTAAATTGAAAAAAGAAATATTATTTCATAGTGCAAACTAACGTGATTTTAGGACACATAATTTATAAAAGGGGTTTGGAGGTGGAAAAAATAAAAAAAAAAGTGATTGAAAAATTACCACCTCCTAACATTGTGAAAGACATAAGAAGCTTCCTTAGGCATGCGAAATTTTACCGTAGATTTGTTTAAGACTTCTTGAAGATTACAAGGCTCCTGAAAAATCTAATAATGAAGGGCACGATCTTTGTTTTTGATGATAAATGTCTTGATATATTTTGCAGGTTGAAAGAAACACTCATATTAGCACTGATCCTTTAGCCTCTCGATAGGAACTTGTCGTTAGAAATTATATGCGATGCGAGTGACTATGCGATGAGAGCCATTTTTGAATAGCCTGTAGATAAGAAGCCACGTCTCATCTATTATGCCAGCAAGGTTTTGGATAGTGCTATGATGAAATTACACCACAATCGAGAAGAATATGCGTGCTATCATGTTTATAATTAACAAGTTTTGATCCTACCTTATGGGGTCGAAAGTGTTAGTTTATATAGACCATGCTGTCATCTGCTACTTTCTTAACAAGAAAGATACCACACCCCAACTTATTCGTTGGATTTTGTTTGTAGAAATTCGATTTGGAGATCAAGCATAAGAAAGAAGCAGAGAATTTAGTAGCATATCACTTGTCCCATATCAAAACATACATGAAGGGACATACACAATCAATTGATGGTTATTCCTAAAAGAGCAATTGTACCACCTTAGCGCTCAACATGTGTCATGATATGCCGACCTGATGAATTTTCATGTCTGTCGTATCACGCCACCCAATCTCACATACTAGCAGAAGAAACAAATTTCACGGATGCTAAGCACTACTTTTGGGATGACTCATTCCTCTTCAAGCTATGAGTTGACGGGATACACAAGAGATGTATGCCTGATGAGAAAATCCCCATAATTCTTTTCTACTGCCACCAAAGTTTTACAGTTATATGCCACTAAGGAGATTAAGCTATTCGATGTGTGGGGCATCGACTTTATGGGTTAATTTTTAAGCTCTTATAATAATAAATATATCATAGTAGTTGTGGATTATGTCTCCAAGTGAGTCGAAAAAATCACTTCTCCGATTGTCGACTCCATTGTGGTAAGGAGGTTCTTCAAAAAGATAATATTTTCAAGGTTTGGAGTACCTCATGTGGTGATAGTGATGGAGGTTCACATTTTATAAAACGTAAGTTTGATAAATTTTTTAGAAAATATAGGGTAAAACACAAAGTAGCAACACCTTACATCCGTAAATAGGCACGCAAGTGGAGGTCTCAAATCAAGAGATTAAGAACATTCTACTGAAAGTTGTAGGGCACACGAGAAAAGACTGGTCTCTCAAGCTGGATAAAACACTATGGGCATATTGGACCGCCTACAAGACTCTCATTGGTATGATCCCTTTCAAACTTGTATATGAAAAATCATGTCATCTCCCGTTGGAGTTAAGAGTACATGATCTACTGGGCAATCAAGGCCTTTATTTTTGACATGCGAAAAGCTGATGAGAAAAGGGTGCTTGAGTTGCACAAAGTTAGAAGAATATAAGGCATGCTGCTTATGAAAACACTAAGATTTATAAGGAGAAGACCAAGAAGCAGCATTAAAGTATATTTCTCGAAGAAACTTACAAGTTGGGGAATGAATGCTCTTGTTAAATTCCTGACTCAAGCTCTTTTAGGTAAATTGAGATCCTGGTGGAGTGGTCCGAACCATATGCTAGAGGTGTTTAATCATAGAGCAGTTGAGATTTGGAGCGAGCGCATGGGTACATTCAAGGTTAATGAATCGTTGCTCAAGCACTATCATGAGGGAGAACCGCTTGAAGATGAGACCAATGTCACTCTCTCTGATGCACCAAAAAATGAAAGAACATAGGTCGAGCTGGATGACCTTAAAGAAAGCATTTTTTGGGAGACAACCTAATATTTATTTCAAAATTTTTTATTTTGTATTCTTTAGTTTATTTTTCACATTTTAATGCATTTTGGTTGATTTTTACATTATAAGAGTAAGATCTCACAGGTAATCATTGGGAAAGAATCGAGACGAATGATCAAATCATAATCGTCAATTTCTGAAAATACAAACCCTCTCCCCTTCCTCCTTCCAGTTGCTGACCATCGCCACCACCTTTTGACCTCCATCATCTCTGCTCTATGTGCGACCCGCACCTCAAGTCATACAAGCGCCGCACTAGAGTATTTGTGAGTATCTCTATGTCTTTTCTTTATTTTTTATTAAGAGTTCAGGACAACACTCAGTTTAAATTTGAGAGATATTTAATATTGTATATGCATTGCATGCATTTAGGGGTAATTTTTAGTATTTCAAAATTAAATTTTTATTTTTATTTTTAGTGGATATATTTTTTGTATTTTTTTTTTGAAAAACTCTAAATAAAAGGCATGCAAACTAGTAATTAATGTTAATTTTTTTTGGAAAATTGATAGGGAAATGTTGAACTTTTCTAAAAGTAGCACTGGTGACTGAAAAAGGTATTTAGAATAAAAAAAATCAAAATAATTATGTCTTGAGAAGTATTTTGTAAGATAGGTGTTTTGAAACTTAACGTCCTTCCAATAACTTCATCAAAACTTTAAAAATCTATTTTATTTATTTTGTTTTTAAATGGATAGATCTTAAACAATAAAAGTGTGTAAGGCAAAGCGGCAATAATTCTCAAATAAATATTTTAAATAACAAGAAGGTCCAAAAATCAATAAATATAAAAGCCATTGACTTAATAGGGTCATCAAAAATCTTTTCAATAGGGGAAGTCATGATGTGTCTAAGCATACAAATCCCCTCATCTACACGCAAACAAAAAGTAAATAGAAACAAAAATAAATTAACCCTCAAGAAGTGCTGAGGATATCTAAGTGTACTTCTCTAATTTCTCAATACGATACGAGACAATTTCATGTGCACAATTGGGTACTATAAGTCAGTGTCATATAGACAAAAAGTAAATAAATATGCGCGAGACTCAAGATTTAGACTGTCATTTTTTTTGAAATTAAAAGGAATTGGTTGAGTTGACGAGGGGAAGACAAAACCAAAGATATTTATCATCTAAAGAAAATTTTTAGAGCAATAATATTGAAAATATGAGTCTAAAGTAAATTTTCTAGAGTAAAATATCATGGAGCAAGTCGAAATAACAAAACAATCCCAAGGCTTTTTTCTAAAAATCTTATATTGGTCGATTAAATTTGAAGGTTTTTTTTTCAAAGTTAATCATAATGTTTTCTTTGACGTTCATGATCTTTGACATTTAAGTTAGAATGTTTGAAATTTAGTTAGATTATAGAGATCAATCCAGACCTTCAACTAAAGCTTACTTAGAGACAAATAAGATTTAAGTTTGAGAGAATTTTGATAGATCTCAAATTCATACACTTTTTACTAGAGTTGATCTCTTATCAAAATTTAGGATAATTTAGTAATTTTACTCGCACTTTTTTCGAGATTGAGATATTACTATATGCTATTTTTTAATTAGAGGAATCATACAATTTGGGTGATGATCAGAGCAAAATAGAGCAATTGAACATAATTGAGAAGAATTTGAATATGAATAGAATCAAGATAAATTATGAGTGGAAAATTAGGTCAAATTTTAATCATAAACCCTCATGAAATAACTAAAATAATATGCTAATCTTGTAAAACTGATTCTTATCTTTTTAACGGATTTTGAATCACCCAAATCAGAGTTCAGATGAAAAAATTATGGTCAAAATATAAACCGTTGCGCAGCAGGTTCATCTCTACACGTCCCGTGTGCATTTTACACGGGTCATGTGGCCCTGATCCGAAAATCAGAACTAGTAGTTGGATATCTAATTTTTTTCACCTATAACAAAAATGTTAATAGTTTGAACATAATACTAACATGCGAAAACACTACTTAATGTTAAACTCACACTATATATTATCTAAAAAGTGTAAAGACTAAGCTAATTAAGATGTAAAAAAAGTCGGAACCCCTAGTATTTTATCATCTAATTTAAAATACCATATTTATTTGCTAGTGAGCTAGTGAGAACCAGTAATTTATCATTTGTCCTTGTGGATTCGATACCCCAATTTCTATCCGATAAGATTATACACTTATTCAATCATAGATGATAATGTTTTTGATACAAAATTCTATGACCAAAATTAAGTATAAACAACAACAACAACAACAACAAAGTCTTTAATCCAAAATAAATTGGGGTAGACTAGAAATAAAACCAAATCTGAAAGTATAAGATGAGAGATCTCAAAAATCAATGATAATAATTATGATGATGATGAAAAGAATAATAATAAATAAATAAAATAAAATAAAAATAAATAAAAATGATAATGATAACGATAACGATAATGACGATAATAATTATGATAATGATGTTGATAATATGATAATAATAATAAGTAATGCTAATAATAATAATAATAATAATAATAATAATAATAATAATAATAATAATAATAATATAAAAAAACTGTGTTATAAACCATATTTCTAAATCCTTAATTCTAAATTCTAAAATCTTAAAATTTTAAATTCTAAGAACTAAAAAATTAATAAAATCATGGTTCTGATACATGGATCGCCGTCTTTCAAGCACTCCTATCCAAAGAAAACTCTTTGGATATATTCCATTACTTTAAATATTTTTTTATTATTTCCTCCCATGTCAGTATCGGTCAACCTCTTTCTCTTCTTGTATCAGGACGACTTAGAATATCACTGCGTATTGGTGCCTCAGGAGGCCTTCGTTGGATATGACCAAACCATCATAAATAGTGTTGGACCAACTTCTCTTGAATTTGTGCTATCTTAAGTTTGTCCCGTATATTATCATTTCTGATTCAATCTCTTCTTGTGTGGCCGCATATCCAACGCAACAACCACATTTCAACTTTACTCATATTTTGGATGTGTTATCCTTTTGTAGTCCAACATTCTACGTCATACATCATCTGGGCCTAATCGCCGTCCTGTAGAACATATCTTTTAGTTTATTTGGGACATTCTTATCACAAAGAATACTAGATGCTTGTCTCTATTTCACCAATTCAGCTCTTATTCTATGACTAAACTCTTCATCGATGCCTCTGCCACTCTGTAATATCGATCCTAAATATCAAAATGTGTCATTCATGTGTATGACTTATCCATCCAAACTAACATTTTTTATCTGAGTTGTCCCCGCTAAACTGATACCTCATATATTCAATTTAGTCCTATTAAGTATAAAACCTTTCGATTCTAAAGTTTACCTCCACAATTCTAGTTTCTGATACACTCAAATCTTGCGTTCATCAATCAGCACCACATCATCAATAAAGAGCATGCACCAATAAATGTCTCCATGTATGTCCTTTGTGATCTTATCCATCACTAAGGTTAAAATATATGGACTCAATACTGACGCTTGATATAATCTTATCTTAATAGAAAATACATCGAACTCACCGTCATATTTTCTGACACAAATCATAATATTTATGTACATATCCTTAATAAAGGTAACATACTTTGTTGGGACTCATTTCTGTTGAAGCGCCCACAAAATGATATTTCTTAGTGTTTTATCATACATTTTCTCCAAATAAATAAATATCATTTGTAGGTCCTTATTATGTTTATGTTATCTCTCCATGGGTTATCTTATCAAGTAAATTACATCCATAATGGACCTCTCAGGCATAAAATCAAACTGATTTTTGAAGATGGTTGTCAGTTTTCTTAAATGATGCTCGATCACTCTCTCCCAAAGTTTTATAGTATGACTCATGAACTTAATTCCTCTGTAATTAGTACACAACTTTGAACATCTCCTTTATTCTTGAAAATTTGTACTAATATACTTCTTCTCCACTCATCAGGTATCTTATTGGACCGAAAAATGAAATTAAATAGATTAGTGAGCCACACTATTGCTACATCTCTAAGATATCTCCATACCTCAATTGAGATATCATCAGGTCCTGACGCTTTATCTATTTTCATCATTTTTAAAACTTCTTTCATCTCAGAATCTTGAATTCTCTAAACAAATCATTTGTTGGCGTCATCAAATAAGTCGTTCAACTAAGTCGCGATTTTCTCACTCTCTTCATTAAACAGTTTGTCGAAGTATTTTGTCCATCTGTTCTTTATCTCATCATCTTTCACAAAAAATCTATGAATCTTATACTTAATACATTTAGTTTTGTTGAAGTATCTTGTCTTCCTTTTTCAAAGCTTAGCTATCTTATAGAACTCATTTTTGCCTTCTTTTATATCTAGTCTCTTGTCTTCCTTTCTCAACCAGCCCTTAAAAGCCCAAAAGTGAAAACCCTAGACTTCGAGATCCAAGCTCTCGAGGGTATACAATAGAGAAGTGCTCACACTGTAAGAAAAATCAGGCACAAATAAGAGGTTGGTATCTTCATCCATAACATCAGTTAATCGGAGAAAAGCGCTGCAATTTTGACAGGTATAGAGATTGGTGAAAGGGGAGATTACGAGTGATACACACAACGAGAAATATAGAGAGATGAAGAATTATGCGGCACAGAGACAACAAGTCTTTACCTAACCCAAGTTAGTTCAGAGCAGCTCCTGGATCCCATGCGACGATTAATTCTACAACTATCCAAACAGCTTGAACAAAATACTCAAAGGAGATGATATATTTGTAAACTTAACGAAAGTTTTCAGAAACATGGTGGATTTTAGAATCTAGAAAAATAGATCATTTAATTTTATTAAATAATTTTTTAAAATATGAGACCAATTAATTTATAACATTATCATTTGCCAATGATAAATATTGGATTTCTAAATTACTTACTTTTAGAAAATTAATGGCGGGTTTCTCTAGGAAATGGGTTGATTGTGTTGTCTGATTCCATATCAGTCGATCGAAAAAAAATCAATTGTTCGCCGAACCGAAGAACAAGATTCTGTTCTTTGGGATTCGACGGCCTGACTTCATTTTATCGTCCTTAAGATTCACGCAGCTGATTTTCGATGATTTCTGACCGCATGATCAGAAGAATAGAATTCTATTCGTGATCCGGAATAACAACAAATTCGGACCTCTTGGGACATATACCTTGGAGTATGGAGGTGAAATCACTTTGAAAAATTATGACAGGACTCAAATAAATAATGTCAACATAGATAAAATATTGTTATACCGTGATATCTCATTTAGCTATTGTTGAATAACGATTATTATTTGATTATATTATATTATATTATTATATTATGATTATGATTTATTATTATATGATGATGATTTTTTATTTTTTTTTATTATTATTATTATATTATTCAAACCTGTTAGTATTATTATATTACGATTAAGATTATTATTTTATTATTATTATTAACATCATCATTAGTATCATAATATTAACAACTTAACTATCCTGTCTAATAACTGCTAAATGATATTTTTTGCTCCTCCAATTGATTAAAAATATCACTCTACCAAAACTATTCTTTAATTTTCCAAATGAACCCTGTCACGTAATCTTCTTTGCCAACCAATGACGACGCATAATAATTGTAAAGAAGGGATAAACAAGTTTTGTAATATTTGGATAATTGTTAAATTAAATCTACCATATTATATGAAATTTTAATATAAATTACAAAAAATAAATTAATTATATTTAATATCTAAAAGATATTAGTTATTTAAAATAGTAAGTATGATTAATAATGAATTATTTTAAGAGAGAAGATTAGGGGCGTCAATTATTGATCCGACTCGACGAGTAACTCGACCTGATCCGGCATGACCCGAAGATAAATGGGTCGGGTATGGGTCTAATTTTTTGACCCGGTTAATTGTGTTTTTGAAGTTATTTTATGTTCTAATACTCACTAAATATTAAATATATATTAATTATACACTAATTAAGATTAATTATAAATTAGTTAATATTTAATTAATTCAAATAATATAAGAATACTTAATAAATATTTAATCATTTTACACGGATCGGATCGGGAATGGGTCAAGATTTTTTAACTCAAATGTAATCGAGTCGGGTTCAAGTCAGGTCAAGAAAAATAATAAAATAATAATGATCCGATCGAATCCTACCTGACCCGACCCATTGACACCCTTAGATAAGACATATAGATATGTTAGATAGATAATATATAATTTTTGTTACTTAAATTATTATACTTAACAACCATTTTCTTCCGATATTTCATTTTCTTGTTAACTCTTTTTTTTAAAAAAAAAATAATAAAAATTAAAAATTTTGCAGTAAATATGTACATCTGTAAAATCATTATTCGTATTTAGATGCATGAGTCCAGTTGTATTTTGTTTAAAATAAATTATTATTTTAAATTATTCTATTTTTGAACAATATTGTAATAACTCTAGGGAGAAGAAATATATATATTTTTTATTTTTATAATCTAATAAAATTAGATATATTATTGAGGTTGTAGCGCAAATGCCCCTGCAAAAAGCCCTTACAAAATCCCACCTCCCTTCGTCCGCCCTTTTTCCAATAATATATTGATTATAGCATGCATGTAGACCTTGAATCTTGAGGAACTCAGTGCGGCATGGAAAATTTAAAATTTTATGTGGTTTGACATGCTACGTTTGAATTAGGGGTGATAAAATTTAACTCGATTTTATATGTATATCTCAGTTAATCTGAATTTGATCTGATTTGATATTATTTGAGTTTAAATAGATCAAACATTAGTTAAGATTTTTCACCCGCCATGAATTAGACAATGTATGATTTAACCTGATCCGGTCCGTTTATTTTTATATTTTATTTTTTTAGGGGTGACAAAAATTGACCCGACCCGACCTGACAAACCTATTGTACTCGACTCAGACCCGATTTGATTTTATTTGATTTGATTTTTTTAGAAAGTCAAATTAACCCGATATAACCCTAATTGACCCAATCGGACTTGATCCGAGATCAAGTAGCATGCAATCCAACATAAATCATAAATCAACTTAAGATTCGAATAAAGCCAACATCCAAATTGACCCGGCCCGACCTAATTTTTCTAAAAATCAAACTGATCCGAACCTAATCTGATCTATTTTTTTTAAATCAAACTGACCCGAACTCGACCTAACCTGCTCGATCGCCACCTATAAATTTTTATTTTTTGATTTTACACTATTAACGATTATATACACGGATTAAGATTAATTATATATTAATTAATATTAAATTACTAATAAATATATAAAAATAATTAATATTTACTTAATTATTTTATTCAATTAAAAAATTAAATAATGAAATAATGATGATCCAATCCAATCTGATCATTGATACACTTAGTTTGAATGCACCATATATGATATTATTTCTGATAATATTGTTACTTAATCCGATAAATAATACTTTATATTTATTCGGATACAATTCAAACTATTATAGTTTATTTTTTTATTTGGTGATATATAATTAGTCTATTTTACTAACTTAATGTGAATTCATTTTTAGTTCCAAATAACTCTATAGTCAAAGAGGACTGATCATGGATACTGGGTTGTTTTGACAATCTTGAAAATGATACTTTAAATACATTAAAGAAAAATATTAAAATTAGATAAAAATATATTTTTCACCTTATAGATCAATAGTGTTTTAAATTTCATGCAATTTTAATTGTTTTGATGATTTATAAATAAATATTAAATTATAATTGTTACAAATTATTTAAAATGTTGATGGTCTTAAATAAACTATATGTAATAATAACTAAATTTTATGAAATTTAAAACACTATAAGTTAAAAAATATATGTATAATTAACTCATTGTCAAGGGATATCTTATCATATTCAAAACATAGATTTAGTACGGGATATGTTGATGATTTCTTTTGTGCGGATTGACTTATTAGGCTCGGTTTTCTGAAGATAAGACATCCAGAAAAAAATAATGCAGCTTACAGTCATCATTTACGAGAAAAAATAAAAGTAAAGAAGTTGACTTCATGCTCCAAACTATGACTCCAGTGTCAAGAACTCTCTCTATTAAAAAAAAAAACAGCAGTGGTCCACTAAAATCGTGAGAGAACACAGCTTTGTATAAAAATGCACTGCTTTATGAAAACCAGACGTACATTGCAAGCGAAGCAGAATATATGGTTGTGGTGCTTCACACTCCTTGTTCAGAGATTAGACGAGCCGTCCAGTTATATATGACTCTATACATGCCACAGTGATGTACACTGGTACAGCATTGCCCATGCTAGAAAGGGGATCATGTTGTCAAACTAGAGAGGGACATGCATGCACTATTAGTACTGTCATGCCAGCACTGCCTGCAGTTGCTGATCTTGCAAATTTGCATGGAACTCATAAGACGATTCTTTATTGTCAAATCTGACAGGCTAATTTCTTAATTAAATAGTGTCAAGTCTTGTCAGTGCATTTTTGACTCAATTTTTTTTGAGTGAAGGTGGAGATCTGAACCTTCTTTTTAAGGCCCACTCAATTTAATCTGAAATGTTAACCTTAAAATTAGTGAATCGTAAAAAAACATTACGTGACACAGACATAATTATGAGCATTATATTCATATTTGGAGCCTCAATTTTTGTTTCTTATAGAGGAGAAAGTACATCTTCACTCGAGTTGCATGAAAAGCCTTTGTAGTTTGTTATTCATATGAACCGACTAACAACTGTGTGCAACTTTGTATAGTTGGTAGCAGATAACGCAGAAGACTTTTTAAAAAAAAAAAATACTCATAATGTAGCCTATAAGTATTGGACACTGCATGCGTACACAGTTGCATGATTTAAGGAGAGTATTCACATGATCATAACACTGTCCTATCTTTATCTCTCTGTTCCTTGCAATTTGGCAATCTGGTCCCCTTCCATTCCTCTGTTCTTCTCTTTAATTTGTCCCAATCGCATTAAACGCCAATGTCTCTGACATATATCTGGTTTAATCAAATGCTTTGTCATCAGTCTTGCATTTACTCGTTTCTCAGTAGTCAGTATTTATGCCGTGAGATATGCCATAGCCATACCACAACCACCTCTTATTTATTTATTTTTTTTGGCCTGTGCGGCAGTACAATGCATGTATATATTTATGGACATAAATAGATGTATAGAACTTTATATTGTCTACCAGTCCCTAGATCGAAACTTGAGGTATGTAACAGGAATTCACGTTGAAAGATTTAGCTGGAGTAGAATAAAATTAAAATAATAATTTCCAAAAGTCAGAGCGAAATTATTTGATTATGGATGATCAAATTAAAATTCTATGGTGATAAGTACTATTTGTTGATATGAAATAAGTTTTAGTTACATGAAAATTAACTTAAAATAACAAAAAGTTCCATTACAATGAGATTCATTGCCATTGAAATTTTGTCCAATGAAAGTGGGTTTTGTTTTAAATAAAATATGATCGATATCTAAAGAATAACACTTCAAAAGCTTCACGTGCAGAAAATTAAATTTGCAATTCATAAGTTTCAATATTAAGTGATTAAGTTTCAAATTGCATTGTTTTGAATTACTAAATAAACAATAGTACTTAAATTTAGTTTGTGGTAATAAATAATAAAAAAATCAAACTTTAAGCATAGTTTAGGCTCATCATTCTAGGCGTAGTCTTGATTATTCAAAAAAAAACTTTTACTATGACCTCAATTGGAAAAGTTTATGAACTCCTCCTGTTTTACAATATTTTTATTTATAATTCTCAAAAGTGTTGTTAAATTATCCAAAAGGAGGAGCATTTTCAAGGTTTCCCCTAACAGTCAGTCTATACCCAATAATTAATGTTTCTTTACACTTTCTGGGAAAAAGAAAAATGGTGGTGATTCTTTTACTGCATCTTTACCTCTGGAGCAGGTGTTGTAGTAGAGTTCAATATACACTTGCACTGTTGCACAGGCCACAGCGCACAGCGGCATAACTCACAAGCACAATGACGCGATCCACATTCCACAACGACAAACTGACATTGATGGATTAGTTATTTTGGGTTCAACTCGATTCCACACAAAAACCAGCTGCAGGGAATCGATGAGGGGGTATGTGGCACCCCACTAACAGGTCGAACAGCGCAAGTACATGGGCCCACACCTTAAATAGACGATTTGTTTTGATTTTAAATAGACGCGGTGCTCCATTAAAACTGGTAGACTGCTCCATACATCGCTAGGTGGGATCAAGAGCACGGTGTCACAATATTCCCTTAGGGTGCGTTTGACACTTGATGGAATAGTAAAAACTTAGAATATAATAGTTATTTCGACAAATTAATTTGTTAAATAAATTTTAGACTAAGTAGAAAAGTATGAAAGAGTGATAATCCGGTATACCAAATTATAGATAGTATATCGGATTAGCTCTCATCGGAATATCGATTATTGTTTGATTATGTTGTATTATATTATTATATTATGATTATAATTTATTATTATATTATTATTATGATTATGATTATATTATTATAATTATGATTATTTATTATTATATTATATTATTATGATTATGATTATGATTATGATTATGATTATATTATTATATTATGCTTATGGTTTTATTATTATTATTATTATTATTATATTATTATTACTACTTATTATTATTATTATTTTATTATTATTATATTATTATATTATTATGATTATGACTATGATTATTATTACTTATTATTATTATTTTTTTATTATTATATTATATTATTATGATTATGACTATGATTATTATTACTTACTATTATTATTATTTTTTTTATTATATTATATTATGATTATAATATTTTTATTATTATGATTATGTTATTATTATTATTATTATTTTACTATTATTTTACTATTATTATTATCATCATCATTATTGTTAGTATTATAATTATCCATATTTTAACTATTCTGATTAACAACTGTCAAATGATATTTTTGCTCTTCCGAATAGTGAAGAATATCACTCTTCCACCACTCTTTAAAAAATACACTATTTTATAACTTTTCCAAAATTATCACTCTTCCAAATCTATTCCTTAATTTGCCAAATGAACCCTTAGTGAAAAGGAACCTTCCGCAGAGACTTTATCTAAAGCGTGAGAATGAAATTTCGGATTCATCTTTTTTTTTTGGTTTTCATATATTTTTAACTATTTCAATAATATTATATAATAATATATCTATTTTATATAAAATAAATAAGATATTATTAATGTACTATTAAATTAATAAATATTTGTTATTTTTCAAATTTAATATAAATTTAATAAAAATATATTTTAGCTCTATTTATTTATTTATGATAATATAAAAAGTTATAATCATTGAGTTCGTCTAGAGTTCGATTTAGTTCGAGTTCGACTTAGTTTGAATTTAATTTAGTTTAAATTAATTTCAAATCAAACTCAAACGCCACCTAATTGATCGAGTTCGATTCGTTTACATTTCTAGTCAGTACAGTACCCTCTATTCTGTCCTTATCAGAGATTTTATTTGTTCAAGTAAATATTAATCACAATAAATTAACTAATGAAAAGTTAAAAACTTAAAGAACGAGAAATAGACCATCTAATTAATTGACAACGTGATGTCATATATATATTATTTATTTGAAAATCTTTTATTGTCATGATTCATTTAATATCTATCGATATTTATACATACTTGTTACTAGTATAAAGTATATATAAATTCAAGGTGAACGCCAATGAATGCTAGAGACGTGGACTGCTATTAACACTCATTCTCAAGTAGTCCAGTCTCAACCAGAAACATTTATTGCCACATTTGTGAAACGTTAAGTTAATAGTGTATCGTCTCTTAGAATGTTATGAATAATAAAATTGCATAATAGAGTAATAGACGCATGCATTTCAGAAAATTTCGATTTAAGAAAATTTATTGCACGTTCACGTCATTTGTTAAATTCAAATATATACTGTCCGGCCCAAGGGCTTTTCTACGAGGGAGGGATCCCTCAACAATGGGTTATTTTCATAATTTTGACAATAAACTCTTAAATAGATATTAAAAAAAATTCAAAAAAAAATTAAAATAGAAAAAATTATACATATATTTTTTATTTATTGATTGATAGTGTTTTAAATTTTATGTAATTTTATTATCGTTTGATCCATAAAAAATCAACAAAACTTTATACAATTTGTAATAATTTTAATTTAACGGTCTTTGATGAACTATCAAACGATAATAAAATTATATAAAATTTAAAACACTATCAATTTATAAGTAAATAAAATATATCTATAAAGTTTTTTATTTTTAATATTTATTTGCTATTTATTTAAGAGTCATCAAGATTGTCAAAATAACCCAAAGGGATTCCCTTTCTATAAAGGTATTACGAGATAATTGGGCAATCAAATCAAACCTTGAAAAAAAAAAGACGAAGTAATCTCCCTTGCTGACTACTGTCACTATTTTTGCACCAGCTAACTTGTTGACCTAGTGCATAATTCTTATTAGTTATCACCGATTAGGCACCTATGCTATTGAGGGCATTACTTCTCTCTCATTCTTCTTAAATGTTTTTTTTTTTTTGCTGCGAGTATCTTTCTCAAAAAAAGAATTATTCTCAAACAGTCTAAAAGTCTTACCATCGATAAGTTAGTTGTTACTGAATTTATTTTTAATGTGGTGTTATAATACAATGGATCTACCACCCCCCACGGGTGAGGCCTGTATTTGATTTCAATTCATATGGTTTGTATTTTGTTTAATATTTAGTGCATGTTTCATTGCATAACGATCAAATTTGATACAACATAAATATTTTTTTAAATATAGTTTTAAAATTGTTTTAATGCCGAAAAAGCTACTCAGAATACTTTTTCCTTCTATTTACTCACCTCTCAGGCAAAACAACAAATGTATAAATCATTGGAGAACAGCCTTTACTATGCAATTTCAACAACGTTATACACGTGATATGTACAATAATATGACTGTGTTGGTTACAGAAGAAAAACATCAAATGTTGTTGTTTTTCAATATGGCATAGATTAATCAAGAAGTCACTTTCAAAACTAAGCATTGGATTCAAGCTTAGATATAATATATGAGAGCCATACTGGTCAAATTGTAGCTTTCCACAGGGCCATCTGATAGCACTGCTTTAACTACATCCACAATTTCTTGTACTCAAAACCAAAAGAAAGCGACATTGATTTCATTATTGATTATGAAATTACAATTACATAATTAGAGTTCGACCACTACTCCAAACCATTTGTTTTATCTCTGAGAAATAATTTTCTTTCTATTTTTTTGCTATCTGTCTACTAAAAACATTTGTAATGGATCGCTATCTGTCTACTATATATACGGTTGCTGCACAGGTAAATTTCTGATATTGTTCCTGATCTGGATTGCAGAACATTGCTTACTCATCCAGCTCATCTGATCTAAACAAAATCTCTAAGCCTACTTGACATTATCTAGGTAAAATGGGTTTTTGATACCGTGGTGGAGAAATCACGTGATACAGATTTGAAAAGCAGGGTCCTACGGTCTTGATCAAGAGTAACCGTGGAATGAATGCAGTTGCTGATTATGAAAAAAAAAAGGAAATCATTTGTACAATTTAGGAACTCATGTTCAAAATAAAATATACTAAAATTGGGCTGCTGTCACAATACTTATATGTACTCAGCAGCTCAGGGGATGAGGTAATAAGCCAGAGAATTGTTTAAAGCACTGGTAAGGAGGAAGCATTCATTGTGTGCGCTTTTAACAACATCAAAAACTTAACGGTAGTCTGGTAAAGTTACTGATACCTATATAAGATCTGTTTGAAGTTGCAACTAAGCAGCTTCAGTGTGTAGGATTATTATATAGCAAGAAATTTTAGCTATATTCTTATCCTATGCAGAAAGGTCCTGAGTAAAGAAAAAACAAAAGGGAAAAAAAATTCTGCAATGAGAAAAATTATCCAAAAGTAGTAAAAACCATACTTTGCTTTTTTTTACAGCTTGATTCTTAACTTTACCCGGCATAGCCTCAGCCAATAATACAGGGCTATTGGCATTTTCTTATATGAAGAAATTTTCATAAAAAGACAGAGATCTAAGAGGAAGAAACACATATTTGTACTACATATGGGACCACTGAAATAAGGTTCAGCTGTAGACTTGTACCATTTCTAAAAACTGAAACCAGTGCATGCAGTCACCTCAATGTCCAGTTAATTAAAGGGACCAGTTTGAGAGTGAGCGAAGTGACCCAGAGAACTGCTCTTTCTAATTAGTCCTGGTTTTCTGTGGCAACTGCAAAGCCAGTGCATGCAAGAAGCTGATGAATTAAGAAGACTTGTGTAATTAATCTTCAGGATACCCATAATAGGTGGTATAAGAGTATATATGATCAGACTTATGACGTGACCACCAATTGCAAGTCTGCAACATAGCAATTAAACTTGGATATCTCATGTTAAATTCAATTAAACTCAGCCGAATGTATTAATATCAGGATACTTGTGACTAATGTATAATTGCGATTTTGACTTGGTTGTTCTACCTTTGCTAAGTATGTCCATATCAATATAAATGTATTCATTGTACTTATCAATCTGGCCAAAATGTTTCCTCAATGTCCTATTATTTAAATGTATGAATTAATAGTACTTGGTTTGACAAAATGTTTCTAGCATCATGCATTTTCATAATAGTGGATATGGTAAATATTAATTCTACCAATTGATCCCTTGTGTATGAGTGTGGCGTGGTTTAATTATATCAACAACTAGAAAAACCATATATACATTCAGTCATTTTGTTAAGAAATTGTAGGAGATGTTTTGCCTTCCATCTCTCTTAGCCAAACCAAGTTAAGTTCCATGGTTCTTTTACAAATACGTGCATACAGCAACCCAACAGGAGTAGATTATTTATTTTATTTAAGCATATTAATGGATATGAACGTTAAATATTAATTGTACGCCACTGATTTAAGAGAACGGGTACGTACCCACATTTTATTTTTTTGCAGAAGCAGTAATTGGTACCTGTTGTCAGTTAATAAGGTGTGCAATTGTGCATGCTGCGTTGGAGAAATTACTGAGGGGAAAATGCAAGATATTATAGAGCTAGACAAGATCTTGTTAATTTGACCTTTACCAACTTAGCGTTGTCGTTTTTTTCTCAAAGGTGATCTGATTTCAGGATATCCATTAGAGATATTTATTTGAATTACTATTGAGTTGAGTTCATCAATCAGATTATCAGAACAGTGTGAAACCAATTTCTTGGAACGAGCATGATATATTTCCTATTAATTAAAAGCATCAAATGCAGTACGTAGACATTATATATATATATAGTCCCGACTACGATATTTTACAAAGCACAAGAGCATTCTGTGCTTTGTGCTCTATTTTTAATTTCAAGTCAGAAATGATCGATCCAAACCGTTCAATTTAATCTTCATATCAAAATCTATTAGGAAATCAAATTTTCTATTTTTTAGAATTTTTTGCTATTTTTTCTGGTGAGGAGAAATTAGCTTGATCTGAGAATTCTGGTTCATCCAAAAATAACGGTTTTTCCCCTATCAAAAAAAATAGCAAATGAATTTCAAAAAATATAAAATTTTGTTAACTAATAGATTTTGATATGGAGATTAGATTGAGCAGTTTAGATTGATCATTTATGACTTAAAATTAATAATATGAGCGCAAAGCACACAACGCTCTTGTGCTTTGCAAAGTACCGTAGCCTAATTCTATATATATATATATCAAGCCTGGCTTCAGAAATCGGAAAGGAATTCAACTGTTACACTGATCTACGTATGAACAAGGGTTTACCTGGGGCTGCGCTCGTGACTCAGCTACGGATCGGTTTGGGTTCGATCTAATTTGGATCGGTAATTAAATGAGCTGAGTTTGAGTTTATATGTTATTTTCTTACCGAATCATAAACTGATAACTTATTTCTCATTAACTCACCTCTGACTTGATAATTTTTGAGATAATTAGTGCAACAAAAATATTATTGAAAATATAAATTATAGATATATCAATTTTGTACCAATTTTTATATCAATCTTATAGATATATCAGATTTATAGTTTCTAAATATCAAATCAAGTCAACACACTTGTATTGGCTCGTGAGCCAGCTTGGGAGCTAACTTGAATAGTGATGATCTGAGCATGAACTAAGTTTTTCAGGTTGAAGTGTTTCATGTGTTCAGCTTGACTTAGCATATATTTTCATGAATTAGGCTTGATCTAAGTCCAACTCGCTCGAACTCAACTTATTTGCAGCCTAAGAATTACCATATATTGTAATGGGAAGGGATTACTTGACAATGGCTATCTTGACAATTCTTAATAATAGATTTTTAAATAAATAAAAAAATCTTAAAAATAGGAAAAACCTTATGGATGTGATCTTCTACTTATAGATTGATGTAGATTCAAATTTCATGCAATTTTATTATCGTTTGATAGTCCATCAAAGACCATCAAATTATAACCATTATAAATAGTATAAAATTTTGATGGTCCTTGATGGAGTATCAAACGATTAAAAACAAGTTAAATCATCAACATTTTCATGTAATCATACAACCCATGGCATTCAAAAAGAGAAGTGAATTCATTCTAATTCTCCTAAAAAACCTCCGTTATTTGAAATGTTAAGATATTTTTTATATTCATCCGAAGTTATTTAGTATTGAAAAGGGATCCGGTGCCACTAGCTTTAGTGACATTCGTTGTTACGAACTTATTTTTTAATTTATATTTCAATATTTAGTACTTAAGATTTGAATCTAAATAATTAATCTTGTTCATTTTTATGATAAATGCATGCTTGAAAAAAATTATGATTTCTAAAAATTATTTCATACTAGATCAAATGATAACAAAATAAATGCATAAAAATAAATCAATCATAGTTAATTAGGTTCACTCATTTTATTATCATTTGATCTAGTATAAAATAATCTCTAAAAATTATAAAACTTTAAGAGCATATATCTATCATAAAAATGAATAATGTCAATGATTTGGATTAAAAATTTAAGTATTAAATTTTGAAATACAACTTAAAACATAAGTTGGTGGTATTGGATGACACTACGGATGGCAATGGATCGGGTAGGCGGGTAAAACGCCAATCCCATGATCCGGTCCGTCAATCAAAATCACATACCCATATTGCCTGGTTCATACCTCTGAGCCTGAAAATCCCAGCCCATCCTGCCTCTGAGCCAATTTTGCAGTGTAGTTTCTTTTAAATCAATTGAGAAATATATTTTTTCGGTATGTTAGATTATGAATTTGAGAAAACTTAAAATACCAAAGTTATAGAATTTATTGTTATAAATCTATAAAATTTATTTTATCTTAATATGATCTTTCAGTACAAAGTTATGATTAAAAATGTATCTAGAGATTTAAAATTTCTCAGCTGTTAACATTCATAATATGAATTTTTGAGATTGATATGTTCTATTCTTGAAAGAGCTCAAAATATAAAAATGATAAATATAGTTATCATGGTTTTAGAGAAATTAATTTTATATTAATTAGATTTTCAAGTTAAAAGAGGTGACTAAAAAGGTACAAAAATATCTATTGAATTACATTGTTCACATTTATAAGTTTCAAAAATATTATTGTTTCTATTCATATAATAATATCATAACTAAATACTTAACATAATTTAAATAATATTAGTGTTATATTAAGATTTTACATAAATTTTAGAATATATTGATATATAATATGGATAAATATAATATAAGTATAAATATAAATAAAATATAAATATAAATAAATATATATATATATATATATATAGAGAGAGAGAGAGAGAGAGAGAGTAAACATACCGTGAGCTTAACCTCACGTAGGTCTTCTGTGAGTTTAACTCAAAAAATATATTAAATCATGTCAAAAATTTAATTTATCATTCTCATTAAAAATTTTATATGAAAATCTTGTGGGATGCAAAAATTTGGAGTGTTTTGAGCTTTTTATGTCACCGTTTTTAATTTATTAAAATGATGTTCAAGTAATGAATATATCATTATTATTTTTAGAGTTTATTTTAAAAATTAAAACCCATGACTTAATAAGCTCAAAACACTCCAAATTTGTGCATCCCATAAGATTTTCATATATAGAATTTAATGAGAATGATAAATTAAAATTTAGAGATAATTTGATATAGTTTTTGAGTTAAGCTCATGAAAGACCTCCATGAAGCTCACGATATATTTACTCTCTCTCTCTCTATATATATATATATATAGAGAGATATATATTAAAGATATCGTGAGCTTAACAAAAGATACATCAAAGTATAATTAAATTTTAATTTATCATGCTCATTAAATTTTTTATATGAAAATCTTATGGGATGCAAAAATTATGATTTTTAATTTTTGAAAATCAGATCTAGAAATAATAATAATATATTCAACACTTGAACATCATTTTAAAAAATTAAAAATGATAACTTGAAAAGCTCAAAACACTCAAATTTTTGCATTTCACAAGATTTTCATATAAATAATTTAATGATGATGATAAATTAAAATTTAGAGATGATTTGATGTATCTTTTAAGTTAAGATCACGGAACGCTTCAGTGAGCTTAAGCTCACAGTATCTTTACTTTCTATCTCTCTATATATATACAATTACTCCGGCCCGGGTTGACATTAGGCCGGGATGGGTCCGGGCGGGTCCACCGTGTCACTGGCTAAATTACCATCCCTATATGACACTGAAGCTTGTGTAACAGATCTTTCATCCGTTATAATAATTAATCTCGTTAGGGTTAGCACTGTCTAACTGTTTCAACAATTAGCTAACCGTTGCAACTTATAGCACAGTTTTCATGTCTATTTTGCTGCACAACTATATATACCAACTTATTTCTCTTCCAAGTTGATGAAAATAATAGTTATCTCTTTGAGAAACCCTAACCGTCATCTATTCCCTTGCCTAGACTTCTGTCTAGTTGAGTTTGATCTCAAAAATACTCGGTTATACCTATATAAAGTGAGATCGAGAGATCCTTTAGTAGGTTATTTGTTTGTTTCTCCTTCATGAGATTTAGAGGTGTGGTTCTTAACTTTTATTTGGCCGACGACTGTCCGTTACTTGGTGTAAGGGATCAGAGATTCACAATTATAAAAACAATTATCTATTAGTGACTCAGGGCGATCGATTGTTGTGATTGTGGGTTTCAGAGACATAGACTCTTCATAGCTGAATTGTGTCAAATACTGTGTTCTCTTCTCTTTATTTTATTCTTTATTTTCTGTGGTTTGAATTTATTACTAGACTTCTTAGTAAAATTAAATAATATTCTTTTAAATTTTGGTATTAAACTATAAAATTAGCCTAAGATTCTTCTGTTCCACATCATGAATGTCGTTAGGGACAACAAATTGCTTTTGTATTTTAAAAGACATTGCATATATTTAGAGGATTACTAACATAAAAATATTTACACTTTAATTCAAAATGTAAACGGTACAAAATATAACTTATCATGTGCTTCCTGGATATTTGTTTTGTTTCTTTTAAATAAACTCTAAATCTAAATAAATACTTAAACACTCTAAAATAAAAAAAAATTATCTCCCTGGTATTTTTACATGAAGAATTTAATGAAATGATAAATCAGAATTTCAGACATATTATTATAAAATCTGAACCGTGTGCACTTCAGATCAAAATGTAAAATGTTTCATATTAATCAACCACTACATATTTATGCAAATAATTGAACCAATATTATGTTTATACAAAAAAGAGAGACAAAAATAACGGTTCACAAAGGAGGGCGATGTGAAGCGGGAGCCGTGTTGAACCAACAAACGTATTCTTAAATAAAGCCTTGGGCAAGAAATTCAGATCCAGATCCACTGACACGCTCACCGTGCTGCACCTGGACATACTTATGAATAACTATTTGCGTAATACATAGAATATGCGGCACGAAGAGTTGTTTTTACAACTTTTTTTTTTTACAATAAGCATAAGTGATAGGTTCTTAGGATGTAGGGGGTGTCAATGATATTTCTTTACCCATTTAATTTATTTGTACTCCATAAGATGAATATGGTAAAGATTTTTTTGTTAATTTATTTAATATGGGTATAAGTAATATTTTTTCATTAAGTAAAGTGTAAAGGTATTGGTAAAAGTCATTTTGTATATGTTTTCATATAGGCTAAATTATTAAAAAACAATTTATATTATTTTTAATATAATTATCTCATATAATAAACAAATTTCATATATTAATTGTCTCGAGTTTTGTGGGTTAATTACTATAAATTATGAATTATAATTATTATCTTCTCCAAATTTCATCTTCTGATAAATTATAACATTTGAATAATATTTAGTAGAGTACTTCTTAAAATGATATAATGAGATAATATATATTTTTTTAGACAATATGCTATTTTTTATTTAATATATTTTATTTTCTAGTTAAAAAGTTTAACAAGAGAAGCTTATATATTTTTTAATTTTTTGTTTTAAAATAACTCGAGTTAGAATTGACTGTATAACATATTTTAATTTCTTACTAGTAAAATAGAAATATATTTTTATGAGAATGAGTTCGATTATTTTTTTTATAAATAATGATAAACAAATGATATATTAATATTATTTATTAGCATCTGTTACCGATTTGTTACCCGGATATGTATGGGACATGGATAAATCTAATTTAATAGATAAAGATAAGTTATGAATAAGATCTATTTCAAATGAATATTATAATAAAAATATTTATATCTGATCCGTATCATATTCATTGACACCCTATCTTATTTCCTAGTTAATTAGGCACCTCATTTAAAGCTCACCGGTCGTGCAATTTAGTTGGTCATGTTGGGTCCCATCATGGTGTAATTACTTTTGCATTGCTTTCTCTTTTTGCAAACCTAAGCATGAATGCCAGTTAATTTCTTAGTTCTTCTGACTCCATTTGTGAAATAAGCAGGATGTGTGTCTGACATCAAACTCGGCGTTTGCTTTCAACAGGTAACGCAAAAAATTTCAGGGCGGTAGCTCTAGCTTTAATGGATATGTTGTTTGTATAGGTTTATATTGCCTAAAATTGGAAAATTGTGCCCTTCTTGGTAAACAGTGATAGAAGGTATTAATAACTAGTTTACTATTAAGTGTGGTTTGTTTTATATTTGAGGGTGAAAGGAAGACGTGGATGTGGTGTAATCTGTTGTGTTTAGTGGGCTTTTTGGTTTCCGAAAAGAAAATGAACAATTCGGTATGGATCAACAATTCATTGAACTAAGTAAAAAAATACTTAATTCAGTTTTGATCTGATTGTCGGCCCTTTGAGATTAGGCCCAAAATCTTTACAAATTATAGTGCTTAGGCCCCTGTTTTATATCAATTTTGTAGGGCAGAGTTACATGCGCATCTTTCGAGTGAAAAGAATGATTCTCAACACTGTTGGAAAAATAATTATAAAAAAAATAATATTTTCCATACGAGCGAGAAATGTTCGAGTAATTCTATGAGAGAGGAGCTGCTAATTTTTTTTTTAAATTGTTACGTGCTTTGTTATATATCCATTACTTAGTAATATATCTTGAAAATAACTAAAACTAAGATGATCTGTAAAAGTTTTTTCGATGAAGATATTGATATTTCAGCATCCTCTCAATCCAGAATAAGAAAGGGAATGGGTACCACCCATAATGCATATTTTGATAATTTTAACAATGAAATTTGAAATAAATTTGGACAAAATTCATAAAAATACAAAACAATATAAAAATATAGGCATATTCTTATACTTATAAATTGAATTATTTTCAAAAATTTTATGAAATTTATAAAATATTAGATAATTATCAAAGATTTATCATTAGACTTTTGTACAATCTGCAACTAATCTAGGCTATGAACCAGAACCGAAGCTAGAAAAATGATCATTGTAGAGGAAAAATACAAACAGAAAAAATTTAAATGTAAATTTCTCAAAATGCATATCGTAATATAACATTCATCTGAATTAACAAGGTTAAGGTATCATCCTTAAAGCAAGAAAAACACTATATCTTTTTAACTGGAAAAATAATTTGTTGATGAAGAATTGGATAGATATTGTGCAGAAAAAGAGGATAGAGATATTGTTATAGAGTATAATTTAGATACACTTATGAATCGCCCGTTTTTTTTTAAAGCAAAACCGTCATGTAAAGGAAAATAACGTAATGTAAATATCTTGTAAATATCTTCATCTTTCTAAAAAGTACCTCTTCAGTCAATTAAACTAAATTGTTAATATTTTTTTATTTCCAATGGCAAAAATTGTTTGTAAATTTAGAAGCGGTGCTAACAAAATGAATAAATTTAGAAGCACCATTGATTTTTTACACATCTAGCAAGCAACGTTGAAATTGAAGAAATGACGAGCCAAGAACGTATTGGATTGTATCAAGGATCTCAACGTTGGAGAACAAACAAAAGACAACAGAGAAAAGATAGATGAAATAACAATTGATTAATTTCGAAAAAAAAAAATGTATCGAGCAAATAAGATTATCTTGCCATCCGTATCAATTTTGTAAACAATCGATGCTAATAGGATTTGAATCTGATCCCTCCCCTGTAATAAGATTTTCTTGCCATCCGCCTCAACTGTAAGCAATTCGCTGATAGATTATTTAATTCTACCTTTGCTTCACGTTGGAAAACATTTGTTTCAGCCAGCCGCAGGCTCAATATATGCGAATTATGAGAGAGTTTATCTCTGTGTAATTTTTCTTTCTACAAGAAGCCATTATTATAAGAAATGGGAGGATCACTTGACAATGATTTTTTTTATAATCTTAATAATAATATTCTAAATAATTTTTTTTAAAATAAAAAGTAAAAATATTTATAGACATATTTTTGTAACTTATAGATGGACAATATTTTAAATTTCATACAAATTAGTCATCATTTGATAATCGATCAAATAATATTGAATTATAATTATTGCAAATTGTATAAAATTTTAATGATTTTTATGGACTATCAAATGATAACTAAATTGCAGAAAATTTGTTGCACAATCAATCTATAAGTTATAAATTTTATTTGTAAACTTTTTTCTAATTTTAATTTTTTTAAATTTATCTAGAATGTCGTTCTCAAAATTATCAAGTGATCCCTTATTAAAATATTTGTGTTTTGGTCGAGTTAATGTGCGAATGAAACATCCCAAAAATCATTTACTTGAGAGAATTTGTTAGCATTTTTTATAAATGAAACAAAATGAATAGAATATTATTTCCAATTTCTCTGCAGTCTACTTTATTTCAATTAAGAGTCCCATTTCATGCTCAAAAAAATTTCGGATGGGGAAATCATTGTTTTTGGACGAAGAATAATTATCAAATCAAGTCATTTTCTTCCCATCTGAAAAAATAGCAAATTAATTTTAAAAATATAAAATTTGGTTTGGAAATATATTTTTCATTTGATTATTAGATTGAACAGTTTAAATTAATCATATCTAGTTTGAAATTAGAGATTTGAGTCTGAAACACCGCCTCCACTATACTTCACAAAGTATCATAATACAACTCTGTATGTGTGCACTTTATTTGTATATTTACAATTATTAAAGAAAATAGTTTAATTGTCCCTCAGTAAATTAAGAACTTTCAAGATCATTTCTTTAAATATTATTTTTTTTATAAAATAAGAATTTTCGATAATAAATTTTCAATAAAAAATATTACTGAAGATAGACATAAAGTTGTTCTAAAATAGATTCGGAGTAGATATAAAGTTGTTGTAAGATAAATTATGAGGTAGAACTACTGACCTTTAGTAAGAGGTTTATGTAAAAATCGTTACAAATATTACATTGATTATTGTTGTTGCCTTCGGCAACGATTATTATAAATCTTTAGTGAACGGACCCTTATATACTATTTGTTTAAATTATCACTCTTCTATGATGCCTGATGACGGCTTGATCATCAACGATAGCTTAGCGGGCCTTGTCTCCTCTTATCTTCTTGGGCTTTTGTCAGATGAGTCTGCTTGGGCCTTTGATTCTGCTCTAACCATTCCGCCAACTTTGAATTTGATTTTGGCGCCTACAACGCTTAGCTGATCTGTGACAATACCCCTCGCTCCAAATCAAGCTTGTCCTCAAGCTTGAAGCTCAAAAATTGACTGCAAATGAATTTATAATCCTCCCACGTAGCTTCTTCATTATCCAAGTTGGACCATTTCACCAAAATTTTAGTTACAGCCTCATTATTTTTCTTTACTATATGCCTATCAAGCACAACCAAGGGTTCAATTTTCATACTACCACTGGGACTTACTACTGGTAGATTAACCATAGGGTTCACCACCTAACCCTTACAAGGTTTGAGTTGAGAAACGTGAAAAACAAGGTGAATTTGAGATCCTAATGGTAGATTTAATTTATAAGCAACAATGCTAATTTTCTTTAGAACCTCAAAAGGGCCATAAATTTTGGGTTTGTGTTTGTGTGTACCAGATTGACCTTGGATTGTGATTTGTCGGTACGGCTGAAGTTTTAAGTACACCCAATCTCCAGCTGTAAATGACATTTCACTCCTATTACGGTCAATGAACTTTTTCATTCTGGACTGAGCTCGAAGAAACTGTTCTCTCGGCACCTTCATGTTTACCTGCCTTTCTGACAATTCCTCATTTACTGCCTGGTTAATACCTTTAGGAACTGATCCCAGTCCAAGCTGTGGAGGGGATAACCGTATAAAGCTTCAAATGAAGTAGTGTTTAGTGATGTGTGAAAATTAGTATTATACCAAAATTCTGCTAGAGGAACTCATTTCATCCATTCCTTGGGCCATTGGAAAATCATGCATCTTAAATAGTTCTCAATACATTGATTAACGCGTTCAGTTTGACCATCACTCTGAGGGTGATAAGCTGTAGTGAAGTTCAACTGAATTGAGAGGTGCTTCATCAACTCCTGCCAGAAGTTTCTGGTGAATATGGGGTCCTTGTCAGTTATGATATGGGAAGGTAGGCCATGTAATTTATAAATTATGTCTAGAAAAGTTTGTGCTACAGTGGAAGCCTTGAAGGTGTGAGAGAGAGGAATGATATGGCAATATTTGATAAACTTATCAATGATCACCAATAGAACATCCTTACCCATGCTTTTAGGGAGGTCACAAATGAAATCCATAGAAATCAGTGACCATGGACCAACGGGAACTGGTATGGGTTGGAGTAAATCATGGCTTGCTACATGTTCCCCTTTGTTAATCTGGTAGGTGTGGCAAGTCTAGACTAGGGTTATCACAGTTTCTTTGAGTTTCGGCCAATAGAAGTATTTGTGTACTCTATGGTAAGTTCCTTGAATCCCTGAGTGACCCCCAATTGTGGAGTCATGCAATGCCAATATCACATTTTTCCCTTCAGTTAGTAGCAGTGCCTACATAAATTCTCCCCTTAACTCTTATAGTTCCTTGGTGAACAGATATTTCAGCCTTGTAATTTCCCAAGTTGCCCTTACCTTTCAAAATTTGAGATGCCCAATTGTCAACTTGGTAACTTGATTGTAATTCTTACAACCAACTAGGAGTTATCTCAGTCCCAGCCATCACCTTGTTCAGCATGCCCAACCTAGGCCTCCTAGATAATGCATCTGCAGCCACATTCTCACTACCTTTTTATAATGTATTTCATACTGGAGCCCCAATAACTTGCATAAAGCTTTATGCTGCAAGGCATGAGTGAGTGAGTGCTCTAGCAAATATTTCAGGCTTAAATGGTCTGTCTTGATAATAAATGATTGCCCTTGTAAGTAATAACGTCATTTCTGCAAAACTTTAAGGAGTGCTAGGAGTTCCTTTTTATAAGTGGAGAGAGATCTGTTCTTACTGCCCAGGGCCTTGTTGAGGAATGCAATTGGGCGCCTCTACTGCATCAGTACAACTCCAATGCCAAGATATGAAGCATCAGTTTCAATGATAAAGGTCAAGTTGAAATTAGGCATGACAAGAACTGGTGCATCGTACATGGCTTGCTTCAAAGTTTGAAAGGTAGTGCCAGCCCCATCAGTCCATTTGAACCCAGTTTTCTTAAGTAATTCAGTAAAGGGTTTGCTGATCATACCATAAGCCTTGATGAAATTCCTATAATAGCCCAAAAAACCCCTAAGTTCCTTGATATTTCTAGGTTCTGGCCACTTAACCATAACCTGAATTTGGGATGGATCAGTACTTACCCCTTTGTCAGATATGACATGACCCAAATATTCAATGAAAGGGACACCAAATGCACATTTGTTACGATTAGCACTCAACTGATGCTCTACTAGCTTCAGAAAGACTAGGATTAAATATTGTACATGGGAAGCCAAGTCCACACTATAAATGAGTATATCATCAAAGAACACTAAAATAAATCTCCTCAAAAAGGGTTTAAAATGTGATTCATAAGAGCTTGAAAGGTGGCTGGTGCATTTGGTTAATCCAAAGGGAATTATCAAGTATTCATAATGTCCCTGGTGAGTTCTAAAGGTAGTTTTATCCACATCAGCTGAATTCATGCAAATTTGGTGATATCCAGATTTGAGATCTATTTTTAAAAAGATTTTAGCACCAAAAAGCTCATCCAACAAATCATCTGTGATTGAAATTAGATATTTATTTTTGATGGTTAAAGCATTCAATCCACACAAAGTCTCCAATTGCCATTTTTCTTCTTAACTAACAAGGTAGGAGAGGCAAATGGACTGTTTGAGTGCCTAATCACCTTAGTTGAAAGCAATTCATCTATTATCTTTTTCAATTCACACTTCTGGAAATGAGAGTACCTGTAAGGCCTGAGGTTAATAGGTTTTGAGTTAGGCAATAGGGGTATGGTGTGATCAATATCCCTTTTGGGAGGGAAAGATGAAGAACTATCAAACATAGATGTAAATTTCTGTAATACAACTTCAATATCAAGTTCCACAGCAGGGAGAGGGTGCAAATGAGATTCACACATCCAAATTTGGACAACCAAAATTTCATCTTGAGCCTTCCATTCTTCTGGTAACTCCACTGTGGCACACATGTGCAGTAAGGCCTCTTCATGTTCCACCTGTAATTTGATAGTATTGCCATTTTGATTCAGTTCTACTCATTTACTGTGCCAATCCACTCTCATAGGCCCAAACTTGGATAATCAGTCTAAGCCCAGTATAACATCATAGCCCTTGACCGGTAAAAGTCTAAGATCATGCTCAAATTCATGGCCTTGAATAGAGAAGTGTACAGCTATACATTTGGAATCAGTAACCATTCTATCCTCATTTGCTACCATCACAATCATAAGGGCAGTATCCACAATTTAATGTAGATTAGTATGCAAAACTGAAGGGTTAACAAAAATGTGGGTACTCCCACTGTCTATCAAGGCAAACACTGGTACCGTTCTAATTTGTCCCTTAAATCGCATGGTACTGTGAACTGGGTTGTGAGATGCTGCATGCATTGAAACTATGGCTTTTTCATGCTCTAACTCCAAACCTTCCTCCTGGGGGCTATCTTCCATTAGCATGGCAGGTGCAGGATCTGGCGGATCATGCCCCATAAGCATTTGAAGCTTAACCTTACACTGGTGGCCAGGAAAATACCTATCCCCACATTTAAAACATTAGCCCAAAGCTTTACGCTGTTCAAACAAAGCTTGTCTTGGAGTAGGAGGTGGTGGAGCAATCTTTGGTGGTATTGGAAAATTCTTGTCAGAAGGAGGTTTGTAGGAAGAAGATAGTGGTGTAGAAGGGTATTTGGTACTAGTTTTTAATTTCCAGAATTGACACTCAGTAGCACTCTCCATATAGAGAGCATACTTAAAAGCCTCTACCAATGAATTTGGTTTGAAGGCCATGACAAATGATTTGATTTCCCCCTTCAATCCACTCACAAAAACATCAATGAAATCCTTGTCAGAAAATTGCCTAGCCTCCAATAGCATTCTAGAACGTAATTTTTCAAAATGGTGCCAATAATCATCCACTGTGCCATGCATAAGAGATTTGAGCTCATCAAGGGTATTTTTGTAAATTGTGCGCTTAAATCGGGAATTAACCAAAGTCACCGGTTCATCCCACTCTGGAGGTTCATGATCGATGGGGTAGCTATCGTACCATTTACTTGCATTAGAGTGGAATTGTAAGGTTGCCAGATGAGTGCGGTACTGTGGGGGACTTGGTGCATTTCAAAATATGATCGGCATTTTCTCATCCATTCAACTGGATTCTCACCAGCAAACCCAGGGCAATCAGATTTGAGAAATTGAAACTTAACCTCTCGCTGAATAAAGTCAGACCCCTCCCTGGAACTGGTACCGTTCTCATGAAGGGGGTTAACTCGGAATGTGGACATGACATGATTGGGGAATGCCCTTACCAGTTGGAGAAATAGAAAATCTGTCAAACTTTGACTCAAGTATGGCTAGCTTAGTGGTCATTTCATCCCTATCAGCTTTAAAAGAAGCTAGGAGTTGTTCTTGAGATCCTTGCATTTGTTGCAACACCGCCTGAAACAAGTTGGTCGTGGTTTGCTTGCTTAGTTCCTCAGCCACTGCCACACGACGCTCCATACGCTCATTGGCGTGTTGGATATTGAGATTCGTCTCCTAGCGTAAATCATCAATCTTAGAAAGAAGGCCAAACACAGCTTGATCAAGGTCATCCTTAGTTACCATGATGAGATGAGCACAAGAGATCAGGATAGGATTAATAGTATAAACAGAAGGAAACCCAAATTAGATCGCAAGCTCTAATACCAATTGTAATGTTCAAACTAGGGCAATTACAATTCTCTTGCGCACAACAGATTAGCTTAGCAAATAATATGTAATTAAGATCGTAATTGAATGGAATAAGATGATAATTTCTATAATTGTTTGATAATAGTTCATAGAGGGAGAAAGAGAAAAGATAGAGGATAGAGAGGATACAGGGGACGAGAGAAGAGACAAGAGAGAAAGTTCATTAAAATTCAACAACAAACATTTTCAGATTTGGACGCCTATTTATTCTAAACCTCTCTATCTCTCACCAATCAACTAATAGGACAATAATGCAACTAACTCCATAATGGCTTCTGCGATATAACCTCTACTGCTCCACTTGATCTTCCTGTGACACAATATGAGCTGTATAAGATAGTGCACACTCCACTACATTGGGAATTGCTGTAACATCTTGACATCAAGTTCGGCTTGTTTATATGAAATTTTAATCATTCAAGTGCAATATTTGAATCAGAAAAATAAAAAAATAAAAAGTCGCAGTCAAGTGTGAACTTACTTGGGTAAGCATTAGCTTTTTTTTTAAGTTGTAGATGAAAATTTTACTATATGATTTCGATTAATCAAATATATAACGAGTACTTGGTCATTGATGTACCTGGTCTTCATGTAATCCGTCTTGCATTAGCAATGCCGGTCCCATAATCGTGCCAGGTGGCGTATCTCATTTAGCATCACACTCTTATCCTTTGTTGTTTGTTGGAAGATGTGTGTGTTCCTTTCCTGCAAGATGGTCCATGTCAGTGCCACCCACACGCCTTGTTTCAATAGATCACATTCTTAGTCGCCATGGCGCCCTTATTGATGACTGTAAGGGGTTTTGAGCACTGATGTTGTTTATGCCTCGAGTGAAAGCGCAGTTAAGGAATAGGTGCGTTGATGTTTCAACCACTGACATTGGGTATAAGCATTGGTGTAAATAGAGATCTTTTGTTTGTTGCACCAGAAAGTACTGGTATTAAAACAAACACCTAAAGTATATATCCATTCTTCTTTTCTTGAGGAGTTGAGATATGCTGAATTATCAAAACATCAGTTGGCAATTTGTCCATAGGCCCAAAATTCTCTCAAATAAGAGATTTCCTTGTACTATCATTATTAAGGTATCTTTTAGCCTGAAATTTAATTATACGTATGAGAAACAAGCATGCTGTGTGTTTTGTACTGTTCTGAGACGCATTTACTGATTTACTCAGTACAAGAAAGTACCATTTAGCCCGAAATTTAAACGGCATGGGTATTGAGTAGTGTTGCTGCCTTTCTTTCTACATTGATAATTTAGCATATCACTAGTTGAAGTCTTGAAGCCCAGATATTCTTTCCATTCGCAAATTAAACTTTAGTATGGGCCGCAGTTTGGACATGTTTACTTCTAGAAAGGTATTTGTTATTTCAATTCCGACCGTCTGATCTAAAATGGATGAGCACGATATATTCGATTTATTAATTATATTTAAAAAGGGGTTCGTCCTTGTAAAAAAATCAAGTTAATTCGATAATTGAAAAGTTAGAATGAAATATTTAAATAAGTTAAATGACACCAACTCCGTCTAACATAACTCTTTCATTTCCGTTAGAAGTTTCGAAAATATTGAATTTTTCATACTTCATACTCTACCAATTATATAAAGTAGAAACTATGACATGGCATATCAATCTTATTTATTATAAATTGGCAATATGAATGACGTCATAAAAAACATTCAACGGTTTGATGCTTCTTTTATTGTGCTGAGGTAGATTGGACGATGATTAGATAATGGGGAGAAACCCCGCAGTACAATAATTTAGTAATTTAAAGGGGCATGATGGAAGATAAAACCAATCCGTGGTTTCTTCAAAGGGTAGCACACTGTTTTCTTACTTTCTAGAGGTCTCCACTAAAATGTAAAATGTCCATAATAGGTACGAATAATAAAAGCTTAAAATTTTGTACGTAGGCTCTTTTTGCAAAGGGTTAAATAACTTCACTTTACATTTCACAAGGTTGGTGTAGACTCTCTCTTTTTCTTTTTCTTTTTAATTTTACGGACGCCATAAAATTATGAACGAATATTAAATTCTTAATCTTTGAGTAGAACCGTCTTAATATTTTTTATTAGTTAACTGAGCTACCACGTGTTTTCCTCTCTCTCCCTTTTTTTTTTGCTTAATAGTTTATACTCCTAGACTAACAGTTGATGTTGGTTATGAAAAATAAACAGTAAACATCATGGAATGGTAATTGGAAATAAGTTGAAAACTCAATTACCTACATATCTAACTATTTTGGGTACATCCGGTTGTCTTGCTCCCTTTAAATGAAGTCAAAATTTCTCTTTTTATCATTGATACAAGGAGTTATAAAAAAATGCACATAAAATCCTCCTTATCTTGAATCTATTCCGTACGAGGCGAGTGCTTGTACCCATTTGCTGAGATAACAATAAATTATGTAAAAGAATATATTCGACCAAACTTATTATTTTTATTAAATACTTTCAAAAACTAATCCATGTACCCCACATAAATACGGCGAGAGCTTGCACCCTTTTGTTGAAAAGAAAATAATGATTATGTAAAGCACCTTTACCATAATTGAAGCAAAGTTCCGGCCACCTGCTACTGCTTATCATCTTCATTTATTTACAATTTTACTGTAGATATCAACAGGAGTAGAAGTTTTAAATTAAATTGGATGAGTAAGATTTGAATGTGTTATTCTTTTTTTTCTTTTTCTTGTATTGAAAATGATGTTGTCATGTAAATCAGGCGAAGGTCCTGTGTTTTTAAATTAGGCGTCGGTTCCCCTTTCAACTTGAGTAATTACTATATATATATATATATATAGATAGAGAGTTAAGTTAGGATACTACGTGCAGCACGAATGGTCCGTGCACTACGGATCGTTTTTTATTTTTAAATTTTAAATGATCGATTTAATTGATAAAAGTGTATATATATATATATATATATATACACACAGATATAGGGGTTAATGATTAATAAATATGTAATACATCGGTAATTTAATAATTGCCCAAATTAGATACACAGCCATCAAATTTTATTAATCGATAATCGTATATAATCAAACCTTTTTAAAGTTTCTTGCAAACTTATCCAAGTTGCATTTTTTTTCTTGACTTCATATCCTGCATAATGCTCAAAAGAAATGATTAAATTCAAAAATAATTATTTTTATAATTCATCAAATATAAAAAGAAAATTGTATACAACAACACAACACTTGTAAGAATGTGCAAATTTTTTATCGGAATTCAGAATGTATATATTAAAAATCTTAAAAATAAAATTAAAAGAAATGTGAAAATATCCAAAAATATTGTGGCAATCTTGACAACCAACTAATATTATTTTAAAATGGTGGGGATTTATGAAAAATATTCGGACTTGAAAAGTATTTTTTTTTAAATGATGGGGATCCCTTGACAATTAATTTTATATTATGACAAGTTTGAGAATCAACTTCATATAAATTAATAAAAATTTAAATTGAAAAAGAAACTTTAAAAATATATTCTTAAATTTATGGATTGGTTGTATTTTAAGTTTCATACAATTTAATGTCATTTGATATTACATCAAAGATAATTAAATTTAAACCATCATAATCATCATATAATTTTGATATCTTTGATGAAATATCTATTATATATAATTGAAACACAACCAATATATAAGTTTAAGAATATATTTCTAAATTTGTTCTCATTTTTTTTAATTTATATGAACTTTCATAAAGTTGGTTGTCAAAATTATCAAAATAATTAATTGCCCACACCTTTTAAAAAAAGCATGCCACGTTGGCCTCGATACATGACTTTCTTCTCTGCATCAATCACTGCCCGTATCCATCACTCAGGCGAAATTTGGAATTTAAATGCTGAAAGTGTTAAAAATTTTAAAAAGCCGAAAAAAGTGAAAAAGCCAGTTTCAAAAATATTTTTTTATAATAATTTCCCAACAGACATAAGTTATAAATATACAACATTAATTATCAAAATAATTTTTCAGCATGCAAAAGAAGTAAATTTTTAACTATCTAAAATAATAGTAAAAAAGTGCTAAAAATACAAAATTTGGTATACCATTAGATTTTTATACAAAAATTATTTTAAACGGTCATATTAATCATTTCAACTTTGAAGGTTAATGATCAATTCATAGCACATGAGTCATTCATGCTATGGAGAAATGAAAAATGGAAGTTCAAATTGGAGAAAGAAATAATTTGTCCGTAATTTAAAAATGGGAAGGGATCCCTTGGCAATGAGTTCTTTTAATAGTGGATCTCCAAATAAATATGAAAAATATCTTCAAAATAGAAAACAAATCTTATAGGTGTGTTCTTCTACTTATAGATTGATAGTTATTCAAATTTTATATAATTTTATTATTATTTGTTAGTTCATTAAGGATCATTAAAATATTATGCACTTTACAATGATTTTAATTTAATGGTTTTTTATGGACAAACAAACGATGATGTTGTATAAAATTTAAATCACCATCAATTTATAATTTGAAGAACATAATTTATTTATTTTTTTCTATTATTAAGATATTTTTCATATTTATTTAAACATGCATTGTCAAAGATCCCTTCCCATTTACAAATTACTTAGGGTTTATTTAGCACTTGGTGGAATAGCAAAAAAATACAATAGAATAGCTATTTCGACAAATTAATTTACCAAATGAATTTTAGACTAAGTAGAAGAGTGCGGAAGAGTGCTAATCCGGTATACTAAATTATATGTGGTATACCGGATTAGCTCTCATCGAAATAGCGATTATTGTTTGATTATGTTGTATTATATTATTATATTATGATTATGATTTATTATTATATTAATATTATGATGATTATTTTTTTTTTATTATTATTATAATAATTATTGTTATTATTATAGAAACATCATTGTTCGTATTATTATTATTATTGTATGATTAATTTTATTATTATTTATTATTATATTACTATAATTATGATTTTAGTATTATATTATTATTTTATGATTACCAATATGATTATATTATTATATTATTATTATTATTATGATTATTATTATGATTATTATATTATTATATTATGATTATGGTTATAATAGTATGATTATGACTATGATTATTATTATTATTTATTATTATTAGTATTATAATTATTTATTATTTGTTTTATTATATTATGATTATTATTATTATTATTTTATTATTATGATTATAATTATTTATTATTTATTATTATTATATTATGATTATGATTATAATTTTTCTTTTTATATTATTATATTATCACTATTATTTTTACTATTATTATCATCATCATCATCATTGTTAGTATCATAATTATCCATATTTTAACTATTCTGATTAACAACTGTCAAATGATATTTTTGTTTTTCCGAATAGTTAAAAATATTACTCTTCTACCACTCTTTCAAATATATATTATTCCATCACTCTTCCAAAATTATCACTATTCCAAATTTATTCCTTAATTTTTCAAACGAACCTTTCTTTAAAGTTTGAGTCCGTGTGGATGACAAATTGACATTCAATATGGCGGCAGAGAAAAACATACCCGTGACCTTCACCAGAGACTTCTCTTTATAGTCATTGCCTGGCATTTAGCACTCCCTTCTGTCGACTCTTTTTTAAGAACATGTTTTATTAGCTTTTTTTGAAAAGGTGGTTCATGTCAGTTTGAACATATTCATTTTGGACGTGTTATATTAAATACGTCAATCTCATATTCTTATAAACATGCTATGTTAGTGCTAAAAAATAATACGGAATTGGGGGCTGGGAGGATACTTTTTGCATTTTCCTTCCTTTCTTTCATTCTTTCTTTATTTGCTGCTATGTATATTATTGGGTGCACTGAGATAAAAGGATCAGAGTAAATAAAAAATTGAATAGACACTACAACAGATCCTGAATTTAATAACGGTTTTTAAAGACCTTTAACAACGGTTCTCCAACCGTTATTAAAGGTGGGTATTAGAAAAAGTATAAACAACCATTGTTAAAAATGTGCTGTTAAAACTATTTTTGAAAGACATTTAACAACAGTTCTTAAATGAAAATCATTGTTAAAGGGTCCTTTAACAACGGTTCTTAAATGAAAATCATTGTTAAAGGGTCCTTTAACAACGGCTCTTAAATAAAAATCATTGTTAAAGGGTCCTTTAACAATGGCTCTTAAATAAAAACCGTTGTTAAAGGGTCCTTTAACAACGATTCTTAAATAAAAACTATTGTTAAAGGATACCTTAGAAATGGTTATTTATTAAAAAAAAATGTTTAGTAATAGTTTTTAACTAAAGGTATTTTAAAAACTGTTGCTAAAGGAATTTAAATAAAAAAGATATTTTTTTAAAATTTAACTTTATTTAGAAGGTGCGAGTCAGATTGATATTGAGTCATATTGATTAGATAAGAATAAATATTTTTATATATTATTCATTCAATAATTAATATAAAAATATATATAATTATTCATCAAATGAAAAAATATTTGCTCATACAATGATATGAAAATCTATATAATTTCTAAGAAAAAATAGAAAAAAACACAGAAAAGAACGGAAAAAAAACTTCAAATGGGTTTTTGAGCTTGAAGACAAGTTTTTTTTACCCGAAAATGGCAGTAATACCATAAGTCATTAACCCTGTAGATCTCATCGTTAATTTTCGTGGTCGCGTAGAATACTTCAATCAGAGTTCCCTATCAAAAGTTATGACCGTTTGAAGTTGAGATTGTCGGATTTCGGTTTTTATTTCTTCTGTCTCTCTTCTCTCTTCTTCCTTTCTTCTTTCTCTCTCTCATCTCTCTTTTTATATATAAAACAGATGAAAAATGGTTGATAATCCGTGGGATTTCAGTTTTTAATTTTTTATTTCTGGAACGTTGGATTGGAATTAACGAACGGTGAGATGGATAATCCGTGGGTGCAAATGTCATTGGTTGTAGCAAAAAAAACAAATGTTAGACCAAAAAAATCAACAGAACCATTTAGCAACGGTTCCTTGAAGGAAGGAACCATTGCTAAATGCACCATTTAACAACGATTCCTAGTACATAATCGTTGTTAAAGGCATGTTTAACAACGGTTCCTTCAATGAACCATTGCTAAATGGGTCTGCTACTTTTTTGGGTTCTAAGAGTCTATTTTAACAATGTTTTTTTATTATAAATCATTGTTAAAAAAATTATCAATATTATAATGATACTACCGAGTCATTTAGTAACAGATTTTATATATAATCGTTATTAAATGAGTGTTGTTTAAGGTTATTTTTTTTGTAGTGAGATAAAATTTTCTACGAGCTATCAAAAAATGAAAATCCAACAAATAGTATAGGAGTTCAAATGACAACTATTAGCATGATCTAGAAAATTATAAATTCAAATTTATATAAAAAGAAAATTCATCACTTGAACTCAACTTTTACAAAAGAACTAAATCCTTAATTTTTAAATTGTATGATGTTGGTCCTTATATTTTATAAAAAACAACAAATCAATCCTTAAACTAATTCAGAAAAATCAAATCGGTCCTTCAACTTTAAAATACATCAAATAAATCCTTAAAATTTTAACATAAGAACTAATTTGTTTTTGAACTTTCAAAAGAAAACTAAACTGGTCTTGAACTTTTTATATTAATACTTTATTATTTTTTAACTATAAATAAAATAGAAATAAGTATATTTTATGAAAAAAATTATCGGATCACGGTCAGATTTCAGGTTGATTGGTATCTGTCTTTTTTAGATCTCGAATCAGCTTAGGTCAAATCTCGAACAATCTGAGCTCAAAATCCGACTCGACCCATCTCAAATTGACCTGAGATATATTTTTTATTTTTTCTTAATACAATATATTTATTTCTATTTATTTAAATTAAAAAAAAATAAAATAAAAGTAAGGTTCAAAATAAAAATTTCAAGGATCAGTTAGTTTTTTCTTTGAAAGTTTAGACACTAAATTAGTTCTTACATTAAAAAATTATTTACCGTACTTTAAAATTTAGGAACCAATATGATTTTTTTGAAAATTTTCAAGGACTAATAAAAAGTTTAAGGATTAAATTTGTGTAATTGAAAGTTAAAGGACTAATTTAATTTTTTTTTATAAAAGTTCTGAACTGAATTTTCCTTTATATAAACATTAAAATAATAAAGGGCTACAATGGCACATCCCGATTCTTAAATATGTGTGAACATATGTCACATGGTTTTAGTAATTCACCAATACTCGCAAGCAAATCAAATCAAATATACCTCAGCCATGAGCCTTCATTCAACGAGATTATTCAACCTTCTAACGTACTACGCAATAATAAGAAAAACAAATTTCAAAGAAATTGAATCCGAAATTAATTCGTAAGCTGACTTCATGCAAAATAAACGCAACCCGTGTGACATTTAAATTCTTTAGCGATGCGTTTCTAGAATCTAAGCTGCTTGTCCAAGAAGGCATTTCATTCGGTCAAATCTGAGAGGCCTTTCTGTCAAGAATTTCAGATGGCGGCGCTTGGACAGGTTTTAATGTCTTTATTATGTGGCTGATGTGATTAGCGTGCTTTAATTTCCTGTATTATTTTATTTGAGATTTTATCCTATTTCCTATTAATCATCCAAAATATTTATGATTTTATCCAGATTGATGGACTTGCGTAAGTGGGTTTCTTCAGGTAGCTAACAAAACAGTATGGAAAACACTCATTTCACTTTGAGTTAGGTAGATATATATATATATAAAATGAAAGAACGTGAACTTATGAATTATGATAGATTCGGGGTAAATCTATTAATTAGATAGATTTACTGAATAATTTATATGAATGGTCCCTGAGGAATAATCTTTTTTTTTGGTCCTTAACTCTAAAAGAGGAAGTTTCTTCTTATCAGTAATTTTGATTTGTTAAAATTGAGTCATGGGTATATCAAAAAGATAAATTAGTTGCATGATGGTTGCAAAATGGTTTTGATGAGGTTAATTTAGAGTAAATTACACTACAGTCCTTATAATATTAGTCTTTTTTTCATTTTAATTTTAAACTTATAAATAAAAATATTATTTTCTTTCTAAAGTTTCAAATTTATAACAGATAAACCATACGCTTGATATTCATTAAAAAAAACAAGAGATAGAATTTCATCTATTGTATTGTCAGTTTTTAAAATTGGAACCATTGTGGATATAGCCCACTAGTGGTACCAAATATCAATTAAATCAACATCATTGTTCATGCCATCATAATCTAATTGTAAAAAATATTTCCAATTCCAGATATGTTATCAAATTATAATATAAATCAGTATGTCATGGATGTTAATGCGAATTATCATCTTTTTTTTATCAATTATCGTTAACAATATTTACATTTATGAGAGATGGACTCATGCACATAAATGATCATAATTTTGCATCTTGATTAAGGGGTAAAAAATGTTTATACCACTTGATATATAATAAAATGAATTTCTAAAATCAGAAAATTTTACATGAAAATATCTATCGTAAAAATATCTACAACCAACAATATGGATTTGACGTTTGAGTTATAAAAATTTGAAATTTAAATAAAAAGTATATTCGTGTATATTTTGTTAAAAAAAAAAGGAAGCTGTGACTTCAAAAATTTCCTCATTAATTAATTTTCCATAGCATATGTACCTGGTGTCACCATCGTTAAATTTTTCATCAAAGATAGATCTTTATATTGAAATATCTTTAGAGATCAAATATTATATATTTTTTTAATTTTTGTTATTTTTTTATGAGTAGAAAATCACTAGTATTGAATGGTGTAAAAAACTATTAGATCAACAAACTTTGTACTCATCTAGACAATAGAAAAAAATTCAAAAAAAATAAATTTTGATCTCAAAAGATATTTTAATATAAAAATCATGTTCAATATAAATTTTGGATCGATCGATGAATTTTTAAATTTAAGATATGAATGTGAAGCAGGGAGGTTTTGTGCTCACACCTCACTCAAATTTATATCCATATTATTATATATGGACATCATATCGACATAAACATACGCTATCGTGGATATCGACATAAGCTTCAAACATAGATTAAGAAAAATAAGTAGATTTTAAAGTGTATTTGATCATAAATTTATGTGAATCACGATAGCAACACACATACATTTGCAATAATAGAAAGATGTATATGAACTCCAATTAATCCAAAAAATTATCACACCCCGGTCCCTGGAGGTACGGGTACTGCTACTCATCGCGAGTGCCGCATTGCAGGCACACACAAGACTTAACTTGCAACTCTGATCGGCCAAGAGTTACACATCCTTTACAAAACTGTCTATACCCAAAATATCAAACAAATAGAATAATCATCATACGAGGATCAGATGTCGCCCGTCATATCATAAAAAACATACAACTAATAGACTCAACGACATCCGACTCGGAATCGGGCAAGGACCACAAATCCTTTAGCAAATCGATTCTGATACAAAAATAAAATATCAAGTTAGTTTTATATGTTTACAAAATAACACATCCTATCTTTCTTACCAAGATGCAAAATAAGTCAAATCAAATCTTCAATCCCTCAAAATCCTAGTCGTGTCTCGTCGTCAACCTGGAACCTACATAAAGAGGAAGTGTGATACCAAAATTATTATCTCAGTGTGGTTTTAGTTTCATTCACATATTAGAAAACCTATCATACTCAATACTTAATTATCTAGAATTTTCTGAAAGATTAGTATAGAAGATAAATAGGTATATAATAGCTTTAAAAGAACAATTCAGCAGATATAAATGTAAGTTGAACAATTAAAATAGTTCATGAGACATATGAGCCAAACACAAATTTAATATTGATAAAGTCCTATAACATTAAACATATCACAAATCGGGCTCAATTGGTTGGTTTCATATATATACAAGAGTTTGGTTAATCACACAAGTCAAGTAATCAAAACCGTCCCCTCCTGAGTAATCAGGATCAGAGCTGTTCCTCCAAAGAAACCTGGATCAGAACCAATTTGAGAATTCCACCAAGTATAAAAAAATAATAATAAAATGCAATAACATATCGAGACCATTGTTCAGATGCATAAGCAAATCTCTGAAGTACTTCCGGCCATTTTGGTGCAAGGGGAGCGACCCCCTGAACCAACCCGTACCAGTATCTATATAACCGAACAAGCATTGCAAAACACCTTTTCATATACATTTCACTAATTCAAATGATTTCACCATTCAAAATGTATATCATAAATTGGTATATATATAATAATAATTCATACAATGTGATAAATTGGCAATTTACAACATGCTTTAAATTTCAAATAAGTCATGTAATAATTAAAATAGGCCAACTAAAAAAAGAGTATGAAAGATAGAAATATGTGACTATAGGGATTTTATCGGTGTAACTAGTGTATAAATTCGAAAATTTTCATCTAAAACACCAAAATGATCTTGTATGTGATTTAAACTGAACCAAACACAAGTTATAAATAAGATTAATATACTTTTGATGCGTGCTTGAGTCACCGGAAGGGAAGAAAACGATCGGGAGACGCGCACGACACCAAGAGACCAACCAAGATCTCCTCCAATGGTATCCACCAAGAATAGCCCACAAACACCTTCTCAATCTCTTGCTAGGGCAATTAAGAGTGCTCTCCTTGATCCTTTGGTCCTTCTCCATGAATTCTAACTCTTAGAGGTGGTGGAAAGGGTTCTCAATACATGAGAAAATCAAAACTGGTGCAGCAGAATTTAGATCGGTTAGGGGCAAAAAAATCTCGAGTTTCTTGACTATAAGTATGAAATTTTTTTTAGATAAAAACCTTTCACTAATAGTTGGTCACATTCTGTCCAAATTTGGCTATTTTTTGAGCAAGATAACCCTCCAAACCGACTCAAAAACCGAACCCTACGCAGAACCGCACTGTGCAGAAAACTGTCTAGAATTCATTGTGCCCAGGGCCGTACGGGGTCCGTATGTGTCCTGAAAACACTCCCCGGGACTGCTTTTGACCCGTTTTGACCTATCTATGAAACTCTTTGATAGATATACTTAATTAATCATATCTAATGATTAATTAACTCATGTTAATTCTATAGAACTAATACCAAAATGATCAAGAAATGTTTATAGCTTTGTTCTTATACAGTGTGACCCTTTGGGACCTGTATACACTTAGCAATGAGATTAAAACATTTTTAATCATCATAAATCATAAGCGAAATCTAGCAATGTGCATTGTGACCCCTAAGCAATACAGATATAATGTACGCTACAAATATCTTGGTCCTGAACGACGATAATCGTCCTCAGCTCATTTCATGTTACATGATATCCAGAACGGTGCAAAATAGGAATGTGTCATTCTTACAATATATTTTTTATCTAGGGGAGCCCAATTTGGATATCATCGCTCACGTCAACAAATGAGAGGGACATCAGTATTCTTGATTCATACTTCTTCTTCATACAAAAGATGTACATCGAGATAGAATCTGTATGACTGTCAGTTATGGACAACGTTGGATAATATCCACAAATGCAAATCATTTATATAAGAAAAACACTCATCTCATACCTAAGAATTAGCAAGCAAATAAAATACTAATGACACAAACACAATCCTTATAGTATTTTATTATAGTTCAAGTTCAATAACATGTCCAACACGTTATTTGTGTAATTGAGCCAATAACACTTATCGTATGATTTGTGAAACACAATCATCACTCAACTTACACACTAATCTTAGTTAATTATTGTTCCTAGATAATTAACAGATTAGGATATTTTAGAGTTATTATTAATTAATGTATATGTTTCACAATTGAGTCCAACTCAATATACAAATAATAAACAACTCAAGAAATAAATGATATATCATAAATAGTCATTCTAATACATAATCTAAGTATAATCATCACATGATTGCCTGTAGATCACTCTAACACTAACAGTGATAATTCTGTATCTTTTTTAAAATGAAGAACTATTTAAGTAACGACCTAGTGTATGAACTCATCTCGTGGTAATCCCATCCCAACATCACTCGACCTTGTTCGTCCTCTACATTAACGAGTAATTTTTTTGATAAATTTAATTATAAGATTTTCAATTAAATCTACCCCTTTGCTAAAATTTATAAAAACCCAAAAAATATATTTGAGTGGAGTTATATTTCATAATTCAACATTTCTATTTATCATTTAAACATTAATACTTTTTATTACTTAAATTATTTTATTAGAAACAAAATAATAGTCGATAAGAATATGAAATTTTTTAGTTGTAGTTGCATGCACCTATTGTCCATTCAAACTCTTACGTAAAGCTCTAATACAAATACATTTCTCAAAATCTGAAATTTCAGAAAACTATCTTATAATTTGATTTTTATGAGCTTATTTTCATTTTAAAGTTCTTAATCCATAATATAAATTAATTTTTAGAATTTATTCCTCAAAATTAGAAAATTGACATCAAAAATTTAAAAATTTCAAAAAATTACTAATAAGTCCGAAAATAAATAAAAATATATTTGCATGGAAAAATTATAGTTTCAAACCAATTTTTCCATATTTACTTATATTTTCTTCTCTAACTTCAAGTAAAATCAGAAAATTATTCTAAGTAGAACACAAAGATTTGAAAATATTAAAAAACTTATATTTTCTTGGTTACAAAATGAAATTTTAAGTTGCATGCTCATCCTTTTATGTGTGCTCTTCATTTCCCATCTTTCTCTATTTAATCCCTTTTTTTTCTATTTATTTGGAGGGGTTTCGGGACTGTTATGGGGATGTTATGGGGGCTGTTCAGGGTTGTTTTGGGGTTGTTTTAGGGCTGTTGTGGGGGCCAAAACAGAGGGGATGCTTGTGGCTGGAGGTGAGGACGAAAATGGAGGAAGTACGACCTTTGTGGTGGACTGGTTCGGCTAGGATCGGAGGGAGCAAAAGGAGGAACAAGGGTTAATTTTAGACTGCACAAAAAGGAGAAGAAATGAGGTGTTTTGGTGAAATTTTCGGACAGAAGAAGAGGGAAACACAAATAGAGTTGGTGGGATCGGATTTATCAAGGGGAGGAGAAAGGTTGGCCAATGAGAGAAGAGAATAACAATAGATGAGTATAAAAGTTAATAAGAATGAGTGATTATCACATGTGAAGTTGTGATGTATAGTTTATTGTGTTGGAGTGTTTGTGAAAGATTTGAGTTTAAATTTCACCTTTGATGATTCTCTCATTTTTTTCTCTCTTTTTATTTCTGTAATATTTTCAATATGATTAATTTATATGTTCGAAATTCTATGACATTATAAAAATCCATTAGATTATATTAAAAAGAGTTATAGCTGTTGATGCCATTTTATTTTAGATGCATTGGCAATCGCAGTTTACCTAATTGCAAATGGTACTCGGACAATACGCTTGGGTGATGCGAACCATTTCCTCTTTTAATTTGCGAGAAGTTAAACGTTGGCAATGTGACTTGTTTTATGTTTGTTTTGCACGGCACGCTCCGCAAAAAAACACGGAAATTTCCAAAATCCTGAAAATAAAATTTGCAGAATCCCCAAAATACCCCTTACTTCCGGGTCAACCTCAGGTTGGTCCTTACATACAATTGTGAAATAAGACTATGCTTGAGGAATTTAGCCCTTTATAAGAGGGTAGATTAGTGAAAGAATTTTCTCTAGAACAACAGTCGGTCCCACAGCCATATGACGGGACTATTAAGGTCAACCTGCTTAGTTTTATCTCAGCTTCTGGTTATGACCTTAAATCAAGATTTTCTGTGGCTTCGGACCAAGCCAATCTACCTTCAATCGTAGTCTGCATGAGGATACAGTTCGGAGTAAATTATTTTTCAACCATCTAAACTCTTTCTTAAGTACAAATTTAATATTTTTAAAATTTCTCAGTCAAGATATTTTAAAAATATTGTGATTCATGACTGGAAAAGTGGTCTATGATGAAGAAGTGTCATATACTGAAGATACATACACATAATTTTACACAATTGTCATATTTGTTCTGACAAGCATGAACTATTTCATTATACACATTGTAATTATCAACAATACGAAAAAAATGGAACCATCAATGGATCTAGAAAAAAGAAATTTATATGATTTTGAGATGAAAAATTTGAAATCTAACCCATTAAAATTAATAGAAATTATATATGATACTATTTCAACATAAAAAAAATATAAAAAGGCCTTGCTAAAGAAATTACATTGCATATCTGTGCCGCAGATGGCGCCACAGAAAATCAAGTTGAGACCGGAGGTCCTTGTTTCCATTTTCTATATTTGAAAATCAAATGAAGTTTCAAACTTTCTCACTGGAGAACTATCTAGACGCCCCCTCCCCCTTCAAGCAAACATATAAGCGAAACAGAGCTCCGAACCCTCTCGCCTCTCTCACCACACCCAACACACCTACTTATCCTTAATTAAGCTCTTTAATAAATCTCTCAAGTCCCCTTCTCTTCTCTCCCCCTCACAACATCCATATTTCTTGCCAATAAGAAGTACAAAAACACACTATATCTTTACAGTTCACAAACCAAAGAAGCTACATGGGAACCTTGGTAGGTCATGTTGCTCCTGGTTTTGGCTTCCTCCTAATCGGCCTATGGCATTTCTTCAACCACGTTAGGTTTTTCTCTGTCCGACCCAAGTCCTATGTCGCACCGCCATGGTTTCCCGCTCCATTCCTGAGACACCTAGAGCTAATTTTAATAATTCTCGGTAGTTTCGCATCCATCTCCATGGAATTAGTAATTGGTCCAGAGAAGCACCAACCGTTTGATGATGATGGTACCATACCATCCTACCACCTACACAACTTTGAGCATGCGTCCATCTCCTTAACTTTCCTAATTTATGCGGCGTTTACCATTTATTTTGATCGCATCAAAATGAAGGAGCGGGATGCGATATCACAATTCTTGGGCGCCATAGCCTTTGCACAACAATTGCTGATATTTCATCTCCACTCCGCCGACCACATGGGTGTAGAGGGACAATACCATTGGTTGCTCCAAACAGTGATTGTGGTATCTTTAATCACGACTCTTCTCAACATACCCTTTCCGAGAAGCTTCATGGTGAGCTTCGTAAGGTCAGTGAGTATTGCCTTTCAAGGGATTTGGTTTATAGTTATGGGGATTATGCTATGGACTCCTAGTTTGATACCCAAAGAATGTTATCTGAACATTGAGGAAGGTCATCAAGTGGTGAGATGCCATACTGCTGAGGCGCTTGATCGGGCAAAGTCACTGGTGAATATAGAGTTCAGCTGGTACATGACCGGTACAGTGGTTTTTGCCATTTTGGGTTATGTGTATTTGACGAAGTTATACCCTGAGGAGCCGGATTACCTGCCTCTGGTCAGAAAAGCAGAGGAGGAGGAGGAGGAGGAGGATTTGGAGATGAGAAAGCTTGGAAATTAGGGCGGCTGAAAGTTTGAATATTTTTTTGTTGAGATCCTCTCAATTGGTAGAGATACTGGCGTCGTTAGTAAAAACCTCCTGGTATTGTTTTGGCAGTAGTTGAATGGACGTCGATGGCTGACTTAATACCAAAATTGGAGAGAGCTCTTCAAATCAAATATGAATGGACAGCTCCCATATTACTTAGAACAGGAGGGCATTAATTCCTTCCTTTCTTTTTTTCTCGTTCAAAGATTTATCTAATGTGGGATACTTTTTTTTCTTTACTATTTTGTTCCTGGGTTTCATTTGGTGATGTCAGGTGTAAGTTAGATGGAAATTAAGTTGTACAAATTAAGTTTGTTGTATAGTGGCTTTGTATCTGTTATTGGACAATTTAGTTTTTTCTTTTCCTTCCCAACCGTTAGTTCATATTCTTCGTATCACTATTAAGTTGACTTGTCACATATTTATTTTTTTATTTTCTTTTGAGATACGGAATGATGACAAGTCTCACACTTTAAATTAATATTGAACAAATATTGTTCGAATCAAACTATACAATATTTTGTAAATCTCAAAATTTGTCGACTCACTATAATTCTTCTTTAGAAAAAGATCAACATGAAGATCTTTTTTCCCCTTTTTTATAACATTTTTTTTCTTGTGTGAGGAGTTCTGGAGATTATTAAATTTCTTTCTGAAGATAAATATAACTTAATTTGAATCCATCGTATATAAGCGAAATTGACATTAGAACATTAATTTAATGGCGCATTTCAAAACCTCGAAAATTCTACTACTTTTTAATGTTTTACTTAACACTTCAGATCAATTGAGCAGCACTCTTTATTTGTCGACTTAATAGAAAAATAAGAAAAAGGATATGCATGTACTATTAATGTAGCAAATATTTGTAAAAGGCTGAAATCATTTGTGTTAGAAATAACGGAGATAAAGGAATTCTGAATTACCAGCGGAAGTGTTCCCATTTCTGATCATGCGTCTCCAATCACATCTGGCATATCTAAGCCCTTGTGATGTATCTTCTGCACCGTAAGCTTTCGAGAATCGCTTTATTGGAGATAGACCACAGTCGAGACTGAGCCTATCCCTCTGTTCCACAACCTAGATGCCGCGACCTCTTCGATTCTCACGTCGGGACTACTCGTTCTCATCCCGTCATTGAGGAACTGGACCATATCCCTCTTGGATGATATTCTCTCTTTCTCTCTAAGTGCTTTTGTTCTGTCATGTTATTTCTCACACGCAGATACAGATGGACCAATTACAATTTAAAGTTCAAATTATAGATGGACCAATTACAATTTGATATCATAGATGGACCAATTACAAATTAAAGTTCAAATTATGTACCTCAATCATTTTTTAAGTGAATTTGAAATTATTTTTCTTTGAATTATTTTCATCCCAATAATAGCGTAAAGCCCTTATATAAATAAATAAAATAAATATATTTAATTATAATATATATTAAAGTATCAGAAAAAATAAAAAAAATTACATATTTAATGCCGCATAGATAATAAATTTGTTATTTTCACGATTCAGAGAGTCCACGATGTAAACAATTGAGGGTTTGAGTTGCACAATCAGAAAAATCCATTGTCCCTATAATTTATACGTATTAATGTTGTAGTTAAAATAATTAGATAAATAAGTGAATTAAGTTTTTAAATTCTAACCCCTTAATGTACGGAAGAAATATGTAGTACGTCAGATCCTCACAATTAATAAAGTATTATCCCAGATAATTAGTCGTGTGTTCCAAATTAGTTTGTATTTGTATTTCCGTATAAAAATATGGATCGATAAAACAAGAAGCTCTTGAATGTATCGAAGAAAACCCTATAATATATACAAATTTATTCATCAAAATATTAAAATTTTGAAAGAACTATTGTCCTTAAAAATTCTTACATGTGAGACGTTGAGCCATTGATCATTACAAAACTCGATGATATCCGTCACGTACACAAAAACATTGCCCTCATAGCTTAATAACTCTGAGAATGAGATAAGAAAATGAGTCATATTGGTAGACTACATCATGATCACCCTACATAAAAATAAAGAATATCCAAGAAAACGTTGTAAAGTGTTATCATCGAGAAGCGGTTATCTATGAGATTTTATGATCGGGGGTGGCTCGAATATTTCCTTTTTTTAGATACGAAACTTATGACATATTATCCCTCATTTAAATATATTAGCGAATAAATAATTTATGAATTTTATATACTTAAATATAAATAATTGATACCTCACAGATCTCCACAAGATGTACTGACCATTTGATAAAGAACCCGACAAGCTCAACAAGCCACTCCCGTCCATTTAACGACGGAGACGGAACACAAATGTGGCGAAATACTTCTTTAACCTCGTCGGGGATAATACATACGTCATCGAATAAGATGGGAGAGTCGTGCATTAGCTCAGTGAGTTCGGTCGGAATAATCCTTCTATATGCTGCTAGATACCATTTATCATCCACTCAACGAAGATATTGTATGGTGTAGAATCCTGAAATAGAAAGTAATCGATAGAAATATAAATTATGCTTTAGTATTCATTAAAAACTCAAATTAATTAAGAATAATATAAGTACATTAAACTTAATAGTCCGAAATGGATGTATATAATTGGAGCTTACTTGAGTCGGGAGTTGAACTTGTTCAGTAGAAAGGGCTATATAAAGCAACTTGATGGAAATTTGCTTCACCTTATATGTGGAATATGATATTGAATTATTTTCTGAAAATATTTCTCTTAAAAGTTGAAATAATGTGATAAACTTTTATCACTCCATCTATTTTTGGCTTTCAGGTTATATAATTTAAAAATAGCAAATATTTTCATAAATTTTGTACAATAAGGAAATAGTGGTATATTTGAATCATTGCCCAAATTTTTTAAAGTTCCAGGGATATCAACAAAATTTGCTGTAATATTATTCATAATTTCATTCAATTGATGATTTTCTACATTTTTCTGTATTTTTTATATTTTTTTACATTTTCATTCTCCGGTTCATCCGTTCATTATTTCCCAAATTTAAATCATCTGCACACTATAACCTCCCAATTCATCTTGTATAATATTTTTAATATTATGAATAATTTCAATATTTTCTCCATGTTGTACCCACCGGGTGAATTGCTCCATAAATTCATGACGAATTAAATAATCTCTTACTTCATTGATATTTTAAAATCTCCGTAAATTTTAATAATCTCGATAAGAACAAACAAGGGTCTGTACTCCACTCTTTCTCATATCTTTTGAGGCACACTTCATAAATTCATCAGTCTCTCTTAAGTATTCAATTATATTCTGTTTGATTTCATACATCCAAATATCACGATCCATCTATAGAAAAAGATCACTCTTAGATTCAGTGTTTAGAAATTAGGGTTTTAGTTTTAGGATTTAGGGTTCAGAAATTAAGATTTTAGATTTAGGGTTTAGTGTTTAGGGTTCAGATTGATCAGAGTTCAGGGTTTAGGTTGTAGGTTATGGTCGGTTCTATTTTTTTTATTAAGTTTAACATAAGATTTTAGATCAGTCAACCATCATAACTCACTTTTTAAATATTTTAACTCATTGGGGGACTTACATAAGCCAATTTGGTGTTTGAGAAAAATTCGGTAGCATTTCTCCTAAGCTCCCCGAGTACGTCAATATAAATTTTCATATACATACATACATACTTGTACGAACAATAGAGAAAATACTAACCGAATCATTCTCAAATACTAAATTACAGCTAATGTATGATCACTATCCTAAATAAGATAAAATATTCAAAAAGAAGTCCCAAATCAGGGACTATTTGAGATTAATCTCTATTGGATTAATCCCGAATGAATACCGACCTAAATTCATATAAGTTTAGATGATTTGATCTTATATGACAATATTATCAATTATATATATAATTTTAATTATATATATGTAATTAATTTATACAATAATGATGTAAATTAATTATCATTAATTTGAACTACATATAGCTAGTTAGGAGAATAAAAGATTTTAGATAATGTGAAGAATAAATATCTTAATGAGAAAATAGGTGATGAAAAAGAAGGAATGCTGGTGAGAAGAGAAGAAGAAGGAAGAGTTGTGGCATCAGAGGAGATAAAAGAAATGGTAGCATGGGTAAAATATAAGTTATAAATAAAATTATATTGTGTAGAGTCGATTTTTTAAAAAACTAATTTTTAAATTACTTGATTAGAGTCGGTTTAAAAAAATTAACTTTAAATTTTTTTATTAGAGTCGATATTTACAAAACTGATTTTAAACTTACTTAATTAGAGTTATTTTCTAATAACTGATTTTGAACTTATTTATAAGAACATGTTTTTTAAAAAATGGTTTTAAACCTATTTGATTATAGCCGGTTTTGAATAATCGATTTTAAATGTATTTGATTAGAGCTAGTTATCTAATAGCCGATTGTAAACTTATTTAATTAGAACCGGTTATTTGATAATCGATTATAAACTTATTTGATTATAGCATGTTATTTAGTAATAGATTTTAAATTTATTTAATTAGAGCCGCTTATTTGATAATCAGTTTTAAACTTATTTCATTAGACTCGATTTTCAAATAACCGATTTTAAACTTATTTAATTAGAGTCGTTTCTTTAAAAAATCGGTGTTAAACTAAATTTACTAAGATTGATGTTTCTGTTACAACCTCTTATTTTATAATCAGTTTTAAAATATTTCAGTCAAATTATAACACTGTGATTTAACCTTTTTATTTAACTGATGCTAAATGGATCGTTCTAAATGTTTTTTTTATGGTAGTGTACGTCAAGAGCAGAGTTGCATCCTAACATCCGATATGGGAGAAAATAGTGACAGGGACGTCATACTAAAGGTATATATATAATTAATGTAAAACTATATACACAGCTTAATGTGCTTGCAATAAAGTCATTCAAATAAACGAAAGATTGTTATTCTAATCATTGATTACTTCTAATTGAATTTAATAATTTTGTTAATTTTAGATCATATTAGAAAAAAATACATAGATTGATTGTTTTAAGTTTCATGTAATTTAACTATTATTATTTGATAGTCAATTAATTATCATTAATATAGAAATACTAATTGCAAATTTTATAAAATTTTGATAATATTTAATGAGATATCAAATAATATTTAAATTATATAATATAATTTTCCAATTTTTTAAAAATATTATTGTTAAGATTATCAAAATAGTCATTGTGAATGAACCCTCCCAATAATGTATGCTCCGGACAAATGAAATTGATGGTTTGGCCGTATACCCAACTCAAAACTAGAGTTGCAACGCCAGTGCGCAAATCAATCCCGATCTCGTTAATTTGAATAGAGTTTGGTTTCAAAAATATATCTGATTATATTTTGAGTTCGGTTGTAAAATTAATATTTTAATATCCAATCTAAAACCCAATCGAGACCAATATTATAATGGGTAAGATATGGAATTTGATTTCATAATCTGACTCAAAATCTAATCTGAACCAATACCTATATAAATATCTAATATATATATATATATAGTCTTTATAATTAAGTAATATAAAAAATATACACATTTGCTTTTAGGAAAGAAATATTACAGTTTTTTTTGGATAATTGTTGGAATATGTTAAAATAATTTCAAATTATTATTATTTTTTTTACTTTTAATTATAAATATTATTTATCCCCTCAAATCCATTTTCAATGCAAAAAGAACAAAGAAGGTGTTGTTCAAACTTTCTTCCGCACGCCGTGAGTTCTCCAACCACCACATCGACTCCCTTAGCAAACAAAGTGTTGTTCAAATGCTCCTCCTTGTTCCAGATCGGAACGCTTCATATACAAATTGAACCAAATAATTCACAAACAAGTTAATGAATATTAATCGACCCGAAACTGAAATGCTAAATCCGAAATATATAATATTAGATGTGGTATCTAGAACTGAAAGTGATTCGATTTAAAAATAATAATAAATATATAATTCTAAATTTGAATCTGACCACTTCTAAATTAATATTGACCCAAATTAATATATATATATAACAATTATGACTCTAATAAACCCGATTGCACCTCCTCAAACCTTATCCAACTTTGATTAGAATAATTCTTGACCTCACATTCCCTAATTAAAACACTTCAGAAAATTGTTTACCGTCTACCTCGAGTGTCCACCCAAGGGCTTACCCCATGTTAATTAACCGGAGCCGCATATCTATTAAATAGAAATACATAATTATTAACAAATAAAGTTAACATATTTGTTAAATAAAACTTGTATTTGTTAAAAAATAATAAATAGTTACAGTTAATAATTATGTATTTTTTATTTAATAAATATATAATTTTGTATATACATATTCGTCTTTGTAAATATTCCCGTAATTTAAATTGAATGGTCTGAATTATATTTGCTAGAGGTGATAAAATCTGATCTTACTTAAAAAAATCGTCCAATTTATTTAGATTCGAATTCATTTTATTTTTTTCAAAGAAGAACAAATTGATTTGATTTGATCCAAATCGGATCTGATTATATCTGATCTTGACCTGATCTGAGATTAAGTAACATGTAATCCAATTGAAATCAATCAAAAATCTAAAAAAAATTAATATATAAATTGATTTGATCCTAATCCGACTAGACCATATTTCTTTCAAAGACCAAATTGACCTGACCCTATTTGATTTGCCCGAACCTAAACTAGACCCAACATATGCTCTATCTACTACATGTCTCTGTATATTTATACTATATTATAAAGAGTGTATATACTAAATTTGTCCATTATTTTAACTTTTTTAATAATTAAAATATCTCTAATCGAATGATGCCGATCAATATTTTTTAACTAACAGTTTAGATTTTGGTCAATATCATTTTTCTCTCCATTTCGTTTTCTATATTTTTCCATGCATTAATAGTTCTAATAAAAAAAATTCTATCAAAAAAATTAATAATCAATTATTTTAAATATTTAAAAAAAAATGGTCTACTATACAATTTTATTTAAAAAAATTGTTATGTTTTATACATAATATTTTAAATAATAAATTAATTTTATTTATAAATTTAAAAGTCTTTATAATTGATTTAGATATAAATTAAAAGAATCAAAAGCCTATCGAATTAGACAGAGTGAGGAGAATTTTTGTATTCATAAGAAACAATTAAATTGTATGGTATAAAAATTGGAGAAATCTCCGAGACTAAGATTTAAATTATGCCAACTTGTTAAAATTCGAGTAAGTGAAGAAAAATAATCTAGTCAACTCTCTAGTCGAATACGCAAATGCGACATAATTATCTGTAAGAGAGATTCGGCAGCTTGATAGTTGATCACTTTCATCATCAAGTACCTCAAGAAAGCAAGACAATTTCAAACGGTACTAGAATATTCTTTTGAGAAACTTCTGTAGTGGCTGCGGAGACGTTATACATAGCACTCATGCCTATCTCTATATATTCTTTTTAAATATGAAATGTAATAATTTATTTCACCAAAAGTGATCACACGGAACTTGCAATATTTAAAGCAGTAAGTTGGGTTTTTTTTTAATTTGGTTTTATTATTTAGCAGTACACTTCACATGAACTAAATCATTGAAAATAGAAACCTAATTAATTCATGAATTTTTTTGGGTACTTATCAAAAAAAGTGAATCATTTTATCAAATATAAAAAAGTGAAAACTTTGACACTTCAGATGATAAGTTTTTCTAGATGTTTGCTTGTTAATCTGAAACATTAGCTTATCTGTATTCCATCCTGGCCCTTTCAGCTGTTATTCTCTTGTGCCCAAAGTGGGTTGCTGCCTGATATTCCTTTTAATGTCCCTTTTCCACTAGAAAAAGGCAATTAAATTGGTCGATCTTCTCGGGCATCACATGATATAATTAAACTTTCACATGAAAGGTAATTAATATATAACGCGTACATGCAGAAAAATTCTAGAAGAAGGAAATACAAACAAGATCTGCGGATAAATTTAAACTTAAATATTTTTGTGTTACCGAATAATAATATATATATATATATATATATATATATATATAGAGTGATCCTATGGTGTTTCGCGAAGCACAAAATATTTTGTACTTCGCGTTCGTATTTCAAATTTAAAAGTTCAAACGGCCGATCCAAACCGTTGAACATCATCTTCATATTGAAATATCCTTGGAGAATAAATTTTATATTGTTTTCAAATTTTTTGCTATTTTTTAAATGGGTACAAAATTTGCTGATCTAACGATTTCTGCACCATCCAAAACTAGCGATTTTATACTCATCTAAAAAATAGTAAAAAAATTCAAAAAAAATATAAAATTTGATCTCCAAGGATATTTTAATATGAAGATGATGTTCAACGGTTTGGATCGGCCGTTTAAACTTTTAAATTCGAGATACGGGCGCGAAGCACAAAACAATTTGTACTTCGCGAAGCACCATAGCATCTCTCTCTCTCTCTCTCTCTATATATATATATATATATATATATATATATATATTATCGAGATACGAGCGCGAAGCACAAAACAATTTGTACTTCGCGAAGCACCATAGCATCTCTCTCTCTCTCTCTCTCTATATATATATATATATATATATATATATATATTATATGCTTAAAAACTACTTAATTACATATTTCATGAATTAAATTAGCAGCCAGAAAATATTTTTAAACAATACATCTCAATCGTAAAATTAAAAAAAACATTTTGTTATTAAGTTATTTATTAGTAGAATTGATTCCCAAATCCCAAGATAGTTGTCCTTGTATTCCCAACTATAATTAAACTATCGCTGCCTTCGTTCACAATTTGCAGCTCATTAAAACCAGACTTGATTATATTCTTACGTAGTAGCCTTTAAAAGGGAGGCCCAATATGTGGATCGTTTGCTTCTGCACAGCCCGTTTATCAGTAAAATCATTTCCTCTCTTAGTTATCATAATCAAAGATCGTTCTGAGAAATATGATAATATATAGTCCGAATCTACCGGGATGTAACATATTATCATTTTTGCCTGATGAGTGGAACTTGTTGGGATCTGAACATATATATTAAAAATTAAGTGGATCTGCATTGGCTAAATTTTTTAATATGCTAGATATTAAATCATGCAGCAAGTTGAACCAACTACTGGTTCAAGTTCAAGCAATTACTAGCTAATGTGGTAGACCACTTTGTATCAATTGATTTCTACAAAGTCTTCCCTATTGAGTATACCACTATCTTTTATTGAACAATTAATCATTTTACCATGAAATTAAGAGAAAAGAAAGGGCAAATTACTCCCCGTCTTATTTGCTCTCTGCAGTAAGGGCTCAAACATGCCTGCCTCATAGTAAAAGACTTTCAAAACCGTTAGTACGTCTCTAATTTCCTCAATTCCAAAATCTACAATTGCGAAGAAGCATCCACTAATTCAGTGGAATATATTAGACTTGTTAAGTTCAACTAAATTAATGGCAAAAAAAATTAAGTCCCACAAGCAATTTCTCTGTCCAAACATGCACAGCCAATATCCAAACTTAAATAGATTTTATGGAATCTAAAATATAGCCGAAAAACAGTATCAATAACCTTCACAGGATCAAAGGATATCTTTAGTTTCAGAAACCAAAACCAGAATCACAGTAAATTTCAAGGTAATAACAAACAAATTAAGCCAAGGATGAGTTGCGAGACATTACTGGGGTAACATCGTTGAAATCTCAGTGATGCATATATCCTCCAATTACCTTGCTGTTATAACTTGTATGACTAGAGTAATTATTTTGATCGAAGTAGTTATTCTGGTTCTGACAAAAAATATTAGCAATGTCAGATGAGGGTATAGTAGTTGTAGTAGTTTTATTTCCGCTTCTTGGGGAAGAGGTATGTGCTGCCTTCTGATGATTCTGCTTTGTGTTGACAAATCGACCACCTGATCCCCGCACTCGTCTCATTGCATGGAGATGCCGTGATTCATGAAGGTATGGCTGTCAGAAAAGGAGAATGTTATTTTCAAAAAAAAAAAAAGATAAAGAGTACAAAATCCATCTAAATTTTTACCCCATTTACGAAAAAAAGAAGAAGAAACCAACAATCTTGTGTGCAACTAGGGGTGCCATTTTTTACCAGACTTAACCCAAAATGACCGGAGAAAGGAGGCAGATACAGGTCTAGAATTCTTGAGCCATCTCAAATTTGTTCAGCCCATTTAATTGTGTTTTTTAATTAATTTTGAAAAATTGCATTAATTGAAGTTTATTTATAAATGAATTAATATTAGTTAGATATTAATTAAGATTGAGTTGCATAAAGTTATAAAAACAAATATTAAATGTATAACGAATATATCAGATGGGGTCCGGGTCGAGTGAGATAGGTCCGATCAGGTGAAAAATAATAAAATAGTGCCTACCCGGCCCTTTGACAACCCTGCATTACAAAGTTGTTAACAGTTATGAAGTGCACCTTTTATAACACATAATATATAAAAGTTAAGTTGAAAATATATGTACTAAAAGAGTTGTCTGCTACTTTTATGTATCATAGAATTATTGACTGTTATTTCAATCAATGCAAGATATAGAATTACTATTTGTAAAATATTTTATTGGTTAACAACAAGCTTTAAAAAATGGAAAGTTTTAACCGTTTTAACCATTTTAACGGTTTTGATAGAATCTGGCGTTAAGTTTTTGAGAAAAATAGATTTAATGGGTTTTCTAGATTTAATTGTTTTATCTCACATTAAACTCGTTAAAACCGTTAATTTTTTTTTTTGAAAAAAACGTATTTAACGACTGAAATTTTTTTGTTTCAAATTTTAATAGTTAGTGAATATAAAATTTATTTCCTTTTTATTTTTTGAATGTAAATTAATGCTCTAATAAAAATATGAAACAAATTCATGATATAATAGTTTAGTATAATTTAAGATTTTTAACTTTTAAATACTTAATTAATGTTATAATTATTATTTTTACTTAATTTAGTTAATTATTAAGCATTAATGATATGAAAATGCATTTTTTAGTCTTTTAAATATGAATTAGTAGGTAAAAAGTGATTGACCATTTTTTTTAATTTAACGGTCATGTAAAACCATTAAAATCGATAACCGTTAATTGATCACCTCACCGTTAAGAGCCGTTAAATATTTTTTAAAAGCTTAGTTAACAGAGATAAACAATTGCCACACTTTAGGTACTGGCCAAATTGAACTTATAAACTGAGACCGAGAGTTGAGTGCCAAATCAACAAGAAAAGGGAAGTATATATAGTATCTCTCACAAAAGTAAACCCATAAATAGAAGGTTAAATGATAGAAGTTTTACCTTGTGGCCTCTAGTGAGCTTTCTTTTGGCCTCAAGTTTGGCACGTAGCTGTCGTCTTCGAAGAATTCCGTTATACCGCTTTGGATTTACATATATCAGTTCTTCATCAGAAGGCTGTTGAGGTAGTGGGACCCGAGGACTCACAAATCCAGAAATATTAGAGTTTATCTGTTATAATAGTGAGTAGTAATATCCTGTCAAACTCATATCTTCACTTTTTTAAGTTTCAGCTTAAGCAGGTAAGGCAATGGACTAAATATTTTATCACTATTTTCATTACTCAAGATATTAACCAAGAAAGAATTAACCATGAAAAACAAATATTAGACAGGAAGCCTTGGAGGTTATTCTCACTTCTCTATCCTATCATTGTATGTGCTGGGATAAGTTTGTCCTTTTTTCCATTTAAGAGAAATATGAAGCAGGAAAGCCTACACGGATCCACAAAAGATAATATAAGGGCTTGAGTGAATCTGGTCTTTAATCCCTAAAGAAATGAACATCTTTAATCTGTAAAATTGCATGATGTACATACCATGGCATCTGATCGAAATGAATGGAACATTCCCCCAGAGTATGATTCAGCATAAGTATATGGTATTGGTATAGAAACCTAAAAATTTTTGTCGAGAAATGAACAATCTAGAAGATAGCAAATCATCAAAATTGATTTTTCACATTCAAAAATGGGGTTTAAAGAAACATAGTCAACTAAGAGTCTATTATGCATTGACAATATATAATATGCCCTAAAATTACTTATTTTTACGGGTGATTACTGCTTTGAACAAATTCAATTATATTTGCTATAATGTACAAAAGGTGGGTTAAAACAATGGCCCAAAACATCACAGGGAAAGTAAAAGTCATGATTACAAAAAATGGTGCAACCATATATATGAAAATAACAAGATGTTAGTGGCGGAGACATGTTCATCGGGGGAGGGGCAAATGCCCCACCCTAGTTGATGAAATTTTGAAAATACACTTCTATTTCTATATATTTTTCAGAAAAAAGGTAAAAATATATCTAAAGTTAAAAATAATTATGAAATTATGCATCACCTTAGAATTTTTCCCTACCCTATTTGTTATATTGTGAAGTTAAATATCATTTTGGGTTAAAGGCCATATTTCTTTTTGTCCCCTTGTATATGATTTGGAGTAGCCTAGTAAAAAGGGAGGAAAGGAGGTGGCGTGGAGCAGTGCAAAAAAAAAAAAAGAAGCAAACACAAAGAGAGAGAAAAAAAGGAGTTGCTCTTGGTATAAGGGTTTGTGTTCATCTCATTGGATTTTTTGTTCTCTTGTTCAAATCCACTCAAATTAGAAAGGAGAGAGTGTGTGTGAGAGAGAGAAAAACTTAATAGCTTGATAATTTTTTTGTATTGTAAGACAATCTCTATATAGTGAAATTTGCACCGATCGCTCTCATGGTTTTTTTTCTTTCGAGTTTCCACGTAAAAATCTCATCTCTTTATTTTTGTGCTTGATTGTTATTGTGCTTGCTTTGGTTCTCAAATTTGTTTCTGGTTTTCTCGAGATTCAATTTGTATGCGGGATTGTCCTCTTTAGAAGTGTTATTGTTCTATTTAGAGTTTCTTAGTTTTTGCGCCCTAACAAGTATGCATTGGTGTATATCCAACACGTGTTCGACGAAATAACTCCTCATTGCTTCCGCTGCCCTCACTCGCCAACAATTAGTATCAGAGCACGTTCGTGTTAAGCATAGGAGTTTTGAAGCTTAGATTGGTATAATTTGAGTTTTGAAGCTTAGATTTGTCTAATTTGAGTTTTGTTATTGGTGATTTACACATGTGGTGACAAAATAAAGAATATTATGGAATTTGAAAAGTTGAATGGTAATAATTTGACAATTTAAAAAAATATTAATGGAGAACTACTTAGTGGTAAGAGAGATAGATTAGTCATTGATTGGCAAAACGACACAACTTATGAATATGGAGGATCATGAATGAGATGTGCTTGACCAAAAGTGCTCGACGGCTAAAAAGGTCATGTATCTCACCATCAATCTTGTTTGATGTCTATCAATACAACACCGCTCATGAGCTTTGGACTACATTTGAGCAATCAGATGAGCAACATTCGGATGCAAACAAGATGCATGCTATGAAAATATTATTTCTCTTGAAGATGAAGGATGGCATATCAATGAGAACGCATGTGAGCGAGTTCAACTCAATTGCGGCTCAGTTGAAATTTTTGAAGGTAAATCTTAATGAAGAGGTTTTATGTTTACTACTTTTGATAGATTCTTTACCTGCCAACACATGAAGAGGTTTTACCTACCGTTGGGATACTCTTGTTGCAATGCCAACACATGAAGAGGTTTTACCTACTAGTTGGGATACTCTTGTGACTCTTGAAGGTAAACTTGATACTAGTTGGGCTTTACCTACTAGTTGGGAGTTTAACATTATGGGCAACGAGTTTAAGTTGAGTGATGTTATTGCTTCATTGTTAAATACGAAAACTAGAAAGATTAGTAGGTAAATTATTCACATAAAAAGAGTACATCTCATAGCAAAGGAAGATAAAAAATCTAGAGGTTAGAAATTTTTCTGTTGGCATTGCAAGACTGAAAGACACATGAAAAAAAATTGTTCGCTCTTAAAAGGTAAGCAAAAGGATAAGAAGCATGATGATGAAGCAAGTATAATTTTCGTTGAACTTGGAGATTCGATGACCCTAAGTGTGAATTATTCTGAGAATTCAAACATAGATGTTTGGGTGTTGGACTTGAGTGCCTTATTCCATATATGCTCGGATCATTCTTATTTTGCCAACTACAAGGAAGTAGATGATGGAAATGTCTATCTTGGTGATAGTCGGCCATGTAAAATTTTGAAGTTGACAATGTTGAGTTTGAACAAGCTAACAAAAGGCGATGTAAGTTGAGTAATGTGAGGTATGCATCCGAAATCACTAAGAATTTAATCTCAGTAGGCCAATTTTATAATGGAGGATTTGTTGTGACTTTTGGTGAGGGATCATGAAAAGTATCAAAATGTTACATGACATTGATGAAAGGATAAAAAGATGGGAGCTTGTACACTCTTCATGGAGCGTCTCAAAAGGGTGTTGTGGCTATGACAAGTGAGCATGGACTATGCTAACGTGGCACAACCGGCTTTATAATCTAAGTGAAAGAGGTATGAAAGTGTTACAAAGTGAAAATTTAATTCCTTTTTTTAATTGTTCATCTCTTGAATTTTATGTTCATTATGTAATGGAAAAACAAAAGAAAGTGAATTTTAAGAGTAATGAATCTCAAAGAAAAGTGAAACCATTGGAATTAGTATATTCCGATGTGTGTGGTCCATTTAATGTGAAGTCTTTTATGATGCTTATTATTTTGTTACTTTCCTAAATGATTTTTCTAGAAAATATTAGATTTATCCCTTAGCCTCAGAAGATTAAGTTTTTGAAACTTTTAAGAAGTTTAATTCTCATGTTGAAAATGAGATTGAAAAATCCATTAAATATTTACAAACAGATAATGGAGGTGAATTTTGCTCTAATAAATTTAATGATTTTTGTGTGAGAAATGACATTCGGAGAGTGAAGACGGTCCCATATACACCGCAAAAAAATAGAGTCATTGAAAGGATGAACCATACTATTGTGGAGCGGATTAAAAGTATATTGTCTCACTCAGGTCTTCCAAAATCATTTTGGGCCGAAGCGGCCAACACCACGATTTATCTAAACAACTGATCACCTAATGTGGCATTGGATGGTGGCATATCGGAAGTCGTATGGAATGGTAAGAAGATATCTTATGACCATTTACGAATTTTTGGATATGAAGTTTATGTGAAAATTCTAAATGTCAAAAGAGATAAGCTTGATATCAAGTCACAAAGGTGTGTATTCATTGGTTATGGTGGTGATGATTTGGGTTATAAGGTTTGGGATTCTATTGAAAGGAAGACAATTAGAAGCCGAGGTGTCATATTTTGTGAAGATATGATGTTTATGAAAAATCATTAGAAAGAGTAAAATGAAGGAAAACATGTGGAGGAACATATTGATGCTAGTGTTGCACCTAAGATTGTGGCATATCCTCAAAGAAATGATGATGATTATGAGGATGAGAGTGAAACGATGAAAATACATGAGAATGAAGGCGTTAGCAAAGATGAACATACGAATACCTCCGTATAAGAGTTGAGGAGATCATCTCAAGTTTCTAGGCCTACACAAAAGTACTCACCTTCTCTATTTTATGCTTTGTTCACGGATGCGGGTGAACCTGAGTCATTTCAATAAGCTATTGATTGTTTGGAAAATGTCAAGTGGTTAGAAGCAATGAAGGATCAAATGAGCTCGTTGCATAAGCTATTGATTGTTTGGAAAAGGCCAAGTGGCTAAAAGCAATGAAGGATCAAATGAGCTCGTTGCATCAAAATGAAACTTAAGAGTTGGTGGAACTTCATAAGGGAAAGAAAGCATCAAGAAATAGACGGGTGTTTGCAGGGGTGAATGTAGTCTACATCCCGAATTTTGTTAATATGACTCCCTTGGATCAAATTTCTGACCCCTTTGAATTATCTGATTATTTTTCATTGAGAAAAAAAATTAATATCGTGAATAATGAAAGAATTATACAAAAATTCTAAAATATGAAGCTAAGTAGAGAAAAATTTTCTTTTCGCTATGATTATTTATTATTTTGACTTTTTTTATTATTATTTTTTAATATATAAAAGATATTATTTTAATATTTTTATTTCATATCCGATTAGTTAATGGATTTAAATCCGATAAATTATTGAATCCGATTATTGACCCCCCCGACCAAAATCATGTATCCGTCCCTGGGTGTTTGTGTTGAAGAATGAGGCTGATGGTTCAAAACAGCATAAGGCAATGTTAGTAGTGAAAGGTTATGGATAAAAATATGGTGTTGACTTTAATGTGATTTTCTCTCATGTTGTGAAGCATAGTTTAATAAGAGTTGTTTTGTCTTTAGTGGCTAATTTAGGTTTGGAGCTTGTGCAACTTGATATTAAGACAACTTTCTTACATGGTGACTTGGATGAGGAAATTTACATGTCATAACCGGAATGTTTTGTTGATGAATCAAATATCAATCTTGTGTGTAGATTGAAGAAATGATTGTATGGTTTGAAACAAGTCTTTCGACAATGGTATAGAAAATTTGATATTTTTATACAAGATGAGGGCTACAAGAGAAGCGACTTTGATCATTAAAGTTAATATGAAAGGCAATATAAGTAAGACTTTTATTTTGTTATTGCTTTATGTAGATGATATATTAATAGCAAACAATGATTATGAAGAGATTGAGTCTCTTAAGCTTGACATATCTTAGAGGTTTGCCACTAAAGATTTTGGTGAAGCTAAGAAGATATTGGATATGTGGATTCATAAGGATAAGGAGAGAGGTAAGCTTTGGTTAAGTCAAACGGAGTATGTTGATAAGGTCCTTAAAATGTTTGAATGAGAGATTACAAACCAACGACTACACCTTTAGTTGGATATTTTAAATTGTCTAAAGAGAATTATCTAAAAAATGATGAAGAGAGATCAAGGATGGAAAATGTTACTCGTCGGTCGTTGGTAGTTTGATATATGTTATGGTATGCACAAGGCTGGACATTGCACATGCGGTGAGAGTTGTCTCTCGATGTATGTCTAACCCGGGATGAGAGCATTGGCAAGCGATGAAGTGGATACTTCGATATTTGAAAGGTACACGTAGCTTGCAATTATGTTTTGGAGGATCTAATTTGACAATTGAAGGGTATGTTGACACCGATTAGGCGGGTTGTGGTGAGACAAGAAAGTCCATGACGGGTTATGTTTTTACTCTTGGTGGTGGAGCCATTAGTTGGATGTCTCGACTATAAGACATTTGTCATGCACCGAATCAAAGTACGTTGTATTGACCGAAGCGGTCAAAGAAATGCTTTGGTTGAAAGATTTGCTTGAACAATTTGAATTGAAGCAAAGTGAGTATGTGGTGCATTGATAATCAAGGTGTCATACATCTTGCGAAGAATGCGGCGTATCACTCAAGAACAAAGCACATAGATGTGCGATACCACTTCATTCGTGATGTGATAGAGCATGACAATTGATTGTGAAGAAGGTTTACACGAAGAAGAATGTTGTCGATATGTTCACGAAGGTGGTGCCTCCAGACAAGATAATATTTTGTAGGAGACAATTCAGGTTGGTTGAGTAATTCGGGTGTTGGAGCGCGGTGCATGGTTGTAGAGTCAAATGATAGATTTGTTTTAAAGTGTGAGATTGTTATATTGTGAAGTTAAATATTATTTTGGGAAAAGGCTCATATTTCCTTTTGTCCCCTTCTTTTTGTCCTCTTCTTTTTGTCCCCTTGTGTGTGGCTTGGAGCAGCCAAGTAAAAAGGGAGGAAAGGAGGTGGTGTGGAGCAGTGCAAAATGAAGAAAAAGAAGCAAACAGAAAGAGAGGAGAAAAGAGGAGCTGCTCTTGGTATTAGAGTTTGTGTTCATCTCTTTAGATTTTCTTGTTTTTTCTTGTTCTCTTGTTCAAATCCACTCAAATTAGCAAGGAGAGAATGTGTGTGAGAGAGAAGAAGCTTAATAGTTTGATAATTTTCTTATATTGTAAGATAATTTTCATATAGTAAAAATTTACACCGGTCGCTTTTGTGGTTTTTCCCTTTCGAGTTTTCACGTAAAAATCCTGTCTCTTTATTTTTTGTGCTTGATTAGTATTGTGGTTGCTTTGGTTCTTAAGTTTGTTTCTGATTTTCTCGGTATTTAATTTGTATGCGGGATTGTCCTCTTTAGAACTGTTATTGTTTTGTTTAAAGCTTCCCGATTTTTATGTCTTGACATGTGTGCATTTGTGTATGCCCAATACATATTCGACGAAATAACTCCTTATTGCTTCTGCTGCCCCCACTCGCCAACACTATTGTATATTTGTATTCTCTGGCTCTTCCTGTGTATCGTAGAGGGATTTTAACTCTTTGATCTTTTTACGATGTCTATATTGGTGAATGGTGAGGAATAATTTCCCTAAAACTTACAGAAGGTTGGCAGAAGTCAATGCTTGTTTGGGAAAAAAGAGCTCCTGTGATCACACAGAATGTGTAGGCTTTGACTGGGGATCAAGCTTTGCAAAGTAGTTGCTATTTTCATCACCTGATTTAAACCACAGCATGAAGATAATTGAATGAATTGGACATATTTAATACAAAATTTAGCAATGGTACTATATTATACCATAGGGATATCAAATAACAAAAGCATCATCTTTTATAAGTTTTCTGTTGTCCTATTGTATATATATGAAATCAGTATCATGAATAATTCATCAAATCTCGCTAAAATAATTAACAGGCATTGAGCCATTGTTGTACCATTTAACCCTGACAGTGTTTGAAACAAAAATAAAATTTTACTACCATCTAATGGGTGAAATTTATTGAGTAAATATGAGAGTCTAAAGCAATGGGTGAAATATGTTATTATCTCAAAATAAATATCAAGGGCAAAACTCATAATTGTAGTAATAATAGTGCCAGAAAGCAGTACCTGATTGTCTTGAGGTGCACCTTTCATGAAAATTAGAATCACTCAATTTCATATCATAATGAGAATGGCTAGATACAGTATCAACCTCAGTTACTCTGTTACTGTTTCCCATTCCACTATTGAGGGTCTTTCCTTGAGACAGACCAGAAATCAGAGGCAAGCCACCATTCCGCCAGGACAAGCAACTTGTACCAGGATAGGAGTCCAGATTCAGCATGATTTTCATACTTGATGTACAGCTTATTCAGATTTATGCAAGGCTGGGAATGGAAGAAGATTATAAGTAGGGAAATTAAACAAGTATGAAATGAAAAACAAAAAAGGGATTATCTATTATATTCCTTTTTTTTTCAGAAAGAAGATGTCAGGACCTGAAATTTGAACGAATAAATGTCAAATGAATACTATAAAGCTGCCATACCTATTGTGCTCATCTAAATGAGCACACTGATGATATAAATCAAATAGAACGCTTGCAATTTGCCATCTAATTACTCGAGATACATGTTCCCAAATGAAGAAATTCGAAAAGTGATAACTGATATAAGCTTTTTTATAGATCAGAACGAGCTAATAAACAAAGAGAGCTACAGAAAGATACTTAAGATTCCAAGAACAGCCCATATTAGAGGATCCAGATAGAAGTCAAGGAAATAGAAGGGAAGAAAAAGGCCAGCTGTCACTTCAAAAAAAAAGAGTCTGATATTAGATGTTCTGATTCTCTCCTTTTTTGTCCTGCTTTTTTGCTCCATTTTCTTATTCTGAAGATGCTTTGTTCACTGACTTTATCTTTTCTTTTATTTCTCTTTAGTGAGAAATAGCCTACTAATTTTTCAAAAGAAAGTTGGTATTTAAGAAATTATTAAATGAAGATGAATTGAAAGCAAGATGACTCACTGATGTTAATTGGTACTCTGAAACTGGTTAAATTCTTGAGGTAATGAAGGGAGGGGAAAGGAACACAAATAGTATCTCTTTGTTTTCATCGACAAAGTTATTTCTTTCAAACAAATGTTTCATATTGTCATATTGCTACAACACTTAGAGAAAATATGCCTAATTGTCGTTAATTTTGATTTATACTGAAAGTTCGAAAAAGTAAGAAGTTATCTCAATTTGCACGAATTGATGCCTGTACTAGTACAACCCTATTTGATAGCAAAATAAGGTACAAATTAGAATATCTAGTAAAGAAAAGAGAGGTGAACCTTTTAGGGGAGCATGCCTCCTCGCTCTAAATCCTTTATTCTCTCCTCTCTCTCTTGTTGCATATTTGCATCTCAGTTAAGCAAAGTACCAAATATAAAGAGAAAAATCTCGCGCAATATTTAAAGAATAAAAAATGTTTAATCCCAGTATCCCACCTAATAGACCACGCCCGCCTCCCCCTCGCAGAAGAATCGTGCTTTTAAGAGATATTTTTATAGGATAAGTTGAAATTTTCTCTTCAGACCCTAAAAATACTCAAATAAAAATTATCTAATCTTCTACGGTAATATGTTGGCTTATATGTATAAATGTGTGTGTCCAGGTGTGTTAGAGATACGTGAAAAGCATCACATTTTTTTTACATATTTATTTTTAACGAATGCTGATCGCTGAGTACATGATTTATTAAAAAAAACATGTCTAATTAATTTTCCAACAAACTAGAAAGAAGAACTTGATCATATTTTTTTTGTATTTCGAGAAATATATCATGTATATGTGTCAAATGGATACATGACCTGCAACCTTCAATAAATTATCAAATCAATATTTTATGGAAACTTGTTAAAAGAAATTTATAAGCAGAGGCATATTCGGATGGTAAGATACCTGTTCTTCCTAACAAAATCCAAGATATAGAGTGAAATAAGAATTTCCCTGAAACACAATGAAAGAAAATGCATGCATGTTATGAATTAAAGTAATTACGTGAGTGAGTCTCATCCCATCTTAAAAAAAATTGTAATACTTGTAATATAGAAAATTGTATATTCTTATACAGCTCTACTACAGATGAATATTTGTTTATTTTCCTTTTAGTTCCCCCCTGCTAGGCTGCTATAACCCGCTGTATCAACTTCATGAGATGTTTCATTTTACTATCCACAAAAGTTACAACGTTTTAAAATTGTACAGGGTCAATTAATAGTGAAAGTTCTCTCAAGATTAAATAAGTGGGAATTATTGTGTGAGGAGATTCTTTACAGATTCTCCAAAAAGCTACGTCACAGTGGGGGCCCGCAGCGGATGTAAGGGATCTACTATAGACATGGATTTCTTGTGGAAGCACCCCTACTAACAATTGTGTATCGTTTTTCCTGTAGCACAGTACGTAGTATATACGGGTACGAGTTTTCATATGATCCAAATTTTTGTATTCCATAAGACTTTCATATGAAGAATTTAATGAAAATTATAAATTGAAATTTTTGAGATTTTAAAATATAATTTTTGATGTGTTTGCATATCGGGTGAAATATAAACGTTTTCACAATAATATATATATATATATATATATATATATATATATATGATACTATACATAGACGGATCGGTTCTTCATTTCAAAAGTTTAATAGTTTATCCAACCGTATAAAATGATTTTTGTATGAATATCTAGATGTACACTAAATTTTATATATTTATTTTATTTTTTAAGATAGTTAAAAAATCACTTGATTTTAGTTATTATGAGTCATTGTCAATCGAATATATATATATATATAGAGAGAGAGAGAGAGAGAGAGAGTAAAGATACCATGAGATTAAACTCACAGACTTCTTCCATGAGCTTAACTAAAAAAGTATATTAAATCATCTCCAAATTTAAATTTATCATTTTCATTAAATTATTTATATGAAAATTTTATTGGATGCAAAAATTTGGAGTGTTTTGAGCTTTTTAATTCACCGTTTTTAATTTTTTAAAATGATGGTAATGTATTGAATATATTATTATTATTTTTAGAGATGATTTAAAAAAAATAAAAATGATGACTTAAAAAACTCAAAACACTCCAAATTTTTGCATCCCATAAGATTTTCATATAAAGAATTTAATGAGCATGATAAATTAAAATTTGGAGATGATTAGATATGCTTTTTGAGTTAAACTTATGGAAGGCCTCTATGAGCTTAAGCTCACAGTATCTCTATTATATGTATCTCTATATATATATATATTTAATGGAAAATATAAATTAAAATTTTTGAGATTTTAAATTATATTTTTTGACGTTTTCATATGAGCTAAAATGCAAATGTTTTCACAACAGTCTCTCTCTCTCTCTCTCTCTCTCTATATATATATATATATAGGCTATGGTGCCTTGTAAAACACAAGAGTGTTGTGTGTTTTGCATTTTATTATTAATTTTAAGTAAAAAATAATCGATCCAAACCGCTCAATCTAATTTATATCAAAATCTATTAGTAAACCAAATTTTATATTTTTTGGAATTTATTTGCTATTTTTTTTTATAGGGGAAAACCATCATTTTTGGATGAACTAGAATTCTCAGATCGAGTCATTTTCTTCTCACCAGAAAAAATAGTAAAAAATTGAAAAAATATAAAATTTGTTTTCCTAATAGATTTTGATATGAAGATTAAATTGAACGGTTCAGATCGATCATTTCTGACTTGAAATGGAGAATAGAGCGCAAAACACACAATACTCTTGTGCTTTGCAAAACACCATAGTCACACACACACACACTCTCTCTCTATATATATATATATGAAAAGTAGTATAAAATTCAGAATTAAATAATTTATTGGACTTTCCATTTTAAGTTTCACATCATCCTGCTGATTAAATTTCAATTGTTTAATTAAGATTGTTTTGACAGTTTAATTTTTGATGGTGCATTGTAGAATTTACAGCGGGAATAAATTATCCACATCACCTGTAGAATTTACAGCGGGAATAAATTATCCACATCACCTTCACAATAAAAAAATGGAAATGAATAAAAATAAAAAGGTATAAATAGAGTGTCGAGAATAAATAGATTGAGTATAGGTCAAGAATTTTTTATCTGTTACGGGTCGGGTTACATTATTAATCGTTTAATTAGAGGTTGCAGAACCCGACCCGATAAACCGATAAACCCGTCCGGATCCGAATCCGACCCGACCTGATTTTTTAAGAATTTTTAAGAAAGTCAAACTGACTAGATCCGACCCGAACCCGACCTGACCCGACCCGACCCGAGATCAAATGACCTTCAATCCAATCGAAATCTATCAACGATCTGAAAAAACACAACATGTAAATTGACCCGACCCTGACCCGACCCAACCCGATTTCTTTCAGAAAATCAAACCCGACCCGAACCCGAACCCGAACCCGACCCGACCCCCCCGATTACCACCTCTACGTTTAATGTTTGTTTATAATACCATTGAACAAATAAATGTTGTGTTCATTCTCGTTAGAAAGTCGCTTACATTACTATCTGATAAATTCCAATCTATTCAGTTTTTCGAGTTTATGTAATTTAAAAAATATAATCCCAACCAAAGCACAAAAACAAAATAAGATATATAAAATTTTCAAACCGAACAAAAAAGCTGAATGGAATTTTAAAAAATTTAGTGAAATTTGTTGAAATCGTATTAAATTGATACACAATCCTAATTATATTTGAGCGCTTTTTAAGGATTCAAATGAGTTTTATTTTACTTCTTCACTCTTCCAAAATGATCAAGTTTTTAAAATAGTATTAAATCTCAATTATTGAGAAGGACAAAATAAATAATGCCCAAGTTTTTAAAATCTTCAACAAAATACTCTCCTCCAAAATTATTAACAAAATATCCTTGTGGTGACCAAACACAAACATTTTTTCCTTCCATTCTCTTTGCTTGCAACCATTTCAATATTTACTAATAATCGGAAAATTATTTACATGTTGATATAACTAATATCACTATAAAACCATACTTCAAAAATATTATATGCACTAATACTAATTTTATGTGTACTATTTTTTCACTAAATGAAAAATGATCTTCATAATAATCTGGAATATGTATTTTAAAATTGCATCATATTTCAAATAATAAAGAAGTAATTTTCAGTTTAATTTTTGTCTGATTGCGATGATTCAACTGACTATTATGAAAAAAATACATATTAAACTATAGATATATAAATATATGATATATTCGCCACCTATCAAACTTTTCCAATTTATGATTTCATTTTGTAGTGACATTATATTCTTTTATTTCGTTGGCATATAATATTTGTAGGCTATATACTTCACCATATAAGAATAACTTGCTATCCGACAAACATGTGGGGTTAATTTTTTTTTTATGTCTGACATTGTTTAAAATCCAAAAATTAAAGTCACAATATTCAACTTTAATAAGAAATTGGAGATCGGATTTTATTTTATACTCACTGCAATTTCACATTTTAGATTTTATCTTATTAAATTTTGCGTGATGAGTTTTTCTCATTATATATGAAGTATATATAAATAAATAATTATAAATATAAAGACCATTTTTCATAAAGCAAGAGGTTAGTGAACAACATATTAATATGTGCGCGTATATTATTTCTTGAAATTGAATTAGAGGATCATATTATATAAACATGTAAATAATTTTCAGATTATTGTAGAAAATTTAATCGATAAATATTGAAATGGTTGGAAGTAAAGAGAAGGGAGGGAAAAGGAAGTAAAATATTGTCCGCGTGTGGTTCCCACAGGAATATTTTATTAATAAATTTAGAAGAAAGATATTTTGTTTGATGATTAATAGTTGTGTTTTTATATTGTAAGATATAACTTTTTTGTCAAATGAAAATCATGAAATTCACAAAACCCGACCGCTAAAATAAGGTAGAATTTGGGCGGTTTTAAGTTATAATAGTTGATTATAAAAAACCAATATATACACTCTATTTGCTCTGAACTTTTTCCAAAGAAATTCCTCTATTCCATTAAATAAAACTTCCTGCTGACGGAGAGATGGAATAAATGATTGATATTTTCCAAATGATAAAATCAGCTCAAGAACGTGAATTAGATTAGTGATTAAGAGCTTTATTTTCGTAAAGTTAAAGCGGAGTAAAAATTAAATTAATTTAAAATATTGTTTGGTTATAGTAAAGTAAATAAATAAAATAATTTATGTAAAAAGTATTTTGAAAAAGCAAATTTGTTTTAACTTTAAAGCATGTTTTAACTTTACTCCATCTTAAATTACTTATATCTTTTATTTGAAAGCGCTTTAAATAAAGTGGGCATTTGCCTACCTGCCTCAAAAAGAAGAAGCTCATTTTGTGAATTTTTATTTTTCAGATTTGCATTTTTTTTCTCCGTTAGTGGAACACAACTGAAGTTGAACAAACTATTTCACATTTTTTTATTCTATTGTTTTTTTAATACAGAATTGTTTTATGTATGCACAAAACGCAACCATTTTAGATGGAAACAAGCTGTGAAATGGTCACCAATCAAAGTTCTAAAAGTTTGAGCCCATTTTTATGTAAAAAAAAAAAGTAAACACAGAAATTTTCAAAAAAAAAAGTGAAGTCAGAAAGAAAGGGACGGAAAAAAGAAAATAAGAAAATTTCAATCTAAAGCTTCGCACCCACAGATCACTCACTAACTTCACTAATCTAATTTCCATCGCCTAGCTGCTAGATTGGGCAAAATATACATTAATCACCATAACTAGATGAATATTCTTTAAGTAAAATTTTTAGATCTTTTTGTGTTGCCTTATTATTACTGAATACCAGTTCATACTTCCGCTGTCTGCTATTATTTTTTTGTTGTTGATTTACAAAGAGAAAAAGAATGAAAGAAAGACCACTTTTCAAGCTTCCAATCTAGTGGCTATTTTTTTAATTTAAAACCTTTGTTTTCTTTTTGTTTCTTTCATTTATTGGGTGCCTTCAAATTAATAACCATTTTCTATTCAAACATTTTTTATGTATATTGGCCAGAAGTATATTGGAGAGCACGAATTGAGTACCGTGCCTCCTATCTTAAAAAAAAAAAAAAAAAAAAAGATGGAAGAGGGGGACAAAATTATCATCCTAAATCCTATTGGTACTTACAGGGAATCTGAACCCTGGCATAGCGTAACGGGCTTCATTTAATTATTGTTCAACAATAGAAAAGTGCAAATTAGGACTCATAATTTGTATCCTAATAATCTATTACGCTACTTAGCAATTGAAAAGTCATTACAACTTAACTCCTCAAGCACTCATTCTCATGATAACAGAATGACAATTTGAAGTATTCATTTTGATATGTGACAGCTAACCAGGCCTAAAGCATGCTTAGTATGAACAGTTTTTGGATCCTCTATACCTTTTGGAGGAACTTTCGATTTATGTCAGCCATTGCTGAAAAAACAGTACTGGCATGTTTTTTCCTGATTTGATCTAAGAACTTCAAAATTTCAATAATTAACCTAATTGAATGTAGAGAGATAAAGTGGAAGATTGGAGTATGTAGAAGAACAAAGTACAGGAGGCACCGTGAACTAAAACTAGCTAAAACTAAATTTGAAACAAATATATATATTCCCCTTTCTGCCCTATTTACCTTTTTGTATGGTAATAAATAGAAACTCAACAATGTAGGGTCGAAATGTTACTCATATAGTAATAGTAGTGGTTGGTGGTTCAATCATGCATCAAACATTAAATATACTATGGTACAATAAACAAATAAATGCTTAATTCACAGGTAGTTAAACAACCAGGATGTAGATCTATCTATAAAAACAACCTGAGTAATTTGAAATTCTCGCTCGTCTGATAATGTGGCAGAACAAAAGACAGATTTTCCCGTCTTTTCTTTAAATAATGTATGGAGTATGACAGTGTCAACCCTGATATACAATTTTCTAATTTTTTTTCTCTGATTTTAAAACTGAATCTCACGGTGTTATATGTAGTAATAAGGAATTTTTCAGTACTTCATTGAGCAATAAGAAAATTTTGTCAGTACTGCATGCGTTATATGTATTTAGTAATAAGGAACTTTTCAGTACTCCATTGAGCAATAAACAATTTTTTGAGTACTGCATTGAGCAATAAGCAATTGTTGAAGATTGTCACAGAAGATCTATTAGAATAAAAAAAGAAGGTGGCAACAATCTACAAATACCTGAAATAGTTGTTCTGATATGGTGCGCAAGCTAGAGAATTATAGATAATATTTGTTGCTTGTTTTATTAATAGAAATATAGAAAGATATCTAAGAGAATAATTATCACACTCCAAAATAGTTAATCGGAATTAGGATGACAACCCCGCCACGTACGCACGACAAGACATGTGTACAGAAAGCTATACGAAGTAAATAAATAAATCACACAGAATAAATAAAATAATAATAAATATAAATACATGACAATACATTCCATAATAATAAATAAATACAACGCCTGTATCAACGGGGGCTGCCTCCATCGGAATGGGCAATAAATCTCTCAAATAAATCCCAAAAGAAAGACCAAAAACCCGAAACCTGAGGAGTCCTAACCAAAACTACCCTGCTCACAAGCTGATGCGATGAAACACATCTGTTATCACGCAGGACTGTCGCTAGCACTCTCCCCAAGATAAGTCTCGTACCTGTAATACCTGGATCCCACAACCACCGTAGAAACGTGAGTAATTTAAAAATTACTCAGTACGGATTTAGATCCAGCCTTAAGATTTGATCTTCTTTCCTAGACTAGACCCAAATATCGTTACTAGTGTTTTAATGTAATATAATAATCATATATGAATATAATAATATTTGTATGCATAATTTGAGAAAAGTACCTACATGTTGAGACATAAGATGACAAGGAAACTCAAAATAGAAAATATGTGGAATAATAATCATATATATAATATATGATACGAGAACCAATCACCCGAAATAAATACCCAGTTTGCAAATTGCCAGATCTATCCCAAGCGGGCACTACCAGCGTCCCACCTTTCGATCTTGGGTCTTGCCTAAGCGGGCGCAACCAGCGACCCAACTTACGAACTTAGGACTTTATGTTTATGCGGCACCAATACCGCATAAACGAACAATTTGGGCTCCCGAGGCGATAACGCTCTAGGAGAGTGAACGTGCAAGGGCACGTACTCTGGTATGCTAAATCTGGTAACTCATCTCATAAAAATAAAAGCAAATGGATATAGTATGACTTCAGTTGCCATATCGCCAAAATGAATTAACTATCCATAAATCACAAAATGAAATATAATAACAAATGAGAGCCTTCTCTGTACAAATCAGGGGCCAGAGGACCGCTCCCGACTTTCTCTGTACCAACCAGGGGTCAAAGGAGAAAGCCTTTTTGGACATACCGAGATCTCCAACATGCCGGCTAAATAAATAATATAATAACCCAAAATAGGCTCCAAACTCGAATATGGCCGCCCACACTAAATACTGAAATCCATAGATCCTACGGGCATATGGGTCACCGTACGTAACCGCAACGGTCTAGTTATACAAGGCAACCTCAGACTGAGATCACCCGGCCCATCTCTTAACACTCTCATGCATTTAATGCATAATTAACTACCTAACTTAATTAATAATTAGTGATAGTGATAATATTATCCTAATATTTATAAGCTACAACTTAATTATTTAATTCTATCTAATCCTATCTCGGGACTATTTCCCGAGTCCTACTCCTATTCTGTCTACATATAATATGACATGATATGACATGCGAATACGGGTAGGCCCCAAAAATACTGGTCAATTTACCGGATGCACATGACAATTCAAATTTGGTCCAAAAATAACATAGTTCAGATTTATTTTATAAATATTTTTATTTTCGGTTTGGATTCCTAATTTAGAAGAAAGAAAATTAAATCTCAGAAACCCGTACCTGAGAATGCTGATGAGGATCACGGAGTCGCTCTACTTTGGAGAGAAACAATCAAATAAGAAAACAACACACAGGGCAACCAAAGAGATAACCAAGCATATAACAAAACTAATCAAAGCCAATAATATAGTAAATCACAAGGATAAGAGTCACAGACACAAATACAGACAACAACCCAGCAAAGCAATATCAATCAGAACAAGCTCAGGGCTGTACCAGCAATTGGTACAACCAACAATAAATAACGCACAAGAATATAGGAGATCAGCACAGGCAGCAAACAACCCAGGGCCAGTTAGAGTATCAATTCAGATTACCAAAAACCAGACAAAACAGATCCAGGGGCCACATCGCAAGAAAAATTAGGGCAACATAAGGGGCATATATCAGTACATGGGGAACCAAGCTAGGGAATAACACAATCAAAGTAGCAACCTTCAACAAGCATCAAAATGCCAGAACCCAGCAAATAAACCCAAAAATTAGCAAAGCCAGCACTATAAATCCCCTAAGTAATACCAGCATACCACAACCCATAAACCACAGTATTACCCTAAGTACCAGAGTTAGAAAGGCAGCAATTAATAGAGGTGTTACCAGCAACTCAGAGAGCACAAAGAAAGACAACAGGGGCAGAAACCAAGCAAGCAACAACACTAGTATGGGCCAAAACCCGGACCACACCAGATTGCTGACAGATCACAGGCATCAGGGGATACCTACATAATAAGAAAATAAATCTGAAATACAATCGCAACAACAACAAATGCACAAGGGACAACAATGTACCAGTAAGAAATCAGAGGCAACAGAGGCAAGATAAGGGGTCGGTTTTGACTGAGACTACTTCTTTCTCTCCGAGAGCTCCAGCCAATCCCCTCCCTTTCCAACAAATCCAGAGAGTTGGAGTGTAATACTATCCTTCTCGAATTTTTAGGGCTGGATCTCAGTGCATGAGAAATTTTCGAAACTAGGGAGGGGACGAAGCTTTGGAGTGTCTCTTTATAGGGGAAAGGGAAATGGGGGTTCGGTGGCTGTACCAAGAGTGAGTGAGAGGTAGAGGAACGCAATGGTCAATAGGGGTGACAGACAGCGGGGAAAAGGGGCGACAAGACAATAGGTCTAGGGACAGTGAGAGAGCAGGTAGCGAGGTAGCGAGGAGAGGGAGAGGGTCAAAGATCATCGATCTCTCGTAAGAGAGATACAGAGAGGGGAGTAAAGGGGTGGGGTCTCGAATGAGACAGGGAGAGAGGTGAGGGTTGACAGAAATGAAAGAAAGGGGACAAAGAGGAGTGGGAGAGTGAGAGAGAGCATTAAATATCATTAATTGAGGAGAGAGGGAAGAAGAGAGAGGAAGAGAGAGATATGAGTTTTTCTGTGGCGGATGGATGTGGCTGTTGGTGTGGCGGTTTAATTTAAATGAAATGTCAAATTCATTGTAAAAGAAATTATTGTCTATTAGAGTGTGGTTAGTTGAATTTCCTTAACTGTTTGGGAATTTACGTTCTGATAAAAAAACAATTTTAATTAATCATTGTTATCGTTTAACTAATTTTCACGGTTTAACAATAATTGTACCCAGATCTTGGTGTTCTTTATAAAGAGACGAGTATTACTCTGAAAATGTAATAGAATATGATTAATGAAATAAAGCTGAGGAAAAAGGGTTGGGAGGGATTTTTGTGTTCTTTGTGAATGTTTATTTGTAACATGGTATGGTTAGGGCACCCTCTTTATTTTCTGGTTTAGATGTCTCGAGTTTTGTATGCCAAACTTGCATCAAAGCAAAAAGTCACCATGTACCTTATCAGATCAGTAATAATAAAAACAAAATTCCATTTGATTTAATCCATTCTAATGTTTGGGGACCATCCCCGATAAACTCGATTTATGGGTACAGATGGTTTGTTTTGTTCATTGATGATTGCATAAGAATGACGTGGGTGTACTTACTGAAAAAAAAGAATGAAGTAGCCGAGGTATTTAAGAGTTTTTATACCATGATACAAAATCAATTTGACAAAGGAATTAAAGTTTTTAGGAGTCATAATAAAGGTGAGTTAGTGAATCAAACACTGAGAAAATTTTTTATTAACAAAGAGATAATTCATGAAACCACCTGTGTTGGTATGCCACAACAAAACGAGGTAGCTGAGAGGAAAAATAGACATATTCTAGAAACTGCGAGGTCCTTACTCTTTGAATATAGGGTGCCACGATATTTTTGGGATTGTGCTATTATTATGGCTGTCTATATGATTAATCATTTGCCAACTAAAGTCAATGACTTTTATACTCCATTAAACACACTTGACAAATTTGTCTCAATAGCCTCTATTTTAAATTTACCTCCAAAGATATTTGATTGTGTTATCTATGTCCATGTTTAAAAACAGCACAGAACAAAGATCAAACCTAATGCAAAAAATTATGTATTGTTGTGAGTGTGATTAAATAAGAAATGCTACAATGGATGTGATATTTATTGTGAATGAACTCTATTTCAACACATATTCTTCTGAGGGGGAGAATGAAAGAGACGATGAGAATGAATATATGTGGTTAAATGAAACTAATTTTTCTGAGATACATTCAAGTACAAGCCCAGTTGAATTATCTATCCACCAAAATCAGACTTAGCACACCCACAATACTCTCACGACAAAGGTAATAAGTCAAGTAGTAAACCCAACTAAGGTTCGGGCCCACCAATCTCGATCCAGAGCCAAAATTGGTGAGTGCGTCAGAGCATGAAGAGATACACGGGCCAGAAGTTGATCAAACTAGAACAAGTGATTTGCAGAAGAGATCAAATGAGAAGGATTTGGATATCTACATCTGAAGGAATGATACAAATAGACCCGATACCATCTGAACCAATGTCTCCTGAGGATCATCTAACGGTAAGTATCTCTAACTATATCTTACCTCCAAGAACTAATAGAGGAAAATCACCAAAACAATATGTTCCAGAAGATGGAACAAGTGAAATAATAAAATATCCAATTACAAATTATGTTAGCACTAATAAGTTATCAGAACCATTAAAAGGTTTTAGTGAATCTATTTTGTCCTTAGAAGTACCAAAAAATATTGAGGAAGCTCTAAGGGATCCAAAGTAGGTTCATACAATGGACGTAGAGATGGAAGCACTAAATAAAAAATAACACGTGGTCATTAGTAGAATTACCAAAAGGAAAGAAATAAGTAGGGTGTAAGTCGGTATACACAATTAAGTTTGGTGCTAATGGTAAAATTGAGAGATACAAGGCAAGATTAGTTGCAAAGGGATTTATTCAAACCTGCGGTATAGATTTTAAGGAAATTTTTTCTCCAGTTGCTAAACTAAATATTGTTCGAGTTTTGTTATCTCTTGCGGCAAATTTAGACTGACCCTTACATCAATTTGATGTAAAAAATACATTTCTGCACGGTGACTTGAAGGAAGAGATTTACATGGAACCTCCTCCGGGATACACACAATCGGGTACCACACAACTAGTATGTTGATTGCATAAGGTATTATATGGGCTTAAGCAGTCACCTCGAGCTTGGTTTGGTCGATTTTGTAATACTATGAAAAGTTATGAGATTTTGAACAGAGTGATTATGATCATACTTTATTTTTTAAGAAATAACAAGGAAAACTAATTGTTTTGATCATATATGTTGATGATATGATTATTACAGGTGATGATAGAGATGAAATTAGAAGGCTTGAGGAAAGACTATCAAAGGAGTTTGAGATGAAAAGCTTGGGTGGACTCAAGTATTTTTTAGGAATTGAAGTTAGCAGGTCAAAAGAAGGTATTGTTCTATATCAAAGAAGATATATTTTAGACCTACTAGTTGAAGTTGGAATGCTTAATTGTAAATCGGTAGATATGCTAGTTGTTCAAAACATCAAATTGGGAGAATACCCTGACCAAATGCCCACTAATAAAGAAAGGTACCAAAGGTTAGTAGGAAAATTGATTTATTTATCACATACGAGACCTAACATAGCCTATACAGTGAGTTTAGTTAGTCAATTCATGCATAATTTAAGTGCAGAGCACATGAAGGCTGTCATGAGAATAATTAGGTACTTGAAGGGAGCACCTGGAAGAGGGATTCAATTCAGAAAAAAATAGGCACCTAGACGTGATGGGATATACAGATGTAGATTGGGCTAGAAGTATCACTGATCGGAGATCCACGACCGGTTATTTTACCTATGTAGGAGGTAGTCTCGTTACTTCGAGAAGCAAGAAATAGAAGAGTGTTGCTCCTTCTAGTGCTGTGTCAGAATTGAGAGGTGTAATCAAGGGTATTTGTGAATTAATTTGGCTTCAGAAGATGATGACTGAACTTAGGTTTCCTCAAACAAAAGCGATGGACTTATTCTGTGACAACAAGGCTGCCATCGATATCTCGCACAACCCGGTTCAACATGATCAGACCAAACATGTTGAAGTTGACAGACATTTCATTCGAGAGAATATTGAATCGAAGATTATCTGATTATCACATGTGAGGTTAGAAAGACAACTTGCAGATATTTTAACTAAGGCAACCTCGAGTAAGATCTTCCATGACATATTGAGTAAGTTCGCAGTGACAAATCTGTACATACCAACATGAGGAGGAGTGTTGAAAATTGTCATAGAAGATCTATTAGAATAAAAAAGAAGAAGGTTGCAACAATCTACAAATACCTGAAATAGTTGTTCTGATATGGTGCCCAAGCTCGAGAATTATAGACAATATTTGTTGCTTGTTTTATTAATAGAAATATAGAAAGATATCTAAGAGAATAATTGTACTCAGATTTTGGTGTGCTTTATAAAGAGATGAGTATTACTTTGAAAATGTAACAAAATATGATTAATGAAATAAAGTTTAGGGAAAAGGATTGGGAGGGAGTTTTGTGTTCTTTGTGAATGTTGATTTGTAAGAGCAATGAGTAAAAAAGTAATTGCTTATCGCTTATTTGAACTCCAATTCAACTGCTCTGCTCCAAAGAAAAACAATCTTATATTGGAGAACAAATTTAAATTTTGACCCCCAAAAAAAAATTCAAATTTTTGACCCCTCAGTGCTCTAAAGTCTAGCTCGACCCCTATAGATAAATAAATGATTGAAATAATTGTCGATGCATTTTTTTACCAGTAAGTCTGTATATCAATCCAATTGTCCCATTAAGAGAGGATAGCAATGTACAGTCTGTCCAGACCGGAAAGCAAAATCAACAGGATTATCTATGCATATAATTTGATCACCATTTGCTAATGAAGGTGAATCTAACTACATATATCAGTTATAGATTTCTTCATTAGGAAAATGTTAATTGTGCCAGTAATGGATCTACTTGAAGAAAGCTCAAGTTTGCATGACTGAAGACAGACAGCTTATAATCACCATGTATACACTAAAATACCAGTTAGATGTCATGTTTAATAACCTTTCTTTATATTAATCTGCCTTTAATTCACAACATCGCGAGGACCACATCTTCGTGTAAAGCATCCACCTTATTTTTTTTTCTACTGTGGTCCAAGCAAACCAAATGTACTACTTTACCATAATAAACAATACTATCAAATGAACTTCTATAGAAAACAAGAATGAACCGCAGTTCAAGACATCGATAACTGAACTAAGTTTGGGGCATGTTACCGTGACCAAAATTCATGGTATATATATTACATATGCTGATTTTTTTAAAGATATGTGTACGGTTTTTTGTAAGCATACACTGAAAGAAATAATTCAGCTCAGTGTACAGTGAACCGAGTTCTATAGACATCCTCTTTTTGTGGCTACTTATTTTATTTCTACTGTCTAATAGGAAAAACATAACAGTCATTCAATACTTGATTTGACTAACATGGCTAGAATAGTGAATAAGTTAGAAGAGAAAACATGAAATCAATTTTCCAATTCAAGCTATGTTCTACTTTGTGTATTTGGGTAATGAAAAGAAATTTCAAAGACGTATGCACTATAATAATCTAAACTATCAGTATAAGACTCAAGTATATAACATAACTAAATTTCAGGGCAAAAATGCTAGGAAAAAAGCTCTAAATGTTTCAATGTAATTTTAATTACTGTCCTTTGTGTCACTACTTCTCAACAACTAAATGAAAATATCTTTACTGGGTGACTGCTTTTTGAGGAGAAATCGTGAGGATGTCTCAGTGGGGACCAACGAACAGCCGGAGAACAACACGAGAAGAAGAGGCGTGCATGCGGAAACAGAAACGAAGTGTATCAGAGCCGCATCCCTGAGATAGGATCTGACGGCTGAGATGCAGCCACGAAGTGTAAACTATTCCTTGTCCTGTAGATGAATGGTAAAAATTCTTAAGAATTAAAGAGTATTATTATTATTTTGGATTAGCTTACTATAAAAGCAATGCCTATGTAATTGGGGCCAGTGTAGAAACAGAAAGAAAATGACGCTTGTCTCGCTACTAATTGAAATGATGTTGTATGTCACTATACTCACCAGGGGTTTGATATATATGTATGCAGCCTTGAAAGTTTCAAAATTAACTTCTATGAATTAAACAAGCCACACATTGAGAAGCACATTTTTGCGCATTTAACTTAGTTGAGCTTTTTTATCAGACAAACTAGATTTCAGCTAGAGTTGTAGAGCTGGCTAAGTTTCGTAGAGGTGGCAATGCTAATGGCGTAATGTGACTAAAATAGGAAACATGGAAGTCAAGCCGGCCTCTTCCATTGCCAGTTAGAATGGCATGTTCCGAACCCGACCATCATGCTGCTATTAGATTTTAGTGATCATTGTTTTATATTTTGCACAGATTAATTTCCTTGATCGTCATTATCCATGATGATTGATTGTTCATCGTTAGAAATTACATAACCACCAAACCTCAATTTGTTCTCCTTGCCGTGTGCTTCCACTTCAATTTTGAGACTCAATGTGTCACCGAGCTTTTAATTCGATCTAAATGCCAAACTTGCATAGAACTCAGTTTTTTTTTTCTATTTTGTAGAGTAATTTCCCAATTTATCCATGTAGAGAAAATATCCTTATTTAACAGTATCATGGATTAAGTGACAAACTGTTCACTTTTTTACATCAAAGTATAATGGGGTAAAGTACTCCTTAGTAAAAGAAAGCACATGGTTCTAACTCGCTTAATTATTCAAACAAAACTGTTATATAGGCTTTACGAGACTGTTTTCACAAGCGTCCGGTACGTTCATATCTAAAGCAACTTATTTCTTTTGCCTGTTGTTAGCGTAGAACAATGACGGTCCCTAATCCTTACATGTAAACAAAACATTTTTTGTAGTCTCTAAGCTTATCTCTGGAGATTTAATTTATTTGTTGAAGCGTGTAAAGTTTAATATTATTATTATTATCCAGGCAAGCCCATCCTTTCAAGCCATTTCAGCGCATTTTGCGCTCCTTATCGGATCCCAAATTTACGGCCCAAAAATGTTTTGCCTTTTCTTTAGCCCGTCTCCAATTCTCTCGCTCGTTTGAATCCCTGAGCTCTCCTCTGCTCGCGGCCTCGCCTAGACGCCTAGTCGGCGACGGCGTTCGTCTTACTTCTATCGCCTTCCCTCTCCAGCTCGGCGACTGTTGGCACGGTCAGTTTCTTTCTCAAAATCTTTCTCTTTCTCTCCCAAACTTTATCTGCCGACTGTTGGCCGGGTGCGCACCATGCTCTTCTCTCTAATTGTTGCCAAGCTCGTGGTTCTTTTGGGCTCGGTACATCGACTTGTGCTGCAAAGGGACCCCAAATTCACCAACTTTGTGGGGGTAAATTTATTTGATTCATAAAGTATAGATCTATTCAGCGAAGTTAATATATATGGTGGCTCACTATCTCCACCACATATGAATTTGATTGTGGCAATCAAGGTTTTTACATTATTATATGAAACCGTACAATTTCATTTTGCACAGTGTACATAAGATTAATAGAAACTTAATGGCACAGCATGCAAAAGAACAGTACAATCACAGATTCCAGAGAATTTGGTCAATTTAGTTGGTTAAGTTATACTCTTTTTCCATTTCAAAAATGATGAGAGTTTGACACAAGAGACGGCTGGTAGTATAACATCAATGAGCAAACCTGTAAATGCAACAAGGATCATGCTTCTCATGTGCAACATTTAAAACTGATGCTTCAGAAATTAAGGGACCACAAGCTATGTGCTAAAATGTCCAAATATGACTTTGGAGTTATAGAAGTGGAATATCTTGTTCATATTATTTCATCCCATGGTGTTGCAATTGATCCACATAAAATAAAGGCTATGAAGTCTTGGCCTGAACCAACTAATGTGAAGCAACTAAGAGACTTTCTGGGACTTATAGGTTACTATCGTAAATTCATTAAAGGCTATGGAGCCATTAGCAAGCCTTTTACCAATCTTTTGAGAAATAATTCATTTAAATGGGATGAGGAATCCAAATCAGTCTTTGATCAACTTAAGTCAGCAATGTGCTCTGCCCCGGTTTTGGCCATGCCTGATTTCAACAAACCCTTTGTACTTGAAATAGACGCTTCAAACAAGGGAATTGAGGTTGTTTTGATGCAAGATCATAAGCTTATAGCTTTCTTGAGTAAGGCCCTTGGTGTGAAAAATCAACATTTATCCACATATGAAAAGGAATTCATGGATTTGTTAACTGCTGTCCAAAAATGGAGGCACTACCTTTAGGGTAAAGCTTTCATTATAAAAACTGACCATCTTAGCCTTAAATACCTGTTGGAGCAGAGGTTGACTCGTACTCTTCAGCACAAGGGACTTTGTAAGTTACTTGGACTTGAGTATGAAGTGCAATATAAAAGAGGAGTGGAAAATGCTGTGGCTGATGCTTTATCAAAGAGAAGGGGGACATGTAGAGCATGGTGCAGTAGAGGCTGTGTCAGAAATTTTGCCTACTTGGATTGATGAGCTGAAAGCTAATTATATCGGTGATGCTTAGGCAGTAGATATTTTGGCAAAGCACACTCAAGGCCATGAGTTGGATAAGGGCATTACTGTCCATAAGGGCATAATTTGAAAGTATACCAGGATTTATGTGGGCATTGGTCTTAATTGGAGATCCAAATTGATTGAAAATCTTCATAATTCAAGTATAGAAGGTCATTCACGTATCCTTGACACATATCATAGAGTAAAAAAATATCTTTATTGGCCAAAACTCAAGGAAACAGTATTGCAACATGTGCAATGTTGTGATGTGTGTCAATTAAACAAAAGGGAAAATGTGTTAAGTTCAGGATTACTTGAGTCCATACCAATTCCTAACAATGCTTGGGAGGTAATTACAATGGACTTTGTTACTGGTCTTCCTAAAAGCTGTGGCAAAGATGTGTTGATGGTGGTGATCGATAAATTTACCAAATACTGCCACCTAATCACTCTTACCCATCCATTTACAAGTTACACGGTAAAATTATAACTGATAGAGATTCGGTTTTTACCGGTGTTTTTTGGAAAGAGATCATGGGAAAAATTGGGAGTCAATCTTAATTTCAGCACTTTATATCATCCTCAAATGGATGGGCAATCCGAGTGCTTAAACCAATGTGTTGAGAATTATTTACATTGTATGATTTTTCAACAGCCCAGAACTTAGGCAAAATAGGTTCCACTTGCAGAATGGTGGTACAATCTCAATTTTCATACGGTCATCAAAAGAACCCCTTTGAAGCTTTGTATGGTTATTCTCCACAGCAATTGTCTCTTGGGTCGGTACCAAAGAGTTGTAACTAATCGGTTAATGAGGTTTTGGAAGCCAGATAGAAAACTGGCAGGTTACTCAAAGAGGAATTAATTAAAAGAAGTATATTGATCTTAAAAGAAGTAAACACAGCTTCCATGAAGGAGATTTGGTTTATCTCAAATTACAGTTGTATAGACAAGTTTCTATCAAGGATAAAATGAGAATGCATAAACTGTAATCAAAATTTTATTGTCCATTTGAAGTGTTAGAAAGGATAGGCAAAGTAGCTTATAAGCTTAACCTCCCACCTAGCTCTTTAATTCATCCAGTCTTTCATGTGTCACAACTAAAAAAGAAATTGGGACCCACCATTCAGCCTCATCTGATTCTTCCACTAGTAGGCAGACAGGGTGAGCTCAAACTAGAACCAGTGGCTATTCTTGATCGTAGAATGATCAAAAAGAATAATCAACCTATGGTAGAAATTTTAGTGCAATGGTTCAATTTGCATGCTGAAGATGCAACATGGGAGGAGTATGATCATGTTAAAGGGCAATTTGATTTATCTAAGCTTGAGGGCAAACTTAAAAAGATGGGGAAGGCAATGTCAGCACACAACCTAATTAGGCTGGTGACCGTTGGTACCGACTCGAATTTGGATTTAAATGAAGGAAATAGTGGTGCGCAGAAGATGGGCCGTGGCTGTATTACCTTTATCTTTTTGCTCAGAAAGTAATTAGTATAAATAGGCATGTTGCTATTGTGGTTGTTGAATTGTGAACACTCTTTCTATTACAAAAACATTATCTTCTTTCATCTTTTCTCATCTGAGATTATCCATTGTATCATCTTGGTTAGATCTTTTGATTTAACACACCAAAACTACAACAGAACCTTGAAGTAGCACACTAAATAATGTGAACCGACTCAAAGCAGTCCCCCAGTGAGAAACACAGCCCTTTCACATAATACTTCTCTGAAGTTCCAAATCAGTGAGAAATCAAAACTAAGGAATCAGTCTGTTCCAATACAGAATAGAAGGATTGACATAACTGTGACAGTGGGTCTTTCCCCATCCAAACGTTTTTTCAGTTTGCTCGAGATGCAGCCAGTTTGATTGGAAAATCCTCCAATAATTGAATTATAAACTGCAAGTAGATTTTCCAAATCAGGTTAGCAACAGTTGATTATAGTACAATAGGGAAAGCCTGGGCCTCAACTGGCCATGCCCTCACTATGTCTCTGCTGGTACTACCTCCTCCACCAGTAGTAAAAGCAATATTTGTTTAAACCCATTGTTGCTTGTTCCTTTACCCTTTATAGTATTCTTCATTTCATTCTGTTTTAATTACACTTTTTTATGTTATTGATCTGGAAAATTTAGAAAAACAGTTCAGAATTTCATTAGCTACTTGGATCTTTCTAGTACATAAAGTTATCTCTACAATGACTAGAATCAGTAGGATGGCTCCAATATAATTAGGTCTAGCAACTTGTACCTGTACGGCAGCTGCCTCTTTCTATTGTTCTCTCTTGTTTTTATGAGTCTTTCTCACTCTCCCCCTCTTTAAGGGAAACTAAGAGCCTGAACTCAATACTTACTTTCCAAAAAATATTTCTCAGAATGAAGGTTAAGATACTGCAGTGGCATGCAGTGGGTTCATGGACATGGGATGCACAGGACGAGACATGTGGCATATGCCGGATGGCGTTTGATGGTTGCTGCCCAGACTGCAAATTCCCTGGGGATGACTGCCCACTGATATGGGGAGTATGCAACCATGCATATCACCTACACTGCATCCTTAAGTGGGTCAACAGCCAGACCTCCACCCCTCACTGCCCAATGTGCCGTCGTGAGTGGCAATTTAAGGCCTGATCTTATTCCCTCCAGTCTCAATGGAAACAGAGCCTCCTTTGATCTTCTTGTAGCAACTGTTGTGCTCCTTGTTCATTCAGTTCGCAGGCAATTGATGGGATTCCTGCAGTAGTAACTTCCATTCTCCTGTTTTTTGTTCTGGTATTCATGCAGATTTTATGTTTGTAATTCAAAATTTCAAGTGCAGTGTGTATTGTTGTGAATCCTTTAAAACAGGCAGTGCTGACCAAAGTTCTCAAGCAAGATCAAAATGGCATGCTAAATAACACTTTTGAATTGGATGTAGCCTATTTCATTAGTGCATTTAGTCACCAATGAAGAGCTTGAAATTATGGAAATGTTGTAATGGATGATCAATTACTGAAATATTACACTGCTTTAGGAGTTTTGTGAAGTTTTCCTTCATTATTAGTTAATCCACCAATGTACTTAAGTTCTTTGCAGCTTAGCTGCTTTTTATATTTTTGTCTTGAGTTGTTGAAAAGCATAAAATATGGTCTAACCAAATCACTCTTCACTTAAATTACTTCCTAACAAAAGAACAACAGCTTAAAATGCAGCTTACCTTTTGTTATCACATTGTTTTATCATTTTCTACCTTGTTTTTGGCACACTGTCATTTATTGTTCAGATAATGCAAAAGGGGGAACAATTTGTATTATTCTTTTCAGCAGCCAGGATAAATCAAAAAGGAGAAAAAAGAAGCAATATACTGTTGATACACAGTTTTTGTATACTTGTGCTGTTGTGCATTGTACAGCTACTGGAACTCACTTTTTGCAACCCTGGACAAATTGTCTTTACAGCAGGCTGGTAATACATGAGAGATTCATGTACATCAAGTATGCAGCTGGTAAATATGTTTGCTCAAAATATCTACTAGAACAGCTAGAAGTTGGAATAATATCAGAAGACTGCTCTAAAGTTTTGACTAGATAATTTAATTTTAGCACGCAAAATGACTGTTATATTGTACAACAATACTTTTTTTTGCATTTTAAGACGGACTATAATTCGAGTATCTGAGTAAACTCTAAAAAAAAATTCAATTTACTTCTTTCTCTTTTTTTTGTTAAAGTGAATTGGACTCCTTTAGATTGTTTTTCTGATTAAATCTTATTTGTTAGATGCATTAAAAAAACACCATATTTTGTATATCACATCAACTAAGAAGTTCTAACTAGATATTGAGAGCGAGATTCATGTCGTGTTAGAGCCCGACTGGTGCTAACGTGCCAATGATTTGGGTTTGTAATTGCAAAGTGGTTAGGCAAAAAAAAAAAAAAGAAAAGAGAATTCTCAATTTGTATGACGATAAAAATGTCATGAAATTAAAAGTTGAAATTAATGGTCGTTGATGCGTCAAGAATAGCAACTAAAAATTTATACAATTATATTAAAGTTGATTAAAGACTATTTATATGACAATAGAAAATCATACCTATAACATTTTTTAATTTATATTAATTTATTTATTTTTGAAAATTATGTCTAAATCTTTAAAATAAGATCAATTCTCCTTATGGATTAGAAGAAGTATCGTTCATTTATTAATCAACCTTATTCTCTAGAGCTCTAAAATTACTGTGATGTACAGCATAGAACTCCTTAAAATAATTCTCTGCATGGTCCCTCCCAGTGGATATTTTGCTTGTTATTCTGGAATATATTTTCCATGATATAACCGGTTCGGAAGTACAGAATATAAATATTTATTTTACATCCAATGATTTGATACGAGAACCGAAAAGACAGGTGTTAGATAATATTCGGACGAAGAATAACGGCGAAAATTGGTGCACTCAGTGATAAGTCGCTGCGATGAACACCGCCTCAGCCGCTCTAAACTCGGCCTTAAGCCTTTCTTTCCCTTTCTCCTACTGGACACTTGTCCTACCTAATCCTATTTGGAAATTTTTTCTTTAAAAATATTGAACATTAATTTATTTTAGGTTTTAAATTTATTTTTATAGAGGGTTATATATAGAATGCAATCGCATTTAACTAAGATTTATTAGTAACTTGGAGGGTGTAAGTTCGGCTCACGTTCTTCAACTGAGCTATCGGATAGAAATTTTTATGTGTTTTTTGGATTATATTTAAATGTCTCAATCAGAGTTTGCTATCAAAAATTATAAACGTTTCAAGATTAAATTTTCAGCTCATCAAAACATGATTTAGAAATTATTTAGCCCACTACTCATTATATATAACAAATATAAATTATACAAATAATTAAAATTAAATATAATTTTAGATATTTTATATATATATATAAATATTAAAATAAATTAAAATTAAAATTAAAATTGAATTTAAGATTATAATTATAATTATATTTATGGTTTTAATTAAAAAATTAAATATAAATTTAGTTATTTATATATTTAAATAGTTAAAATTAATTAAAATTAAAATTAAAATTATAACCTATAATGAAATGTAAATATAATTAATAGCTAATCTTATTGTATTTAAAAGTATAACTATAATTATAATTATAATTTGAAATATAATGTTATTTAATATTAACTATTTATATATAAATAAATAAAATTATATGTAAATTTTTAATAAAAATATAAATATAATTTTAATTATTCGTTTTATATAATATAATGAGTAATGGTCTGAAGAATTTTTAAATCTATACTGATGAGCTAAAAAAATGATCTTTAAACATTTATACTTTTTAATGAAAACTCTGATCAGGACGTTTAAATATAATTCGAAAAGCTCATGAAAAAAATATATACTAGCTCAATTGGAGGGTATGAGCCGGACTTACGTCCTTCAAGTTTGAATTAAAAGGTACGAGCTGAGTTTACGTCCTTTAATTTTAGTTCGACGTGATCAACTATCAAACATAAAAAATATAGTTTGAATGATTTGAGATCAGATTATGATTTTTTCATAGCCATATGTGATAATAAATTTAAAACTTAGTCTTTAATGTAGATAAGTTGATGAGACTATAAATTTAAAATGTAGTCTTTAATGTAGATAAGTTGATGAGACTGGCCTTTAAAAAGAAATTCCTCTATTTGCACCTTCTACTTCCAACCAAAACTTACGTTCAGCCAATCAATCTCTCACGCTCGTCCACGTCATCCTCCCTCGCATTAAACCCCTCTTAATTTCACTTCTCCCTCCCTCTATGCTTCCTAGACCTTCGATTTCCTGCCGCGTGCATCTATCAATGGTTGAGATGGCCTCTCCCTCTCCCAATAGTCACCCTTCGGTCAGATGCTCCTCTCGGGAAAGCTCTCTGCTAATGCTGTACACAGGTATCCTAACCCTAGCTTTCATTTCTCAATCTGTAGTAATGGAGATGAAAGAGCGACCATAGAAACCAGCTCCGGCTTCGCGTCGCAAGACTTCAATGGTGGAGTCAGACGACTCCGACGAGCCCTCTCCGTCTCTCCAACTCCCGGCGGAGATCGACTGGGAAAGACTTGACAAATCCCGGTTCTTCTTCCTCGGTGCCGCTCTCTTCTCCGCCGTTTCCACCGCGCTTTACCCTACCGTTGTGCTCAAGACCCGCCTCCAAGTCGCCAAACCGCCTTTCCCGTCTGCCACCCGTGCCGCTTTCATGATCTTTCGCCAGGAGGGACCTCTTTCCTTCTACCGTGGATTTGCCACCTCACTGGCCGGTACTGTCCCAGCACGGGCCCTCTACATGACTGCACTGGAGCTCACCAAATCTACTGCTGGACATGCTGCACTTCAGCTCGGCATGCCTGACCCTGCCGCTTCAGCTGTTTCCAGTGCTGTGGCTGGGGTGTCAGCTGCTGTTGCGGCCCAATTTGTGTGGACCCCGATCGATGTTGTCAGCCAGAGATTAATGGTTCAAGGTAATAGTAGAAACAGCACACACTATAGGTACATAGGTGGATTAGATGCTTTTAGGAAAATCCTCTGTACAGATGGAGTTAGTGGTCTATATCGCGGCTTTGGCATGTCAATTTTAACTTATGCACCATCAAATGCTGTCTGGTGGGCAAGCTATTCCATCACCCAAAAGGCAATTTGGGAAGGGATTGGGTTCTATCTCTGTCGGTACCGATATGGGCTCCAGGAATCAGAACCACAGGATTTGATTCTGAAACCAGATCAAAAGACTGTGGTGGCAGTTCAGGCGGTGAGTGCAGCAATGGCCGGTGGTGCCGCAGCACTGGTAACAATGCCTCTAGACACAATAAAAACTAGAATGCAGGTGATTGATGAGAAGGATGGTGGGCCCATGACTGTTTACCGGACAGTGAGGAGCCTTGTCAGAGAAGGCGGATGGGGAGCATGCTTTCGTGGGCTGGGGCCGAGATGGGCATCTATGTCCTTCTCGGCAACTACTATGATAACAACATATGAGCTTCTGAAAAGGCTCTCTTGCAAGCAAGATGGGGGTTGATAGACATAAATGCTTATTTTTTTTTCCTCAATTTTTTGTTAGGACTTCTATTTTCTTTCTTGTTTGTGTAATTTGTAAGTTTTGGGTTTTTTTATTTACTAACCTTCTACGGCGAGGGAATGCTGTTTTTGTATAGGAATCAAATGTATAAATTGTTAGGATTTTTCCTACTCTTTAATGCTTGAAGCTTACCCTGATTTAAATTAGTAGCATTCCTTCCTTTTTGCTTCAATTCTCATTAGTATTTCTGTTGTATTTGCATTGGAGACTAATAGCTACCAGTAGGACAAAAGTCGAAAACACTCTTTTTTAGCTGGGGTTTTATGGCTTGCGTAGGAGTTAATGGGGATCTAATGGGCGCCTTACCGAAGCAGGATGCACTCGATGGAGGTAACTGTGGCCAGCCCTATATTGGTACTGTAGTACCATACTGGTACCAAACCGGTTCTCATGAGATGCCACTAGTGTTGTGGAATTATGCTATATTTTGTGTTCTACTGTCAGATGGTTGTGCTTCGAATAGTAATAAGATTCCTGAGTTATCGGTGAATAATTTATTTTTTATTTATAGCCGGATGTTTTACGAATAATTTATTATTTTAATATATAGTATGTTTTTTAGTCAAAAAATATTTTATTCACGAAATATTTAACAAAAAAATATATTATACATTATTTTATATGAAATTTTATAATTTTTAATATATTTTTAATATTTTATCATTATAATATATATTTTATTTATTTTATATAAAACGAATTATTTTTAAATTATACCTGTATTATACTTGAACATCGAATTTTTAATCTCACCGAACATTCCTCGAATCACAAATTTATTACTACGGTGCTTCCAGGGTTGGAAAAGGGCTGGTTGCAAGTTTGATAAGGGGCGGATGTACACGTTCAAGGTATGGGGTCAACTGAAATATATTAGCATGTAAAACGGATAAGAATATTTGATGTACACCAACCTCTATATTTTTCTAACAAAATTTTCATGGTTGAATCCATGCAAAGTTTAAGAAATACAGTGAAGGAATGGGGTCAATTGACCCCCATTTCTTATTTCCGAAAATGCCAGATTCCTATATGCTATATTTGCATACTTTTGATAAAATTATTAGATGTAAATTAAAGTTGATCTCCATATTTCTATAACAAGTTTTCATGATTGACCCCATTCAAAATTTGGGAATAGAAAAGGATTATTGGATAGTGATCCAACTGTACCCAACCTCTGTACATATTAGTTTTCTGGTTACGTAACAAGAAATGGATAAGTTTGGAACCAGGCAAGTAGGATTTCATAGACCATCCAATAATAAGCAGGTTCACATGTAGAGCTGTAAGAAAAATTTATAATTTATAATTCATTCGATGTTTAATTCAATTTTAGTTCGTATTTGATTCGTTCGATTAGACTTTTTGTCAGTTCGATTTGAGTTTGGTTCGATAATTTTTTAATAAATCAGTTCGAGTTCGATTTGTAATAGTTCATTATGTAATTTTTTACATATATTTTTAACTATTTAGTCAATAATATATATAATAATATAATTACCTTCCTATAACATTACTAATATCTTATTAATTTATTATTAAATTAATAAATATTAGTTATTTTTTTTAATATTGATATAAAATTAATAAAATATTAATTACTTTATCTCTAATCATTTATGATAATATGAAAATAAATATAAAAATTAAAATAATTGAGTTTGTTTAGAGTTTGATTTAGTTCGAGTTTGATTTAGATCGAAATGATTTTAAATTAAATTCAAACTCTAGCTAGTTTGATCGAATTCGATTCTTTTGCCGCCCTACTTACACGTGATAAGAGTTTACCAAATGCAAGATGATTCGGGGTTAATTAAGAGTGGGTAGCATAGTATTATTTGGCAACAGTAATCCAAATTGAATTTATACAATATAACAATGTCATTCTTCCTGTTCAATGTCAAGTATTTATTGTGGCAATTATTGTCAAAGTTTTCAAAAATTAAATTTAAGAATGTATAAAAAGATTTTAGATTTTAAATCTGTAAACTCTCTCAGGAAGAATTTGTTTTACTCACTATATTTTTGTTTAATTGTTTTTCTGACTTCTCTGTCTGGTCCGTAGCATACTTATTCAGAATCCTTCAAAAATTCCACCCAAGTTAGAAGTATGATGCACAATATCCGCCGTTGATTTTGAAAACATCATGACTTCGCCAAAAACCAAGTTCGTTAATTGAAGGGTCTTGTGTTACTGTTGGCAGCTGATATGAATAATATTTTGAATTTATGATTTTTTTTCTTATTTTTGTGGACCAGAGGTTTGCCTTTCCTTCTTTAAAATAGAAAGGAAACGAGGCTACCTGTCAGCTTGCGGTTAGTGATAGTACAGGTTCGATTTTTGAATTTGATCCGGTCAGTCCTTTAAAAAAAATTGGTTCTTATTCAATTCTCAGAAGTTTGGTACAACCCTCTCTAATGCTAAAAGCCGAATTTTTCAAGAGTCTGACTCAATATTTAAAAAAAACGGACTCTTTTAATCTAGCCCTTATCAAATTCAGCCATTTTCGGTCTTTACCTAGTTTTTTCCGGACTCTTTCTTTAATATTTAATATTATATATTAATTACACTTAAAAATCTAAAAAAATTAAAAAATTAAATAAAAGGTCAAAATAAAAAACATAATTTAATATTATTATGCAAATATAAATTAATATTAAAAAAAATATAATCTACGAGAAAATATATATATCAGGTCTTTACCTATTGACTCTTATATGGTTCTTATCCGGTCTTTATCCGGTCTTTAGAGATCGAATAGCTTGATAAGAATTGAGCTCACCCTTAAAAAATGAAGCTTTTTAAATTCGAATCATCTAAAAACTCTTAACGAATATGATCATTGCTCGACTTTTTTATAGACCGTTAGACCTGACCTTTGACAAGGCCGACCCGACTGTCAAGAACGATACCTACTTACGATGAATGAGTTTGCCTTTTCGTAAATGGTAACGGGCTTGTGGTAAGAGAGTTCAACTTCATCTTATACTGCAATTCAAGTGACTAGAATCGTATTCTTTTTGTTAGTGTCATTGTTGTTTTCTTTTTTATTTAATTATGGCATGTCGAATAAAAATAAAAATATAGCCTATAAAGTACGAAACCAAGTAGGAATGAATGGGCTGTCGCACCATGTAAAAATGAATGATAACGGGTTACTCTTTGGAATTCATGTTTTCTTGTAAATATGAAGTAAAATTTTCATAGTTGATAACCATGCATCTATCAAGACACGAATGACTTTTCTACGATACTTTCAGCATACAGTCACATGTAATACACATCAAATTCTTACAATTAATATATATGTTTGAAAATAATTTTCAAATTAAAATGTTAAAATCTTATAATGTTAGATATTTGCATAGGAAATATATCAAATGCCCCTCCATCTCCGCCCCTACCAACAATATGTCATGCATATATTGTTGCTCAGTTCTAGAACTTAATTTCAGTTATTCCAAAATTAATATTTAAATATATTTCCGTTCTTCAGTATAGCTGAGTTTCAAAATTAAGACTAAAAATAAAAGAATTGACCCCATAATTAATTCTGAAGTTGGAATTGCTATATTATGAACGTGTCTAATGGATTGGAAGAAGTGCTTTACATATGTTTTTTGAGATTTTATTTTCCGATGATACTTCATCATAGATATCGGACAAATCTGATTTTTATTTTTAATTTTGTATTTACATCTCGACTTAATTATTTTAATCAAATTAAGCAGCCAAGATTTTTCTTAACTTTTATTAACTTCAAGTATTTACATGCAACAAACATGAAAATAAATAAATATTATTCTCAAAAAAATGATATTACGTGTAATTAATCACAACATAATTAGTTCCATAAAAGAATAAAAAATGTAAAGAGTTTAGTCATTTTAAATATTTATTTGATAAAACACGCTTTTAAATGAAAAAAAAAAGAGAATGCACGCAAGCACATTAATATGCAAAATTCTACTCCTTTATGTGTGCTTTGTAGAATTATATATTAGAAGAGATATTAATGGTACATTTTTACAACTTCAACAATGAATTTTCACATAAATTTGGAAAATATTTAATATATATATAGAGTAAATTATATATCCTAGAAGAGATATTAATGGTACATCCTTTTAAAAATAGATCAAATAAATTTCAAATTTTGAATTTATCACTCATTAAATTTGGAAAATATTGAAATCATATATATAAAGAAGTGTTTTGAGTTTTTTAAGTCATTCTTTTCAATTTTTAAACATAATGTACAAACATTGAATATTTTATTATTTTTTTTAGAGTTGATTTTCAAAAATTGAAAGAGTGACTTAGAAAATTTGAAACACCCTATATTTTTGCACCCCATAAGATTTCAATATGAAAAATTTAATGAGAGTGATAAATCAAAATTTAAAGATCATTTAATATATTTTTGAGTTAGAATCACGGAGGGGCTCCGTGCTCCTAAGAGCACACTAGCTTTACTACATATATATATATATATATATATATGAGTAAAGATATTGTGAGTTTAAGCTCACGAAGACTTTCCGTAAGTTTAACTAAAAAAATATATCAAATCATCTCAAAATTTTAATTTATCATCTTCATTAAATTCTTTATATGAAAATCTTGTGGGATGCAAAAATTTGAAGTTTTTGAGTTTTTTAAGTCATGATTTTTAATTTTTGAAAATCAGCTCTAAAAATAATAATAAAATATTCAATACTTGAACATCATTTTAAAAAATAAAATTTCAAGATTGGGTCGATCGGGTTAAATTTTTTTAAATAAGTTGGAATCGGATAAAAAATAATAAAAATGTGATGATATAGTATAGATAGATAAGTTGGCATCAGTGAAATCCTATGAAATTTTCACAATAAAGAACAAATTTCTCACGGAACTGGTTGAGTCCTTTCCCGTCACATTATATTTTATATATCCTACTGGTCTGCAATTTAATTTAGAAATTAAGAAGTTTTTTTTCCTGTGTTTAATTCTTAAAACATGATATTTACATACCAATTTAATTGTAGATCAAATTTTATATTTCTTAGAAAATTATGTACAAACATTACCATTCTTCACCCCTCATTCATCTCTCATTTTCTCTTCATCTTCCCAATTTCTCAAAATTCAAACATAAAATATCAAACAAAAAGTTCAAGATTTTTTTTGTTTATTCTTTCTTTTTAATTTTATGTTCAAATTTCGAACTCAAATTATTATTTTTTTAATTTTGAAATCAAATTACTTTTCTGGGTTAAATATACTATTTGTTAACGGTTATGCAACCGTTGTTGACGCTAGGGTCACTGATTCCTGTAACAGTTCGTTAAATAACCGTTGGCGAAATTAAGAGAATCAACAACGGTTTTACTCAAAGAACCGTTGGCAAATGAAGGCAACAAAAACGGTTTATCCAAGAAAACTGTTGGCAAAACTATGAATCAAAAACAGTCTTTCTGAGAAAACCGTTGGAAATTGGTAAAGAATCAACAATTGTTATCACAAAAAAACCGTTGGCAATTACTGAAATTAACATCGGTTTTTGTTTAATAACGGTTGTTGATTCTTCACCATTGCTAACGGTTTAGTGGCGATAACAGTTGGTGTTGCTGTTTTTTTTAACAAAAAATCAATTGAGTGCTTGACTTTAAGTCTTTAACAATATAATAGTGTGCTTAATTAACCCCAAAACAACAAAAATGAAAAATGAACTAGTTAGACTTAGCAGTACTCCCCAGTCCTAACAGGCTAGTTAGTAAATTAGCTAGTGTACTAGTTTGCTTTCATGATTAATAAATCCATTAATTCCAAACAATGAATATTCCAGCTCCATTCAAGGACTAAATTCAGTAATTTTGACAATTATTTTGTGAAGAAATTGTTGAAAGCTGAGATATACCTTGAGTGTGACCTCAGTTTCATAGGGGGTAATAACATTTACATCTATTAAACTCGAAACAGCTGCAAAAATGAAATAAAATACAGCATTTAATAAAATGAAATAAATAAACCATGGATTATATTAAACTCTTTTCTTTTCCTTAATTAATCTCAGTTTCAGCATTGCTCATACCCTTGCATTTGTAGCGGACACCAGGTCTTCTATGAATTTTATGACTAATTTCTTTTTGTGAGAAAATCATTTACTGGTATCAGTTATACCGTAATTCCCCTCCCATCAGCGCCCCCCTACCAACCCAAAAAAATTAAGTAATATCGTTTCATATTAGTCAATCCTCTGAGATGAATGAAAAATAGAAGAAAGAAGGCGGTTGTGAGAGGAGAAGAGGAGAGAGGAGGATGTACCAGTGAAGTAAATCCCCTGACGAGGGAGATTGAGAGGGGTATTCAAATCTGCACAGTATTGGAAAGATAGAATGAAGTTACGGGAAGGGAAAAAATGGGACGGAAAGAAAGGAAGAAAGAAAGGATTTGGTCATTAGTATTGAGCGAATTGGAGGTTTGAGCTCATGTCCGGCCCGGACAATAAACTGAGAAAGGCGAGGCGTGCGTGAGCAGAGAGGAGGCGAGGTGGTGCTTTGGTCCGAGATGGCGCGCGCAGCAAGGTAATAGTTATTTGTACTTTTTCTAACATCCCATTCAATAACGGTTGGAACCGTTATTTCAAGTATTTAAAAATCATTGTTGAATTCTTTTTGTGTGGTAGTGTATCTCTTTAATAGCCACAATGAATTGAACACAATAAGATCAAATTAAACTGTGGAAATAGCATGTCATAGTTTCCTTGTCATAGCAATTATGTCATCACAATTATGATGAGGGAATCGAATCTACTGCTTACCTGTGGACAATAAATCTGCCAATTCATAAATTGGACTAGTCATTATTAAATATTTATCTATACTCAGATGTAGGACTAAAATGTGGAACATAAAAAAAATATTTAAGTGAGCTTTTACTCGATATGTGAAAAAAATATTTAAGTGGGCAGCAAATTCTGCTCCTTATGAGCCTCTTTAAAATATTAATTCCAATATAATATAAATAAAATGTGGGCACTCACACTATTCAATATAATTAAAAAATTATTAAAAAAAATCAAATTTATATACCATTGAAATTGTTCACTTACAACGATATATTTTCCTTGACATCAGCAAATAATATTTTTTTCATATGCAACATCCCTGCAATCATATAATGTGTTTGGCAATAATTAGATATCAACATTTTTCTGACATTATCAAATACCAGATATTTAAAAAAAAATCAGATATAATGCCTACGGGTTATTACTAAAAAAAACAGATATTCATTTATTAGTTAAAGCATGTCTACGTATTAAATCGGCATGCATTCTTTATTACTCAAATAAATTGATGTCTTAAATAGTTTTGGCGCGAAGTTCTCATTGATCATTAAGCATCTTCTCATAAATTGCTGACTTCTTCATCTGAAGGGCTTCAATGGCGTCCTTAATTGCAAACAATTCACCACGCCTATTTCCACGGACCATGTCACGTTCTAACTTAGCAATCTGCTTATCAATAGCTTGAATCTGTAAAAATAAAAATGACATGTGTCAGACTTAAAACGAAAAACATTCCATTTGTAATGTTTAATTATGTGTGAATCATTGTGCAATATTATGAAGGAGAGAAAGCCATCATGAGATAAAAAAAATTCCATATGTGAAATTAAATAACTAGGAGAATTAGAACATTACTTGGCGGCTTGGCCAACGTGTTACTCCGTTCCTTCGGCAAATATGCTTCAACGCAGTAGAACAAACCTTCAGCCGCCTTGCGGCCTCAGCCATTGGGAGGTGCAAGTAGTTCGCCAACTCAAACAACCCCATGCTAGCAGTTCTTTGGCGCTGTTAAATTACATGTTCCAATGGTATGCTTAATTAACTAATTGATGATTTCAAATAATTAAATATCTCTTTTAATTAACCCTCGTCTGTAATCATCTACAAAAGTACCTGCAAAGCGAGGGCCGTTCTTGCAGGTGCACGTCGGCCGAATGTCGTACCATGTTGGGAATCTTCAACAACAACAGGATTTTCACTTGAGGCATCAGAGACCTGCATGAAATTGGTGCTTGCCATGGGTGGTGATACCGCTGATGCACTTCTACTACCAGATGGACTTTGAGTTGGTGGAGTGCGTATCACAATGTTTGGCTCCTCCCCAATGGACAAGTCAAATTTAGAAGCATTGTCATTCGACATATCCTCTCTAGTCCATGAGGTTTCTACATAAAAAAACGGAGAATTTTTAGGAAATATAATTATCTATTTATTTTATCATCATTAAGATGACTAGTATAAAATCTATAAACTATTAAAGAATATTAAATATGAAAGTTACTAAAAGCACGTACAAACACAACAAAATATATATGTTCTCAGTTTTACGAGGGAACTATATATTGATATATGAAACCTGAATATTGTAAACTATATATACTTTACATTCTACAAAAAATAAAGAAAACTAATTCCACTTTATTAGTGAAACCTAGATGCTACAGCTCCAACTTCTCTTATAATAAAAACAAAAAACCATCGACAGTTATTTGCTAGAACTGATAAATTGGGAGAATATCGCGTTACTTTGCTTATTATATAATACATTAGATAATGCTTCAAACCACAAAAATATATGTAGAGCAAGATGTTTTCTAAACATACACGAGATAAAGTATCAAATCATAAACTTGTTAGACTATTTATACTTTGTATTTTTATTTTCCATAGAAGTAGTCACTGGCGGAGCCAAGTGCACCACTTCGGGTCCCAGGACCCACTGAAATTTAAGAATAATATAAAGATTCTAGTGAAAAAAATGGCAGGAACCCCAGTAAAAAAAGTAGAGACCTCAAAACTCAGGGACGTCTCTAATGAAAAAGGAGTAGGGAATCAGTAAAATATCATTAAATTTTTTTATAGAACCTCACTGAATCAAAATCCTGATTACGTCATTAGAAATAGTGAAATGCTATCCATATATAACTAGCTCAGTTATTTTTCCCAGAAAAAAAACACAAACAAAAAAAAATGGCATAAAAATAATTGACAAAATTTTGATGAGATTATATTGAAGCTCAGCACACTTGCTATTGGGTATAATAGAAATACTATTCTAACAAAATTGTAATTAAAGAGCTGTGAACATTTTCATTATCAAGTGTTAAATGCATTATACTGATGAGACAGCAAAATATGTAGGAATGTTCACGCAATAGAAATTATTTTTAAACTCAATGATTATTTGCATGCTAATTGAAAGAGAGAGAGAGTTCAGAAAAAAAAGAAAAAAAAGATCACATATCAACTAGTACTAATGCTAAAGAGTAAAGATCAACCTATGAAAAGTTAGAATAAAGAGAAGAAAAATTACTTGCAGTTAATTAATTTAGACATGTACATATAGTTAGTTATCTATTACAACCGTAATATCATATTACAACACCCTTTATTACACTTCCAAAGTAGAACTGTACAGTGAAATACCTCCGAGTTCAAAGTTTTGAGGTAGCTGAATGAAACAATCGTCAAAATCCTCGAAGCACAATGTCGGGCCAAAGTTGATACCCAGTGTCTCTTCAACTGGAGTATTCATGTCAGCACAAAGGGTATCATAAAAAGAAGTCATAGAGTCCTTTGTGGTTCCAGTTGTATCTGTTTGTAGAAGAGTTACACAACCAACCATGAAGTTTTTGACCCAGTCATGTGATCTTGTGCATAAACTGAAAAGAAAAAAGAAAAAAGAGAAAAAATAATTATGAATTAATTAAATAAAAAACAACTACAGACGTATAGGGTGATGTGTCCATTTATATTTCATCTCAAATCTAAATTTGTAGAAGGGCAACAACAGCAATTATGTAATTTTCTTACTCCACATAAAAGAGCTCGCGTTTGAGAAATTGACCACCCTCTTTGAAATGCTCAACATCAAATATTGCATGCTCGAATGTTCCCAAACCACCATGGATTGCGAAGATCAAATTTCGATTTGCTACAATGGCGAAATTTAATAATACGTTAGAACGTTTAATGAACTAAATTGACTTAAAATATTTAGGAAAAAAAATGTGCAACTCAGACGCACGGCTACGGTGGGTCAATTCTCTCAAGATGATACAACAAGTGCAGTTCTTTTGGCCTGGTAGATATTGTTCAAATATCGGTGTGTATGAATCCTCATCAATCGGCATGGAAGTTGTTGATGATGAAGATCCCTCGATATGAATCCCTTCCATAGCCGAAATGATGACACCTTCAACAGTGAGAGGCATCCGTTTCACACTTGTAACTGGAGCCGGCAGAATGTTCATTCCACTTTGAACTGATGGAAAAGAGAGCGTTGCATTTGCATCAAACATGGGCTGGTCAGACAATGCTGGCGCCGGTGTAGGGGCCGGCATGGGCAGTTGCTCGGTACAGGGAGATAGCATGAGCCCTTCAAGTGGGGGATCAGGGAAAGTGAGGAAACGAGATACATCACAGTCAGGATCGTACTTCCCCTCTGGATCCATGACACCGAATGATGAGAGCACACAAAGAGTGGGGCCTGGAGGCCCCTTCTTCTCTCTGCTCTGCTAGTTGAAGCGAAGAGATTGAGCAGGGTTTTGAGAGTATCGCGAAAGAGAACTTTTGTGATGGAATGGTGGTGTGTTTTAAGTAGGCTTGATGACAAGGGATGTGTGCGAGAGGAGTACAGTGGGTAACGACCTTTTAATTTCGAAATATTTAGGGAAAGAGTGCGAACTCCAAACTGGATATGATTTGAGATTTTCTGATTACTTTTATGCGTATCTTCGTGTAGCGGGTCATCAATCAATAAATTTAACACTCGGTACTTGATGAACCGGTAGTACCGGGTATGGTGAATCTACAGTTTTGAGATTAATAATAATATAGACATTATTATGGAGGCAGATAGCAAGAAAGAGAGTCAGACATGGATTAATAAAGTATCTACTGGGTATGATGCTGGGAGAGTTGGGGATGTGTTTGGGGGATCTGTGTCAAATGGTTTCGGTTCAGATGGTGATCGGGTTTCTGAATGGCTGACTCTTCATCGAATAGGTTTGTTGCTCAGAGAGTTTTATTTTAAAATTTTGCTTAACAGTTTATTTTTGGTCTATGAATTGTTGAAATTTCTGGTTCTGGTAACTCTTTTGAAAACAATGTATGTCACATGTTCATGTTAAAAATCCAGTGAATCAAACTTCAAATGATAAACAAGTTTATAGTAAAGATGAGCCTAGTGGCTGCACTACCAAAAAAAAAATTGGATTTAGAACCGGCTATTTAGAATCGGTTTTTTAAAAAACATCTCCTAAAAGATTAGACTGATAGGGTTGTAAATTTTATTAAAATTATTAAAACCAGTTTTGTAAAACAACTGGTTTCAATTTTTTTTATTATAAACGGTTATATGAAAATCGGTTCCAATTGAATAGATTAAAATCGGTTATAAATAACTGGTTCTAAATTTTTTGTTTTAAAACCGGTTTTAGCAAAAACAGGTTTTAAATTCTGAAAAATTCAATCCGGTTATTAATAAAACCGGTTCTAAACTAACTCTCAAAATTATGATTAAAATTTATGATAATATATAAAATTCTCTCACATCATATTAATATAAAAATTCTTTGATTAAAAATCTAATTCATATTAAAATTAAAAATTCATATTAATTAATGTCAGAGAATTAGATTAAAAATTAAATTTTAGAGTACTTCATATTAATCCAATTCATATTAATTAAAACCGATTTTTATTAAAACCGATTCTAATTCATAAAATTCAATTAGAACCATTTTTTATAAAAACCAGTTCTAATTCAATTTTATGAATTAGAACCCTTTTTATAAAAATCGGTTCTAATTCAATTTTATGAATTAAAACCGTTTTTTAATAAAAACCGATTCTAATTAATATGAATTAGAACCATTTTTTAATAAAAACCGGCTCTAAAGAAATTCTTTGCATCAACCAATAGAATTTCGGTTTTTTGCTCCGACGGATTGCTATGTTTTTCAATCTAACTGTTGGTTCATGCTTATCCGACGATCTAAAAACCAAAATTCAAAAATCTAAATCCCACGGATTATCACTCTTCATCCTCCTATTTCATATATAAAAGAAATATTGAGAGACAGAGAAAGAGAAAGAGCAAAGGTCGTCTTGAAGAAAAAAAAAGAAAGAAAATGAGAACGACGGATTTGAAGCTCGTCTTGAAGATCAAAAATGGATTTGATGTTTATTTTAAGTTTTTAGTTTAGTTTTTTTTTTTCTTTAGAAATTATAAAGATAGAAAATTTCTCAGATTTTCTTTAATATGTAAATTATATATAATTATTTTATTAATGAAATATACTTTATTAATTAATGATGAAATTAAATTATTTAATCAAAATTTAAAGAAATAGAAACTAGAGAATATTAAGAAAAAAATACTATTTTTTAGTAAATAGTATCATCACAAAATATTAAGAAACTCTCACTGGGCAAATCCACGCTGAAGGAGTTTAGAACCGGTTATGTGAAATAACCGGTTCTAAAGGTTAGAGTTTAGAACCGGTTATTTTGAAATAACCGGTTCTAAAAGTTAGAATTTAGAACTTAAATGCCCCATTTAGCACCTCCTCTTAGCGCCGGTTTTTAAAAATATTTAGCACCGCATAGTTTTAGAACCGGTTGTATAACCGGTGCTAAATCTTTTATATAACCGGTTCTAAAATATTTTTCTGTGGTAGTGCTGGTTTTTCTGTTTATTAATCATTCTTACATTAATATTTTTACATGCTCCTAAACATAGTTGTGTAAAAACTCAAGAAAAATGACGTGCACAGGGAAAACTGAGAAAATAAGAAAAACAGATGAAGCTTCACAAATAATTCCTTGAAGTATATGGTGTAATGGTGGCGACGTGAGATATTGCCTCTTTTGAAGGTTCTAACTGGTTAATTGTATTTGTTGTAAAGAACTCTCTTCTTATTAAGATTCCTTTTGTGAAATAACTTCTGTAGTTGTCGACGTGGTAAGAACGGACAACCATCTTCAGTTTTATGAAGATTCAAGAAATATGGCCCGCATGTCAGACATTTTGGCAGTTTATGCATGGGTTGATCCTTCAACTGGATACTGTCAGGGTAAGTTATGAACTCATCCAAAAGAGACTAAAAAGTATGTTGAATAAATTGGAAAAAAAAATGGTGTCTTGATCTTTTGGCATTTATGCTATCTAAATTGGTAATTAGTGTAAAAAAATCACATTTATGCTATTTATTTACCATTCATTTGTGCTTGTTTGTGTTTGTTATTGAGAAGATTTAATTTACATTGATTTACCATCACATATACGCCTTTTGTATTTTTTTGGCACACTGCTCTCAGGAAAACTCATATTTTCTGAAAGCAACACTTTCTCATGGTATCATATATATACTCTAGAAATAATATATAGAAAAAGAATCCAAGTGGGGGTAAATGTGCTACATTCATCAGAAAAACTATGTCAATGCAAATGAAGGGTTACTTCAGGCTTGTGCTTGGTTATAAAAGGTTTAGAAACCCCTATAAAATTGAGGGGAGGGATCCCCTGACAATGGCTATTTTGACAATCTTGACAAAGAATTTTAAATAAATTTGAAAAAAAAATCATAAAAATAAAAAAATAACTTTATAGATATGTTATTTTACTTGTAGATTGATAGTGTTTTAAATTTGATGCAATTTCATGAACTATCAAACAATTGTGAAATTGCATGAAATTTGAAACACTACAATCTATAAGTAAAAGAACAAATCTATAAAGTTTTTTTATTTTTAAATTTCTTTTCATATTAATTTAAATAGCTATTGTTGAAATTGTCAAAATAACCCATTGTCAAGGGATCCCTCCCCAAAAAATAATATTTTTGATGTATAAATTGGGCTTCATAACAATGTCGGTAATTTTCTGTAGGTATGAGTGATTTGCTTTCCATGTAAAATTTTAACACTCGTGGGAATTTCTATTTTGTTTCACCTGGACAGGGTACACTGCTACACTGTGATATCTGATCCGACTATTCTTCACGTTTGTGTTAGCCCCAGGCATCAGAGAGGTGACTTTTGTAGACCCATTCCATGTGAAATTTCGTTCTGGATTTGGTGGAATCACATAAGGATTATGGGAATGAGATCTACAATTATGTTGGATTTAGTTGAGGATTATATTCCTCTTCTATTTGTAAAATCCTTTTCCTTTTCTTCTCAGGAAGAGAACTAGATGAAGCAATAATTTCTCTTTTCCCTAATACTACTGATGTTGTTGTAGAGTTATCCTCTGCACCAGGTTGTTGCGCTTCTTTAATATAAAGATTGCTACTTTTAATCCATTCATTATTTGGATCATCTACAACATCAATATTTTTTTTTATCTCTATGGGATCTCTATTTTGCTCATTTTTTCTTTGAAGAAGTTTTGAATTAAACTTCACAAATACCAAATCATTCAACCTGCCATGGAGAAGTCTCACCCTTTTCTTTGTATGCACCTAATTTTATTTAATGAATAATGATTAAAGGCATTTCAAGCGCTTTTACTGGGCTTTTATTGGCATCCCACCTCTTATCAACTATTTCCCACACATTCTTGTACTTGCTTTCATCTTCATCGTATCTGACAGCAATTTCTTTTTTTGCTTCTTCTAAGCCACCATATAAAAATCCCATGGCAGGTACATCACCATCTACCCATCTTAACACCTCAACTAGACGCTCAAATATGTTAATGGCCTCATCTAAACCATTCCAGAAATTGTCAGACCTAACAATTCTAGCTGCCATTTTTCCCTTCTCCTTATTTAAGTATCCCCAATTATCAAGCTCATCCGATCGAAATAGTTTTTTCAACTCAGTTTTCTTTTCTTAGATGCTCTTTAAATTCAAATAAGCTGTAGCAAATCGAGTAACACCAGCACGTACTAGGTCTTTACCAAGGAACACTCTCATAAGGCTTAATACACGAGTATGTGTATAGCGAAAAACTGTAATGATCTTAGCCTTTTGAATTGTAATTTTCACATTCTTCAAGATACCTATGTCCTCTAACATGAGATCGATACAATGAGCTGCACATCCTATCCAAGAAATAGAAGGCCACTTTGTTCTCAACAATGTACCCATAGTCTGATTAGGTCTAGCAGTGTCGGTGACTACTTGAACTACGTTCTTCTCACCTACCTCTTGGATACACTTATCAACAAGATCAAAAATATGTGAACCATCCTTCTTATCAGCTGATGCATCAACAGATTGGAGAAAACAAACTCCAGATGCACTATGAACCATGAGATTCATAATTCCTCTACCCTTCTTATCGGTCCATGCATCCGTCATAATCAAACAACCAGTAAGTTCCCATGTTTCCTTGTGTTTCATAAGAACCTCTTGTATTTTTTTCTTGCGTTTTTGTAGCAAAGGTCCGCTGAGTTCATACATTGTTGGACCCTTTAACCCTCGACCATAATCTCCGATTGCTTCCAACATTAGATCAAAACTGGGAAGTGTTACCACATTATGTGGAATGTCGGCCTCATAAAACCATTGGGCAATGTATTCACAAGCACGATCTGTTTTTTCTTCTTTCAATTTGGTAGTAAATTTGGAGTGAACTTGCTCTCTTGCGCCTTTTGTTCGAGCTTCTTCGAGACCTAACTTACAAAAGCTATCCATTGATCCATCACCAACATATTGTTTTGATCTTCTTCTTAAGTTTTGTAATTGGACAAGGTTAGTGTCCCCCTCATCATGTTCAGAACCCTCTCCCTCTGAATAATTTAAATTAACTTCTTCCCTTAATCGAATCAATTCCTCGGCTTTCTTCTCTTTTACTTGTTTCTTGGCGGTTAAAATATCATAAAATTTCTTTCTCACCTCAACAGGGACCATAGGACATGCAGTGACTTCCTTTGGGATACCGGCAAGGTGATACTTAAATTGAGTGACACCTTGAACCACCTTTGGGCAATACTTGCACTGTATCTTCGAAATAGTTGCTAGTTCTGGCAAGAAACCATGTTCCCATGCCGAATCAGTCAATTGGGGCTTGTTTGACGCAGAGCTCGCCATATGAGATGCCGCGAAGAAGGTTGAGAGCAAAGGAGGTGATGATCAATAGATTGAGAGCGCTGAGAACAAGGCAAATAGTGATCGACTATCAAGAGATCAAATTACAAAAAATCCGTGAAAATATTTTTTTCAAAAAACTTAACATCATAGTGATCGTTTTTTTTGAAATTAAATAGGTTCCAATAAATTCTGATATATATTATTTTTTATATGTCGCTCTTAAAATTTAAATCTGCGTCATTCTGTAAAGAGATAAGATGTATCACCCTACGTACTAGATTTGCGGATCAAAAAATTAGATCATTAATAGATTCAACTCATTGTTTAACTATTACAGATTCAACTCATCGTATAACTGGGATCCAGATAAAGATGACTCTTTTACAGAGGTGGCTAGCTATTTAATTCAATCGCGGTTTACAAACTCTGATTTGGTTTTCATACTCGCCCAATATGTACTTCAAGAGGAGAAATTGGTCCGACATTGTCTTAATAAGCTATTTTTGTTTTATTATGAGTGTTTTTTTTAATTGTGATGGTGCTTGTTCACTGTGGACATGTTCCTGCAATTTTCATGACTACCCTTCATCATCACATCATTATGTTTTTCAATTGTACCGTTTTAATCTACATCTGCAATGAAAATGGGAGTTTGCTTTTCAGTCATGATGGTGGTGAATTATTTTGTATATCTTATAATTTAATTTCATGTTGTTAACTTGAATTGCCAATGACAGTATTATTGATACAAATATCAATTATTCATTCTACCATCATACCACGTCTTTTGTTTGTGGGCAGAATTGATGGAAGAAAAATGTAAAATATCTCGAACTCTGAAACAAAATGCTGCTTTCATTATTAATTGTTCTTCGTGATTTAGGGTATCAAATTTGATTCTCCTTCACCCCTTTTTCGTTTGCTTTCTATTTTTTTCAGTGTATTTATTCTTCAAGTCAAGAATCTCAATTTAGAATTTCACATGCAAAATCATTCAATTTCATGTTCCAAAGATGAACTTATTGAACATACGAATTAAAATACTGATCTTCTATAATTTGAAAGTTATATACTTTATATTTCAAGAGTTTTTTTTTTTACTATTTTCACAGTTTCCTTTCCATAAAGTAACATATTGACAACCATCCATATAAATTTTTGTTAACAAAAAATTTAAAAAGTATCATTTAGTTCAATCTTATTTAATTTGAAAATATCAAATTACGTTTTCAATGGTTATAACAGCGTATTGTGGATATCGCAGAGGATATTCTTTGCAGCAATTTTCAATTAAATACATCAAGTTCTTTGAGATAACACCAAACTTTTTATGTAATATCAGATTTTTTTTTCATACCCAAAAATTGAAATATAATATATCTGACAGTCGACAAAGAAAATAGTACGTTGGTGTATCACAGACAAAACAAAAAGAATTAAAGTATAAAAAGTAGTTGACGAAGTGCAAAGGAGGATAAGGGAGATGAGTTTAATCCATTCTAAGGAACTCATATTATGTGAGATTAAGAGACGTTTAAGGAGGGGTAAGTTGTAGATTCAAATTTTACAAAAAACTTCAGGCACATTTCTATATACTAAAGTCTATATTAAAAAAAATCAACAAACCCAAACACAAAAAACCTTATGTATTTTCTGGACAAAGACAAATTATAGGTTTTTATAATTAATTTTAAAATTTAAGTCCAATTATAATCTCTACCTTTATTAAGCACGTAACTGTCCTCATCCTGTAACGGTTAAAAAAATTGATTAAATTTTTTGAGCTAATATCAGTCATCAGATTGAGTTATTCATCAAATAATGTTACTATCTCTATGGTCATTTGTGTTGAAGTTATAATTTTCTCTCAATTTTGATTATTACACGAAATACTGCATAATTTAGGAATACAATTGTTCTGCTTTGTTTTATTTCTTAGATTGCCATCAATTATGAATTTTAACTTTCTTCTCAATTTTGTATTTATTTTATAATAATTATGTATTCATTTTTGAAAGATATCACCATAGCAATGCACGGTAAGTTCAAACACAGGCTTGAGCTTACCCTATCCTATTGTGAATCAGCCACTGAGAGGGGTTGTCGGCACAATATCTTCATTATATATTCATTTGGCAAATCAAGGAATAGTTTTGGAAGAGTGATAATTTTGAAAGAGTGATAGAATAGTGTATTTTTGGAAGAGTGGTAGAAGAATGATATCTTGACTATTTAGAAGAGCAAAAATATCATTTGACAGTTATTAATCAGAATAGTTAAAATATGAATAATTATGATACTAACAATGATGATGATAATAGTAAAATATAATAATAGTAGTAATAATAATGATAATATAATAATAATAATAATAATAATAATAATAATTCATAATCACAATAAATAATAACATTCATAGTTATAATCATAATAATATAATAAAAATATAAACATAATCATAATATAATAATATAATAATAAAAAATATAATTATAATTATAATCATAATCATAATTTTAATTATATAATAATAATATAATCATAATCATAGTCTTAGTCATAATAATATAATAATATAACCATAATCATAATATAATAATAATATAATATAATAAAATGATAATAATAATAATATAATCATAATCATAATAATATAATAATAATATAATCATATTTATAATCATAATATAATAATATAATACTAAAATCATTATTATTATAATATAATAATAATAAATAATAATAAAATTCATAATATAATAATAATAAAGTGATATAATATATAATATAATAATTATAATAATATAATAATAAAATAATACTAATAATGATGATAATATAATAATAAGGATAATCATAATATAATATAATGATAAATAATAATCATAATATTATAATATAGATAAATATAATCATAATAATCATATCATAATATAATAATATAATATAATATAATCAAATAATAATTGCTATTCCGAGGAGAACTAATCCGGTTTACCACCTATAGCTTGATATACCGCATTAGCACGCACTCTTTTACTTAGTATAAATTCGTTTGACAAATTAATTCATCAAAATAACAATCTTATTTCTACTTTTTGTTATTCCATGGGGTGCCAAACAAATCCGAGGGAAGGGATCGCTTGGCAATGGGTTATCTTGACAATGAATTTTCAAATAAATATGAAAAAATTTTAAAAATAGAAAAAAATTTATATATAGATTGATGGTGATTCAAATTTCATATAATTTTCATTGTCTTCTAATAGTCCATCAAGGATTATCAAATCGTTATACAATTTATAATTGTTCTAATTTAACGATATTTGATGGACTAAAATTATATGAAATTTGAATTACCATCAATCTAGAAATAGAGAAATATATCTTTTAGTTTTTTTTTTCTATTTTTAAATTTTTTAATATTTATTTAAAAAAATATTTTTAAAATTATCAAGATAGCCATTGTCAAGTGACCCTTCCCGTAAGTAAATGTCTTGTCTTCAGTGTCAAATATCACTTGCTAGCTTATTTTGACAGGACCCATGTATAATTGCAGAATTTCATGGCCCAAAGAGCATACTCCGCTTAAGGTCCAGTAATTCGATGTATTGGCACCTGACCTATATCTCTAATCTACATTCTTCACAAGCTTGTTGGGCCTTTAGTCATGGCCCCAATGTAGATTATGTAGGAGATGATAATGGCCATGAATATTATAATTTCAATTGTTATATAGTTCGATTATTTTTTAATTGAAATTTTAGTTATAAGGAAAATTTTAATCAAATGTGCAAAAAAAAAAAAAAATTTGCTGATACAAAATTTTGGAGCTAAAGGTGGGAGAGGCACATATAAGGGCATCCGTGTGGTAGTTCCAGAGGCGCGCGACACCGCCAGGTACCCCACGTGGGATTGAAAGTGCCGGGTGATCTACCATGCATGCATCCTCTCTCGACCGGAGAATGGGGCCCGCCATAGTGATTCGTGAGATTTTGAATCTAAATGATTTGCACGGATCTAAAAGCAATTACTTACCAGCGTCCAATTCTACGGCACTTTGGTATGTATATATGCAATACAATACGAGTCCTTCGAAATTACTGAAGTGTATTGAGCAGGGCCTAATTTTTGATAAGAAAGATGAATCTTATTATATTTTTCAAAAATTAGTAATTTTGTTGTTTCAAGAATAATTATAATATGGACAAGGCGTACTGTGTTTGACACATGTTGGATATAATTATGCCGTTCACTTAATATTGTAGCTTATTTTCGCACAAAATCAACACAATCTGCTCAATCGCAATCCTTACATGGTACATACGGACTCTTTATCATACCGTGTTGTAGTTGTACCGGTTACCCCGTATGTGGCATGTCGTGCCAAATATCAAAAAACTAGAAGAGCATAATTGGTATTTGGTAGGTGTTCTGTAGCGGATTAAGGCCCCCGCGTTGTGCTCAAGTAACATGGGTTGTTGGCACCTAGAGTCTGAGGAGCCTAGAAATCAAATCCAGGACAGGAACACATAATTCTGGTCTTTGAATTTGATTATTGTTTATGTCATTTTGCACAGCAATTAATATTCATGATTAATCTATAGGAACATCGAATAAGACCTAGGAGCTGATCAACAGCAGCAAAAATGAGAAAGAAACTTCCGATCATCAATAGTTTAGTTAATAATTGATCAAAGTTGCATTAGCAGTAGACCAACTATGAATTATTTGTAAGAGCTAGCACGGCATTACAAAAATATTCCTTCATTGTAAGAGTGAAAACTGAAAAGTAGTTTTTATTTCTAAATAACTAATTATTGTAGAAGAGATAGATGTTAGTGGCTGGCTTATTCCAAACCATTATATATATTAGAATATTTTTGTTATAAACCAAACATGGGTTAGTTACCTAAAATAAGTTAGCTTGTTTGTACTTTTGTTGAAATGATACTGTAACTCTATAATATTTTTGATATAAAGAATTTATTGAACAATATGTTTCAAAATTTTGAAAATGAAAAAGTATATTTTAAGACATTTATATTTTGATCCGAAATATAAATATTTTCATTATATATATAGAGTAAAGATACGTGAGTTTAAACTCACAAATGTCTTCTGTGAGTTTAACTCAAAAAGTATATCAAATCATCTCAAAATTTTAATTTAACATTTTCATTAAATTTTTTATATGAAAATATTATGGGTTGCAAAAATTTAGAGTGTTTTGAGATTTTTAAGTCACCGTTTTTAATTTTCAAAAATGATGTTCAAATATTAAATATTTTATTATTATTTTTAGAGTTGATTTTTAAAAATTAAAAACCATGACTTAAAAAACTCTAAACACTCCAAATTTTTGCATCCCAATAGGTTTTCATATAAAAAATTTAATGAGCATGATAAATTAAAATTTCGAGATGATTTGATATACTTTTTGAGTTAACCTCATGGAAGGCCTCCGTGAGCTTAATTTCACGGTATCTTTACTCTCTCTCTCTCTCTCTCTCTCTCTATATATATATATATATATATATAATTTATCTATTATGCTTCCGACAACACTTCAGCCGAAATACTATCGGTTCAAATTTTAATTTCTCATGCTTAAAATTTTAATTTAAGTAAGTTCAATAAAATATTTATATCATAATATTGTAGAGGCTATGGTGCACCTTAAAACCTATATTGAGCTACTCAAATTGAAATTTAGAGCATGAGAAATTAAAATTTGAAACTGGTTGCGTTTCGACCAAAGTGTTACTGGAAACACAATAGACAAATTTTCTCTCTTTATATATATATATATATAGAGAGATTGACTATTATGAAAATGTCTGAAGTGCAACGGTCTCATGTAAAATCATTATTTATACAACTTTTTCTCAAAGAATATATATATAAGTGTTTACATTTGAATTTATGATACCGATTTATTTTTTGTCAAAATTATTTTTTCCTCTAAAAGAGTGATGTAGAGAACAAATCTCTAAATAATAATACATGTGTTGAAGAATTTCACGGACAAGCATATATATATTGAAGTGAGCAAGTAAAAAGTAAACTTTGTATCTGAACAAAATAAATTAGTAGTCTGTCAAGCTCCAAGTATTTAAATTCATATTTATTTAACAGTTAAGTATGAAGACAAAATGTATACATACCGAATTAATTCTGTCACGATACAAAGAGCTAGAATGCCCGAGTCTGAAGAAACCAATGCCTTTCAAGAACAGGCCAATTAATAGTTGAGCAGATTTACATATACATTTTTTATGGTGAAATTGAGACCCAATTGGGGAACCAGGAAAGGCAGTGCCTCAGGTAGGTCTAAATCACATTTATTAGATTGTTGAGGTCATAAATAAGGTGCCGTCAAGTGTACGTCCGATGAAATATATGAATTTTATATGAGATATGTAAGTGTAAAAAATAAAAATAAGAAATTGTATTTAGAGTTTATTGGACATCGAAATATTTCATTACAGGCCCATTAATAGCTAGCCGTTTTATTACCGTTATGGTACTGTTCGTACTGAGTTGTATAAATACCGAACAATAAATATGATATATTACTCTTGCAAATACTCATAAAAATCAATAATACAATCAATCAAATACTCTCCCATGATTTTCAATATGGTATCAGAACAAGAATTGAAAAATCCTGTCATCATATACTTATAACATACCATACCAAAATTCAAAGTTTAGAGTGGTAAATTCCTAATTTCCTAATTTTAGAGTGGCATATAAAAAAATTTCCCATATAAATAAGGTGATGTATCTAATCCAAAACTTTATTTCTTACAAAAATTTATCCTCCACATATGATCTCTGTAACATCCATATCAAAAGAACAAAAACCACCTAATTATTTTGAGACAAACAAAATTTTAAAATGGTGCAAAGCAATATAATGCAAGAAGAGTTGAATGCATTAGAAAAAAAATAAAACTTAAAAAATTGTACCATTATCAAGGAACAAAAAATCGATGGGATGAAAATGAATTTATAAAATTAAGTATAATAGTGATGGTTCCATATAATAGTATAAACCTAGATTATTTGTCAAGAAATTTACACAAATCTATAGTATAGACTATCAAGAGATATTTACACCCGCGGTCAAAATGAATAAATTTAAAATTATATTATTTAATTGTGGTAAATAAATGATGGAACTTGTATCAAATGGACTTTAAGAATGCTTTTATGCAAAGAACACTTGAAAAATAAATATATATGACATTATCACCAGGTCATAAAAGGGAAAATCATATTAATTTTGCTTGTAACTAGGCTATATAAATTTATGGATTGAAACAATATTCATAGACATGATATGAAAAATCTATCTTTTATTTATTTTAAGATAAGTAGCGTGAATCATTTTTTATTTCTTAAACATGACCATACATATATTATCATTGTGTTAATGTATGTAGATGACATCATAATCATCGGTAATAATCAAGAGCAAATCAAAAAAATTAAAACCCAATTGAAAAGAAAATATGATATCCAAGGATTTAGCGCATCCAAAATATTTTTTAGATATCGAGATAGTATATTCACAAAAAGGTCTATTTCTTTCACAAGGAAAATATATATTAGGCTTATTAAAGGAAACAAAAATTATTAGGTTGTAAGCCAATTTCAACCCTATTCATAGTAGAAAAATATTAAACACCGAAGAAGGTGAACCATTGGAAGATATAGATTAATACCAAAGATTATAGAAAAATTAATTTATCTTACAGTACTCCGATTGGATTTTGCACTTATCATTAATTAAGTAAGTCAATTTATGCATGCTGTAAAATTAACTTATATGGAAGCAATTGATAGAAATTAAGATATTAAAAAAAACACTAGAAAAGGGTATACGCATGAAGAAAATATTTCTAATAACATATGTGGCTATACCAATGAAGATTAGGTGGGGAGTTTTAATAAAAAAAAAATCATAATCGGCTATTGCATTTTGTATATGAGAATACTATCACATGAAAGAGTAAGAAATAAAATATCGTGGCAAGATCGAGTGCCGAGGCTAAATATTGAGCTATGGCATCTACAACAAGCGAGTTAATATGGATAAAGTAATTATTATGCGACCTGATCTGACCCGTGTAAAATAATTAAATATTTATTAGTTATTTTTATATAATTTTAAGCAATAAAATATTAATTAATTTATAATTAATCTTAATTAGTGTATAATTAAGCTTTAATTAGTACTAAATCACAAAATTACTTCAAAAAACATAATTAATTGGGTCGGATCGGGTTGACCCGAACCCGACCTAACCCGATTCCGATCAAAAAAATTAAACCCATATCCGACCCATTTATTTTCGGTCATGTCAGATCGGGTTAATAATTGACACCCCTAAATGTAACACTCTTGCAAATACTCATAAAGATCAATAATACCATCAATCAAATACTCTCTTATGATTTTCAATAATAAGCTTCTTTAATTATTGTCCATATGACCCGATAAGCTCCTCCTCCGATAGTTAATTAGTTGAAACTCTTTATTTCTGCAATAATTATATATTTGAAGTTAGAGAGATCTTCTGGTCCCCTTCTTTTTTGATAAAATATTTTATAAACGTTTACGGCGGCCAGTCCGGTCCTTACACTAAATAGTAATTAATTGCAATCACGCCAATATTTATAAAAAGCCCACGGCAGTATACCTCAGCGGAGGAATTAAAAAGCGATATTATATTATATAATTATTAATAATTAGTAATAATTGAGCCTTTGGTATATAATCGATTAAAAATAATAAGGGATATTATTATAATATATCACTACGTCTATGAGTTATAACATACGTACAAGTATGAAATGATCCCAGTTTAGGAGCAACAAAACTTAATTCAACCCAATCTGATTCATTTAATTATTTTTTAAATTTATTCTATGATTTAATACAAAATAAAACTTAATATATATACTAATTGAAATTAATTATATATTAATTAATACTCGATATAAAAATGTTTAAAAAATGCTTTATTCGGGTTAGATCGAAACAAAGAAATGTTGACTCGATTATAAACGGATAGAGTCAGATTCGGTCAAGAAAAATAATAAAAGTCTAATTGGATAGAAAATTTGAAGTAGAGAGAAAAAAATGGTTTAAACTTGTATTAAAAGTCTAATTGGATAGCAAAATACCTAATTGCTAATTTAGCTTTACCCAAGCTTGCCTATTTGGCACTTCTACTTTAACTACTAATGGTAAACTCGTAGTCAATTAATTTGCATGACATATTACAGGAATAAAATATAAAAAAGGCTAGTATAAACTAAAATTAATTTGCATGAATTGCTTAAGAAAATCCAACCTGATATTATTTTGGGAATATTTTGGCGTGTCGATTAAATTATCATCATTTTTCTGTAGTGCAAATTTCCGATAAGTATCCGTTAAAAATTGAAAAATTAATTTATTTTCCGACTCTTAATTAGATCAGACGGTCCCTGTCAAAAGATTCGTGCTATATGTCCCCGTCGAACTTCCATTTGCTTCAACTCTAACGGCTGTGGTACGTAGCTAGCGTCCGATGCAAAGTTTATTTTATTAATTAACCCTTTAAATAACTACGATTTACTTACTAATGGTAGACGAATGCTCAAGCGTTATTGTCATTTAGGTCAATTACTTGGCAGACAAGGGCTAATGACATGCACATCTGAATAGGGACATGGATTTGCACATGCTAGGTTGGTATCGATGACGAGACCCATACTTTTGAATTATGAAAACTGAGATAGCAACATTAATATATATGACAAATATCAGTTGTGTAATTTTTGTTCTTTTCTCAGTTTAACCCATGTTCAATTATTTATGCGACCACATCTTTTATTAAGTTGGACAAAACCTTCATTTAGGTAGGGCAAGCAAGAAAGATACTGCTATATGATTGTTTAATTATTTTTCAATTTTTAGAGGACTTTATTTAGTTCCCATTTCGTACAAATTAAATTATACAATATTTTTTTATATACATCACAATATGACTCTTCATAAACATATATAAATACATAATTAACTAGCTACTTGCTAGCTACTTCCACACGGACAATTTAAAAGTGATGCAAATCGTTAATCTATTCTGAAAGCATAAACATGTACTTAATTTAACTAGTGAATGTAATAAATTAATTAGTGAGTAATTAATTAAGTTACAAGTTATTCATGAAGTATCAGTCCATTACTATTTTAATCCCCCAAATTTTAGAAATATTTGTTGGTCCTCAATTTTTTAATTTTTAATAAAAAAAACTTTAAAACAAGTACTTAATAATATCAACACAATAGAAAATTTTTATATTCTATAAGATTTCAGTATAATAAATTTAGTGATAAAAATATATCAAAATTCAAAAATAATTTGATATATTTTTGAATTAAAATCACATAAAGACTTCTTGTGTTAAGTTCACGCTATCTTTACTTTTATGTATATACCCTCATGTAAAACATTTACTATATGAAGAATAACATTCTCTTCCACATCATAAAGTATGTTTATGATAAAGTGTATTTGAAAATTAGTTAATTGAGTTAGGATGACACAAACATTGATCACACTCAGTTTCAATGGTAAGAGCTTGATCATCTGCCGATCAAACTCACTAAACTGGATCTTTTCAGACAGACTTTCCTCTAATTCTTAAAATTTTGATATGCTCTTACTTCATAATTTTCCAAGAATTATTTCTTACTTTAATCACCCAATATTATCGCCTTTTTATTTTCGAAATCGCATTTTTTTACGCGAATCAATCCTTTACATTTTTTGTCCTTCTCTGTTTTACTTTTCCCTTAGACATGATTTTTTATATTTTTTTTTCTCGCCTAACCTCTGATATGATATTTTTCTCAACTGGTACGATTTGAGGTAATTTGATAAATATATAACATAATAAAATGAACTTTTTTTCTTAAAAACGTTACATCTCAAATGTAATTTGAAATATCATACAAGAAATATACTATCATCCTTGTTATATATATGCATACATAGGCATTTATAGACTTATAAATATATTAATATCGATTGAATTCCAAATCGCACCGCACTACACCACAAATAGGCTTTTACAGCGGTTATTTCCCCCAGTTAGCAGCGGTTATACAACCGCTGTTATTGGGAACGCTGCAAAGTTTAACAGCGGTTTTGTTGAAAACCACAGCAAATTGTTTACAGCGGTTCTTATATAACAACCGCTGCCAAATACCATTTACAGCGGTTTTTAACTAAAATCCGCTGTAAACATCATCTTTTACAGCGATTTTTACCTTAAAAACCGGTGTAAAATTACTTTTGCAGCGGTTTTTCATAAAAAACGCTGTAATTTTTTTAATTGTTTTGTAGCAGTTTCTTCGTAAAAACCACTGTAATTTTTTTTTAAATTGTTCTTTTTATTTCTTTGACTGGCCCATATATGCTAGCCATATATAATATTTTCATCACATGCATTTTCATAAAAAATAATAATAACTACATTTAATTACTAATTAACTACATCTAATTAACTAATTTATCTAACATACACACATAATACAATAAAATATAATAAATATTTATAAAATATTAAAAAAGAAATATCATTTCAGGTAAACCACAAGTTTCCAAACAAAACAAAGTCTACAACATCCAAGTCTTAAACACAAATTAACCTGCATGTATCACCAATAAATATCGCATCTCAGTTTTTAATAAAATAATAAGCCAGACCTTGTGCCAAATAAACTTGTGGCTATCATCAGTTGTATTTACACCACTATTGCGCAGTTGTGATGTGGCTTCAGCATCCATAGCAATTGATTCACCTATCACATGCAATTATTTATAAAAGAAAGTACTAAGATAACAATAAAATAATTTCTTTACTCCTTTTCTCTCTACACCTTTCTTTAAATTCTATCTGTCTCACTCTCTTTAGACATTTTATGAACTGGGTTTGTGCAGATGAGTCTGTGTAGGGGTTTGGGGAGGCAAATATGATAGAGTACCTTATTTCGGGCATTTCTCGCCTTTTGCCTGGCTTCTTCCATTGCAACATTGAATCCATTTACATCGACTGACAATTTTCTTTCCTATGCCATTAGCTATAGACCAAAAGACAACAATCAATTAGAATGAAATATGTATAAATATAACCAAATAAATACACAAAATATATATTACATAATAGTAAATTATTAGAACACAGACCTAGGTCAAATCTAATGGAAAGCCATAAGTGTCCCATAAAATAAATGTTTCGTGCTTACCACAAGAGTACATTAGCACAATTATGAGATTGATAAGAATAGAACTGTGGCACTAAAAAAACTATCAAATATAATGAAACAAGTGATTCTTTGCAAACAGAGATCCACAATAAAATACAAGACAAAAGTATAACAAGGTGAAGTGTTAACCCAATGGAAAAAAAAATTAGATAAATAAATAATTAAGTAATTGACTATTTATGTAAAGGAAATTTGTCCGCAAATCTATTCTCTGCTAGTTCAAATTTTCTAAGTCTCAAGAATCTCATTTACAATACAGTAATTAAAATTTATTTGCCCACTAAGCATATTTCCTTGAACATCTTGAACTGCTTTTTCAAATTTCTCCTTTCCCTGAAATTCTAGAATCCTTGTGCCAATTAGGAGTTGGTAAACAGAAAGAACTATCTTATTAATACTTTCATTCCCCAGCCAAATTTTAACTAAAAATGCCAAATTAACCTTTGCCAGAGTCCTTCCTGATGATTTCAATCACAAACTCCGATCCGCTTCCATTACCCACTTCGTTTGAGAGAAGATAGAGGAGAAGTTCGTTGTTGAGATAGTAAGAGAAGATAATAAAAATTTTGATCAAATTTGGTGGAATTTTATGTTATTTCGAGCTCAAAAAAATGCTCAAATTCGGAGCTCATTTAATGGTGACGGCTGCTTGGTTGGGGAGAGAGAGAGTATGTAACTAGGGCGGCAGTACTTATTAGCAACTTTACAACGCTTTTCAGTTAAAAACCGCTGTAAATGGGTTTACAGGGGGTGTTAAAAGAAAACCGCTGCTAAGTTTACAGCGGTTGTTAGCTAAAAACCGTTGTAAACTTAGCAGTGGTTTTCTTTTAACAACCGCTATAAACCAATTTACAACGGTTTTTAACTGAAAACCGTTGTAAATGGCGCGCTGCAAAAGGGGTATTTTGACGTAGTGCCGATACCCAAATGGCTAATTACCATAAGATGCGTTAACGTTCATTTAATTAACCAACCATAATAAAAAATATGTATGTAGCCTGATTAACATCTCATATTTAATTAAGCGCATGGTGTATATATTAGTCTCAAAATAGCAAATTGAATGTGGAAGAATTAGTTCTCCTTCACACTCAGAATGCCTTACATATACATGCATTCATCGATGACCATAAAAAAAGCAGAAAGTAACATAAACAAAATAAACAATAAACTAAAAGATAATAATTAAAAATGTAAAGAAAAATAATATTACAAATTGTATATTCAGGCGACATTCATTTTTGGTGCCGTAAACTTATTTGCAGAAAACAGCGGGGTGGTTAGCAACCAGACTTGTGGTACAATATACCGGCAACTCGTGGGAGCCAATCTCTGTCAAATTTTCCAACTCGAACAAATCAGAGCTGTCATCACTATCATCTTCCTCCTCTGCTCCTTTATCTTTCTCTAAGCCTCTTAATATCTCCTCAACTCTCGTTTTCACTGCCTCTGCTGCCATATCCACATCCTCTGTCTCTTCTGATGGTGGTGCTGGTACCAGAACAGGTACAGCAATTCCACCTGCTTTTTGTGGCGCTGACATGCCCATTGCAGTCTTTTTCGTTTTTTGTGTTCTACTTGAAGAGAAAATTGCCTTGAGAAATTTGGAAAGTGGTGAACCAGTCCTGGTACTGGCACTGATACTGCTGCTATTTGCACGTGGACGTCCGTTTCTGAGCTCCCTCCACTTCTTACGGAACGGATTTGATTTCTTCTTCTTCTCTTGCGGTGGAGTTCTCATAGGCAATGCAGGTGGATTATGAAATTGGATCCGGTTCACCTTCGCAGCCGCGGGTTTAGCTTTTGGTGGCTCTGCATCAGAAGAAAAACCATAGCTTGAGGTGTCAGATGAAGTGTAGCTAGGTGGGGAAGGTTTCCTCTTTGCTGAGGCCCACCAGATGTCAGAGTGTGATTTCTTCTTTTGGGGCAGCGGGTCAGGCTGAGGCCTTGGTTTGGAATGCCTTGTAGCAGCCCTTTCAATCTCCGGTGTGCCGCCGTCGAGGGAGCGGTAGATGGCGTCTAGGAGAGAAGCTGAGAAGGAGGGAGGCCGCTTCTCCGGGTAGTAATCCATGATTGATAGGAGATGAAGAGAGTTGGGGTGGGAGAGAGAGATGGAGGATACGTGTGGAAAAAAGGCTAGTTAAGGAGAGATTATAATCATGTGTAACTAATTAATGGCAGAGTAATGCGACGAAGTGGACAGAAATAATTTGGTCTGTTTTGTGAAGTGGCAGTTCTGTCCGTACTTGCAGATATTTTGAGTCGAAAGGGTTCTCAACCCTGTGTTGCTTACCACTGATCGTGCATTCACAGAGGTCAGAGAGAAAGGAACTCATTTAATTAAATAGGGTATAAATATAATAATGGATACAATTTTTTCTCATTAACTTATTTAATATGAATAAGGATAAAAAAAATTCATTAAATAAATAAATAAAAGTATGGATAAATATTTTTTCTTATCTGTTTGTTTTATAAGATAAATTATTAAAAATAAATAAATTATTTTAAATAATTATCTTATATAATAATTATTTCCATGTTAGCTATCTAAGTTTATGAGTAAATTATTATGAACTATAATTTTTTTTTAATTTAACTATCTTATAAATTATAATATTTAATAAAGTACTTATTAAAAAAAATTGAATTGATATATAAAATTTTGATAGAGTAGTTATGATGAAAACTTGACGCACACATAGTAGTTGCATCTGCCACAAAGAATCCGGACTTTCAATTCTTTGTCTCTGATCGATGAATCGGCGTCTTCTGACGCGATGCAAATTGCAGCGCAAATTGAGCCTTTCATTTACATTAGGATTCGTGCTTTCACCAATCTAAAACTCCTCCTAAATTGTTAATGTGTGGTAAGACACGCTACAAACTGGCAGCGCGTAAGAGGATGTGCATCCCTGATCGATTGCGTTCGGATTGATTATCTTGGGATGATGCCATGATGGCAATGAGTCCCTGGGGCTTAACAAAATCTGGACCATCTGATTTCTATCTGACGTCTTGTGTCGTTCTTATCTGACTATTCAGGCAAAAAGTAAGTGTTGACTCGTAAAAGAAGCATTGACAAAACTATTTAGTAGGAAAATAGTGTGTTGGAACATTAGAAAAATTCGAAAAGAGATATATGATCTTGTACCAAATAGCCCAGAAAAAGAGAACAAAGACAAACGGCCTATTGTAGTGACCTATTGAGTATGAGATATTGGATTAATTTATTTTTATTAGTAGCCCAAATAAGCATTACATTATTTGTAATCTAGGAAAGAGAAGAAAATGTATCCAAATACTCAAAACGTTTAATTCACTTTTGTGTTTCTTTTTGAGCTCTTCACTGGCAAACCCTTCCATGTCCATAGATGAAGCGAGCATTGTCCTCCGTGTAGATATGGGTCTCCTTCAATAATCTACAACATATTTTATAGGAATTTTTTTTTAGAAAGGTAAGATATAACATGTATTGGATCTTGACATATTCCTCAACTGTAGATATCACTTATTACTTATCAAAAGTCTTATATTATACCGGCCCAAACCAACTGCAATTAATGTATCAAAGGCTCGAAATTATTATGAACAAAGAGTAATCTTCTCCGTTTGACTGTTTTAGAATATTTTAAGACCCAGAAAATATAAATTTCATAACACACAATGGTGTAAAAAAATCAAATAGTTATTAACAATTAATGAAGAACATACGATTGATGAACTGCTTTGTTCATGGTTGTGGCAGCGATGAGGGAGTCTCCATTTAAGTAGAGTAGTTCCCTTCCATCCTCTCCATTAATCTCTTGTCTATTTCTTCTGCAGTAAGGCTAAATGGATGATTTGACGCCTGAACAATCAAAGCAAAGATTAATACCCTTTTTTTTTCTGCTTACTTCCAATTAATTTCTTATCTGATAACAATACAATATATAGGCAAATGACCCATATTATCAAAATTAAATAAATAAATGGAATTTGTTGCAAAAATTTTGTAGAGTGAACTTTGAAGGTAAAAAAATTACATAAATTTATAAAATTGTTCTTTCAATTAATATAACTATACAAAAACTGATGAAAATAAAATTAGCAGAACGTACCATCACCCAGCCCCACGTGTCTACGAAAGATGGAATGTGGGCAGTATAGGCTTTCACATCTGCAAATATGAAATATTAGAAAAAAAAATCCAATTCTTGAATTTAAAGTAATATAATTTATACATAAATACATATATTGTGATAGTCCAATTTGATATTATGATAGATCAATTGGAGCTGGAATTCAATGCTAAATCTTACATTTAAATACATGCTTCAAAGTGTTGTAAATAGATGTAAACACCTCTTTATGTGTATAAACACCAGCAGGTCCGGCCTGGAATATGAAAAAAAAGGAATGAATAAAAATAAATAAAAGTGAAAAAGGGTCAGCATTTTTTAATTCCGAAGTATAACATGTATAACAGGCAGACAAAATTTGACGTTTTTTAATTAAAAACTATAATTTCCATATACTTGGGTGACGAAAATGCCCCTGTCATTAAGCTTAGTCTTGACCACGTTCTCGTAGAAGGATTGGGTGTAAAGCTGATAGCAGGGACCTCCTTCCATTGGATCAGATAAATCACCTACTATCACGTCGTATTTCTCCTTTCTCTTTTCCAATTCAGCCCTATAATAATTAATTAATAATCAAATTTTCAAAAATTTTGAATTTTGATATATAAACTGTCTCCATCGCAAACAAAAAGCTAGAAAAGCACACTGGTGCTTCTTTGAAATTTTCTGTTATTATTTTTTTAATTCAAAATGTAATTTTACTGCGGCATTTGTGCAGATGCTCCTTACTTGATTTTATGAAAATTTGCCGGAAAGATTTTTTCATATTTTAATTGTTAAAATACGAGCTTAACGTCCTTTTAACATTATTGGATTAATGTATGCTTTATATATGCTGGTATTTGTTTTTTTGTCTTGAATCCCTGTCTTGTTATGAAAAATTGAATCTATCAACGAAGAGTTAAAAACTAATTATATGTATTGATTTGTATATACTTAGCATCATTGATGACAAGAGATAGTTTGTTGCTGACAAATGCCTTGTAGTTGACAGTCAAGTATCTTCTGCAGAAATCTACAACCTCCTGCAATACATGTGTAAACCTAATAAGTACTGATCATCATCATTTATGCAATACTTCTTAAAATATAATTTATTTATTCTGTTTCAAAATATAATTTTTAATTCACATTTTTTAACTTAAAACAAATATTTTGATCCTACCATTATAACTAACAAAAAAAAAATTAAAAATTGACTTTAACATCCACGGCATTATTTTTTATGAAAAAATAATATACAAATACATTTTGTATTCGAAGGGAAGTGATTACTTGAAAATGGGTTAATTTGACAATCTTGACAATAACATTTTAAATAATTTAAAAAAATTTAAAATTAGAAAAAATATATATATATGTAGTAAATTTTTCTACTCATGGATTGACAGAGTTTCAAATTTCATGCAACTTAGTTATCATCTCAAAGTCCATCGAAAATCATTAAATTATAACCATTGCAACTGATATAAAATTTTGATGGTTTTTAATGAACTACCAAATGATAACTAAATTATTTAAAATTTAAAATATAGTTGATCTATATGTTGAAGAATATATTTATAAATTCTTTTCTATTTTAAGATTTTTTTAGAAATTTATTTAGAGTGCCGTTTTTAAGATTGTCAAAATAACTCATTGTAAAACGAAACATAAAAACTAAAAAGTATAAAGTGTCCACTACGACGAAGATATTTTAATTCGCTATTTAAATTTCCAAGATAAGAATCTGAAGTTACAATACATTGCATCATATGTAAATTTAATTTAGTGACTTGGATGATGGAATGCACTAAGTAACGGCAATGCCAAATCGTTATGTAGTGTTGACACCTTTTCTCCACTACATAGTCCTACATATAGTCGATATCAACTTATCAATCTTTTTAATAGTACTTGGTTATGCATGCATGATTCCGAGAAACTTTCTAAATAGAATTAGTGCATGGATGTATCATGTCAGAGGAAACCTGATCTATGTCGCACATGACCACACTTTCGATGCTGTTGTGCTTGAGTACTTCTCTTGCGGCGGATCCCTCTCCTCCTCCCATAATAAATACTGTTTTTGGGCTGCAATAATTGGCAAAAAAAAATGTTAAAAACTTTGTGTTAATTTTATTTGAAGTGCCAACTTTTTTTGTAAACAGAGAAAAACACGCCATAAGCTGTGTGATAAGCAATGAATATTTGAGAGGTGTTGAGGAACTTTGGATTGTATTATTGAAGATATGAGTTAAATATATGATCATACAGTTTTTTGTCTTTGTCGAGATTGTTAGATCTTGTGAAGTTTTTAAAATATCGGTGAAATAAAAGGTCATTTGATTATTCGTGGATTTAAGGAGTGGTTGCTGGATATGTCATGGAAAGAATCCTAAAAATTACTAGTGATCACAAATGACACATAGAAGTAAATAAAAAACAAACCCAACGACTATAAACGGGGGGGGGGGGGGGGGTAAGAAGATTTGAAATCTAAATATAAAGTTGCAAATAATTTCATTGGTGTCCTACCTCAGTGATTCTGTAAAATTATCATGTAGGCACATTAACATATTCAAAATTTAACTGGCCCAATTCCAAAGTATTCATGAGGGAAATAAAATGCCCACAATAATTATATTCTGGATTCAGAAGTTGTTGAAATATAAACTGAAGATGGAGTGCATCTTTTAAAACATATATGAAATTAAAACAGGATTTGGTTACTTCGGATGAAATATAAGTGCGGGGTGAACCAAACACTCGTGGTAAATGAATTCATCCATCTCAGTGCTCTGCATCTTCCCATCTATTACCAATGCCTAGCAATACAATTTAATGAAATTGCTTAATCAACTCAAGTAATAATTAGCAAATTAATGCATTGATCCATTTGTAAAGACAAAATACTTGATACAATGAAGTGGTAAGAGTTTTCATACAATTAAATGTTCTAACCTTTCCATAATGCTTTGTATCTAGAAGCACAATGTCTTGATAATTGCTTGATCCATTATGCAATACGCTGCACATATATAGGAGATATATAATATTATATCAAATAGAAAGATTTCCTTAATTAGTCTCGTATTATGTCATATTTGTGTCGTATTCTTGGTCCTATGATCAAGTCTAAAATGGCTTTATTAATCATCGAAATATTACTTAATTTAATGAGACTCTTCAACCAAATTGGATGGTTTGCTGCCAAGTCTATGAGAGGTACGTTCTACCGAAAAAAAACATGACATTTCAATGAGTGCTTTTTATGGATAGTATGAATTATGGGTCAAAGCCCACATATTATTTCATCCGGTTGGCAATTCACTACCAAATACTTTAGCTTGATGGATTGTTCCACCATTCCATTTGTCTCTAAGTTGTCGAATTTAGTTTGAAATATATGACAAAGATCCGAACTGGAAATAATTTAAGTTGGGTCCTTCATATGATATGTATATAATAAGTATACATTTATTGACGTGCTTAGTAAAGTCAAAAGAAGTATTTTTTTTCCAAACATTAATAATGGTTTAATTTCATCATAAATTAAATCCGACATTCAGTTGTTAGATACAGCTTCAGAAATTGAACCAAGAGGAAACTCATCACTATTTGTGCTTATAGACATCATCATATATATAATTGGAAAACATATCGTTTTAGATTCCCGTATTGTATATTTTATTATAAATTAAGCCAACTCAAGAGAAGAGAATCCTACGCACGAAGCAGGAAAAATTAATTAAAAGTTGCATATTATGCTAACAAAAAAATAATAATAACAGAATAGAGACGTATATATGAATGAATGTTGAGTACTTCTCACCAGTTTAATGCATAAGATAACTTGAGATCCTTGTCAAGTTCTTCCTCAAACCATTGACTCTTCTCCAATCCAATCTTTGAGTGATTGCCACATCCGTTGCTTCCATCAGTGACATACTCCTCAAATGCAGCTTCTCCCATTTAGATTTAGAGGTTGGAAGCTGGAAGATCAATATTTGCGCCTGCAAGATATACTAAAGCAGTATAGAACGGGATGATGCTAATGTTGCTCTGAGAAAAACAAAGGTCCCGTGTGTGTGTGTGTGTATATATACTGTGTAGTGATATATAGGTGAAAGCAGAATTGTCGTGCTGGTGGGCTAAGAGAAATTTAGATGGTAGTAACTATATAGATGAACATCGTATGCATGTGCAATATGTTGAAAATAACTAATTTTAATATGGAATTCTAATAGAGGATATGGAAAGAGACTTCACAAAACTAAGATCTCATTTCAATTTCAATTTACATTATACAAGATGACCACTTCTATTTATAGATCATTCAGAGTCGGTACTGTAAAAAAAAATCAATTTGAATTTTCAAAGTGGGTTACAAAATCCAAATGTTTAACTACAACTAAGCAAGCTGCAGCTATCGCGTGAATCAAAGCATACATTAATGTAGCCGCTACCTGTTTATTTCTTCAGTTCACATTTGACATCATTAATTGCAACAGCTATTTTGTCTCTCTTTTTACAGCCACATCTTTTTTCTTTTTAATTTGATTTTGTTTAACACATTCACTACCACAAAAAAATATTTTAGAACCGGTTATATAAAGGATTTAGCACCGGTTATATAACCGGTTCTAAAACTATGCGGTGCTAAATGTTTTAAAAACCGACGCTAAGAGGAGGTGCTAAAATGGGACATTTAAAGCCGATTATTTCAAATAACCGATTCTAAATTCTAACCTTTAGAACCGGTTATTTCAAAATAACCGGTTCTAACCTCTAACCTTTAGAACCGGTTATTTCAAATAACCGGTTCTAAACTCTTAAAGACTTTAATTTGATTCTTTCTAATCAGGAGTTTAGAGCCATTTCTAACTGGCTTTAAATAAATGCTTTAATTTAATTCTTTCTAATCAGCCGTTTAGAGCTGTTTCTAACTGTTTACAACATAAACCATTATTTACAATTTGTTATTTTATTTTTTTGAATTGATTTCTTTAAATTTTGATTAAATAATTTAATTTCATCATTAACTAATAAAGTATATTTTATTAACAAAATAATTATATATAATTTACATATTAAAGAAAATCTGAGAAATTTTCTATCTTTACAATTTCTAAAGAAAAAATAAAAAAAACTAAACAAAAAACTTCAAATAAACATCAAATCCATTTTTGAGCTTCAAGATGAGATTCAAATCCGTCTTTCTCTTTCCCTTTCTTTTCTCTTTCTTCAAGACGACCTTTACTCTTTATCTTTCTCTGTCTCTCAATATCTCTTTTTATATATGAAATAGGAGGATGAAGAGTGATAATCCGTGAGATTTAGATTTTTAAATTTTAGTTTTTAGATCGTCGGATAAGTATGAACCAACGGTTAGATAGAAAAACATAGCAATCCGTGGGAGCAAAAGGCTAAAATTCTATTGGTTGATGCAAAAACTTTCTTTAGAGCATATTTTTATTAAAAAGCGGTTCTAATTCATAAAATTGAATTAGAACCGGTTTTTATAAAAAATGGTTCTAATTCAATTTTATGAATTAGAACCGGTTTTAATTAATATGAATTAGATTAATATGAAGTACTCTAAAATTTAATTTTTAATCTAATTCTCTGACGTTAATTAATATGAATTAGATTTTTTATCAAAGAATTTTTATATTAACATGATTTCAGAGAATTTTATATATTATCATAAATTTTAATCACAATTTATAACCGGTTATTAAAAAAATGGCTCTAATTTAGGAGGTACCTTGAGTGTCCGAAGCGAATGTATGGTATTGGAGCTACATTGAGTCGGGAGGATAACTTCATAAAATTTAATTAGAACCGATTTTTATTAACACTAAAATTATTAAAATATAATAGAGCCGGTTATATAAATAACCTATTTTGAGAGTTAGTTTAGAACCGGTTTTATTAATAACCGAATTGAATTTTCTTAGAATTTAGAACTGGTTTTTGCTAAAACCGGTTATTTATAACCGATTTTAATCCATTCAATTGGAACCGGTTTTCATATAACCAGTTATAATAAAAAAATTATAACCGGTTGTTCTACAAAACTGGTTTTAATAATTTTAATAAAATTTACAACCCTGCCACTCTAATCTTTTAGCAGCTATTTTTTTAAAAAAACCGATTCTAAATAGCTGATTCTAAATCTAATTTTTCTCATAGTGATTATTATTGTGTTATTTGCAAATTATACCATTATATTTATTCGAAATTGACTTTAGGATGCAAGAATCCTTGACTAGAGGCTAAATTTTGTCCAAGATTTTATATATACAAGGGTTATTTTCGCAAATACCAGGAATTCATGGGCTTGAGCTTAAATTGTTTGCAAAAATAAAATAGTAGAACAAAGAAAAGAGATACATGCATAATTACAACTAGAGAATAATGGAATTTGAGTGGAGAGGCGCACGCGTGCAAATAAAAGAGCGGCCTCCTGTGTTATCTTCATAAAATACATATAAAATACAACCATGTCGCTAGATTTAATTTTGAGAATTACAGGTAGCAATCATGAAGAAGAATTTGGTGAATATTGTGTGAGCAGGTTTTTTGTGTTACGATGTAAACTATAATGTTTGTCTTGTCTAATGTTGTTCAATGAAATCGAGTGTGAAGCAAAATTAATCTTCCAAATAGAAGTATAGAACAGAATTCTGTCATGTGTAAAAAGTAAATTTCTTTGAATTGCCGGATGATAATTCTACAGGCGATCTCAGAGACCCACCTGCGCTTAGGTTTTTCAGTTGATGTAGTTTGGTCCCCTAGAAGCCCAATTCTGAAAGTATATGAAGGGTTGTGATGAAAGAGGAAAGCTTCGATCGAAGGTAAAATTACTTGAGAAGTAGACCTAGGCGCGTGCGAGGAATCTCCCATCGTGGATTCGGGAGCTCAATCACACATAGGTGCGGAGAAGTTCAAAAGAATCTTTCGGTGAGCAAGTAAACCCAATACATTATTAGGTTAGGGAGCCGTATTTGAACTCAAGGAAGGGTTCCGTGGGTGAAACCAGCAGAAACCCTGCCAAGCCATCACTACCGCAAAAACAATTTACACTAATGGTTTTATAATTAATTTACTAACCAATATGCAACCGTGAGGAATAGGGAGGGTTAAAAAAAGTTTAAGCGACCGTTAGTGAAGGACAACAAAAAAAAAAAACATTTCCTAATGGTTTTGTAGGAAAAACTATTGGCAAAATCATAGCATTTTCTAATGGTTTTTTACTAAGAACCGTTAGGAAAAATATCTTTCCTAACAATTTTTTATAAAAAAAAACCATTAAGAAAGACTCTTCCGAATGTTTTTTTAGCATTAGTAATGGTTTTTTTATAAGAAACCGTTAGCAAATAATTTTGTTTACCCTTGAAATGATTCAAGAGAAGAGTGAGCAGATTCAAGTAAATAATATTAAAGAGATAATCATAAATCATATAAACATAAGAAGGAGGCAGAGAAGGAGAGAGAAGGGCCACCAGTCGGAAGAGGTCGTTGTCAAGCTCCGAAACTAATCCATTAATCCCACAAGGGAAGTTGAGCAAGGGTCACATGATGTAAATACCCTATTATCACTCCATCATTTGAGTAGATGACTCTCAAGACACCCAAGAGAGAGAGAGGTCTCTTGAGTTGTCATCCTCGTGATTATTTTGCCTGACAAGTGGGTCCACCCCCCGTGCCAGAGATAAAAGGAGAAATTTAAGAGAAATGCCTAAGATAAACCTTAATTGCAGGAATAGAGAGATTTTAGGCAATCAGGAGGATGTTGTGTTCAAAACCAGTATTTTAATACAGCCAAATAAGTGAAATTTAATATGATTTGACTTCATGCACAAAAACTTGAAGGTCAATTTCACAGAGTTCATCAAATGCCCATGAGAGCTACATCTGATTGAACTGATATTTATTTCAATTCTTGACACGTGATCAACTTTTGATCAGATAGAGTTGGACTTAGTAATAGCATCACAAACAAATGTTTGACTAAGGACAGTAAAAAATAATATTGTTGGTACAAGCATCAAGCTCTAACATTTATATTTAGGATTTTGAGTGATTAATAATATGGTTTATCATAAGAGAATTTTTAATTTAGAGGGATAAGGGAAAATGAGAATTAAAATAGGGGTGATTATCAAGAATTTAGGGATTTTTATGAAAATTTCATAATTTTTGTACAAGTGGAGCTACCAAGAAAAAATCAGACAAGAAAAATAGAGTAATCAAGGGCTGAGATTCAATCAGAGACTTGTCTAGGTGCAACTTGGGGACAGAGACACTGCTGGGTGCAAACTGGGAATCTCAAACATGCACACACAAGATCAGAGAAGAAAGAGAGGGTGCTATGTGGAAGCACCTCATTGTGCCACCTCAGTATGTTAGTGCCACGTGGTAGCACCTCATTGGTCCACATCACCCATGTGGGTCCCACTTGTGCCACGTGGCAGCATCTCATTGGGCCACGCTAGCAACTGTTAATGACCATTAAGCTTAGGGGATGGGGTTTAATTAGATGGACCTATCACAACATTCCACCTCAGCCTAATTAACACTAAATAGTGGACTAAGCAGTTGATGACTGGACTTGTGATCCCAGACTCATAGATCTTACATGTGGGGCCCACATGTTAGGTGTTTAAACAGACAATTCATTTATTCATTCATGCACCAATTCTATACATTATTAAGTAAAAATTTAAATCAAAGGGAAAACGTAATATGTTCCTGGCTCTTAAGAGAGATAAATACCTCGGGTAGCTAATGAGGGCCCCAAATCCTTGTGTTCAAACTTGAAATTGATGAGACAGACAGTCTCTACTCACCTAGGCAATGTTGTATGTGAAGGAAGGAGCAGCAATTAAGTGTTGAATTGAGCCAATTGAGTCAAGGTGATAAGATCGGGCAATTGGTGAAAAGCTTAGACCTTGTGCTATAAACCCAAATTAGCAATGCATATAGCCTCTACGCACTCACACGATGCTAATTAAATGATTAGAGATGATAATTGAATGAAGGAGATATGGTTTTGATCAAAGTTTGAACTCGGGTGAGTGAATTAGAGCTTGAGAGGTGAGCTACAACGACATAGAGAAAAAAGATAGCCTTGGTGCATTGAAGTGAGTATAAATAGCACCTATAAGGGTTTAAAAGGTTCTGTGAATGAAGAGAAGCGAAGGAGGAGTCAAACCTGGTCATAGTAAAAGAATTGAGCTTTGAATTCGTTTGAATGGGGCCCACACTATAACTGAACGACTAATAGAAGTAGAAGACCATGTTCATAAGCTAGAGCAGTTCAATTGATGGTGTATAGCTGGTGTACAACTTAATCCCTTGTGTGCACCCCTTTTATTGCTTATATAAACCCCCAATTAGCATAATTCAAAGAAGAGGAGAAGAAGAGAAGAGACATACAACATCAAATACCATAGATAGAGAGCTTAGATATTGAGTTCAGAGAGAGAGTTCAAGAAGAGAAGAAGAGAAATCGGTATAATCGATTGATCTTAGTGTTTTAATTGAGAACTCGATTCATTCATCTCAATTACTCGATTAAAGGTGAGTTTTAAGATTTGTGTTTTGTGAATTGAGAGTTTACAAGTTTAATTCTTGAAAATCAAAACTTGGCAGTGTAATTGTAATTGAATTTGCGAGTAACTGTATAATATTGTGCCGTTTTAGATTTTCTCGATTTTCCATCGATTTTTCTTTTGATTTTCTTCTTTCTTTCATAAGATACAAGCTTAGAGAGTGTGAATCTTTTATTTTCTTTAATGAATTTTGCTTAGAGATCGATAATTGACACTGTTATATCGATTGATCTTAGTGTTTCACTTGAGAACTCGATAATAGTCGAATTTTCAACATAACTTCTTGTTTTACAGCCGAGATTGCTTTGATTCTTGATTTATACTACGTGCATTGAGGTTTGTAGCATCGTTTTAAGTCGATTGATCTCAGCTATAAGTTTCAGAACTCGACTGATTTGAAGTTTCAATACTGTTATCGCGTCTTATTGTTAGAATTGAGCTTCAGATTGAAAATTAAAAGGAATTATATGTGTAATTGAGTATATTTCAACTGAGATAGATCTTATGAAGCCTCTTAAGTGTATAAGTAGCATTGTAAATGAACGAACAATAGGAATTTGGTGTGAATTATGACCGGTACCGATCAAAGCTGCACTATACTAGCCTATACAATACTTTAACATGATTTTAATCGATTTAGACATTCGGTGTTGTATTAACTCGCATAATTACACAAGAATGATGCAGTATAAGTCAAGAATTATTGAGATAATCATTTAATTTGATAGTAATTTGCAATTGTAACTCTCGGTACCGAATCGTACCAATTCATTTCACTTGGTACTAGCGCACGACGCTCGCCACCGTACCGATCTCCGATCAGCCACCGTAGGAGAGTTCCCCATGGCAAGATGATGTTGAGGCACTTGTCTGATCGTAGAACCATAGCCCCAACCGTCGGTGGCGTTGCTAGCGCGGATCTCGGTAAGGTAGTCAACGGGGAGTCAAAGAATCAAAGACGCACGATTCTTGATGCGCAAACATGAGTCTTGGCGCATCAAAGTGAATCTTGAGGGAGATCCAACGCATCTAGTATATTGGAGATTAAAAAGATATAGAGAATGCATCTGGGCCCTCCATCACTTAATGGATTAATCTTAGAACAGATCCAACGGCCCAATCCATATGAACCCCATTAAGTTAATAACAGAAAATTAAATTTAATTAGTAAATAACTCATTTAAAAATGTTTCCAAACTCCAAATTAATTCATATTTATTTCTTAAATTCCATTATTTTTCATAGTATTTTTAGGATAAAAATACTTCATTTTAATAATAGTTATAATATTTTAATAATTTAAAATTTAAATCATAGTAATATGAATTTTAATTTTGACCAAGTTTTGATTTGGAGTTTTAAATATAAATAAATAAAAATAAAAATTTATAAAATTCATATAAAATATCATAGAATAATATATGAAATTTTCATGATTTTTCAATATAAAAAAACTTTTGTAAATATTGGGCATAATAATAATAGATAAATAAATAATAAAAGACCCTTTTATATGTGATAATGCTTCAATAAATAAAATAAAGAGAAAAATAGAATAAAATCAGTAAATAAAATAATAAAATAATATTATAAATAAAGTGAAAGGAAAAGTAAAAATAGTGAGGAAAATAATATATTAAAATATTATGATAAGTGATGGTGATCATGATTATGAGATAATCATGATTTGGATGAGATGATGTCCTGATCAGACGGTGATGATGATCATATGACATAGTTGATCATGTTAAGATGGTAATCATGCAAGGATGATGACCATGATTACGATCACATGATGACAGTCATGATCACACATGGATGATAATCATGTAGAGATGATGATCATTCAGATGTGATGATCACTTGATAATAAATATGATCACATATATATGCTAATCATATAAATATGATGATAATGATCACATTGAAATGATAATCATACGGAGATGATAATCATTCAGGTAAGATGATTAGTTGATAATGATAATCATGATCACACGGGGATACTGATCATGTAGAGATGACGATGATAATCATATTGAGATAGTGATCATACAGAGATGATAACCATTCAGATATGATGTTACATAATGATGAACATGATCACACAGAAATGTTGATCATGTAGAGATGATGATAATGATCACACTGAAATGATAATCATGTAGGGATGATAATCATTCACGATAATATGATCAGTTGATAATGATGATCATGATCACACGGGGATGATAAACATGATCACACGAGGATGTTGATCATATATAGATGATGATAATGATCACACTGAAATGATAGTCATGGAGAGATGATAATCATTCAAGTAAGATTATCAGTTGATAATGATGATCATGATCATACGGGGATGTTGATCATGTAGAGATGATTATGATAATCACACTAAAATGATGATCATGTAGAGATGATAATCATTTAGATATGATGATAATCATGATCACACTGAAATAATAATCATGCAGAGATGATAATCATTCAAGTAAGATGATCAATTGATGATGATGATCATAATCACATGGGGATGTTGATCATGTAGAGAGAATAATCATATAGTGATGGTGATCATATGATGATTATGATGATGATGAAGAATACCATGTGAATAAGATAAGGAAGAGAAGAAGCAGGATGATAAGGATGATAGTCACACGACCATTCAGACATCAATCACCTCATAAAATGTGCAACTTTGACCTCGAGTTTGTCAAAGTCACATGATTCATTTTAACATGTCAAACTCAATATTAAATCAACCAAGCTCTTTGAATTTAACTTTGTGTGTATGATAGCCCTAGATTCATGAATTGGCTCAGTGCTTTAGATTTATAATCTAGATGATCAGTGGGTTATGGATACGAGTTAAGTTCATTAAATCTCTTGATTCACCAACCCTCAATACCAGTTTGCTCAGTTCTTCAAGCTTGGTTTTGTATTATTGGATGGGTTCTATCGCCCTATATTAAAAGACATACCTAGGTTCATGAATTGATTTAGCACTTCAAATTCATAATCAAGAAGATCAGTTAAGACATGCATGCGAGTTAATATCGCTAGTCTTTTGATTCACCACCCTCAAAGTTAGTTGGCATAGCATTTCAGGCTTAACTTTGTGTGATTGGATGGGTTCTGTCGCATTGTAATAAAAGGACACACCTAGGTTCATGAATTGGCTTAGTACTTTAGATTCATAATCTAGAAGATCGATGAGATGTGCAAGCGAGTTAAGTTCATTAGTCTACTAATTCACCAACTTCAATACCAGCTGGCGTCCCGCTTCAAGCTTGGTTTGTGTGATTGGATGGGTGAATATCGCCATGTATCAAAAAGACATGCCTAGGTTTATGAATTGGCTCAGTGTTTTACATTTATAATCTAGAAGATCGGTGAGATGTGCAAGTGAGTTAAGTTCGTTAGTCTATTGATAGACCAATTTCAAAATCGACTAGCACGAGTAGTCTGATTTTACATAATCTTACACCATAGGTTTTGGACCGTTGAACCCATATATCCATAACCTGACTCACTCACTAGACCACACCCGTATCAGAGCACGTCATGGTTAATCGACCACTTATGTTTTCTTATTTATGATATTTTTTTTCCCTTTTAGAGATCCAAGAGGTGCGGGGATGGTGATAACCCGGAGTAATTAACAGTGGGGGATTATGCTCACGGAAATCTTAAAGTTCTCATAATCTTTAAAAAATCCCTAAATGTGCATTCATAATCATAATAAACCCATAAAATGCACGCTTAGAGGGATCTGACCGTATCCTTCTTCCGTAGCCCGCCGCACAAGCGGAGGGACGTGCGAAAAAGGGTCGCACAAGATCTAGCATGCCCGATGGGACTAGATTCTCCTCTTGATTAATAAAAGGGGGATGTAAATGGATTAAATTAGATACATAAGTGGTATGTTATAAAAATACCTAATGAAGTTCGAGTATTTTCTATTTTACAAGTAATGGCATACTTTGGCGACTTTAACTTGGCGCCCTACACCATCACTCCGGCACAGAACCCGGACGGATGACTCTTCATGTTCTTTGGGTCTATCCCGTAAGAACTCACCTTTTACGACCCAGCTCCCGTGGCCACCTTCACTCCGACGACCGTCCAAATCTCCATTACGGAAGAAAAAGAAGTCTCATTCACTCTAACTCCTAAGTGTCTCTACAATAATGTTATGTCTTCGTCTACCAACTTCCCCAGGAGGATAAGACGACCAGCCAAGAGGGCAGCCCTGACCGCGATAGCTAAGGTCGCCCATAACTCTCAAACCAGTTGGTGGCTAGGCCAGTCATTCCAATCTCAAACCCATTCTCCGCCAAGTCCGGAGCCAACTCCGCCAAGTCTGGGAGGTTCCGAAGCCCATGCCGCGGCCAGCCCGAGCGAGAATCGCCTCACATGGCCAATGTAGACCTCAAACCCCTGCAGAATCTATATACAAAGCTCATAGGGCGCTTAAAAGAAGAGAAGCACCAAAAGTGCTAGGTCGAGACAGCACGTCTCCCGCCACTTTCAAGACAAGGCCGAGCCACAGGCCCTTGTCTCCACCATAAGTGCTCCTCAAACAGAGAAAATCATAAAGGAGCGCAGCCAAGCGCGCGGCAGGTGTGGGTTCCTAAGGGTTCTTAGCCAACACCGCCCCAAGTCTAATTCAACCAATCCGTCAACAAAATCGCTCTACTTGAAAGCGTATTCGGCCGCTTAGGCCAGAAGAGCATATTAATCCGTTTAGGTTCAAGAATACAGCTCGACAACATAAAAATAACCGCTCCCGACCAGAGGAGGAATTAAAGAGGAACTGCACGACACGCAGAAAGCTCAAAAGAGCACTTCTTTGTGAATACCACGAGCATAAGCTATGACTCAGATCAAGCGCTGATGTGAATATGGCGCAAGATGATTAGTCTCCGCCTAACCAGACCCATGTTACTAATACCAATAAGAATAATGATATAAAGAGAAGACCACCCAAGAAAATCAATCTTGAAGGAAACAGTAGGGAGGGGGAGGACAACTACGACAACCTCGATGGCTTGAGAATGAGGACGACAACGAGGAACGCATCGAAGTTCCTGTTGATGAAATAGAAATATTAAAAGGCCATATTGAGGCACGAGACGAGGAGCTAATCAGACAACGAGAGCGGATAGCTACCATGCTGAAGCAGAACGAAGAATTGATCAAGGCGGTCAAGTCATTGCAAGAGTCTCAGGATGCCAATTTCAATCTAAAAGCCGGTAGCTCTCGCCAAGAAGGGGTCCATAGCACTAAGAGCAATTGTAAAGAGAAACAACATATCAACCCTAACCCCCGTCCACCTCAGGAGATAGAGCCAGAACCTGAACCAACGGGATTATCCCGGAAAGAGATCCAGGCTATGATTGCTCATCAAATATAAATAGCTGGAGGCGGATATGTCATCCCTCCAGTAAAGAATTACGAACACCCGTATCCCGCCGTATACGACTTGGAAGAATATCCAAAGTGGTACGTGATTCCCCGATTCAGGACATTTTCATGGGAAGGTAACAAGGACTTAAACCCCGAACAATACTTAGCCCACTTTGTAGCCTCATGTGCGATAATACAGGCGAAAATGATACTTTGTTATTGAGACAATTCCCACAAAACTCGGTAGGCACCGCTTTTTAGTGGTACTACTCGTTAGTTAACAACAACAACCAGACTTAGGATGAGATGGCAGATTCATTCATGACGTGATTTGTCATGGTGTCAGACAAGATAAATATAGCCGATTTGGCGAGCACCAAGCCCAAGAAAGGGAGTCCATGACTAACTTTATTAATAGATGACGTAACCTCAGTATCAAGTGTGATCGGACACTGACTGAGGACGAAGCAGTCAACTTAATAATGAAGAATATTGACGGGTGGATGGGCATATGCTACTCGAAATGACAAAAGTCGACACTTTTAAGGACCTGTTGCGGTCAGTGTCCAATATGGAGAGGATGTCATCCAGTACCATACCAGGCTTCATGAATAGTAGGCCACAACAGAGAGCCAAAGATGAAGCCAAGGTGCCTTTTACGGTGCTTAAAGATAAGATAGTTGCCAATACCAGCGCCCAGAACAATAATGGAGGCTCAAAGAGGAAATCTGCCACCAACAGAATCCTTCAAGCAGAGAAGAAGCAAATTATACTCCTTCAGAAATGATAAGGTTCTCCAAATATTTAAAGGAGCGGTGAAGAACGACCTGTCCGTACGGTCCAGTAAACGCTCAGAAGACGTCGATAAATCAGACGAGCCTAACTTTTACCTGTATCACAGGATACCGGGCCACACCATTAAAGATTATTGGGTCTTCAAGGATTGGGTCGAGAAGGCATACAAAAATGACGAAATCACCTTGCCTAGGAGCTTCTTATAGAGCCCGACGTCGCACGAGCAGACCAATACCATCTCTCACAAAGGAGAGGGGAGCTCGGACCAGATAAACAAAGAGAAAGCTGAGCAGTGGACTACACATTTATCGAAAAAGTCGATCAAAATTCTCAAAACCCTCAAGAAATAACCTAGCTTGAAGTGGAAGGACGACATCATTTCAGTGGTCCTACCCAGACCTAAGGTGCACTATAAGGTGGACCAAAACAAAGACTAGGCTCTTCAAAAAAAAGAAGAAACATAGAAGCAATAAAATGATGAAGAATAAAATAGAAGAATGTGAATAGAGTAGTCCCGAGGTGATCACCCTTCAGCACTTCATCTCAAAAGAAGATTGGGAGAAATTAGCCCTAGTTCAGGAAAAGGAAAATACATATGAAGGAATAAGTAAAAAGGAAAGTGAAGAAGTCTGAGGTGCATCATGAAACATGGTATATGATTCTAACGATGATGATATGCCTACACTAGAAGAGATATTTTCCTAAATGACAAAGAGGAAGCGAGCATCTCTGGGACCAAGAATGAGAAATGTAAAACTGTGCTACGGTCCGAGACATACATACCTGAGCGGTAAGCCCCTAAAGATTATGATAAGGGTAAGGACAAGGCCCAAAATAAGAATAAGGAGGTTTAAAGCCTAGGTAAGAATCCGAAAAATACCTGACAGACAGATAAAAAATATAATGTGATGGCACATCTACGTAAGTTTCTGGCACTACTAAGCATATTCGACGCATTGATGATATCACAAGACCTATGGGCAGAAAATTGGTCGTATTTTGGTCGACGCAGGGTCCTCGATCAACATCATGTTGCTAAAAACATTAAAGACCATCACGCTAGACGTGAAGAACTTATCAGATGAAAAAGTGATCATCCACGGCTTCAACCAGAACTCTCAAAAAGCCCTAGGAGCAATAACACTAAACCTACAATGCGGTGGCCTAAAAGCTCTTATGAAATTTTATGTGATTGATGCCGAGACCTCGTATCGAGCGCTGCTATGTCAGCATTAGCTTCATAGTAACTAGGTCATACTCTTCACGCTGCATCAATGTCTGAAATATATTGAGAATGACAAACAAAAAAGAATTGACGGTAATGTCAAGTCATTTGGCGTCCATGAGGTGAAATTCAACGACGCCCAATATTTCATGCTGAAACCGCCACAGAGCTAGGTCGGTCAACAGAAATGGCGAGCAAAGGGTCCCTCATCGAAGACCTGAGATATGATGTCTCATCCGAAGAGGAAGAAGAAGAAATTAAATTTAACTTCAAGCCCAAGAGCGCTCAGTCCCAGAAACTCAAGGAAGAGTTGGACGAAGAAGTGGTATTTCACTTCGGACAGGTTGCTACGTCCAAGGTCTGGACGACCCCCGGGAGGATAAGTGCAAGCGATTTTGAGAAAGAAGTCATTTTCAATTTCAAGCCGACCCATCAACCTCAAATTCAAACCACTGAGGCGGCTACAGAAGGAAACTCCGAAGAGCTTGACGACGACCCGAATAGCACAACCTCCGAAAGCGAGAATAATGACGGGCGTCAGCTCCGGAGACGAAGAGTCTAATGAGGAGAATATATACCACATCCTTAAGAAGCCGCATAAAGGGCTCGAAATCAATAATGAGAGCGAAGAATCTCTTATGATCAACTTAGGACCGAAGCGGAAGAGATAACCCTGCCAGACCAAGACCCATAAATGAAGAGCGCTCATGGCGGGAAGACTTTGAAGCTCGTGTGGGGAACACGATTAACGAGATAAGACTACAAGTTGAAAATAACAGAAGGGAAGTAGTCGAACAATTAGAAGTGATGTAGAAAATTAAGACACTGTAAAAAGAAATAATGGTCATGATAGAGAACCTACATGTGACCATGTACAGCTCACAGACACTTTAAAAACAGTGAGTGGTTCTCACATCAAGACCCAAAAGAAGGGGACTCCCGATAGCGATAAAAAGCCCATTATTATAATCAGTGAAGAATGCGGGGGAGAGACTCACTTCAAGAACCCAACAGTCATGACGTCGCTCACAGCCAAATGGAACAAGCCCTACTCCTTTTGAAAAGACAAGACGACACAAATCTTCGAACATGCCATAAAGAATGGGCTACCGCTTCTAGCTTATAAACGGCCCGATGACATAAGAAAGGTGGAAGAAGGAGACTTATCCCTTATCATCGTGTGTTGGGTCACACGATCAAAAAATATTGGATTTTTAAAGATGTAATACAAAAGGGATGTCAGGACGAAACAATCCAGCTCTCAGAAAGTTTTCAGCATAGTGCCGGCCCGCACATCCCAGGTTATCGAGACAAGAGGGCCGCTTATACTATCTCGCACACTCTGATACCAAGCAGACTTAAAGTTGCGAAGAAGAAACCTATCGAAGAAATCCACCGTTCCAACTCTATCATGAACATTAAAGAGGAAGAGATAGCGACCTTGGAGGTCACCATGGTCCCTGACGGGCGCTTCAAAGACCTTGCGCCGAGGGAAGTGAATCACATCCAAATCCTAAAAATCTTCATCGTGCCGGCAAAGGTGGAGCATATTAAAGGGAGAATCATCGTCAATAAGGCAATAATTTTCTATCAGAGTGATTCGACTCAGTCTCCAAAGAACCCCAACCACCACGTTTGGAGGAGGTGGATAATGGAGCATGAGAGCTCAGAAAATAGAATGGATGATGGAATCGCATCCCATCCATTTGGTGAGAAAATGCACATATATCGAGAGGGGCAAATGTCTAAGAAATATAACAAGGGCGGAATGTAGGCACTTCGACGACTTGTGGAATGGTGGCCAAAAATAAAATCATGAGCCTGGATGGTAAAATGAGACATACTCGAGGACTGGGTTACAAACTTGATAGCACAGCGTGCTTTGAAGGGTCCTTCGGTGAATACCACTCATATCAAGCAGAGGAGAGCTATTGCGTAATAAGCATTGAGAAGGTATATAGAGACGGCGCATACCAACTCATCAATCACGAAGGCGAGAGGCCCGTGCCACCGGTTAGCGGGCGGTATTTGAAGAAATATTACACATAGTCCCGGATCAGATTCAGGCGGAGCAGTAAAGTGTAAATAAATAAGGAGGGAAAAGCGCTCTTATACACACACGCGCATGAAACACAAAACCCAAAAATAACCTCCACTTATATTCATAAAATAAAAAAAAATTATACACATGCATTTATGAATAAATAAATGCATCCAAAAATCCAAAACCACACGTACACATATAGCCTTAAAATAAAAATTAAATAGAATAAAAGAGTTCAATGCCAATGTAACGCGAGAGTGTAAAATGTTTGGGCTCATAATATAAATACCACTGGGTTTGTCCATTTAATACAGAATAAACACAAAAATGGCAGGGTTTGCAGTTTGTCCCTCAAACTATCTGCCACCCGATGATGAAAGTTGCTCATATTGGTCGCCTACGGTGTAAACTAAGGGATAGGTCAAGCAAATTGATGGCTAGCAGTAGTGGTTTCCGAGGGCTTGTAAATAAATAACTCTCGTACATATTAATAACACATAATAATAATAATAATAATAATAAATTTTCTCCACCTAAATAAATAATAAAGAGTATACATATAAAACAACAAAAATATTTTCTATATTTTCAAATAAAACATATAAATAATATTTTTTTAGAAAAAGGGTTGCCACATTTGTCCCCGACACCATGAGTATTATACAAAGCTAGGTTGGGTGCATTCATCCATAAAAGCACCACACGCCCAATAAGTGATTTGTTACAATCCCATAACAAGTTATGGGGAATCAGAATAAAGGGTTTATGCTTTTACATGGTATTTACATACCACATAAAGTAGTTCGCTTGAAGAAGTGACTCAGGTCATGGAGAGAGAACCTACCCGATAAAAGCTTGTCTCGCAGGGATGCGTGATGGATATTTGAGAGTAGGATCCCCACCAAATATATTGAGTGGAGATGACTGAAGGTGAGTAAGGCGACTCTATCAGTAGGTGCAGGGGCGTAAGGCGACTCTATCTCAATCGAAGTCGACTCGGGTCCCACGGGCTTGATCGCTAGCAAACCTTCCTGCTCAGGAGAATCATTCTCCGATCTCACGAGAGTAAGGATGAGCCTGAGCACCACCTCATCTCCATATCTGGTGGGCACCAACAAGATAGAAGGAGAAGTGGATTTGTCTTCGCCATAAGAGAATGACTCGGATCGGTGCGGAGATGCCATGTCTCAGATTCTACAAAGTCTATGTATTAGTGTAGAGACACATACACTAGATGACAAATAAGAAATGAAAGAAGCACACAAACTTGCTAGAATAAGATCAGTGCAGGGCACAGAGAGAGAAGTGCCCTCCGACTCCGACATGTCAGCGAAGGTGTCATCAGGGGCCAAAAATCAGAAGGAGATGTCTCGTAAGCTGGACAGAAAGGAAAATATATATCGTAGTCAAGAATGTGACTAGAGTAAGCCTGAACAAAAGAAGATGAATATGCATAAAACATCATCCAGAGTGGGAGAAGGGAAAAAAATGGGGAAGGTGGCTGAGCAGCACATTCTTGATCTCCCTCCGCGGTGGCTGAGATAGGTGGCTCGATAGGTGGCTGAAAGTAGACCCCGCTAGCCCGCGGACGAGAGACCGAGAATCCGGGCTCCACACAATCATACTCATAGGTCAGATCTAAAACCAAAAAGGAGAATCGATCAGAATGCAATAAAGATTTTGCAGAAGGAAATGATCGAGAGTAACAACAGGACAAACCTGTGAGAATAGTCCTGATGAGAGGACCAGAAAATCGACTATCTAAGCCTTGAAAATCGACGGGCTCTAGGGTGATGTCTGAGAATAGGCGATGATCACGGCAATGAGCACGTGCTTCGGACGACCATGAGAGGAGTATATGACTTATTAGAGCGGATGGCGTCATAATACTACTGCTGATAATACCTCGAGAATGTGGGAGTCCTGGAAGCCGATACCATCTGACAGTGAGCGCCCGTACCTAGACGAAAAAGGTGTGTGTAGTACCACCCAACACCCTCCAAGTCAGCTGCTAAGGAAGCGGGGTGGAGGAGAGGCGCCAGAACATCCTGGTCAAGCCCAAACTAGTGGGTGCACCGATGTGGTGAATATGGCTCAATTAATACATGGCTACCCAGCCTGAGAGGGAGGAAGCCCTAGAGAATACTGATCAGGTACTCCAAGTCAGCAGGCCTGGCTCGAATACAGGAAGAATCGGAGGAAGGGACCCTGATGTCGATTATCAATCTATCATTAGCTCTAACCACCCCGCGAGCCGCCAACCTATCCCGAGCAAATCTCAAGTGATCGCGGCTTCTGAAGAATCTATATCTGGCAGCCTCGGGAGTCAATGAAGCTGGTTGCACCCCAACCAGGTTGCTCAGTAAAGGAAAATGGTCTCTCAGCACAACCGCCATGCTGGGATCGTACAAGCCTGACCAATGCATATGCAGTCATCCGCTGATCAAGTGCCTTGGAATCAACTCCCTACACTGAGATGGGTTGTGAGATGAGACTAAACCTCGAAGACCGTGGTAGATGTTGGCCAACATAGGCACAACTAGAGAGATCCGGTCGCCTCGTGTAATCATGCTCGCCATAACGAATACAGAAGGTCGGATGGTGTATGCTGGAGAACGGGCAATAAGAAATAGAAAATCCACCAGGTGATGAAACCGTAGCCTCCTCGCGCATAAGGATGTACTGAGTCCACTCCAGCTGGTAGCCGTGGCACTCGAGAGGAGTGGTAAAGGGAGCAGTACCCCACCTGTAAGCCTCCTCGTCAATAATCTCCTTGCCCAAGAGATGGGTCAAGAGAGCCATAGAAGCAACGCCTCAAGGTTGTAGAGGTGTGATGACATGAGGCTGATCATCCCAAAAGAATAGACCATCGCCACGTGGATAGACGGGGGTCTCTCGAACAACAAAGATCAGAGGAATCCAATAGACTGGATCCTCATAGAAAGGATGATAATGACTCAGGGGACGCCGCGGAATGGCACTGTGAGGAGATACCGCAGCATCTGAAAAGAGAGTGGAGTAAAAGAGAATGAGAAGAGAAATGAATAAGCGGAAAAATAGTACACCAAGACACTGTTGGGTTTTGGAATGCCCAAATCCCGTTAATGCTCAAGCTGCGGAAATACCGTAGAACAAAAATTTTACTTCTACTTAAGTTAGGGATTAAAGTATGTCGGATAATTACCGAGAGATACAGACATTTAATTATTTACAAAAGACGGTAAAATATTATTTTACTTCTAACTTAAGCTTAGGGTTAAAGTGATGTGTCGGATGATTACCGAGAGATACACATCTCTTTAAACCTTTATTGATCTACTCCATGATTGATTTCTAAAATATTAATCTACTTAACAATTAAATAGATTAACATAAGATGTTATACCTCGCTTCTAAATTTCAATTGGAATGAAAATCGGTTTGTCTCGGAGCACCAAACGTCTGATGCCTCTGTAGGTTATCCACCATGACTAACTAGAGAGCGGCTTATTTCTTTTGCCAGAAATACCGTAAACCGCGGTTTCTCGTAAAAACACTATTCACCCGAGAAAAAGACGAAATAGTACTATTCACGAATCGCAGGAATTCTGTTTCACAAATGTGCAAAAATATCGCAACTTTCATAAAAACACTATTCACCGATCCCGTAAATTTTGAAACAACCGTATACCGAGAGAGAGAAAGTAGAACTGATTTGGTGTAAGTTTCTCTCTCACCCTACCCCTCTATTTATAGAAAATGTGAGATTGACAAATTACCAAAATACCCTCATGAATAGTAAGGAGGTTCCAATGTGAAAAGACCAAAATACCTTTAAAGTTCATCCAATTTACCAAAACGCCATTGGGCTTTTTGGCCAAATTACCGAAATACCCTTGGGATTTTGGCCAAATTACCAAAATACCCTTAAGGATGATGTCATGGATGATGTCATATATGATGTCATGGATGATGTCATGTATGATGTCATGGATGATGTCATGTATGATGTCATGGATGATGTCATATATGATGTCATGCATGATGTCATCTAAGGTCCAAATTTACAAGTTTGCCATTGGACTTTTGACCAAATTACCGAAATACCCTTGGGCTTTTGGATTTTGGGCTTTTCTGATTTTGGGCTTTTAATTATTAATTAAGGCTTTAATTATTAATGGGCTTTTGGCCCATAATTCAAATCCATAATTAACATTTAAAATCCAAATCAAATATATATAATTGTCATGTACAATTATTTTTTTCTCGGTTGTTGTTTCGGCGAATTTATACGACGTGTCCAACACGTTATAAATTCAATCTGATTTTTACTTCTTGTCATCTTTATGACATATATAATTATATCATATATAATTAATTGTAACCATCTTATTATTAATTGTAAACAATTTATAATTAATCAATAAGATTCTCCGATTAACTCCTTTTTGCGGTGTGACGACAGGATCCGTGTTATGTTGGTAAATAGAGTTAAAACCGTTTTAACTTCTATAATCATAGGAGGCATCCGCGAATGCACTATGACCATCCAATTACACGAGATGATGATGTCTTGTACAATATCATGATCCATAAACTATTTACTTGTGTTTAATTCTTTTGTCCCATGCATTATCGGATCAGTTTCAAGGTAGGTATGTATCATCCTTGAAACTTAATCTTTTCTTTATCTTGAGTAAATTATCAAATATAATTACTCTTGTATTTATCTTGCTAGCGAGATAATCTTACTCTATCAAGGGCCCCGGTGATGCTATAACTCATATAGAAATATGAGGGACAATAGTACTTACTTGGCAAACCATCTCTTCCTCGCATAAGTTATGTATACCGAAGAGCTACCTTTATAGCCACCTTTTACGGATAACGTTTGGTAGAAATCACACACATACATATCTTATGTAGGAAAGATGAATACCTCATACTTTAGAATTTAATACTGAACGAAAACATTAATGACACGAACACAATTCCATTTAATGTTTCATTCGGGGTCTATCAAATACGATGTTCCTAGAACATCTATTTATGTGATTAAAATGACAACTCTTTGTCTATGGTCTGTAAAACTTGACCATCATTTAATCCACATACTAACCTGATAACGGTTAATTAGTGTTCCTGCTAATTACCTTGGTTAGTGACTTTTAAGAGTATATTTTATATTATGAAGTTTCATAATTACAATCATGAACTCGGAATGATTCATAAATTCAATAATACTCAAGGAAACAAAATATCGTTTAAATATCCAATTCATGAACAAAGCTTTATATAACAAATTTATCGTATTATTGACTTCAAGATTATTACAAACTAACAGACACGTCCTTCAAGCGTTAAGAACATGCTTGGTGGGTGACTCTTTGTTTACCCTTGAAATGTTTCAAAAGGAGAGTGAGCAGATTCAAGTAAATAATATTAAAGAGATAATCATAAATCATATAAACATAAGAAGGAGGCAAAGAAGGAGAGAGAGAAGGGTCACCAATCGGGAGAGGTCGTTGCTAAGCTGCGCAACCAATTCATTAATCCTACAAGGGAAGTAGAACAAGGGTCAAAAGATGTAAATACCCTGTTATCACTCCATCATTTTAGTAGATGACTCTCAAGAGACCCAAGAGAGAGAGGTCTCTTGAGTTGTCATCTTCGTGATTATTTTGCTTGACAAGTGGGTCCCACATCCATTGCCAGAGATAAAGGGAGAAATTCAAGAGAAATGCCCAGGAATTCAAGAGAAATGCCTAAGATAAACCCTAATTGTAGGAATAGAGAGATTCTCAGGCCATCAGGTTGATGCTGTGTTCAAAATCAGTATTTTGATACAACAAAATAAGTGAAATTTAATATGATTTGATTTCATACACAAAAACTTGAAGGTCAATTTCACATAGTTCATTAGATGCCCATGTGAACTGCATCTGATTGAACTAACATCTATTTTAATTGTTGACACATGATCAACTTTTGATCAGATAGTATTGTTGGCACAAGCATTTAATAATAGGCTTTATCTTAGGAGAAATTCAAGAGAAATGTCCAGGAATTCAAGAGAAATGCCTAAGATAAACCCTAATTGTAGGATTAGAGAGATTCTCAGGCCATCAGGTTGATGCTGTGTTCAAAACCAGCATTTTGATACAACCAAATAAGTGAAATTACACAAAAACTTGAAGGTCAATTTCACATAGTTCATTAGATGCCCATATGAGCTACATCTGATTGAACTAATTTCTATTTTAATTATTGACACATGATCAACTTTTGATCAAATAATATTGTTGGCACAAGCATCAAGCTCCAACATTTATATTTTGAATTTTGAGTGATTAATAATAGGCTTTATCTTAGGAGAATTTTTAATTCAAAAAGATAAGGGGAAAATGGGAATTAAATATTATAGGGGTGATTATCAAGAATTTAGAGATTTTTGATGAAAATTTCATAATTTTTGGACAAGTGGAGCTATCAGAATAAAATAAGACAAGAAAAATAGAGTAATAAAGGGCTGAGATTCAATCACACACTTGTCTGGATGTAACTTGGGGACAGAGACACTGCTGGGTGCAAACTGGGGATCTCAAGCATGCACAAATAAGATCAGAGAATGTGTACCTGGCTCATAAGGCTTGCGCCTCTGACAGTGGGCCCTAATGTGTTGTAAACCTTGAGCGCCAAGTTCAGCTTCCCTAGAGGTCTCTCCTTCTCCCCTTCCTCTCTATCTCCTTCTTCTCGATGAAGCAGAAGGCGCTATTGATGCCAATCAAGCTTTCTACAACTCCAAACTTTGAATTCTCTTCAGCTGGAGCTAGAGTGTGCATATAAGAAGAAGTGTCAATGCTTGAAATTGAGAATGCATGAGCGAATAGAGCGATTAAGAGAGATGAATACCTCGGGTAGCTAATGAGGGGCCCTAATCCTTGTGTTCAAACTTGAAATTGATGATACATACAGTCTCTACTCACCTAGTCGATGTTGTATGTGAAGGATGGAGCAGCAATTAAGTGTTGAATTGAGGCAATTACTGAAAAGCTTAGACCTTGTGCTGCAAACTCAAATTAGTAATGCATATAGCCTCTACGCACTCACACGATGCTAATTGAATGACTAGAGATGATAATTGAATGAGAGATATGGATTTTGATCAAAGCTTAAACTCGGATGAGTGAATTAGAGCTTGAGAGGTGAGCTATAATGGCAGAGAGGAAAGAGGCAGTCTTGGTGCATTGAAGTGAGTATAAATACCATCTAGAACGATCTAGAAGGTTCTATGAATGAAGAGAAGCGAAGGGGGAGTCAAACCTGGTCAACAGTTAAAGAATTGAACTTTGGATTCATTTGAATGGGGCCTACACTGTAACAGAATGACTAACTGAAGTAGAAGACCATGTTCATAAGTCAAAAGCAGTTCAATTGATGGTGTATAACTGGTGTACAACCTAATCCGTTGTGTGCACCCCTTTTATTCCTTATATAAACCCCCAATTAGCATAATTGAAAAAAGTGGAGAAAAAGAGAAGAGACATACAACGTCAAATACCAGAGATAGAGAGCATAGATATTGAGTTCAGAGAGAGAGTGCAAGAAGAGAAGAAGAGGAATCGGTATAATCGATTGATCTTAGTGTTTTACTTGAGAACTCGATTCATTCATCTTAATTACTCGATTAGAAGTGAGTTCTAAGCTCTGTGTTGTGTCAATTGAGAGTTTATAAGTTTAATTCTTGAAAATTGGAGCTTGATAGTGTCATTGTAATTGAATTTGCGAGTGTTTACCCTTAGAAAATCTCAAAGATAAGCGGTTGAGTAAATGAAATAAACATCAATTATGGATAATAATCATAAGAAGAGAAAGGAAAGAGAAAGGGCAAGAGAGAGGGCCCACCGATCGAGAAAAGTCGTCATTTGTCTAACCCGGAACAAATCGATTAATCCCACAAGGAAATGTCAGGGTGAGAGACAGGGATATAAATACTCCACCACCTCCTACTCATTCGAGGTGGCTGACCATCAGGAGATTTCAGAGAGAGAAAATATCCTGATGGGTCACCATCCGATCATATTTTTTCGACAAGTGGGACCCACATGACGATCACTTGCAAGTAGCTTTGACAAAGCATGAACCTAGCTTTATCGATAAGTCTAATCAATCGGAACAAGGGTTAAACATTAATCCCACAAGGAAATCCTAAGTGCGAGCAAGGATATAAATACCCTGTCATCTCCTATTCATTCGAGATGGATGACCCTCGGGAGATTCGGGAGAGAGAGATCTCAGAGGGTCATCCATCTAATCATTTTTCACCGACGGTGGCCCACACCTTAGTGACTAAAATATCAAAGGAGTCAAGATTAAACCCTAAGAATCTATCACCATAGCAAACCCTAAGAACTGAAGCAGCATAATCCCTATGCAACAAGGAATGATGTCAATGCCAAGCTAGTATTCTGATACAATTAATCATGAGAAATGTCAAATGTGATTTTTTGCTTTCAAGGGTGACTGGTGCCAAAGGCGTGAGCAACCACCTAACTATGCTTTGATTTGTGTCAATTTCGATAAGTAGTCAGTTCTTTGACCAAGTCACCCTCATGTTAAGGGATTGAAAGTCAATTTCACAAGGCGATCAGTGCAAATTTGGGAGCAACCATCGATCAAGTCTAGATTTGTATCAATTGTTGATATGTAATCAATGTTGATCAGATCAAACCTTAATGAATATCAATATAAGTCTAATTGGTATTTAGTTAGGGTGGTTTCTGCAAGAGAGAGATAATTGGCGAGAGACAACGAGCTACAAATGAAATGCGGGATTAATTCGAGAGAAAAGAACGGGGTTTCTTTGACAAAAGAATTTTTAATTCAGAGAGACAGGGGTAAAAATGGAATTAAAAATTACAGGGGTGATCATCATGATTTTAGGGATTTTTGGTGAAATTTTCATGATTTTTGGATAAGTGGAGCTATTAAAATAAATTCGGGGAAGATAAAAGCGAGAATAAATGGACTAATCAAAGGTGAGATTTGATCAAGGCAAATGCGGGTACGATTTGGAGATGATAGCGACTACGGGTACAAGCGGGTGCAAGAAACACAGAAGATATAAAATAAGTGAAGAGAGAGGGTGTGCCACGTGGCGCGGGCCCCGGACAACTCGGCGGTAGGAGTGCCACGTGGCGACCTCTCGTTGGGCCATGTCGGCAAGTGGGCCCCACCCTGGCACAAGTCACTGACAGGTGGGCCCCACCTTAATGCCACGTGGCAGTCAGCCAGTGGTCCACCTCACCCTCTCTCGTGCCACATGGCATCACACCGATGGTCCATCTCACTCTCTACATGCCACGTGGCATCGCGCCGATGGTCCATCTCACTCTCTCGTGCCACATGGCATCACACCGATGGTCCATCTCACTCTCTCTATGCCACATGGCATCACACCTGGGGCCACCTCGGCGAGTATTAACGAGTCATTAGAGTTAAAGAGATGGTACTTAACCTAATAACCCGATCATAACATGCCGGATCATATCAATTAACCCTAATCATGCACTAATCGACCACTAATGATATCTATAAGCCTAGACTCGATGAGTAAACTTGTAAGTAGGGCCCACTAGTCGGGTTCATGAGTCTGCGGCATATAAGAAGATAACAAACCAAGTCTACACGGATCTATTGATTGGAATTTAAATGAAAGGAAAGAGAGTGTATGCACCTGGCGCCTGCGGGACTCTCTCTCTCTGCACTCTTCTTCTCCTTTGCTTTGGTGCATGAACACCGGATGCAGCTGAGCCTGTGGACGCTCCCTCCTTCCTCTCTCTTCTTCTCTTCTTCTTCCCGATTTGGAAGTCGTCAATGGCGCCATCAATGGAAATCAAACAAAGGGCTAGACTTCGGATCAATTGCTCACAGCCCCTGGTTATCTAGTACAAAGGAGATGAGGTGCATGGAGTTAGATTTCGAGAATGATGCAATGTAGAGAGAGATATGGCGAGAGAGAAATACTTCGAATCAAAACTTTGAACTTGCCAATTAAAGCTTGGAACTTGCAATTGATGGCTAGGAGAGCTTCTAGGACCTCAGGCGATGGTGTTAGAGTAAGAATTGAGAGGAGTTGAGTGCTGGATGTAAGAATTGCATCAACTCACAACTCGGCCAAGAAGTGAGTTGGTTGAACACTATGCCAGAGCTGTCAAAGTGATGTAAAAGATGTATAGAGAGTTGCCTGACACTAAATTGATGATGTTGAAGCCTTGAGATAGAAGAAACAAGCAAGGAACCGAGATGGAAGTTTGAAACTTGATTGTAGCTTGTAATGAAGGAGAAGATGTAAATTGAGATCAATTACGCAAAATGAAGTTAAGAGGGAGTATGAATAGCTTATATAGGCATGATGTAGTGCCTAGAAGGATCAGAAGAAGCTAGAAGGGTTTGAATACGTGTGAGAACCATTTAGTGGCAAATCGGTGAATAAAATGAAATTATAAGCGCCAGAGGCGATTACACATGAGCTAGCAGTGGAGACTCGGTTCAGTAGACCATACAGCACACAAGGAAGTAATTTGAATGGGTGATGCAATACACCAAGTCCAATTGGATTGGAAGAGTCAAAATCGGTCAAACCAATGGATTTCTATATAAACTCTCAACCAGTGGATAGAAGCAAAAAAAAAAAAAACAACCAGCACACACACAGTACTTACAACTCCTCAAAGACCATTCAAGAATTGTAGAGAGCAAGAGACAAGCCTATTCAATTAAGTGATCTCGGCAAGTGCTTGAGAGCTTAATACACACTTAATCCATTCCACCACCTACAGTCAATTGAAGGAGCTTAGAGCTAAAGGAGAAGAAAGGTGAGTGCAGTGATAAAGATGAGAGCTTGTGATGCAATTGCACTTATTCAAAAGCAATTGATTGAATTCTAGTATTACTTTCCTGTTTTCCTCAATTTCTTTTGATACAATTGGTTGAATTTCATGAAATTTGTGATGAATCTGTTTTCTTGATCATCGCCTTGTTGTTTCTATCTTTTATCTTCCATTTTTCTTCTTGCATTTTGAGTAATTGACGCAAAGGGGCAACTGGTACGTCGTACTGATCGGGGCTGGTCGAAGACCAAGTGATCTCTCAGCCCCATAGTCATGCAATTGCACTAATCGAAGATCAATTGATCTCTTAGTCTCTTGCGTTTCCAATTAATTGTTCAAGCACTCCGATTTCTGATCAATTCATCGATTAGAAACGCGAAAATCTGAACAGTTAAAGGAACTTGAGATTGAATGAGCCTTATCATCGTCTCCTCTCACAATTGAGATGATTAATCATTCAACTTAAGTATAATGATTGTTGACGATGAGGTTATGTAAGAAAATAACTTGTCAATTGATTGGAAACGCAAGAAGCGATTCGATCTCAACGATCGATACCGATCGCTCACTCAAGAATGCAATGGTCTACGCATATAGAGAGAAATTGCAAGAATAAACCATTGAATTACATCAATTAAGATTCAAAATTATAAGATTAAGCAAGAAATTAGAGCAATTAAGGTTCGTATAAGCTTCGATTTCGATTAAGTTTTGCTCGATCGAATTCGGTACATACTTCAATCGGCGGTGGTGGCGCCGGTGATCCACCACTTTGACGCATGATCTGAGGCCATGGTAAGACCACTCACGTTTAGGCGATGCCAATAGTGGTGGCTGATTTCCGATCAGGCCACCGGAGTATCAAGATCACCTTCGTAGCACGAGATCTCAAAGTATAAGAGATGGGAGACAGAGAGGAGGACATTTTACACTAATCTCGAGTACCACACGAATCTTGGGATGAATCCAAGGGATCTGGGCCAATAGATGTTTAGAAAATTAAAGCATGGTTTAATCTGGGCCTTTGATCTATCCGGTCTGCAAATCGTGACCATATATCGGCGGCTACCAAATGAAGTACAGAGTTAAACAAAAGATCTGCGTGAATCTTGGTACATATCCAACGGCCCAGAATAATCTAGGGATTAATCTCGGCCCAACTCCATCCCGGCCCAGTAAGAATAAATAAAAAGGAAATAAATCCCGTCCCAGTTCATTAAACCCAAAATTCAATAAACAACAGAATATTAAAAATAAAGAGTGAATAAATCATTTAAAAATGTTCCTAAACTCCAAATTAACTCAAATTTGTTTCTAAAATTTATTTGTTTTTCATAGTATTTTTCTGTACAATACTATTTCGGTTTTAAAAATACTATCATATTAAAACAATTCAAAAGCAAAAAGACATTTCATGCATTTTTATGTTTGACCTAACTTTGACTTGTCATTTTAAATATTATAAAAATTCCAAAAATTCGAATAAAAATATTAGATAATAATTAAATATATTTTAATGATTTTTAAAGTGATTTTTTATAAAATAATAATGACAATAATAATATTCAATAATAAATAATGAGATTAGCTCTATTCTTTAATAAAAAAGAAGAGAGAATAAATAATAATATCAAATAAATATTATGTTAATCTTTTCTGTAAAAAAAAATAAAAATAAAAAAAATACATAAATAAATAATCATAATGATAAATAATAAATACATCTTATTCTAGAATAAAGAATATAATAATAAAATCATATAATAAAATAGATTGTATCCCTTTGGTTATTTTCTAAAATTTGAATAAAAATACAATAATAATGGGATAAATGAAAATATTTTTGATAAATGAAATATAATAAAAATAATAATTGTAATAAAGAATATAATGAATTTCATCCTTTGTAGCTATTTTCAAGTAATAATAATAATAGTAATAAAACAAAAAATCTTATATTTTTTTTTCTACAAATAATAAAAATAATAAAAATATAATAAAAACTATCATAAATAGAATAGGATAATAATAATGATTTCTTTAGCTATTATAAATTCTAAAAATCAAAATAAAAATAATATAGCTAATTCATCTTTTGTTTTGTAAATAATTTCTACAAAATAAATAGTATTTCAAAATAATAAAAATATAATAATAAAATTCTATCATTTTGGCTATTATAAATATCCTAAAAATTCAAATAAAATCATAGCCAATTTATTTTCTATTATTTTTGTAAGTGATTTTCTACAAAAATAAATAGAGTTTAGAAATAATAATAACAAAATTCTATTACTTTAGCTATTGTAAAATCCCAAAAATATAAATAAAATTCTAGTTAATAGCTAACCCATTTGCTATATTTTTGTAAATAATTTTCTACAGGAATAAATAGAGTTTAAAAATAAAAAAATAGATATATAATCACCTTTGTAATAGAGATAATAATGAAAGGCATTATCTTAATAATAAAAAAATTAATAAAATGTAATAATCCTTTTTACATTTTAGAGATGAATGAATACGCTCACACAAGGAGTGTAGAGCAACACAGTGATTTTGCACACATAATGTAACATTTAGAACGATTAGTCGGGACAAGAACATCTTGACGAAGAATAACTAAGGCTGCGACATCAACATGAGAAGATATGTCGAGACAAGAACATCTTGACGCTCGTTGAAGAATAACCAAGGCTGCGACATCAACATGAAGAGATATGTCGACTCCAAGAGATAAGAACATTACGATGTCGAGAGAAGTGACATCTTAATGGTTCGGTGTCATGAACAAGTAATTCATGACCATTTGAGCTAGTAAAAATTTGAACTCATCCGTCGATAAGTTTGTTTTACGGTTCATTTTCCAAGATTGTGAGATTGAATCGTTACGTAGTAGATTCATTCACAAAACAAAGTGAATGTGAACCGTTACGTAGTAGGTTCCTTCACTAACACACGCCTCGATGTCAAGCGGGCTTAGTGCTTCGGAGTTTGACTTTGTGTGCGGTTGTGTTCCTAGGTTTATGAATCGGCTTAGTGCTTCGAATTCATGATCTAGAAGATCGGTGAGAAGAAACACGTGGACCAAATCCACCCTTCTCCTGATTCACCAACCTCAAGATCAACCGGCCTAGTGCTTCGAGTTGTATTTTGTGTGATTGGTTGTTGACTAGTTAAGATTGAACCGTTACGTAGTAGGTTTATCTTCTAGATCAACCGAGGTTGAGTCGTTCGTAGTAGACTCACCTCAAACTCTCTACGAAGAGATTAATCGATCGTAGTAAGGTTATCTCTTGAGGCGGTAAAGACTGAACCGATCTGTAGTAGGTTCGTCTTCCACAGGATCGACCTTTTAGTAAACCCAGACGACCACTTGACCATCATTTAACTATACTATTTGCTTCTCCCTTTTAAAGATCCGAGAGGTGCCTCGAGGTTAGTAGCCCGGGGTAATTAACGGTGGGGGCTTGCGCCCACCGGAATCTACAAGAACTCACAATCACTAAAACCCCTAAATGTGCATTCAAATCATTCTAAACGGCGAGAATCGGCGGCATTAACAGAGATGCACGCTTGGGAGGGATCTCCGTGTCCTTCTTCCGCATCCCATCGCCCAGCGGCGGTGCGGAGCGCGCGAAAAAGGGTCGCACAACGAGTAACAGTATAATATTGTGCCGTTTTAGATTTTCTCGATTTTCCATCGATTTTTCTTTTGATTTTCTTGTTTCTTTCATAAGCTACAAGCTCAGAGAGTGTGAATCATTCATTTTCTTTGATGAATTTTGCTTAAAGATCGATAATTGACACTATTATATTGGATTAATCTCAGTGTTTCACTTGAGAACTCGATAACAGTCGAATTTTCAACATAACTTCTTGTTTTAAAGCCGAGATTGCATTGATTCTTGTTTATACTACATGCATTGAGGTCTATAGCATCGTTTTAAGTCAATTGATCTAAGCTATAAGCTTGAGAACTCGACTGATTTGAAGTTGCAATACTGTTATCGCGTCTCATTGTCAGAATTGAGCTTCAGATTGAAAATTAAAAGGAATTACATGTGTAATTGAGTATATTTCGACTGAGATAGATGTTATGAAGCCTGTTAAGTGCATAAGTAGTATTGTAAATGAATGAACAATAGGAATTTGGTGTGAATTATGACCGGTACCGATCGATGCTGCACTATACTAGCCAATACAGTGCTTTAACACGATTTTAATTGATTTAAACATTCGGTGTTGCATTAACTAACATAATTACACAAAATCGATGCAGTATAAGTCAAGAATGATTGAGATAATCATTGAATTTGATCACAATTTGTGATTGTATCTCTCGGTACCGAATCGTGCCAATTCATCTCAATTGGTACTAGCACACGGCGCTCACCACCGTACCGATCTCCGATCAGCCACTATAGGAGAGTTTCCCATGGCGATACGATGCTGAGGCACTTGTCTGATTGGAGAACCATAGCCCCAACCGCCGATGGCGTTGCTAGCGCGGATCTCGGCAAGCCAGTCAACAGGGGAGTCAAAGAATCAAAGGCGGTTGATTTTTGATGCGCAAGCACGAGTCTTGGCGCATCCGAGTGAATCTTGAGGGAGATCCAACGCATCCAATATATTGGAGATTAAAAGGAAATGGAGGATGCATCTGGGACCCCTCCATCCCTTAAAAGATTAATCTTAGAACAAATCCAACGGCCCAATCCATTTGAAACCCATTAAGTTAATAATAGAAAATTAAATTTAATTCGTAAATAAATTATTTGAAAATATTTCAAACTCCAAATTGATTCAAATTTATTTCTAAAAATTCATTATTTTTATAGTATTTTGTAGGATAAAAATACTTTATTTTAATAATAGTTATAATATTTTAATAATTTAAAATTGAAATTGTAGTAATATAGATTTTTATTTTGACCAAGATTTGACTTTGAGTTCTAAATATAAATAAATAAAAAAAAATTATAAAATTCATATAAAATATCAAAAAATAATATATAAATTTTTTATGATTTTTTAATATAAAAATTCTTTTGAATAAAATCAGTAAATAAAATAATAAAATAATATTATAAATAAAGTGAAAGGAAGAGTAAAGATAGTAAGGAAAATAATATATTAAAACATTATGATAAGTGATGATGATCATGATCATGATCATGATTATGAGATAATCATGATCAGGAGGTGATGATGTCCTGATCAGGCAGTGATGATGATCATGTCACATAGTTGATCATGTTAATATGGTAATCATGCAAGGATGATGACCATGATTATGATCACATGATGACAATCATGATAACACAGGGATGATAATCATGTAGAGATGATAATCATTCAAATGTAATGATCACTTGATAATAAACATGATTACATAGAGATGTTGATCATGTAGAGATGATGATAACGATCACACTGAAATGATAATCATGCAGAGATGATAATCATTCATGTTAGATGATCAGTTGATAATGATAATCTTGATCACCCGGGGATGCTGATCATGTAGAGATGATGATCTTAATCATACTGAGATGGTGATCATATAGAGATGATAACCATTCAAATATGATGTTACATGATGATGAACATGATCACACGGAAAATGTTGATCATGTAGAGATGATGATAATGATCACACTGGAATGATAATCATGTCGAGATGATAATCATTCAGGTAAGATGATCAGTTGATAATGATCATCATGATCACATGGAGATGCTGATCATGTAGAGATGATGATGATAATCACACTGAAATGATGATCATTTAGAGATGATAATCATTCAGATATGATGATAATCATGATCACACTGAAATAATAATAATGTAGAGATGATAATCATTCAGGTAAGATGATCAATTGATGATGATGATCATTATCACACGGGGATGTTGATCATATAGAGAGAATAATCATGTAGTGATGGTGATCACATGATGATTGTGATGATGATGAAGAATACCATGTGAATAAAATAAGGAAGAGAAGAAGAAGGATGACAAGGATGATAGTCTCATGACCATCCAAACATCAGTCGCCTCGGAAAATGTGTAACTTTGACCTCGAGTTTGTCAAAGTCACTAGATTCATTTTAGCATGCCTATCACAATATTAAATCAACCAAGTGCTTCGAATTTAACTTTGTGTGTATGATAGCCCTAGGTTCATGAATTTACTCAATGCTTCATATTCATAATCTAGAAGATCAGTGGGGTATGGATATGAGTTAAGTTCGTTAAATCCCCTGATTCACCAACCCTCAATACCAGTTGGCTCAGTGCTTCAAGCTTGGTTTTGTGTGATTGGATGAGTTCTGTCACCCCGTATTAAAAGGACATACCTAGTTTCATGAATTGGTTTAGCGCTTCAAATTCATAATCTATAAGATTAGTTAAGACGTGCATGCGAGTTAAGATCACTAGTCTTTTAATTCACTAACCTCAAAGTTAGCTGGCATAGCGCTTCAAGTTTAACTTTGTGTGATTGGATGGGTTCCGTCGCCCTGTAATAAAAGGACACACCTAGGTTCATGAATTGGCTTAGTGCTTTAGATTCATAATCTAAAAGATCGGTGAGACATGCAAGTGAGTTATGTTCACTAGTCTACTGATTCACCAACCTCAATGCCAGCTGGCGTCCCGCTTCAAGCTTGGTTTTGTGTGATTAGATGGATGAATGTCGCCTTATATCAAAAGGACATGTCTAGGTTCATGAATTGGCTCAGTGCTTTACATTCATAATCTAGAACATCGGTGAGACGTGCAAATGAGTTAAGTTCGTTAGTCTACTGATAGACCAATTCCAAGATCGACTAGCACAAGTAGTCTGATTTTACATAATTGATTGGGTGTCAGCTACCCTATAAAAAGCCCACGCCACAGGTTTTGGACCGTCGAACCCATAAGTCCTTAACCTAACTCACTCACTAGACCATACTTGTACTAGAGCGTGTCACGGTTAATCGACCACTTATGTTTAGTTATTTATGATATTTAAATTTCCCCTTTTAGAGATCCAAGAGGTGCTGGGAGGGTGATAACCCGGGGTAATTAACGGTAGGGGCTTGCGCCCACCGGAATCTTAAAGTTTCCATAACCTCTAAAAAAATTCTAAATGTGCATTCATAATCATAATAAAACATACAAAATGCACGCTTAGAGGGATATGACCGTGTCCTTCTTCCGTAGCCCGTCGCACGAGCGGAGGGGCGCGTGAAAAAGGGTTGAACAAATTTTTTTAAAGCTTCTGTTTTTATATATTGGCCAACCCATTTTTACTGCTAGCCATATATATATATATATAATTACATACACATGCACATTTTTGCTAGCAGGAGTTGAATTGAACAACCATTTGCTTTACATCTCACAAATTTCAATTACAATACAATAAATACAAACAAAATAATTATAAAAGCATTCACATATAAAAGTACATCTCACCGATTTCAATTACAATACAACAAATACAAATAAGTCATACATTTTTTTACAATGAATTGAACAACCATTTCCTTTGCCTCATCGATTAAATTTTGCATGTATGTTGGACCTGTTGGACTCAAAGCCATAATTAATAATTTTAATTATATATATATATATATATTTAAAAATTAAAATAATTTCATACCTCAGGCAATAATTTTGACTCATTGTGATTTATGATTATGTCATGTATTAACCTCATGAGATAATAACCACATTCCTTATAGTCGGGTTGTGTTGGACTCTAAATAATTATAAAAGTTATGACATAATTATAACCAAGCTTATTATGATATTATTAGGTGCATAATTTGTACGGTTCTTCTAAAATAATTGAATCGAGCGTTCTTCTTCTTATTATTATTTATCATCCAATAATGTCTTAATGCCATACAAATTTAATTATCTTATTCAATATAAGTTAGTTTTATAAATAATTTATATTTTATTGCTAAAAATAAAATAACTTACGTATTTAATAAATTCTGAATGCACAACCCATTTATGTCGTGATTCATAGGATTCGGGATATAAACACATTCATCAGAGATATTGATAACAAGAATAATCCAATGAGTTCTATAATTCATATTTAAGTTTTAGAAAAATAAAAAAAATACAAATTAGAAGTCCTTGAAAAAATTATTTCTTACCCATCAACATACCGTAAGAATAAGAAATATTTTTTTTGCACGTAGTAACCTATCATTTAGGTATCTCCTTGCTGATGTGAAATTAGATTGGATAGCCCTTCATGAGCATTTATATGAACAAATGAACCCATAACTGGTGACTTCAAATATCTTACACCGATTTGCCAAAACTCTACAAGTATCATCACAAATTAGTTATTCTTCAATTAAGTAAGTATTAGGTTTGAAAAAAAAACTTGCATACAGAAAATCTGAAAAATTGAGACATTCAACATGTCTTTCGTGAGAAGTTCCATAACGTCTTCAATCGCCAAGTGCACTCTCTCTCGATACCTGAACACGTAATCTTGGAAATCTATCTGAAGAGGCTCATTCTCGAGCCAATTCATTAACATACTGTACAGATAACTTGACGTCTCATCTAGTTTATTCACCACTGTAGTGTCGAGACGTTGTGGTAGATCAATAGCCGATGACACACTTGATGTTTTTTCTTTGCCTTTCCTTTTTGAGATATATTTTTTTGGTATGATATCCTACATTAAAAGTAAGTGCATAAAAAGATAATTTAAATATATACTTAGAAAATAATTGAATACTTATTGAGTCATATGCACAAATGGTACGGACCACTTGAGGGGAATCCCAATCAAATCGACTACCATCAATCTCAAAGATTGAGATACAAGCTTTTAAAAAACGGAGTTAAAACTCAGTTTAAACCGTTAAAATGGATTTGGGTCACTCTCGCGTTAAGTTTTTTGAAAAAAACGTTTTTCACGGATTTTATGTGATTTAACGGTTTTAACTTCAGTTTAACCGTTTAAAACCGTTTTATTTGGGAGCAGTTAAAACCTTTTTTTTCGAGTAGTTTATGTAAGACCCAAACTCCACTTCGATTTAACCGTTATATAAAATGATCTTTTGCCAATTATTTTGTAGTCAATACCTTCATTTGTCGCAATTGCCAAATTTATTTTCTAATCGTATAATTACTTATGCGCAAATCGATCTAGTTATTTTTATCGTTATGTTGGATTGGACATTGCATGAGAGAGTCTGGACAAAATTGCTATTAGAGATTTTGTCTAAGAGAGGAAGCAAAATGACATAATTAATCGAGGCACCAACATCACTGCCTTACTGGCATCCATATCGTCTATTCATCGATCTATAGTATATGGGAAATAACGGTCGTATAAAACCGTTAAAACCGTTAAGTTAAGTGATTACCTCATCCATAAACGTTTTTTTAAAAGTCGATCGACCAATCCCTAGTCGGTGAAATATGGTGATTGGGCGACAAAGGTGCACCGTGAATCATGCCATTCCCTCCGCAGAACTATCCCCTTCGCCACGTGAACGAACCCATTGAGCATGTTGAAGAAGAGTTTACAAGGAACATGGACCTAAAATAGAAATTAGTTATTATATTTACATAAATCCTAATTAACTAAAAATATTTCAATTTATTGAAAGAGAGAAGGATATCAATAACCTGAATGTCTTCATGAACTAAAAAATTACTCGCTTGATGTGGAGATAGAAAATCTTGGGCAGCAGGAGGTACCATGACGTTTCTCGAATTGAACATCATTTCGAACCTTATCGCGAATTGGGCCTCTAAACTTGCCGAGATATCGGCCGTGACCTTTTTTATGATCTCCGCCTCAATCCGGTTGGTGATCTCTTGCTCCCTCCTAGTTATTTCCTCCTCAAACTTTAAATAAAATTTTTATATTAGTATCGATATATTTTTGAAATTAAATATAAATTATTAAGAAATTACCTTCGACTTAGTAAAGCAATTAGAATGGAAAGTCTTCTTTGGATTTTTATCGAATACAAGTCATGGAATTATGAAGCCGGAGTGTCGTCTCGAGCCTATCCGAATGCTCGGAGGTCTCAATCAAACCACTTAGAATAACATTGTAGTGCTCCGACTGGAACATGGCTTGAAATTATACCACAAAGAGCAGCCTAAAAAGTGAAGAAGGCATCAAATTAATTAGTTAAAAATGAGAGAATATCAAGCTGGAGCCAGAGGAAAGAAAAAAAAAAGATGAAAAGAGGACATCATGAGGGACATAAATGCGGTCAGAGGGGAAAGAAAGGGGCCAGAGGGAGAGAGGAAATACAATTAGGTTTATGAGATCTTTACTAACGGTTTTTAATAAAAATAATTAGGAAAATAACCTTTCCTAACGGTTTCTACTAAAAAACCATTAGGAAAGGCTAGCGCTCATATTTTCTAATGATTTCTATAAAAAAACCATTAGAAAATATGAGCGTCATCCTTTCCTAACGGTTTTTTAATAGAAACCGTTAGGAAAGGTAGCGACATTTATTTTTCTAATGATTTTTATTCAAAACTGTTAGGAAAAGTCTAACGATTTTTTATACTTTTCAGCACATATTTTTCTTATGTTTTCTCCCAATAACCGTTACAGAATAGTTCAAAAAATTTTAAAATGCTACTGCCTAAATTTCCTAACGATTTTTTTTAAAATCATTAGTAAATCAGTGTTAGTAAATGTTAGTTCTGTTGTAGTCAAGCTTTTAAAAAATAGAAAGTTTTAATCATTTTAAATGTTTTGATAGAATCTGGCGTTAAATTTTTAAGAAAAAATAGATTTAACGGAATTGTTTTGATAGAATCTCACATTAAACCCATAAAAATCGTGGAAATTGTTTCCAAAAAAGCGCATGTAACGACTAAATTTTTTTTATTTCAAATCTTAATAATTAGTGACTATAAATTTTTATTTTTTTTTTCTTTTTGGAATGTAAATTAATTCCCTAATAAAAATATGAAGCAAATTCATATATAATAGTTTAGTATAATTTAAGATTTTTAATTTTTAAGTAATTAATTAATATTATAATTATTATTTTTACTTAATTTAGTTAATTATTAAGTACTAATGATAAGTGAATGTATTTCTTAATTTTTTTTAAATATGAATTAGTAGGTAAAAAGTGATTGACCATTTTTAAATTAACGGTCGTATAAATCGTTAAAATTATTAACCGTTAACTGGTCACCTCACCATTAAGAGCCGTTAAATATTTTTTAAGAGCTTGGTTGTAGTGCATAACTCCATCCTCCGGACCGCAACCCCACCAAGAATCTCATACCACCTGTTTACCCTTGAAAAAAACCTCAAAGATAAAGCAGCTGAACAATTAAGGATAAATATCATTTATCAATGATAAATCATAAGAAAAGAAAAGAAATGCAAGAGAGAGGGTCCACCAGCCAGAAGAAGTCGCTACTAAGTTCCGAAAAAGTCTATTTATCCCACAAAGAAATTTGGGATAAAAGCCAAGGATATAAATATCCCACCATCCACTGTCCACTCGGTGTGGGTGACAACCAAGAAACTCAAGAGAGAATGGAGATCTCTTGGGTGTCACCCATGTAATCATTTTTCTCTGACAAGTGGGACCTACCTGACAGTCCCACACAGGTAGCTTCAACAGTCTAAACCTAGCCCATCCACTAAATCTAATCAAGCCGGAACAAAGATTAAACATTAATCCCACAAGGAAATTCTAGACAAGGGTCAGAGATATAAATGCCTTGCCACTTCTTGTTCATTCGAGGTGGATGACCCTCAGGAGATTCAGGAGAGAGATCTCCTGATGGGTCATCCATCTGATTATTCTTCACTGACAGGTGGGTCCCACACCTCAGTGATAAACATCAAGGAAAGACAAGATCAAATCCCAAATCAAACCCTCAGAGCAAACCCTAAGAAGGACTGAAGTAGTACAATCCCTGTACAATTACAAAATATCATAACATGATCGTTGTGTAATGATTAAAGAGGCATTATAACGGTTTCTCAAATATTATAACAAAAATAAAATTTAATTATTTTATACGGCCCGTAACCTGGTCGGATCGGGTACGGATCAAAAAATTTTGACCCGAATTTAAATGGATCAGATTCGGATTGAATAAAAAATAATAATGAAATAATATGATCCGGTTTGAACTCAACTCATCGCGACTTATTGACACCCCTAACTCATACCCAACCCAATTACTGTGACAACCCGACTGTACATGTCGGGTACTGTGGTTGTCCTATGCCAAACTGCCAAGCAGATGAAAGTCTTCAATTTTGTTCTTATGTGGTGTTATAGGTGATGACAGAAAGATCCACGAGAAATGTGGAATTGCGATTGTTATACCCCTACCAAGTTTTATCTATCTAGAAAATGCTTTGAAATGATTTTATACACTGTTAATAATATTTTTTCATAAACCTTAGCTGAAATAGAGTTATATGCGTAACACCTCTTACTGATGTAAATGTAAAAAAAAAATGCAAGAATAAAGAACTTTCTGATCAAGTTTTTAGAGACGGATCAAGCTCATATAATTTTCTAATTTTATTTTTTATTGTAATTTTTTTTTTGGTTTTTAGGGTTATGCCTGTACTTTTATTTATTATTTTCATCTGTTGTTTCCTCTTTTCTTTCTAATCTTTATCGACTCTTTTTTAATCGACTCTTTTTTAATTTGATTCAATCAAAGTAGTGATTATCATGCTCGAGCTCAATATCAGTTCCATTGAAGTGTGATATGCAATTCAGAGACGAAAAACAGCCCCAGTAGATAAAAAATATAGAAGAGACCTTGACCTTAAAAAAAAGCAGAAAAATACCTCACAGACTGTGAATTAAAAATATCCATTCAGGTAAAATCCGACCCGCGTAGAATCCATCTCTCTGAGTCACAACTGGAGCTCTTGGGCCCCGCATGTGACAATGCGGCAGTCCAGCGTGAGAGCAACCCACTACGTTCTATCCTATCCTTAGGGACTTGATTGTGGGGAGTCCACCTCGGTGCCCTCGATCTTTCTCGGCAGGCGCGCAAAGATTAATGGTTCGTGCATCATGATTCATTCATGGCAATATGGCGTGGCTGAATACTGATGCCAGATGGCTTCCTCCAATTGACTCTTCTCAATGTGCCCTCGAATTATATCCTCCACCTCTGTAATAATTTCCTCAATTTGCCAAGCACTCACAAAACTCGCACGCGGTAATACTAAATTGAACTATCACCATTTTGTTAGTTGGTGCTGATATGACGCCCCATTCTGCGTTTCAACTTGTAGATGGGCCAAGGTCAGTTACTTGTATACGTATGTTCAAAATCAAAATATTGAAATTTAATGTAAATGATAATATGGTAAATGTGGGGAAAACACTTAAAGTCCAATTTGACAGCTGAATTGGCTTCTTAATTAGTTAAATTCTCAAGGTTAAAGGCTTTAATTATGGCGCTCGTGATCCTCAAATGAGGTCAAAGCTTTTTCTCGAACATACAATTTTCTTCTCTTGCTTTTCAATGGCGCCAATTTGATGTTGTTAGGGGTTTGATGACTCACCCAACTCGTAAAAACAAAATCCACAAAGTGTTGGGTTTTTTTCATGGATTCCGTGTGGGACCCGAACTAAAAAGGAGCAAGAATTGGACCTCTTAATGCAATGTCCAATTGTTCATCTGTATAGCACGCTCATCATTATTATTATTATAATAATAATAATAATTATTATTATTATTATAATAATTCTTATAATAATAATAATTATTATTATTATTTTCCTGACGAGAAAATAAGCTATTGTGACAGAAGCGAGAAAATAAATTTTCAAATATGTTATTAATTATGTAGATCGATTATCAAAATTGACTTAATTACAAATTTCAATCAACATCAAATATAAAAGAACAACACTCTACTTCTAAAAGTTTTGAACTATTTGATAGAGCACTAAACATCTTTCAATTCAAAATGATATTAAATTGATAAGAGAAGAAGAGATCGACCTAATTATTTGTATTCGAAAATTTACATACATATATCGATATATAAACATCCGAATGGAAAATGATATGAATATGATTTTAATTTTAATTATTTATATCCGAATACTTGATATATAATATATTATTTAATATATATCATAAAAGATAATATTATTCTTCGTTATAATTAAATAGATATTATGAATTTTAATATTAAAATTAGTAATATACTCATAAACAAAAGAGAAGGGATCTGGTGCCACTAACTTTAGTGGCATTTGATGCCACCAACTTATTTTTTAATTTATATTTCAAAGTTTAATACTTATATTTTATATTCAAATCATTAATTTTATTCATTTCTATGATAAATCTATGCTCGAAAAATTTCATAATTTTTAGATATCATTTCATATTAGGTTAAATGATAACAAAATGAATGCACAAAAATAAATCAATCATATTTTATTAGGTTCACTCATTTTATTATCATTTGATCTAGTATGAATATCTCTAAAAATCATAAAATTTTATGAGTATACATCTATTATAAAAATGAATAAAGTCAATCATTTAGATTTAAAATTTAAATATTAAATTTTAAAATATAAATTAAAAGATATGTTAGTGACATTGGACGCCACTAAAACTAGTGACACCGGATCTCTTCTCATATATAAATAATAGTTTTTGAAAACTTATTTTATTATATGTTTAAGTAGATATAAATTTTAAATTAATTTCATATTTATCTTTGATAATATATACGCATTATCTATATACAAAAAGAAATTACCTGTATTCATATTCATATTTGAGAATATCCGTATTTATATTTATATTCAGAAAATTAAAATAGATACAAATACTATTTCGACCTCTATCTCACCATATACGACCAGTTTGCACCTCTACTTATTGGGTTATCTGTGAGAAAAAATAATAATCTTGTTCCTTTTATTTTTAATTCAAAATTAAAGTCTTAATTTAAAATATGTATTCTTCATTTTTTTCTATTTTATGATTTTTTAAATTTATTTAAAACTTCATTATCAAAATTATCATGGTCAACTAATCCCACTCCCCCAAAAAAAAATCAACTGGGCAACTTTGTATAACGGACCCGGGACCATTCAATGACGCTTAGATTTACAGGAATAGACAGCTTTCAGATTTCAGATAAACAGTCGGGAATGACGATAAAAACTGAAAAGGAGCGAGCCAAATCCCAAATTCTACGTTGGTCGATTGCAGATAAGATAAAGTTGGGATGGAGAATTAGGGTATATTTATGGGAAGGGATCCGTTGACAATGTTTTAATTTGACAATGAATATTCAAATAAATATGAAAAATAATTTTAAAAATATTTTTTTTATAGATATATTTTTCTACTTATAAATTAATAACAATGGATTATTTTAATAATTTTGACAATGAATTTTACAATAAATATAAAAAATCTTAAAAAAATTATAGATATATTTTTTTACTCATAGATTGATAGTGTTTTAAATTTCATGTAATTATCGTTTGATAGTCCATCAAACACCATTAAATTTGAACCATTACAAATTGTATAAAATTTTAATAGCCTTTGATGAACTATCAAATGATAATGAAATTGTACGAAAAAATTTAAAACACTATCATTTTGTGAGTAACGAAACTTATTTATTATTATTTTTCTATTTTTCAGATTTATTTTTTATTTATTTAAAAGTTCATTGCCAAAATTATTAAAATAATTCACTGTCAAGTATAGAGCTGCAAACGAATCGAATTTGATTAAACTCACTATTGTTTGAGTTTGATTTGAAATCATTTTGAACTAAATTGAACCGGAACTGATATCGAACTCGAGTTAAATCAAACTGGAACTGAAATCGTACTCTAGACGAACTCCATTATTTTAATTTATATATTTATTTTCATATTATCATGAATAATTAGAGTTAAAATAATTAATATTTTATTAATTTATATAAAATGTTGAAAAAATTAACTAATATTTATTAATATAATAATAAATTAATAATATCTTATTATTATAATAAAATAATTATATTATTACATATATTTTTAACTAAATAGTTAAAAATATATACTAATACTACATATCAAATTATTACAAATCGAACTCGAACTAGTTTATTGAAAAATTATCGAACCGAACTCAAATTGAACTAATAAAAAGTCTAATCGAATGAACCGAACTTGAACTACAATCGAATCGAACATCAAACAAATCAAACTCAAACCAAACATAAAATAAATTACGAAATATAAATTTTTCTTACACGGATCTCGTCACTAATCAAGCATCCCTCTCCATATTTATTTATAGGACGAAGAGAAGGTTAATTATCCCTATCCTCCACTGGCGTTTGTGTGTCGGCTTCCAATCCTGCAACGTGGAAGGGGACACATCATGTAATCTCTCGGAGCACAAAATTAGTCCAATTCCTTTTCTATGGTTAATTCGAAGATTTGTTCAAATCTTTACCTAATCTAGGAGGTACTTGGGACAGGAATGTTCCCCTGTTGCACAAAGTAGGGATGGTAATTAGCACCATGTGTAACTCAGAAATATTAGATAAATCAATCGATTTTGTTGATCTTGTGCGGTTTGTTAAAGTGGGATTTGCAATGATGGGCCGTGCAATAGCGATAGCGTGGTACAAAGCATAATTACTTCATCTGTAACAACGCTCACTAATTAAAAGGTGTTTTCATTTTTAAGTTCACAAATTGAAAAGTAGATCCATGAGTTGTTGAGATAAAAAGGCAAACACTACGTAGATTGTATTTTTTTTTGTGGCTAGTGCATAGATCGAGATCGGTTTAAATTTGATTCATTTAATAGTTAACCGAACTATCATAAATCAGTTAGTCAAGTTAATAAATCGATCTTGAATTTGATTTAGTAGTGATGGATTCGGTTTGTTTCATAAGTCTGAACATAATTAGTAGACAGATCTTAAATTCTCAAATATTTAGATGTGATAGGTTTGATTTTTCAATTATGTCTAGACACTCATATAAATTTTATCTATATTACTTTAATCTTAGAGGAAAAATTTATTACTTTACATATATTATAAAAAATTAAGTCCGGCACCAGCCAAGACATGCCCTACTATGGCTCCACCTCTATGGTCTGGCTCAGCTTGCTGTGTTGTTTGAGTCATTAATGTATTCATACTTGTTATTTTTATTACTGTATTATAGATTTTTAATATATAGCATAAATTGTTGTTTGATGTAGTGAATAGGGGTGCACACTAGACGAACATGGATGAGTTGGATAAAACTCGAACTTATTTCGGGATATTAGCAAGCCGAGTCAGCTCGTCACGGCATATGATCACGAGTTAAAAGCAATAACTCAAGCTTGACTCATTTTAGTCAAGTTATCTCGAGCTGGCTCACCGAAGAAGAGATCGGTGCGGTGATTGGCGGTAGTTTATAGTAGAGAAGAAAGAAAACGAGGGTAATGGAGAGCAGCACAGTGTCAACTGGTTGTAGAATAGACAGTAGAGAATGGAGACTAATGCATACTCGTCGAGAGAGGGGGGAATGTCATTTCAAATTAGGATTAGTGATGGAGACTTATGAAATCTGATGGAGACTACACCCTACAACTGACCCTATCAAAATAAATTTATCGAACAAATCTTGTCCACCTTTATGTCTTTCAATGTCGTGCATTCATATATATATATTGACTTCTGTTTGTGCCTAAAATCAGTATGCAAAACTCTCAATCTCATGTTTAATTTTATTGCCTAACATGTTTATTTTTAGATTTGATTATGTCTTGGCTAGTTGTGCATTTCAGAAATATCAAGCTAAATAACTAAGAAATCAGGTTTAAACTGAGCTTCCACGCCAATTGGAATATCTTTGGATCAACAAAAAAATTTGTCACTGAAAAGAATGGCATACAACCCGTATACACTTCCACATGGGTCATATAGACCATTTTGGAAAAAAGTGCACAGAAGACATCGGCTTAATGACGTGATTTGCTTTCATTCCATCCGGACCTCCTCCTATATACCACGCCCCAACAGCCTAGGGTTTCTCTCTCTTGGTCACCATCTTTCATCCTCCACTTGTTTCGAGAGATCGAAGGTGCAGAACACTCGAGAGGAGACGGGACTGAGCAAAAGACTGGCAGAGAGCAGCATCAAGAGTTTGAATCATCTCTTTCTGTTGTATATTTGATATTTTCGATAACTTCTGCTATAATGTTTTTTGTTCTTACTTTTTGTATCTTTATTGCTTTTTCATATGCCGTTATGAACGGCTAAGCCGGGGTCAAATAAAGAGATGATTAAATAGAACCAGGGGTCCAATAAAAAAGCCTTTTGGACATATAGAGATCTCAACTAAGCCGGCTAAATAATAATAAAATAAAACAAAATAAAATCCATACTTGAATATGAACGTCCATACTAAATACTAAAATCCATATCCTAATCACCCAATTAAATTTAGAACAAATCATATACTTAATAATAATAAATATAATATATCCGTACGTAACCCGTTGGTCTGGTTATACAAGATAACTTCATATTGAGATCACCCGGTCCGTTTCTCAACACTCTCGTACATTTAATGCATGATTAACTATCTATCTTATCTAATTATTTAATAGTAAAAATGGTAATATTTTAATCTAATAATTATAATCTATGACTTATTATATTTTATCTAAATCTATATCGGGACTAATTTTCGAGTTCTAATCATATCATATCTACATGTAAAATGACATGATAATATATGTGAATTCGGGTAGGCCCCAAAGATGATGGTCAAAATACCGTATGCAATGACAAGTCAAATTTGATCTCTAAATCAAGGTTTGATCAGAAAGTACCGTAATTCGATTTATTTTTGAAAATAAAATATTTTCGAGTTCGGGTTTCTTATTTCTGAACAAAGGAGATCAAATCCCAAGGAAATCGAACCGGAGAGCATTGATGAGGATCGTAAGCCGCTCTACTTCGGAGGTCGGTCGCCCGTCTGGGGTCGACGCCTACGTAAGCGAGGTCGGGATCATTCTCGTACTCCCGTGAGTGAATCCGAGTCAGCTATATCACCTATTATTAATTTAAATTAAGTGTTTATTAGTTTTAACGTGATTTATCTTATAATATGTATTTAATTTATAAATGGAGTCTCAATTAACGTCCGTTCGGGTTTGGTGTGTTTATCCCGAAAAATTTGACAACATTTCTATTATATTTATAAGATGCCAGAATATTTATTTATCATATTTTACTAGTTTTGTTGTGTTTGTCTTTTAATCACTTTTATACGTCTCTTCTTAATTTTCCATTTGGGAATCATTATTTTGATTAATTATTAGTTCTTATCCGTTCTTGTTGAGTTTCATCGTTTATTTCTTTCATAATGCCTTGCTTAATTTCCATAATTTTTTATCATTTAATTATTTATTGTTTTCACATGTACTTTTGAGTCGGGAATTTCGAGGGTTCGTTATTTAATAGTCAGAAATTTTGATATGTCATTAAATTGCACAGAAAATCCCAAAAGTAGACAATTACAAGCACAAATCAATAATTAACTTTATTCATTTAATTTGATTACATTTACAATTTACAAGGGAACAAAATGAAATAAAAATTAAAATTAAACAAATAGAGAAATTGTTTAATATATTATTTTATATTAATTAATGATATTCACTTATTTAAAATAAAAAAATTGATTAATATATTATATATAATATTTACATTTAATATTCTTTTTATTTAAAAATAGAGAAACTAATTAATATATACTTTTATAATATAATTAATTATTATTTATTAAGTCTTAATTATTTTTATTATATTCTTTTATTATATATTAATATTTTTTTATAAATTACAATTTATATTTTATGAAAATAAAATAAAATAAAAAGAAAAATAAAAAGAAACTCAATTAATTAAAATAGATATTTTATTTTATTGTTGGTGTTTTAGTGTTCGGGATCATAGGTTGTCTCGATACAATTGTATCTGTTTGGTATTTTAATTTAAGGCAAATAATGAAATTATTTCCCGATCTTTATATTTACGTATTAGTCCATGGTTTCGCCGAACCTTTCGGGATGACATCAATTAATTAGTCACATTTTAAATTAATTGCTTTTAATTTTCTTAAGACTTTTAATATTAGGCCTTAATCTATTTGCTAAAATCCACAAATTAGTGTGAATAAATTGACTTCACTTAGTGGCCCAATTATACTTTGGTGATAATCCTGTTATGCTAGTTGCCCACTTCTAATGATATCCATTTTTAATTTACAGATTCTCAAAATGAATTAACAACTACAAGGCAACACGAGTTAGGTATAAGGACCAGCACAACAGTAACCTAATCAACCCAAAGAAAGCAACACAAATGTGACAGAACCAACATCAATAAGCCAAGACCTCACTGATACCGGTGTTAGAAAAGGAGTATAACCAGCATAGCTATAAAGGATACAATTAACACAGTAAAACCACGACTTCAGTGATAACCAGCAAAGACAAGATCAAAAGAGTAACCAAAAATAGCCAAATAAAAAGGGCAATTAGGACTGTACCAACAACTGGTATAGCCAGCAACATAGAACCAGCTAAGACCAGAACCATCTATTTACCAGCCAAAAGACAAGGGGCTTTGCTGGGATCACCCAAGCTCATAAAATAAGGAAAATAGCATTTCAGTCAAGCAAAGGGGCATAACCAATACAGAAATCAAGGACCACACGGGCACAAATCGGACAGAACCAATAACCAGGAACCAGCAAAATCAACAATGCCTGGTACCAGAAAAAAAAACAGTACCAGCAACTGACATCTGGTGCAAATAGTGACCATAAAACAATATGAGCAAAAAGGGTATGCCAGTACAAATGGTGCAGCAAAAAAGGCTAAAGCCAGATCAAGTGAGTAGTATGTTCTATCTATCAGTATCAGTACCGAACCAACATTCATTCAGATCAAGAAAGTATCAACCCCTTTATACTAGTATCAGACCCTAAATCAACCCACACAGTAAATGAAACACGCAAATAACATAGCAATCCAAGCAATTCACAATGCAAACTTTCAAGCAAGCAACTATCACAAGGCGCATAGAGTCAAATTTAGAATTTACCAGGGGGCAGGGATAGGCATTCAAGCAATGAAACCCAGCAGACAAGCGATAGAATCACCCCTCCAAGGTTCCCCGGCCACCACTTTCTCAATCACAGATTTCTTACTTTCCATTTTAAAATCGCTATTTGTTCTTATTAGTTTTTTTTTCTATTGTCTAATATCAGCGCATGAGAGTCCAAAATGAGAGAGAGACATGCGCGGGTTTATATAGAGAGGCGACAGAGATGCATGTGACCGGATTAGGTGCTAGGGGAGGTGAGGTGCCATGGAAGTCAAGTGCTCAGAGGGTGGCGCAGAGCTTGCAGAGGGGAGGCGAATGAGTGAAGTGAAAGGGGCAGAGAGGGTCGGTGAAGAAAATCACAAGAGAGAGAGGAGGGATTCGTATCTGTAGTGATGAGAGGTGAGGGAAATAGGGAGGAAAGGGAATTCAGTGAGGGGGAGAGAAAGGAAACGGGTGGTAGACCTATTGGGTCCCTCAAACGACCACACAAAGAGGCTGCAATTACTCATCCCGTTAATTTCGAATATATGGCTCCATTGTAATGCTCACTGAGTGGCGATCCGTTTGCTCGGCCTTAGTGGGCTTTGGTAACGGTTTGGGTAACATGTTACGTTTCTTCTAAATTAGTTCATTCTCATTTTGCATTAGTTATTAGTTTTAAAAAATTTCAGAAATTTATATTTTTAATTTGCAAGGTTTTGATTATGGTGAAATCATTATGATAAAATCATGTTGGTTATACATCTATTATGTACAAGCGCTTTATTTCATTAGTATTATTATGATTGTTATGGAATTTTTTTATTGTTTTAATTCTATCGATTATGGTCTTCAAAGAATTCCAAATATTATCTATCATTATTATCACTTTTCTTTATTTTATTATCATTATCTATTTCTATCTTGTCCTTACTATCTTTGTTATTTTACGTTATCATTTTAATTATAAGGTTGTAGAAGGTTCAAACCTGCCTCCCTCGTTATTAACTTGTAGTAATTTTCGTTTTCAATTATTTACTTGTATTTAATTTCTATTTTATTTAAAATTGTTCATTATCATCGCTAGATGTTAAAATTATTTTGCTCATCTCACATCTATAACTTTCTATTTTATTTGTGGAAGGTGGAATACATGTTTGACATGCGCCTCCCGATTTATGCACCGATATCCCTTGACTACCATGAGACCTAGAGGTTTAAGGTCATCAATATCCCGTATGATGATGATTAGGTTAGGGTTAGGATTCTTGGGATGTAGGGGCTGAATTTTTAGTTTATTAAATATAAATGGATCTGAGTGAGCTATTTAGAAAATGTTTGTTTTATCCTGATTTTGAGAAATTTCTGAGTGTTTTGGCTAAATTAATTATCATGCAGTATTTTTCATGTCACTATTCTTTCATTTTGATTGTATGCATATTTTATTCTTTATTTTAATCTTTATTTTGTTGTGCAACCCGATGTATACGACCCATATATCCATACATATGGGCCATATGAAGTAACCGTTGGCAGAACAAAGACGCTTTTTTGCCTTTTCACTCACCTAACTGCTCGCCACCCCCATTTATTTCAAAAATCGTCTCATTCTCTCTCCCACAATCATATCCCCTTCTCCCTATTCACACTTCCTCTCTTTTCTCTCTCAAACCCCTCCAACTTCACCCCCTCCCTTCTATCCTTGCTGCCACAGCCACACACACACATATGGCATGTATCAGACCCACACGACCCGTGTGCTGCCTAGCTAACCACCTCCGAGTGAAGCCGAGCATCACACGACACCGTTGAGGCAGATCCGGCAGTTTAGGTAACTCTTCACACTGAACTATTCTTTGGTGTGTGCTTGGATTTTGGGCAAATTGGTGAAATTTGGATAAATTAGCGGTTTTTGTAACAAATCAAAACTCCAATGGATTGTATAAGAGTACATACGACCCATATAATCTGAAACCTAAGCCGGAATCATTTTTGATCCACCCATTCAAGATGCCTCGATAAATACACGATCCTAGAAATATCAGAAGAGAACCAGACGAAAGTACTGAGGGATCAATCGACTGGGATGCGATCAAGGAGGGAGATGAAGCACACTACTAGCCCCCTAGGCATCAAGACGGAAGGAGCGCCCGCGGAGGATCTGTGGAGTGGTACGACTCCGGTGAGTCTTCTCACGACTCAAAATTATACGTCCCACCTAGAGGGCCATTGGAGCTGATTTACTGTCGCATTCTCATACATGGAATGTTCGATCACTTTTCACAGATCGAACCACACGTATGAGATTACACGCAGCATTGACTTCGCCTTTCTACAAAGGATCGGTGTCCGAGAGGATTTTCGCCGCCTCACGGGCAGCGTCAGATTTACATTTCCTTTTTGGACTATATAGGACAGCTCTCCGGCACATGACACCACCACAATCGAGTTTATGTCATATCTTCGACTAATGGAGGATGATAGGTGCGATCGATACATCAAGTTCGACTCAGAGGCACCACACAAAGAGTCACACTCAACCAGTTGAAAGAGTGGTTACACCTTCACCCGAGTCCACAAATAGATGAGTCAACCTACAGAGGAGAGATGACCAGAGAGGATGTCTTCGAAAGTATATCCGGGAGAGGAGTTGGACGATAGGACGAGTTTAAGTCCAAGCTCATTATCCACCCGTTGCTGCGCTGCATTCAGAAGATTCTAGGCCACACGATCTATGCTCGGGGTGAGTCCATCGTCCGGGTCAAATATGAGGATCTACAAATGATAGACATCATGATCCTTCCGGATCATGAATTACAGCGGTCAGATCTGATAATATGCATGGTTCGTCACTGGCTTGGGCTCCGCACAAACCCTAAGTGTACTGACATGATCACCATGGGATTGTAACCTACATCAGTCACAAACTAGGTCTTCAATTCTATTGTGATAATATATGCAAGATCCCATCCGTTATGGATGACACGGCTCTTTGCGCCTCACACTTTATCAAGATCTCTAGACGATTACCTGGGCATGGGTTGAGATACTACTAGGTCTTTGCCGACAAGCCAGAGCAAGAGCTACCGATTCATTCCTTCATATCTTTCAGGGATGATCGGACAACATCCTAGGCACACCAGCAGATGTACAGCCTCCTCGACCCTCTACACCTCTGACTGACACCACCATGGAGGATATCTTGAGTTCATCCACACAACTACCTCCCCGATCCTCGCACACGATGCCCAACCATTATCCCGATTACTTTGCTCGTAACCCCGACAAGTAGGATATTTTGTTGTATTTGTAGGATATCAGCCTGCGCCGGCATGAGGACAGAGAGTATTTCGATCGGAGGATAGATACTGAGAGACAATACTATAACAGTAGATTTCAATGTCATTTATGGCAGGCTCGACTCTCTTAGCACTGAGATAAGCTCTCTCCGCTCTAAGATCTAGACACAGGGTGCATAGATAGACTCATATGGCACCCAGATGGCAGATTATGATGCTCGATTTGACCAGTAGGAGCAGAATTTGACAGACTGGTTCATGGGCGGTAACCCATTAGCAAGGCCAAGTGCCTTACCTCCTCAAGGATTTTGAGCCCTCGATTTGCATCCCTATTCTCTCTATATATATTTCTATATTTTGGTTATCATGCATTGCGAATGATGCATGGTTCAGGTTTGGGGGATAGGGAAACTTTTGAAGTCATGGTCTTTTATGGCTTTTACAATATCTTATCCGGTTGACCATGACTATTTGATTGATTTTTAATTGTCTGAGTGTGGACGAGATGCCGATTGATTGTGGTTCTTGGGGATTTTTGGCAGATTTTTTTCTTCTTTTACTTTGTATTTTTCTTTTTTTTTAGCATATAGCATGCATGATAGGACTGCATTTAGGTATGACATTAGGATATGCAATGATTGGGATCACCTTGCATTGGTTTGATTCAGTTATCATAACCACATGGACTAGTGTGTCAAAATCGAGAGTTAATCCTTAGCCTCTAATCCCTTAGACGGTCTTAATTCTTGAAATATAGGACCTGAACCGATTTCTCTAGTAACATTTTAGTGTGTCCAGCCCTTAAACTTATTTTATCTCTGAATAAAATGATTAGAATACCTACATGACTGATAAGTCTTGTATGTTAGGGTTGTCCACCACTCGAAAGAGTTTAAATAGAAAGGGTCATATTTCTACAATTGAAACTAGCCATAAAAGTCCAATAAAAATAAATAAAATATAAAAAACATATAATAAAAATAATTTTGCTTTATTTAATAACCGAGCTATCGACACACCACTATCTCATCGCTAAGCTATGAGTGAATGTATGCAATATACACATTGAACAATCTGGGTAAATCAACGCACTGTGTATTATTTCAGTGTAAGACAAGGACCCAATCACTAAGCCCTTTAAATTAATCTATTTTCAAAATAAGAAAAATAGATTTTTATACTTTAGTTTTGGTCATAGAAGCAGAAATCGATTATTGAACCTGTGAGGTCTGGTATCTGTTCTTTCAGTCACAAAATGAATTTTCTTTTAGGACATGACATGATGATATGAGATAGGGTCCTAGGTTTCAAGGTCAGATTATCTCTGGCTCAAGAGTCACTTAATTTAACTTATCTGCATTTCAACCTATCTTGTGAGGTGAAGAAGGATAACCGCGACCAATCCAGTTCGACCCCAGAATTTAGTTTTCTTACTTCATTAGATATCGAGAGTTTACGTCTAGATTTAAGTATAATTTACACTGCTAGGACTAGGATTTTACTTGAGGATAATCAATATTCTAGTTTGGAGGGATTTGATATCGCGCATTCATATATATATATATATATATATATATATATATATATATATATTGATCATTATTTATGTCTAAAATCAGTATGCAAAACTCCCAATCTCATATTTAATTTCATTACATAACATATTTATTGTTATATTTGATTCTGCCTTGGCCAGTTGTTCATTTCAAGAATATCAAGTTAAGGAGCTAAGAAATCAGATCCTAAACTTCCACGCCAATTGGAATATCTTTGGATCAACAGTAGTCATTTGCCATTGAAAAGAATGGCATATGGACCGAATACACTTCCATACAGACCGTATGGACCATTTTTGAAAAACAGTGCAAAAAAATTAGCGGCTTATTGAAAGATTTCATGATGCGAATTGGGTAAAAATTAAAATTTTTGGTCCAATAAATATCTAGGATCGGTTTATTATTACTAACATTTTCTTATTTTTTACATCACAAATCACAATCACACATGTACCTACAAGAGAGATTGTGATATCACGTCTTAAATCGCTCAAGGAATATTGCAATTTGCAAATATATATTTTCGAACAATCCACCAAGTTCCGAAAGCAAGGAACACGCGTAAGCTTTGAAAATAATATATGACCTTTCGTGTAGATATATTTTCATTTAATCCAAGTCTTCCGATCCCATATGAACATAAAATCAAGTCCTATAGATGTCATAATCGATGTTGACTAAGCTTTTACCAATTTATTGCCTCGAGTCTGCAAGTTGTTGGTACGTATCAGTTTGCCTGTGTTGCAGACCTGCAGTGTTTCAGAATTTTTTTATTTTAGTAAATGAAAAAAAAAGAAATTGGTAATATTGGCTGGTTTTTGAGCTTTATGGGTCTAGACAGAGTTTCAAACTCGGTTTCAGAAGTCTGGACTGAGTTTTGAAACTCGGTCCCAATTTTTTTTTACGTTTGTGTGTATTTGAAAATTGCAGAAAGCTGGAACTCGGTCCAGACATCTGAAACTGAGTTTTAAACCCAGTCACAACTTCCTGCTATTATATAGTATACCCACCATTTTTTTACCAAACCATTTCTTCAAAATTATCATTATTACTGTTGCAAGAGTTTTTAACTAAAAAATTATTTTTTGACAGATCTAGAGCTGATCCGTATTCACCATTCTAATCTCATCAACATTATAAGTTTTTTTTCTATTTTGACTATTAATTTTGGCAGTGCTACTAGGGCGGATCACAGTCAGATGACTTCTATAATTATAGCATATACTGTTAAGAATTGGTTAATAGAAAACTTAGAAATGATAGTTAAAGAAGCAAGGGGTTTGGTTAAATAAAATTTTCCCACAGTACAACCGAGTTATAAAAAATTATGGAGAGGAAGTGAACTGACAATTGCAGACCTTTTTGATAGTTGGGAGAGGCCATACGAGATGCTTCTATCTCTGCTAGCAGCCATATAAATTTCCACATATGACACAAAATACATCATAAAGACGGCACCGTCAACAAAGTTCGGTGTTGAAATTTTCGATCGTGTTGCATGGACATTTGGTCCGTATATTGCAGCATGGCCTTACTTACGGCCAGTCTTAACTATCGATGCTGGATTTTTATCGGGTCGGTATGCCGATAAATTATTTATGGTATGTGGTTATGATGCGGAGTAATAACTACTACCACTTGCATTTTCTGTTGTAGTAGGCGAGGAAAGTGTGGCAAACTAGAGTTAGTTCATGCAGTGGTTGCGTAAATAGATTGTCGATCTTGGTAAAATTATTGTTATCTCAGATCAATATCTAGGTATAAGGGTTGTATTTAAGAGATCGGATTTTGAATGACAGGAATCAGCAGGTGAGAATGTTCACCGTTATTGTACACAACACATTGTATAAAATGTGTATAAAGACTATCATATGAAAAAAAAAATAAAGACATTTTTCAAATAATCTGCGAGACATCAGAAACCATGGAGATGCGACGAATATATAAAAAAAATAATCACATTAGACCGGCATCCTATAAATTCGTCAGAAAAATAAGAATCATGCAAGAAAATCTCCCAATAGAAGAACACGAAATAACAGAAACCGTAATAACCAATCCACTGCAGCTTAGGAAGTGTCAGCCGAGGAATTCCATTACGAGGAGTTAACCCTAGATCAGGTGGATGCGTTACATCAAGAAAGATGGGCAAAACATTTCGACGGGGGTTTCAATCGATGGAGAATAATGATAAACAACGGTTTAGAATCACTGAATAACGTGTTTAGGATCGCCAGACAACTTTCGGTATGTGCTATCGTCGAGAACAAGTGGCACAAATGTGTTGAGTGGTTCTATAAGCATCGAGAAGTTGCAGCGGCTTGGGAAGCTCAAGGTATGGTGTTCTCCCAAAAGATCACCGAACTGATAAAACCTCACGGTGATAAGGGGAGAACTTACGATGTCATACCACTGGATTGGGGTATCAATAACTATGATGTTTACAACATAAATAGACTTATCGAGACGGTAATATTCTATACTTATATAATTTTTATTTAAATTCAAAATTTAAGCAATAATTTATTATTTTTATTTGAAATAATAGGGACAATTGTTTTAAAATGCGGCCTCATGGCCGCATATGCGGTCTATTTATGCTAATGCGGTGCAATGTCACATGCATAAGAGTATGCATCCGCATATTCAACAATGCGCATTATTTTTAAAATATTTATCGTATTATACTTATAAAATTAATTATATTATATTTTTCATGCAAAATATTCAAAATTATATTAATATCTTATTATATTTTCTTATTTCACATTAAAATTCTTCAAAAATAAATGATCGATTCAAATATTGTAAGATTTTTTTTAGAATACATATCCGCATCTTGAACCGCATATGCACCCGCATATCGCATATGCGCTATGCAGCGGTCAACCGCGTCATATTAAAATTCATATTTTAAAACCTTGATAGGGACAAACGGGTGAAATGAAATATGAGGTTGAATTAGCGATGACGGGAATTAGTAATTGTTGGTGTCAAAAATCGTAATTGATCGGCATCTCATGAGACCACTTGCTTGTCGTTTGTTCATTCAAAATGCTGAATTATACTCAGGACGTTAGTCCATATTATACCATCCAGTGCTACATTAACACATGGTCTGGTCATTGACGTAGTTATGATAATAAATGAGATTGACTAATGTACAACAGTCCGATCATTAGGCTAGATCCAACAAAAATAAACAAAGGAAGGAAAGGAAGATACGCATTTCAATGGTTATGGATGAAATAAAGGGTCGTATCAACAGACTACCAACTCGAGATCGAGCTTGTTCTAGCAGAACATGATTTAGATTAGCAGCATATTTATGTTTTATTGTAATATTTATCAGAATAATTGAATTTTAATTGTTATTGTAATATTTTAATTTATTTGACACTATTTTAGAATAATGTATTAATAGTGCTTATATTTGGGTTTATAAAACTTTATTTTAATTCTTGTTGTAATATTTTAGAACAACCTACTGACTGTCGGATTTATGTTTAATATAACACAAACGTAAAAAAAATCTGGGACCAAGTTTGAAACTCGGTCCAGGCATCTGGAACCGAGTTTCAAACTCGGTCCATGCCAGTAAAACTCAAAATCCAGCCACTTTTATCCGTTTCCTATTTTTTTATTTACCAAAATAAAAAAAATCAATACAGTGTTTGTGTGTCACATGTGAGTCAAATGTGGTACGTAACTGATCAGTACTCTTTGGGTCTTGCTGTGAGAAATATGGGTCTTGCTGTGAGAAATATCCGAGTCAATTCATTCAATATTTTTATTTTAGAAGGTATGAGTGTATGTAGAAGGTAAATGGTACAAAAGCAACATTGCTAAATCCTCATCATCAATTTTAACACCAAGATTTTCAAGATCATTAATAATCTCACGAAATTCCTCTAAATAGATTTTCAAGGATTTACCTTCCATCCTGTGAGAGTAGAGTCGGGCCTTTGCGTACAGCCGTGTAGCGGGTGTCTTTGTCATGAGCAGGGACTCGAGTCTTTCCCATAGGTCCTTTGTGGTTTTCTCCTTAATAACTTGCTGTAGGATCTCGTTCGAGAGGTGCAACCGAACTTGAGCAAGGACTTTTGCATCCTTTTTCTTCTTCTCAGCATCATCTTTGCATGTTATATTGTTCACCCCGAGGATGGCTTCCTCAAGATCAAGGGAAGTCAAGATTGACTCCATCTTTACCTGCCACAGATTGAACTTGGTTGTTGAAGTGAGCGGTGCTAGATCAATTCTTGATGACGATGCCATGACCTAACGTGGCTCTGATACCAATTATTAGAAATAATAGAGCAAATTGATCTTGTCACAGCAGGAACAGAGTCATCAAAAGAACCAGACAACTGGTAAATTTCAACACTGCAGCGATAAACAGTACTGTAGTGTACTGTAGCACGGAAGATGATGTAGCGAATATTATAGCACACAAAACTATAAAATTGCAAGAAAGTAGTGAACACAAGAATTTACGTGGAAAACCCTAAATTTAGGGTAAAAAACCACGGGCGGCAGCAGCCAGAAGAATTCACTATTTTTGGTAGATAGTACAAAAGGTATTACGGCAGCATATTCAAACTCTAATATATATATTAATCCCCTTTTTAATTTAGGCAACAACGAAAAAGAAGTAATAACCATAAAAAGATTATGCCTAAAGATTTTATGGCTGAGAACACAGAGAAAAACTTGGGCCAGCTGTGGAGAAAAACTTGGACATTGAAGTCCAGTAAATTAAGTCGCCTCTTTCAGTAGGAAAATAAGGATGTCTGCAGATGCATTGATGTTTTTGAGAGCATCACAACTAATGCTTATGGCAGACACTTGCTGAACACAAGGAGACGTTACAGAAAATGATAGGCAGCAATATACAGGCTTAGAAGAAACACCCCTACTTGATGTGTAAACTCAAGCCACTGAGCAGGGTTATGCGACATATGGGCCTTCAAGTCCTGAAAGGACCTGTCAAGGTGGCACAAACAAAAATAGGTGCAAGGGTCCTATGGTCTCCTATGTAGCTAGATCTCGCAGCACATACCACAAAAAGAAGCGGTTGGTGAGCTCACACTGAAATTATATTTTCAAATAACAAGGTACTTATGTGTTGTGTACCGTCAATTTATAGGTGGCTAAAATGGATGTTGGGGTGACTGTTAAAGATGTCTTTGATCATATGCACATCAGGGATGGCTCGGGGGTAAGAAAAACGTGAACAAGAATGTAGCAAAATTGTAGTTAATACTCATTTATGATGTTCTATAAAAAATTATCTAGTACACTATAAGATATATTTAGAGTAATTAATGAATGTTATTATATACAGGAGATGTATGATATGTTGAAAGAAATTTATGGAGACGAGGCAGAACCTACAGAGGGAGGCAGTTGTTAGGAGAGGAGGAATACGAGCGTCTCTAGCGGTCGGGTACCGCTCCATGACACATTACACTATTGCTGCAACGCAACCGACACACACAGAACTAAGTAAGAGCATCACAACGTCTGCATACCCAACTCGACGGGTCTACACAAGCGATGAGGTTGACAACATCGTTGCAAACTTAGATAAATGTAATCGCCGAGAGATAGTATGCCTTGTTGCGGGTATATGAATGTGCAAGAGACGCTGCATAAGAAATCATTGGACCAAATGGAGCAGTGACAAGCTGCCACCATTGCGACGCAACAAGCTTGGCTTGAAGCTATCTGCAAGGCAACAAGTGTCACTCTACTGCCACAGGTAACATAACTCAAAAACTTTGTTTATTTTTTAGAGAGTCACAAATCCTTATTATTAACTATATTTTTTTTTTTTTTTCCCAATCTACAAGCGGAGTAATCTGTTGATGGTAGTGAGAAGAAACAAGAAAAATAAAGTGGTTCTGTCGGTTGGTGCATTGTTTGTGTTCCTTTTTAAGTGGTTATGACATTTAAGTATTAAGTGTTTGAACTAAGTATGTTTGAATGAAGTTATAACTGTTTGAGCTGTTCTAAGTATGTTTGAACTTTTTAAGTGTTTAAACTATTTAAGTATGTTGATTATGTTAACTGCTAATATGTTGACTATGTTAAAATATTTGTATATTTAATTTAAGATGTGTTCCTTTGTAGCTGTGTTTGGGTGAGGTGGGTCACAAAAATAAATTATTATAGCATAATATAATGGGTACGCTAAAAAAAGAGCTAAACATTGAGTATTGAAGAATGAATTGGCATTGGTAAGTAACACGTTCCCACCAGTTTTTAGTAATAATAAGTTTTACTAAATTAATATTATTAAAAATAAGAGTGAGAAACGTAAAATTTTAAATATTCAAATGGCGTAGCACATTGCATCGATAAGATGCGCGTTCATCGCGCGTTTCATTGAAACGCCACATGCGCATGACGCGCGTTTCATTATTTTTATACAAAACGCGCAAGTGATTGGACGAAACGCATGGGGTTTGGATAAACGCGCACCGGCTGCGTGGGGTTTGGGATCGCTTCGCAGCTTGACGATGCGTGTGCTGCCATTCGTATATTTGAAATTTTACAGTTTTCACTCTTATTTTTAATAATATTAATTTAATAATAATAAAAACTGCGTTCCCACGCACTTACCCATGCCAATGCTGAAAGACATGAATTAGATAGGCAGGCAGGACTTGCGCACCCGATCTATCTCTAGTTTTCGCTAATCATTTTACTCCTCCACCGAACCATTGAAAAGTTTGCACCAATATTTGCATTATTTGATATAGGAGCCCACCAGTCGGTAATAATACTCCTCTCCTCCTCACCCTTTCCCTCCTACGAAATACCCACCTTCCCCTCTCTATGACCATCTTCCAATTGTCACTCTCACCCACTCTTCCAAACGTCCCTCTCACCTACGTCTTCCTCTCGATAGCCCCCTCATTCCGAACAGCTCCATTTTCGAACTCCATCAGGCTCCATTTTGCCAATCAGCTCCATTTTACCAATCGGCTCCATTTTGCCAGTTGACTTCATGCGATCCCCACAACAGTTTCATTTTCTATTAGAGTTTAGAGATTAGAGGTTACAATAATTAACAATAATTAAAAAAAAAACGCTTTATGCATTATTATCATCTCAACCCCAAAATATTCAAATTCTGAAATTCTTGCCCTCAAAGGTCTGCCCAAACTGTCAGTTGCGGGGGTGGTACCATGAAGTCAATTTGCGGTGGTCATTGTTGACAACCTTGAAGGTCAGCTCCTGATTTGTCAGATCGACATTGGTCGATCAGATTTGACCCCAGTTACGTGTCAGTAAATTGAAGTCTATATTGAGTGAAAATTGTAGTAAATGGAGACAAAGTTATTATATTATTGTGAACCAGTATCAATGAATTTTATTCTGAAAATAAAAAAAATAAAAAAATGGACCTAAAAAAGATCTAAAACTGAACCAGTAACCTCTAAGTTCTAAAACTGCATGCAAAAACTTATGCTCAAAAACTAAATATACAAAATATCTACTTTATCTCATAATTAATGTTCTACATTTGCTTTGCACGGGTGACCTAAATGCTTTTATATCCTATGGTGTTGATTTCATTATTAGTTTGATTATTATACGTCAGTACTATTCTCCTTTGTAAATTTTTGTATGGCTATTATATTTGTTTGATGTTTCACTAGTAATTAGGTTTATATTTTGATTAATTTTATGGTCACATGGGTGGAGCCACTGTGTAGATTTGGGGTCCCAGGACCCCACTCACATTTAAAAAAAATCAGATTTATTAATAACTCTAAATACATATTTATTAGGGACCCCAGTGAAAATAGAAGAGGGACCCCGATTTGACGTTCTCTTACCTCGCGACAATAGTGGCCCAGTGCCACAAAGCTAGACCGGTTGTTTTGTTTAGAGAGAGAAAGAGAGAAGGAATAATGGATGATAAATTATATCACTGACACTGGAGCCTATTTGGTTCGCATTTGCACGTTGGGCCTAGAGACCTCTTTCGGTTCTCAATTTGTGCAAACAAGTTAATTGCAGAAATCTTAATCCAATTCAGAATGTAGCGGGTCACTAATGAATATAATAGCACACTTGCCTCACGAGAAGGATACAATCATGTGTGGTGCTTTAAATAAGAAAGAAATGTGAGGTTGGGACTTGGAGGCATTTGTCAATTTGTTCCGCTTATAAATTACAATGTTGGTCTTCTTGAACATTAAATTAATAATGTATGGACTTTAGTGGTATTCTTCTTTAAATTTTTATAATAAATTATTTTTTTGGTATCATTTATAGTTTTTAAAGTTAAATCATTTTGGTCTTTTCTAAATTTTTTGATCGCTTAGATGTTTTCAGAGATGATGATGAGACTAGCGATGTGATCAGAAAAAAATTAATAGGAAGTATGATTAAATTTGTTGTTTTATTCATATTGAATTTTTTTTCTCTTTAAAATTGTCAAAAAGATTCAACATCTTTGAATGGAAACTGATCAGCTGCCTTCCTTTTTGATCAGTGGCATGCGCTTTGGTGAATTTTGTTACTGCAAAGGATAAAAATGGGCGTGATAAGTATGATTTTGGAGTTTTCTGGATTTGATATCGAAGTCTCAGTTGGAGTTGTTATTGGTTATTTCTTGTTCATCTACAGTCAACCTAGCGATGTTGAGGTAAATGATGAATCTCATTTATTCTTTTGATTTAATAATATTTGTGTTTTTGTCTTTTCCTTTTTCTTGCTAATTTCTTCTTATTGCTTGCTTTATATTGCCGTTGCATGTGTGTTCTTATTCATTATGACAAAGGTTAGCGACGAAGGGTGGCAGAGTGGGGGTTACATGGCGGCTGTGTGGTACATTACGATGAATTATCATTAAAAAAAATTATGGGACCCCACTGAGTTAAAATCCTAGCTACGCCACTGAATGTCCTTGTATATCTCTATTAGCATTAGAATAAGCCTAATGCAATAAAACATCCAACTAGTACATATCACCCTCTTTTGATTGTGTGTTCCTCTAACGATCTCCCATCTCTCTCACTGCACTTTATTAATATGTAGGCAAATAATCATATCAATTATGGTTTAATAAATATTTGTAGGATAATAAGGTAGACATGACATCGTTGAGGGAGTATCAACCTATTATCAGCATGAATTTCGCGAGTCAACAAAAGCTTATGAGTTTTACAATGATTTTGCAAAAAAAAAAAAAGGTTTAGCATAAGGAAGAGCATAGTTAGAAAAGATTCAAATGATAATACCATCATATTTCATCGGTTTTGTTGCAGCAGATCAGGCTTTCGAGAGAAGATATATTTAAGCCTGATCGAAAAAGACCAGCCTCTGTAGTCTCTCGTTGTGGTTGTTCTTTTGAGCTTTGTGTCAAACTTCATCCAAAAACTGGCAAGTGGTGGGTGCATAACTATGTAGATGTGCACAACCAGAATTTCACGACTAGTGATACTACTCCATTCCTCCGATCTCACTATTCAATTAATGAAGCTCAGAAGTTTGAGATAGTTTCTTTTCAAGACTCTAGTGTCCATAATTTTCAGATCTTAGATTACACAGAAAGGAGAAGTGGTGGGTATGAATATCATGGTTTTCAGTCAAAGAACTTGTATAACTTTAGTGTTGAGCACGATCAGTCTGCGATGCATGCGGATGATGCAGATTCAATAATAAAAGTACTAAGGAGAGGAAGAAAATGAATTCTGATTTTTATTTCAATTATGAAGCAAATGACGGCATTTAACGAGTCTTTTCTGGGCTGATGCTCAATCTATAATTGATTATTCTCACTTTAGGGATGTAGTTATTTTTGACAGCACATACAAGCTGAATCGGTATAACATGATTGTTGTTCCTTTTCTAGGCTACAATCATCATTGAAGAACTATTATATTTGCATGTGACATTATTTCTCGTGAGGATAAGAACTCATATTTGTGGCTTCTTAAATCACTAATGGAGGTAATGTATCAGATACGATCCAGAATCTATCATTATAAATGGCGATCTTATAGGGTACAAAACACAGGACATGTGCATGGCATATGAGTGAAAAGACGAAAAAACATCTTTGTGGGTCCAAACTCAGATAAATGTTCTACAAGTTGATGAACAAGGCATACAAACCCTGAAAAATTTGAAAATAAGTGGCACGAATTTGAGGAAAAAGCTAGTAAAAGGTTAGCTACTAGGCAATGGTTGCAGAAGATATATGAGTCGAAACATTTATGGGCCGGGGATTTTGTAAAGAAGAAAATGTTCCTAGGAATGTCAACTAATCAGATAAGCGAGAGTATTAATTCCAAACTACATATGTATCATTATCATTATTAGTATCATTTTTTTGATATCTGAGATCTCTGATATTTGTGATTTTGAATTGGGTTTTTTTTTCTAGCCTACCCCAATTTATTTGTGATTAAAAGTTTTATTGTTGTTGTACACAGGTACATGAACAGTAAGATGTCTTTGTGTAAGGTTGTCCAGCAGTTGGAGCAGTGTCTTACACGCATGCGCATGAAGGAGGCTGAGCTAGATTGCAGAGCACTTCAGACAGAACCAGTTCTAACAACCCATTTTCACAACCTTAAGAAATTTGCTGCTAGCAATTACACACCACGTATCTTTGCAATTGTTTGTGAGAAAATTGAAAAATCAATCGAATTTACGGTCATCCAACAGATTAGGAGCGTCGCATCCTCAAAGTATGAAGTAGCTTCTAAAGGAAAAGCTGAGACTTTAGCAATTGTCCAATGCTTCTTCTAAGAGGGCACTATCGAAAAACTTGTGTGTACCTGCTCCAAAATTGAAATTGAGAAATTACCATGCAGTCACATATTTTCTGTATTGATACACTTGGATTTGACATTCATCCCTCGGTGCTGCATTAGTAATAGATGGACCAAAAATGCTAAGTCAGTGTTTCCTTCAGATAGGAAGGGTGGTGTTTTCAAGGTTTCTGACCAGCAACAAAGATACCATGAGCTGACAGTGTTAGCCAACAAAGTATGCATTGAAGCATCCAAGTCCAGTCAAGAATATGTAAAAATAAATGAGTTATTAAATGGAGAATGGAGACGGCTTAAGGATAATGGAGTAGGAATTGAGAAGTCCAAGGTAAAAAAATATGCGGTTTTCAGCAATATCGAATCATCACATAAAATTGAAAACCCAAAACTCATGTGACCAAGGGCGCACCAAAAAAGAAAAAGTATGAGAGGATGAAGTCTTCAATTGAGGACAGAAGAAAATATAAATGTTGCAATTACAACAAGCTAGGGCATAATCGACAAACGTGCCCACTCCTTAGTTAGATAAATTATAGTGATAATGTGTTATTAAATTAGATTTCATAATCTTAACAATGTTTTTTATTTAATTTTCTTATTTTTTTACAGGAAAATGATTCTGCCAGCAGCTATTCTGAAGAAGTCAGTGGAAATAATATTTGACAAATTAAGGTGAGGTCACAATTGAAGTGAGTGAGTGCACATGAATTTGCATGCTAATTTATGAACTCACAATTTTTTTATTATTTCTCATTGTTTGTCAGAGCTTGACTGAGTATGGGCACTTCCTTCTTTTGTATTAATTTATGGCATGTGTTGTTTTGTAGGCAAGAGGATATCTTGAGTTATATTACTGATCAGCTTAAATTGGGAAGATCAATTATTGATTTTCAAAGGTTTTATATACTGGTAAGCATATGTTATTTTTATTGATTATTACATTAATTTTTTATCCAAGTCTCATTTTCCTGTGATGGCTTAACATCTTTCTTTCTTTTTTTCCATTATGGTTTTTCTTTTGTTGCATTTTTTATATGTATTACTTTTCCATGTCACCTGTTTCCTAGATCTTACTAAAAGCAGAACTTAATTATGAAGTACGGAATTGAACTGACCACCCAACAGGTATAATCTGACAATAGTGGCGTACCATATGATACCCTTTACTACTCAAGTAGAATTTTGTTAAATGTTTTAATCTATTCATGTTTTAAGTATGATAGGAACTCATCTTTTGGCTATAGGTTGTACAGAGAAGAGGTGAAAGTTGAATTTAAACCAAATTGGAACAAAAAAGGCTGTTTAACCGAGCCAAAGATGGAGTTCTGGTGGGAAATCATTGCGACGAATCTTGATGAATTTCAAAAGATATTAGTATGGCTTGGTGAAGCGCTATTTAATATTGTGTGGAAATAGTGCCTTGATGTTTTCTTTTGGAAATTTAGGAAAAACATTTCTAGTGAAGATATAGAGGAAGCTGGGGAGAGAATAAAGGTAGAAATCTTATCTTGAGTTGAGGCAACTGTATGATAAGAAGGGGAGACAACAGTATTGTCAGATGAGAATGGGAGACAACTGTATGATGCCGGTCTATTTGACCTAGTTCAAGATGATCCAAGGGAAGTGGAGGTAGAGCTATTCTGTGTTTCTAATCATAATGTTCATTTTTTTAGAAAAGGTAACCGATTGGTGATGGATGTTAACTTAATTATTTTGTAATTTATAGGGATTGCATGACGTCATTTATGAAATGGCATCACTTATGGGTAATGTAAGAAGAGAGATATATTGTTGCACCTTTTAATTAATTTCGCTTTTTACCTTTTTGCATGTTAGTCAGTGCTTATCAATATTAATTATCATCAGAAGTTTATATCAGCATTCCAAAATTCAAATTGCACGACACAGTCATATTTTTCTAATTGTTGGTCTGTTTTGCAATGAAAAGCAATTTGGTTTCTAATTGTAGAATGGACTCCAGACAAAAATAGTGTGTATATTAGTACAAGTTCCAAAAAATAGTGTTTGTTCCCCTTCAAAATTAAACCATCTTCTTTTAAAAATTGTGTCTCAAATAATGGATAAAGTGAAAATTATTACTGGAAATATGTAGAAAAACTTGAGAGGATTTTAGATGTTAAGTTTATATCTTTTATTGAACTGCATAAGATGTTCTATCTTCTTTTCTGTGTTCCTGATCACAAACTTATGGCAAGTGAGTCCCATATTTACAGGAACCAGTTTACGGCATGGAAGAGCTTCAAAAATTGTTCAGTGAGATGGCATAGAGTTTTACACAAGTACACTGAAATATTTCTTACTTATGTTTTCATCGTTTTTTGGCCTCTCAGCTGAAATGGATACCAGAAACTCGATTATGCGGAGGAGACTTTTTTGTTGCACCTGGCAGACATGAAATTGAAGCTTCCAGTAAATACCAGTTGACTCTTTTACCAAAAATCAGTGACGATGTTGCAATTTCGGTGCACTCTTATTATAATATTATGAGATTGGTACATATAACTAAAATTTTATTACTACGTTTTGAATTTTCTGGTGGAGTACACGCATAGCAATCCCTCTTTAAAAAAAGAGGGGACTTTTTAGTTGAATTGTTTATCTTTCCTTCTTGTTTCCTTTGTTTTAATATGTTTCTGTGATGATTTCTCAGTTTATAATGTTGTTGTAAAGTAAGTAGTTATTAAATCTTTATGTATGTATCCATGTAGTAAATAAGCAGCTAAATGACAAGGAACATGTTGCAGCTGCATTAGAAAATTCTAATCTTTTGGAAATTTTGGAAGAATGCCTATCCCCCACTTTTCAGCCCTGGACTTAGGTCCTTGTGTTATCAGTGGCGGATCCACAGTTGTCCAGGGGGGGTAGCGGCCCCCCTGGATTTTGAAAAACAGTGTTTTTCGGTATGTTTTCGGTAGTTTATCCCCCCTGAAAATTCCCCCCCCCCCCATGGATTGTCTGATTAATTTTATTGAGAAAAAAATATTTAATATCACGTATAATGAATATAATTATGCAAAGATATCAAAATATAAAGTTTTATAGACGAAAATTTTCTTCATCAACTTCATTATCTATTACTTGAGCTTTATTTTATTGTTATTTTTAATATATAAAATGTTATTATTCTAATAAATTTTTTATTAGATAAGAATATATATTAAATTATTATTTTTTTATTTAGTACCCGATTAGTTAATGGATTTAAATCCGATAAGCTATTACAATCCGATATTTGCCCCCCCCTGACTAAAATCCTGCATCCGCCCATGTGTGTTATGGTGAAGAAACAAATTAGATTTACAAGTTTTATTTCTTTTTTTCTTTTGGTGTGAAAATTGGTGCCGAGCTCTCATTAAATGAGTCGCACCACCTCAGAGAATGCCTTCTCACAGTTCTTAACACACGTCTTCAGTAGCAACAATGCTAGACATTGCACCATGGGATGCTTCAGCCGCAACATCCCAAGATTTTGGAAGTCACTAAAATTTGGTGAAACATTCACAAATTTAATCAGAAGAATAAAACACATATCTATATAGAGTCAAAATGCTTGATCTGATACTGATTCATGTATATTATAGTTCTTTTCTCTAAACTTCCATTTCAAAGTGGTCATTTGAAGGAAAATCATAACAAAATCTCTCTTTAACATATTTCTATTTGCTGTTTTATTCTAATACCTTTCTGGTGCAAATTTTCACTTTTTTTTGACAAAAACACTTAATAAACAGAGCTGACACAGTTGGTGTAGCTTGTCCATACTTCAACACAGTTGGTGTTGAGATGGAGAAATTCAAACTGAGGGATAAAAGCTTCTTAGAATTGAGTATATGCAATCAACTCAATCTTAATCTAGTGAATAACCTTTGGTACAGTTGGTACAGAGGTGTAAAAATGCAAAGTAATCTCTGTAGAAGAGGTTATATTGCTAAATTGTGACATAAAAAAGTAATTGCATATACTCAAGTTCTAGAACAGCAAAGAAAACTTAAACTGAATTAGAACCTCAAAACTGGATGGATGCAGCTGGCATCATCCAAATTCCTCCTCTGGTACAGTTGGTAGAGAGGTCAAGAACAGCTCAGCCTCTTTTAAGGGGATATGCTGTCAGAATTGCACAAACTGCAAATATCCAGTTTTGAGGGAATAAAGTGCATAAATATTAAATTTTCTGATCCAATACTCAATACCAGTTGTGTCAAGTATAATAAAAAGGCTACTGTAGTAAATGAAATTCATTTAGATCATTCTTATAACAAAAACATTAGAACTGATGACAAGAATAGTAAATAAACATCATAAATCATTAAGAAAATGAAAAATACGTAAATACTTGTCTGATCTATCTCAAACTTATAAAGAGCATAGAAAACACCAAAATATATTTGTTTGCAAAGTTTCATATTTTTCTTAAATTTCTGTGATTTTCTGTGAATAATCTACTCTCTGCTTTTGAAAATTCAGCAATTTTCCTTTTTATTTCGAATTTCCCCCTGCCCAATCAAATTAGCTCAGGACTTCAAATAAAAAACTTATAAAAATAAAAGTTGTCCCAAATAATCTCTTTAATATGTCTGTGAATTTTTTTGACACATTTCTTCAGCAATTTCACATAAAAACCCAAAAATACCTTCAGTTTTTATTTTTAGCCTCAGCTATCACAAAGAACTATAAGAATATGACATTCATATTTTATTTTATATTCTTGTTCTCCATTAGAATTAGAACCTAACTGTAAATTTTGAGATAAAAATACAAAGATTAGAGTGTCCAAATGTTCTAATTACTCTTAACTGTTCGTTAATTATAGTTTTGACTCCTTGGTCAATGTCATTTAGAACTCAATCAAAACAGCGCTAAATAAAATAATTTTAGAAATAAAAGTTGTTCCAAATAATATCTTTTAGTTTACTGTCACTTTGTACCAGTATGTTCTTTAATAAATTTTCCACAAAAAGAGTATTATTTTGCTTTATTAAAGCTCATAAAAGTAATCTACTTAAAAATATTATAAAATAGTAAAAAAAAGGTTGTAGATTCTTTGTTCATTTTCTATAAATTTTAACAAAATATAAACATAAAAAATATAAATAAGATTCATTAATTTTTTAGAAGGAACAATAAATATTTCATTAAATTCCTTTTCTAAAAAAATCTTTTTAATTTAAATAAAATATAAATATAAGATGAGAGTGTAAATATTTCCTTAAGGAGTCCTTTTTAAATAAAATAAAATTTCTCAAATAAATAAATAAGAATTACCATTTAATTTTTTATCAACAAATTAGAATTAATTAAAATAAAACTTGTTAAAATCATTTGATTGATAAAATATAATTTTCATTCACAAATATTTTCTTCAAATAAAAATACAAATAAACATTAGTTTCTTTTTAAAAAATATTAATAAACTCTATATTCTTTACGATAAAAATAAAATAAAATAATAAAATAATAAATAAATTATGAATATTCTTAAAGTTCTCTTATTTAAACAGGTTATTAATTGTTGCATCAATATTATGGACCCTACAAGATATGGCCACCTCAAAATAATGACACTTGATACCTGCAACACCAGTATTTATGCCCGACTTGGCATAGAGAAAATCACATATCATGTAGGAATATAATTTTTTTATCATGATCTGGTATGTATATAATAATTTTCTTTTCAAAATTTATAATTTTGATAAAAACATGAATTATTTCAATGATGATGTTTATATGTAGGTATTCTTCCCTATAAACGACCAAGATGTGCATTGGTATGTGGGCGTCTTGGACCTCGAATCTTAACAATTTCAAGTATTGGACTCACGGTCTAAGGATTTGCAATACTATGTTAGGTCAACACTCCGATTGGTATGTAATTGTCTTTTGTCATATAAGATTATTTTTGTTTGCACCTTCTAATGTATTTATTAAATTTCAGCGCAAAGGAATATAATTTTCAATATCTCTTGCCCTCGGAGCCGATCTTCTGCTCCAGAACATTTACAAGTCAGTAGATATAACAAAATGGCTCGCTGTTGTGATTAAGACCCCACAACAACCAGATGATCATTCTTGCGGAATATTTGTACTAAAATTTATTGAATCATGGCGCGACATCTATTTTGAGAGTGACCAGTCTTTGGAGGTATCTCTTTTTAATATTATTTGACATATTCAAAATTTTTGTCTTCTTCTTCTAATTTGATCGTGTATACTAAACCTATAGATACAAGCTGAATTGTTTAGAAAACAATTGGTGTACCATCTAATTTTTTCTTAAAAGAATAAACTGAAAAAGGTGCAAGACAACGTTAAGAAATAGTTTCATCCCAAGTAAGACATTCACACATGCTTATCTATATTTCTTACTTTAGTCATTGTACACTATGGTGAAAATAGATAGTAACTAAATTTAATTGTACTAATTATTTTGAAGGATTTATTTGTCTGAGTTATGTTTTCATCATTTTTTTGTTGAGAATTGATTCAAAATATATTTTTAGAATATTTCTATTTAGGAAATTATTTTTAGTAAAACTAATTTCAGCAAGGATAGAATGATTATAGGGTTATTTTAGGAAAAGACAAGAGTCAAAATTAGTAGCAATTATATTTAGAAAGTAATGGAGTTAGTGGGGTAATTTATAGGAAGTAATGGATGATATTTTAGGAATGTAGTAGAGTTAATTTAAGAAAGTTCTATGCTATATAAACCATAGAACATTATGCAATTGTATGTCTCCAATATGCAATGAATTAAGAATAGAGTTTCAGGAGAAATTATTTATTTGTTTATCCTTCCATTATTACAACAATTTGGTATCAGAGCCGGTAGAAATCTTGGGCTGTTTTCAATGGCAGAAGCAGGCGCCAACATGTCTAATCCGTCGATTCCACTTTTCAAAGGAGAAAATTATGATTTTTGGAGTATTAAGATGACAACTCTATTCAAATCTTATGGTATGTGAGAGTTAGTCGAGAAAGGTGTCGGGACTACGACAGATGATCAAAAGAAGGATGCAAGAGCGCTGTTCTTTATACAATCGGCAATGCATGAGTCGATATTCACGAAAATTTCAGCGGCGACAACAGCGAAAGATTCTTGGACAATTCTGAAAACTGTGTTTCAGGGCAGTTCAAAGGTTATTGCCATCAAATTGCAAGGGTTAAGGCGTGAATTTGAAACATTGAGCATGAAACAAGGCGAAACAATTCAGCAGTTTCTCACACGAGTCTCAACAATTGTTAATCAAATTCGTAGCTGTGGTGAAGATCTTTCTGAAGGAACTGTAGTAATGAAGGTATTGCGCAGCCTTACAACCAAATTCGACCATGTTGTAGCAGCAATTGAAGAATCTAAAGATCTGAAGAGTTGATGGGTTCATTGCAAGTCCATGAAGTACGACTTCTCAGATCTGAAGAGAAGGATGATTCCAAGGCGTTCCTCACCAAAGACAGTTCAGACAGAGGGAGAGGTCGCAGCAGTAGAGGTCGTGGAAGAGGTACAGGCAGTAGAGACAACCGTCAACAACAAACAAAGAAGGATATCGAGTGCTACTATTGCCACAAGTTTGGTCATGTCAAAGCAGATTGCTACAAGAAGAAAAGGGAAGACGGACAAGGCAAGCAAGGCGTTGAATGTCACTATTGCCACAGGATCGGTCATGTGCAGGCTAATTGCTACAAGAAGAAGCGTGAGGAAGGGCAAGCCAATGTTGTTGAGGAGAAAGACAGCGAGAAAGGCACCGAAGCCATGCTCTTCATGACAAAAACAGATGAAATATCAGATGTAAGTCAAGTATGGTTTCTGGACAGTGGGTGTTCTAATCACATGTCCGGTTTCAAGCATCTCTTTGAAGAACTGGACGAGTCATACAAGAAGTCTGTGAGACTTGGTAACAACAAAGAAATACAAGTTGAAGGCATAGGCAAAGTGGCTGTCCAAACTGCAAGCAATATAAGGTTTTTACAAAACGTGTACTACATCCCCCAACTTTCACAAAATCTCCTAAGCATCGGACAAATGATGAACAATGGGTATACGATCAAATTTGAAGGCAATACGTGTAAAATTGAGGAGTCAGGAACAAAGCATGCAGTAGCAACCATTCAAAAGACACACAATAACTTGTTTCCGCTAGAGATGGCAGAAGTTGATGAAAGTGCACTTGCAGTCACATAACTTAATCAAAGTCGATTATGGCATCTAAGGTATGGACATTTAAATATCAATGGTTTAAAGTTGCTAAACCAGAAATATATGGTGATAGGGCTACCAGAGATAGAAGAAGTCGGGTTATGTGAAAGTTGTATTCTTGGCAAACAATCAAAATTACCATTTCCGAAGGATAAATCTCTCCGTGCAACTCGAGTACTTGAATTGGTGCATACCGACCTATGTGGGCCTATGGAGACAAGTTCAATGGGAGGAAGCAAATATTTTATGTTATTTATTGACGATTTCAGTAGAATGACATGGGTATTCTTCCTTACCTATAAAAGTGAAGCACTTAGGTTTTTAAAAAAATTCAAGGCCATGGCTGAAACACAAACAGGGTCTCGGCTGAAAATTCTAAGATCAGATCGAGGTGGCGAATATCAATCAACCGAATTCAAGCAATTTTGTGAAAAGGAGGGCATCTTACGACAACTCACCACACCTTACACCCCGAGCAAAACGGTGTAGCGAGAACGAAAGAACCGAAGCTTGTTGTTGGATTGGCAAGAAGCATGTTACAATCAAAGGGCATGCGAATTCTTTTGGGCGAGCGAAAGAAGTAGCCACGGCGTTTACATCCTCAATCTTTCACCGACGAAGGCAGTCATGAACAAAACCCCCTATGAAGCGTGGTTTGGAAGAAAACCAACAGTGAGCCACTTACGAGTCTTTGGATGCATTGCATACACTCTAGTCAACTCACACCACCGAAAGAAGTTGGATGCCAAATCTGAAAAATGCATTTTCATTGGCTATTGCATTCAATCGAAGGGATATCGACTTTATAACCCCGAAACAAAGAAGACAATTGTCAGCCGCAATGTGATGTTTGATGAGAACATGAGTTGGAGATGGAACTCGGATGGTGTTGAAGCACCAATTGCTTTACAAGATGAAGATGAGGATAGCGAGGAGCTCTAATCAGAAATAGACAACATGCCAAAACCAATACAAGTTTATAGAAGACGAGGCAATCAACCATCACAGCAAAAAACCAAGACCTTACAAGAACTATATGACACAACACAGGTGCTTATGGTAGCTGATCCTGAGTGTTTTGAGGAGGCAATTGAAAAAGAGGAGTGGTGTCAAGCAATGCAAGAAGAAGTGTCAGCAATAGAAAAGAATCAAACCTGGCAGCTAGTTGAACTTCCTAAAGACAAACGTGCAATAGGGGTAAAATGGGTATATAAAACAAAGTTTGGTCTTGATGGAAGTGTGCGAAGTACAAAGCAAGATTGGTAGTTAAGGGTTATGCTCAAGAGTATGGAGTAGATTATGAAGAGACATTCTCACCGTTGCAAGGTTTGAAACAGTGAAATTTCTTGTTGGCATTGGCAAAGACACACTTGAAGAAACTTTGTTTACCGGTTTGATGTGAAATCGGCTTTTCTCAATGGAGAGCTAGCAGAAGAGGTGTACGTTGAACAACCGAGAGGGTTTGAAGTCAAAGGCAAAGAAGATTGGGTGTACAAATTGGTAAAGGCTTTATATGGGTTGAAACAAGCACCACGGGCATGGTACAGCAAAATTGATGCCTATTTCATAAATTCTGGTTTTGAAAGAAGCAAGAGTGAGCCTAATCTCTATGTTAAGAAGAACGGAGCAAATGGTATGTTGGTTGTATGCTTGTATGTTGATGATATGATTTACATGGGCACAAATGAAGAATTAGTGGAACAATTTCGAAGTAGCATGAAGCAGCAATTTGAGATGTCAGATTTGGGGTTGTTACATTATTTTCTTGGTTTAGAAGTGGAGCAGGAAAGTGGTAGCATCTTTGTGTCACAAAGGAAGTATGCTAGAGACTTGCTAAAGAAATTTGAAATGCATAATTGCAAACCTGCATCTACACCTATGAATGTCAATGAAAAATTAGTGAAGGAAGATGGTACAAGTTTGGTGATGGAACAAAATTCAGAAGTCTAGTTGGTGGTTTGATTTATTTAACACACACAAGGCCTGACATCTCATACGCAGTAGGAGTGATTTCTAGATACATGCATAATCCAACCAAACATCATTTTGGCGCAGCAAAAAGGATACTGAAGTATATCTCCGGAACAGCTGACTATGGGCTTTGGTATGGCAAAGAAAAGCTCATTTGAGTTAGTAGGGTACAGTGATAGTGATTGGGCTGGATGTGTAGAAGATAGAAGAAGCACCTCAGGCTACGTGTTCTCATGTGGTTCCAGTGCAATCAGTTGGAGTTCAAAGAAGCAATCAACCGTGGCGTTATCCTCTTCAGAAGCTGAATATGTTGCAGTCAATTCAGCAGCTTGTCAAGCAATTTGGCTAAGGAAAATACTTGAAGACGTTGGACAGGAACAACAACAACCTACACAAATTTACTGTGATAATCAATCAGCCATAGCAATAGCAAAGAATCCGGTGTTCCATGGAAGGTCAAAGCATATTGACATTAAACTCCACTTCATCAGAGATCTTGTGGCTGAGAAGATAGTTGAGCTCAAGTTTGTTACTTCAGAAAATCAGAAGGCGGATATTCTAACTAAAGCATTGGCTTTGAGTACATTTGAAACTCTGCAGATGAAGCTTGGCGTAACCAATTTTGAATCAAGGGGGAGTGTTGAGAATTGATTCAAAATATATTTTTAGAATATTTCTATTTAGGAAATTATTTTTAGTAAAACTAATTTCAGCAAGGATAGAATGATTATAGGGTTATTTTAGGAAAAGACAAGAGTCAAAATTAGTAGCAATTATATTTAGAAAGTAATGGAGTTAGTGGGGTAATTTATAGGAAGTAATGGATGATACTTTAGGAATGTAGTAGAGTTAATTTAAGAAAGTTCTATGCTATATAAACCATAGAACATTATGCAATTGTATGTCTCCAATATGCAATGAATTAAGAATAGAGTTTCAGCAGAAATTATTTATTTGTTTATCCTTCCATTATTACAACATTTTTAACCTCTCAGCTGAAATAGATGTCAGAAACTCAAGTACGTTGAGGTTCAAAGGAGTGAAAGAACCCTCATCACGGATAATAAGTCTTAGTATTTGCCTTGTTCTTTTTTTATTTTTCTTTCTAATGCTGAAGTACGACAAAACTAAAATCATGTGTGGATCTGATTGGATAGCATGTGTACACTTGCTGGTGTTTACTAATGATCCTCTGTGAAGAATTTGCATCTGTTGCTGGGCAAAAGCATTTGTCAACAATCACATATATTTGCTCTGATAGTTGAATTTCTGGGGCACTCTAGTTTACAGTTAGTATTAAATAGAGAAGACTTTGTAGTTGAATTGTTTATCTTTCCTTCTTGTTTCCTTTGTTTTAATATATTTATGTGATTATTTTTCAGTTTATAATGTTGTTGTAAAGTAAGTAGTTATTAAACCTTTATGTGTGTATCCATGTAGTAAATAAGCAGCTAAATGACAAGAATGTCTATCCCGCACTTTTCAGGCCTGGACTTATCTCCTTGTGTTATGGTGAAGAAAGAATCAGCTTTACAGTTTTTTTTTTCTTTTTGGTTGTGCCTTTCAGTAGTTGGATCTCTACACAATATCTCAAAGATGTTTGGACGGCTTGAATTTTGAAAGAGTGTATTTCTGGTCTCTTGTTTGTTTTTTTTAAGACTGGCAGAGGCTGATTCGTTCCCACCATCTGCTAGATCTTTTTAATTAGATTTATATTAAGTCAACGTGCCATGATGAGAAAACCCAGCTTCAGACAGGCCGGAATACAGTACGTGTATAAACAAGACTTGTGACACAGGCATTACCAACTGAAAAAAAATCTTAACACTTGCAACCCAGACATCACGCACGTACCAACCAAACAACAGACCATAATAATCATTAACAATGACAACAATGATAACGACAATCCACATATCAATAACGATAAAATACAAATCCGTTTAATCTCTACTTGCTTGTTCATTATTAAAACCAACAATTGTTGGATCATAATTTCAGGGAGATGCTACAAAATAGAGTATCAGACAACAAAAACCGATGAAAATTTTACAAGTTAATTTGACAACAAAAAGAGATGAAGGGATGATGCGGAAAGTAAGTCCGTAAGCATAATCTGTTGTAGTTAATTAGCAAAATTACATTACCTAACGCATACACATCTTAATTTATAGGCTATGTTGCCACTACAAGTACAGATATGTTGCAAAGTTAGCATACATTTAGTAGGAGGTGTCAGTCAAATTGTCTGTTATGATGTGAGCTCTAATATTTTTCTGTCGCTGCATCATAATTTGAGAGATTTGTCATCTAATTTATCCTTAAATAACAAATGATTCAAAAAATATATAATAAATAATGAGAAACTTATAATGAGCTAAATGTTAACAACAAACCTAATCTAGTCAATCCCAACAAACAAGGAGTATGTCAAAAAAATCTTTTCTCCCACAAATTGGTTGAATCACATTTCTAATTCCTCGAAATAATTTACATGAACCAAAGGCTGGTATCTTATAACTAAATCTTGCCATAGTACCAGCTGTCTGGTACTTGGCTATTGTACTAAGGCAATTCTGTTTTGAATGAAACATGAGGGGTAATATCAGTAGCGGAGGGAGAAAATAATTTCACTGGTGTCGATAGTATTAGTTTTGAAAGAATTAATTAAAAATTACTTATTTGATATATATATATATATAGTAAATTTTAAATTTGAGTGGGGTCATTTGTACCCAATATAACAAGGATGGCTCCGCCACTGGATAATACCCAATTTATTATTAAAAAAAAGATGTTGGAGAGTGGGTGGAGAAGAAGGTTTCTTCGGGACAGAAGTGGAGGACAAGAAAAGCAGTGAGATCCAATTGGAAAGGATTGAATTAGTGTTTTGGCTTGATAAAGAGACAATAGAGGCATGAAGGAGATGGGATTGAATTATTGTTTTTGGAGTCAGGCTGATATCAGTACCTGATGAAATCAGTGCCAATCTCATGATTATCAACCATGTTACTTTGGGGATTCAAGCCCTGAGTATTTGTTAATCCACGCACATCTTTAGGACTTGATTTTTCTGAAAAAAATTAAGTAAATATTTTTTGTCATCTAGTAAATACCTGGAATAAACCAAAAAATAGAAAGAAAATATATAAATTCTTTACATCTGCTTGGTACAAGGGTGGTCACAAAAACCAAGAGGGCCAAGATATAAAACCTTCTCTAGTTATGCCTCCTTTGCATAAGTTCATGACTAGATGCACCGTGCAATCATACGCTCCTGGCTCAAGTCGGTGCTTCAAAATTAAAACATTGTAATAACTTGACAAAGATCAAGAGATGTTACCAAACTAGATGTGTATGCCATAACTTTGTCTTCACTGAAATGATATTAACAAACTATATGGTAACGAAATATAATTTCCTCCAATGGACTCCTTAGATGGAAAAGACCCAAAAACAATACAATTACCAGAAATATTTGCAGTAGCAAATTAAAATTTGGGATGAGAATAGTTCATAAACTAAAAATAATATTCAAATTATCCAAAAATCAAACATCCTTCTTTATCCTTCCGAACCAAAATATCAAGCATCCACCGAAAAAGAAAGTAAAGGTCGCTAATAAAGTTCGTATGGACACTTACTGGCAAGCATGTTTCTTTTGTTGAAATATAAACTTAATTTTAGTATTAAGGTTAAATAAATTAGGAAATAAAGGGAGACTTTTTGGCTTCAGCACTTTGGCAGAATTTTAAGGCTGATTAATGACAGCATTTGAAGGGGTAATTGGACGTAGAATTTAGTGTATGACCTATGGATGGAAAGCTCTTGAAGTCTAGTTTTTAATGATTCAAATTCCAAATCTTTTGGAGTTCCCTACAGAGAGTTATGACAATTTTAGTAGACATGGGTCAGCTGAAAGGGTGCTGTTTAGAATTTTGTTTTAAGGCTATAAATAGACTTGTATTCTGTTGTAAGCAAGTAAGAAAGATACAAGAATGTCTAATAGTAAGAAAGCTTGTTTTATCAATCTCTTCTCTTATAACAAATTGGTATAAGAGCCAGGTTCAGTTGATAAGAGAGATCTACCATGGCGAAGAAAAAGAAAAAGAAAAAGAAGAAAAAAAGAAGAAAAAAAAGAGAGATGTTGAAGAAAAAAAAATATGGTGAGTCTCGATATTTATTTTAAAGAAAGTTAAGTGTTAAGAGTGTTTTCTGAGTTTATTTTAGTATATGAGTTTTTCTGTGTTGTTAGGAGCATTAAAAAATGAGTGAAAAAAATCCCTTATTTTTTTGTGAGAAAAAAAAAGTGTCGGGATAATGAAAAAATATCATGTGGTGATTTTTTTTTGTTAAAAAAGAGGAGAAAAAAAAAAGAGTGGAGATAGTTTTAGAGATATTGTAAGAAAAAAAAAATTTGTCAATGATGAGAGTTATGCATCAAGCAGCGAATATTACAAAAGTGTGGTGAAGTTTTTGCCAGTGGTCTTTGAAGAATCGGTGAGTGAAGCCGACATGAGCAATGACTCATGATAGCCTGTGCAATGAGTGCCAGGATAAGAGAACTAGCAACATTATGAGATATTTTGTTGGAAGTGTGTGAAGACCATGAGAAGATGTGGTGTGGAGCCACATGAAAAAATGCGGTGTGGAGCCGCGGTGTGGGTGTGAATCTCACATATACATGACCTGAAGAGTCAGGCAAATTGGATGGCATATGAGATGAAACCACGATTGATTTTTTGAATTTCCTAGATCAATGAATCGAGAAGAAGCCGTCAATGAGTGACGTCGCTATTCGCTGCGAGTTATGAAGAAGTTCAATGATGATTGGCATGAAGGATGAAAAAAAATTGAGTTTAAGAGGGGTGTTGAAATATAAACTTAATTTTAGTATTAAGGTTAAATAAATTAGGAAATAAAGGGAGACTTTTTGGCTTCAGCACTTTGGCAGAATTTTAAGGCTGATTAATGACAGCATTTGAAGGGGCAATTGGACGTGGAATTTAGTGTATGACCTATGGATGGAAATCTCTTGAAGTCTAGTTTCCAATAGTTCAAATTCCAAATCGTTTGGAGTTCCGTACAGAGAGTTATGACGATTTTAGTGGACATGGGTCAGCTGAAAGGGTGCTGTTTAGAATTCTGTTTTTATTATATGTTTTTATTATGAATTTTAAAAGTCATATCTAAGGCTATAAATAGACTTGTATTTTGTTGTAAGCAAGAAAGAGAGAAGAGAAAAAGTGTAAGAGAAATAGAAGATATAGTTTGAATAGAAAGAAATTTCAGAATTATTCTCTCTTCCTTCCCACCGAGATATATCATTTTATAACATCTTTAACATATCATATTTCCATTAAAAAAAAAAAAAAAAATATCCAAACTTAATAAATTATTCTATGCAGATAGGGTCATTGGTCTCTCTTGGGTAACTTAGGAAGCTTGCCGCATCAGTGTTTAGGAGAGCAAAAAAGTAGAGAGGAGGGCAAGCGTCCGGGGCGCACTTGCTAGAGTTTTGATTAATTCGTGCTCGTAGAAGTACCGTCTCGCTGGGACGGATGAGAGAGATGTAAGTAGAAGAGAGGGGCAGCATAGGGGGAGGAATAATTGAATAAACATAATCGAAATACAAAGAGACGGTTCATTTGAAATGACGATATTATCCTTCGGTCTAAATCTTCTGTTAAATTTAACAAAGAATTCAGAACTGAGTTTTACCACTTGACCGTCAGATCTAAAAGAAATGAACGGTTCACATTTATTCCGATCCATTGCAGAATTTGCCTTTAAATATATATATATATATTTCAATTAAAAAATGTACAAAATTTGTATTAGAGCGGAAATTTTACATCAGCTAAGTTTAGTGTGTCATTAAATTAAATTTAAAGTTTGAAGTGATATTTTTTTAATTTTTAAATTTTAGAGTGGTATTGAACTAAATTTTTCCTTAATTTTGCTTCAATTTATATCTTTTCGTGTTTATATTGTCATAATGAAACAGATTGTTTATAGATTAAGTTTCAAATGAGGAACTTCTACATCTCTCTTTCCATTAGATTAAGCTTGCTTAGGTTCTTTATGAGCTTAATTTATAAATATATCTAATTATGTAGTGCAATAATGTTTCGTATCAAAATCTTTGGAATGAACATTTTCTTTCAAACTTTTTGAAGTATTTATTTTAAAAAATTTAAGATAACCAACTTTTAAGTATTTAGAGCACTTAAAAAAACAGAAATATTTATATCCCAAATGCATGTAAATAATTTACTAAGTAATATAAATCAAAAAAATTATAAAAAGGTAAACATATTTTTTTATTTAAGTTCATCGAATACCTCCTCGATAAATATACTCGCGCGCGCTTTATATATATACTACGTTTCTTTTTCCGCGCTTCATTGCGAAACGTGATTTGTTTGTTGTAAATATAGGTGGGAAAACTTGCAGCCATATTATCAGACATTATTTAAGTCAAATGATAATATATGATTACATAAATTTTGTAACAATTCTTAACTGCAAGTCAAATGCAAGGAGCTTATTACCAAATTACTTTACTTTAATCATTTATTTCATTTTATTTTCCTTGACAAGTGTACTGATGTATCGCAAAAAATATGTCTGATGTAATTTATCCACTTGCACAAGGTACATTAATTTTTTTGTTCAGAAATTAAATTTCTTATCTTTGAAAAAAAAATGAATGGGTTAGCAACTATATTTAAAAAGGAAACATTCAAACAAAGATGTATAAAATAAATTGAAGGGGAAGAATAGGTACAAATTCCTTGTAAGAAGATCAGACGAATACAAGAGCCTGCAAACAAAAAAAAATTATTTATGATAGTACTAAAAAAAATAAAAAAGTGGATCCAACCATGTGCCTAAACAGAGTAACAGAATCGTCTTATGTAATTCGCTATTTATTTGTCCAGTACTCAATTTTAGTGCTATGGTGCCGCGTACCCGCGCCCGCTTACCCGTACCCGTGTACCCGCGCCCATGTACCCGCTCACCCGCGCCCGCGCACCCGCTCACCCGCGTACCCGCGTACCCGTGATTTTCAAATTTCAAAAATTTTCCCCCCAGTTCACATCAAATCAAACCCGTACCCGTACCCGTTACCCGTACCCGCCAAACCCGCTGAACCCGCTGGAATTTTTTTTTTTTTTTTTTTTTTTAATAAATTTCAAAATTTATTCCCTCCAATCAAAACTCTATAAATACACCCCTCTTCCTCTCAACATTTTCACATTTTCTCAATCTCTCAATCTTTTATTCTCTCAAATACAATATTATTCTCAATTTTTAAATTTATTGTTCCAAAAAATATAATATAAAAATACGATCACGGAATAACGAAGGTATTGAAATTACGAAGTTCGGCGTCTCCTGCAAGATTTTTCCGCGAGGTTAGATTTTTAAATTCGGATTTATTTTTAATAGGTTAAGAAAATAGGTTATTTTTATTTTTTTGAATATGTGAAGTAATTAGATTTATTTTAAATAGGTTAGATTTTAATTTTTAAATTCGGATTTATTTTTAATAGGTTAAGAAAATAGGTTATTTTTATTTTTTTTGAATATGTGAAGTAATTAGATTTGTTTTAAATAGGTTAGATTTTATTTTTTTAATTCGGATTTATTTTTAATAGGTTAAGAAAATAGGTTATTTTTATTTTTTTGAATATGTGAAGTAATTAGATTTGTTTTAAATAGGTTAGATTTTATTTTTTTAATTCGGATTTATTTTTAATAGGTTAAGAAAATAGGTTATTTTTATTTTTTTGAATATGTGAAGTAATTAGATTTGTTTTAAATAGGTTAGAATTTAATTTTTAAATTCGGATTTATTTTTAATAGGTTATGAAAATAGGTTATTTTTATTTTTTTGAATATGTGAAGTAATTATATTTGTTTTAAATAGGTTAGATTTTATTTTTTAATTCGGATTTATTTTTAATAGGTTAAGAAAATAGGTTATTTTTATTTTTTTGAATATGTGAAGTAATTAAATTTGTTTTAAATAGGTTAGATTTTATTTTTTTAATTCGGATTTATTTTTAATAGGTTAAGAAAATAGGTTATTTTTATTTTTTTGAATATGTGAAGTAATTAGATTTGTTTTAAATAGGTTAGAATTTAATTTTTAAATTCGGATTTATTTTTAATAGGTTAAGAAAATAGGTTATTTTTATTTTTTTGAATATGTGAAGTAATTAGATTTGTTTTAAATAGGTTAGATTTTATTTTTTAATTCGGATTTATTTTTAATAGGTTAAGAAAATAGGTTATTTTTATTTTTTTGAATATGTGAAGTAATTAGATTTGTTTTAAATAGGTTAGATTTTATTTTTTTTAATTCGGATTTATTTTTAATAGGTTAAGAAAATAGGTTATTTTTATTTTTTTGAATATGTGAAGTAATTAGATTTGTTTTAAATAGGTTAGAATTTAATTTTTAAATTCGGATTTATTTTTAATAGGTTAAGAAAATAGGTTATTTTTATTTTTTTGAATATGTGAAGTAATTATATTTATTTTAAATAGGTTAGATTTTATTTTTTTAATTTGGATTTATTTTTAATGTTTTGAATATGTAGGTATTGGAAAACGGAAATACGAAGTTAAGCGCAACGCATGCAAGTACAATTTCGTCAAATTTGAAGGTTACATTATTTGACATATAATTCACTTTAGATTTAATTTTGTTAGATTTAATTTAAAATTTAAATTGTATGTTAGATTTAATTTGTATAAATTGTTAGATTATTTATTTTTAATAGGTTATTTATGACGTTTTAATGGTTTCCCTAGTAAGAACTCATTTGCAATACTATGAAAACACAATGTCTAAGGAAAGTTAAATCTGTCTAAGAAAATCGGAACTCGTAGCGTATCCTTTGTGATCCCTGGTTTTCCGGGAACTTACCTGGTTGTGATTTCGTGTGTAATAGTAGCGGCCCAAAAGGCAACCATTAAATTTCATAGATAACCTATTAAAAATAAATATGTTAGATTTTATTTATTAAATTATTTCGAATTTTTTTAAATATGTTAGATTTTAAAAATGTCAAGTTTTTGCACCGATGCCTTCCTTACCATGCTGTTATTGGGGAGTTTTTGAGAAGCTCCACCCCAGAGGGAATGGCATTGGAACCCAGTGTCGAGGAATGGGAGCAACTAGAAAGACTTCGAAAATTTCAGAAACTTTTTTTAAAGCAACCGTCCAATTATCCTGCTCGTATTCACCGACTTCATTTGAGTTCTTGAAACATCTCTATAGCATCTCCAAAGTATATCGCGAATTGGAACAAGCCGAAACCGGGATAAATCTCTCACGCCGATCGTAGATGCCATGAAGCAAAAAATTTTGAAATATTGGGAAGATATACCCCTCCCGGCCATCATCGCAAGTCGCTCTCAATCCAAGCATACAAGAAGTATTACACAATCGAATGGTTCAAGCGTACAAAGATAATCTACATTTATCCAACACAGGGGTAGAGACATACGTGAATTCGAAGTTCGATGAGATGTTTAACATATACAACTCAAGAATGGTTGACAACCAAAATCCGTCTTCGTCCCGCCGCGCCCCTAGGTAAAAATATAAATTACATGTGTTTTTAATATTCATTATTTATAATATCTACATTATTTATCTACTAATTATTTTATTTAATAGTTTCACTTCCGGGAGCACTAGCGGTGGTGGATTGTTAGCAGATTTTCAATCGGAAAGCACACCGCACACATCCACAAATGAGTTATTGAGCTATATGTCGATGCTCAGCGAAAATGAAGATGTTGACATCATGACGTGGTGGAAGAGAAATGCAAGGGGCTATCCAACGCCGGCGATGATGGCCCGCGACGTATTTGCCGTGCCGTGTCAATTGTCCCTTCGAAAGTTGCTTTAGTTCGGCGAACAGGATTCTCTCCGATAAACGTAGTAAGTTGGGTGCACATGTTTTTGAGAAACTTGTGTGCTTGAAAGATTGGATTGATCTTTGAGGAGCGCAATCAATATCGAGATCAACCACAATCATCCGAAGTCGAGGCGAAGAAAGCGATCGAGCGCGGCGGGTTATAATTCGGATTCGACGGTGCGAAAGAAGCGAGCAATGGTACATGAATGCAAACTATTAGATAGGTAAAAGGCAGTGTCGGTATTAATCTCTAACCTTCTTTAATTTTTATGGCTATTTTTTAAATTATAAATTTCTAAACATTTCAATTAGTTTTTAAATTATTCATTTTAAAGAAAACTACTAACAAAAAAAAAGTTAGAACTCACTTTATGTCATTTTACATAAGTAGGTCCCAAGCCCGAATAAAGGAGGTGGGTAACTTTTATTTTTTAATCTATTTTTTTAAATAATTCAAAATTATTTTTAAAGTAATTGATTTTCTAAATTTTTATTTATATTTTACTTTTTAAATTAATTGATTAAAAATATTTTTTATTTATATTTTAAACGTTCATTTTAAATTATTTGATTTTTAAATGTTCATTTTAAATTTTTTATCTATTTTTTGATTTAATCTATTGTTTTAAAATAATTGAAAAAATGAACGTTTAGAAAATATATTATTCTTTTAAAATGAACGTTTATATTTGTACTTAGCGAAATGATATTATTCACATTTTACGACATTCCAAAATAAAAAATATATTTATAAAACAAAAACGAAAAAAAAAAAAAAAAAAAAAAAAATCGTACCGTACCCCGTACCCTTCTACCCGTGCCGCGTACCCCGTGCCGTGCCGTGGTACCGTGTACCGCGACGGGCACGGGTATGAGACGGGTAGGGTACGATTTTGAAAAAAAAACCCATCTACCCGTGCCCGCCGTACCCGTCTACCCGCCGTACCCGCGCCCGCCGTCCGCCGCGAGTGTACCCGGCCCGTGCCCGCGGTACCCGCCGGCAATCCACTAGATCAGAAGCCATGTAAATCATAACTAAACCTAACGTGATGTACGTTATTCGTTTTCATTGATATTCAATTATTCATCCACATAACACTATTTATGTGGGGAAATTTTTCTACTCTGATTCCTTTTCCCACATAAACAGTGCCCCATGGGCCATGAGCCGCGATCGAATAAGGCCTTAGGAAAGATAGATTCCAAACAATCACGTGGGAAACAGCTTGTGCCGAGCTTGGGATCAAACTTTCGTCCAAACTTTAAGCTTGATCGCGCATTGCTACCGGGCACAGAACGTGATTCTAACTCATAAAATATATCAAATTATTTTTAAATTTTAATTTATCATCCTTATTAAATTCTTCATATAAAAATATTATGGAATATAAAAATTTAGAGTGTTTTAATTTTTAAAAATTAGCTCTAAAAATAATAATAAAATGTTCAATGTTTGTACATTATTTTAAAAAATAAAAAACAGTGACTTAGAAAAACTAAAACATTCCAAATTTTTATACTGATAAGATTTCAACATGAAGAATTTAATGAGAGTGATAAATTAAAAATTTAGAGATGATTTAATATTTCTTTTTAACTAGCATTATGGAGAGAATCGGTGCTCCTAAAAGCATTCTATTTTTATTTTATATATATATTACATTTTTTTTATTTTTGATATTTTTTAGATGATCGTAAAATCACTTATTTTGGATGTTGTAAAAATTATTAGATAAATTAATTTTGTACCTATCTAAAAAATAGTAAAAAAATTGATCTCCAAAGATATTTCAATATAAAAATCATGTTCAACGGTTTGATCAGTTGTTTGGGTTTTCAATATGAGTTTGGTTACGGTTGGTCACGAAGTAAAAGAGTGTTTTACTTCGGACCTGTAACTCAAAAATTAAAGTCTGAATGGGTCATCCAATTTGCTCGACATAATCTACATAATAACATCTTGCGGAATACTAAATTTTTTAGATTTTTTTACTATTTATTTACAATTTTTAAAGACGGCTCAAAATTTGAGTTGCAAATGATATTATTTTATTATTATTTTTGCATCATTTTAAGAAAAATCTGAAAAATAGCAAAAAAAATATATAAAAATAATAAATTTAGTATTCCAATATATTTCAATATGTAGATCAACCATTTGGTCTTCGGTTCATGAGATATGGGAGCATAAAAAACACTCCAAATTTTTATATCCCACAAGATTTTCATATGAAGAATTTAATGAAAATCATAAATTAAAATTTTTGAGATATTAAAATATAGTTTTTGATTTGTTTGCATATCGGCTGATATACAAACGTTTTCACAATAGTCTACCCCTCTCTCTCTATATATATATATAATCTGGTCCTCATATGTTACAAATTATTTTGGGTGGTTTGGAGATCATTTAAATTTTAAAAATAAAAAAATAATTTATAATACAGAAATAATGTGTGTTATAAATAGCACGAATTTATGATGACTCGTGCTATGTAGCACAAAAAATGATCTATAATACAAAAATAATTTGCAACTTGTTTCACAAAAAGAAGAAGGAGAAAGCGTGAAATTTAGGAAGAAAAATATAATGTATGATGCTGTTGGAGCTGGACTGATGGTACGTGGGGAGAAGATCTTTGTGGCGACTGATGAGTAAAACTTCTCTCTTTATTATATTGAGTTCTTCACTCATTCGGCCTATGGCCGTTTCATCTCAAAAGAAAAAAAAATTATCTATTTTCATAAAATATAATACTATTTTTTTCTCCTTCTCTATCTATTATTCTTATGAAAGAATTTAGGCTCTGAAAAATATAAAAGGTAAAATAATAGATGAAGTAAAGACGGAAGAATTTGAAATTATGAGATAATAATTGAAAAATATAAAAATATAAAAGTTGATATTAGTGAAGTAGATGCTATGTTAAATTTTAAAAAAATAAGTCTATCCAACTTGTCTTGTAATAGTCGGCCGAAAATAAAAACCTCACAATAGAAGTCTACAAAGCTGGGTAACAATGCCGCAGTGGCGGATCTAGGATTTTGATTAGGGGGGGCAATTATCGGATTGTAATGGCTTATCGGGTTCAAATCCATTAACTAATCGGGTACTAAATAAAAAAAATTAATAATTTAATATATATACTTAATTAATAAATTTTTTATTAAATAATAACATTTTATATATTAAAATAACAATAAAATAAAGCTCAAAGTAATAGATAATCAAGTTGATGAAGAAAGTTTTCGACTAAGGAACTTTATATTTTGATATCTTTGCATAATTATTTCATTATGCACGGTATTAAATATTTTTTTCTCAATAAAAATAATCAGACAATTCAGGGGGGGGGCAAAAAAAATTTCCAGGGGGGGCACGTGCCGAAAACATTACCGAAAAACACTATTTTTCAAAATCCAAAGGGGGCACGTCCCCCCTGATACTACTGGGTCCGCCACTGCAATGCCGTGCGTCCATGCCTACCTAGCTAGTAGCTTTGTCTTGCGCGATTCCATCTGTTCCGCCCATCGGACTATCCGTTAAAAATTTATATTATTTTTTCTCATATTTTTAGATCTTGATGAGTAAATGTTGTTTTATATTAAGTTGAAAATTCAAACTTCAAAAAGAAATATAGGTAAATGTTGTTTTATATTAAGTTGGGGGAAATTAACTTGAAATTAATTATGTTTCAAATTTCGTACAAATTAATTGTTTAACATTTACTCAAAGTTAGTAAAAATAATATGAATTTATAATGATAAACTATTAAATAATAACTAGATTGCATGAATGTGATAAACGATCAACTAATAAGTTAAAAAATATAATTATTAAGTTTTTATCTTTTATTTTTTTGAAATTTATATTAAAAATCATTGTTTACTATTGTCAACTTACCGTTGAATGTATTATCACCACTAAGGGTGTCAATTTTTTATTTTATTAGATGGGTCAACTTTTCCCGATTGATATGTTTCGATTCCGATTAATCTGTTTCGATCTGAAATAATTTAAAAATAAATAGATTGAATATGTGTTAAGATTTTTTTTTACTCATGAAAGATTGTGTCAGATATAGATCAACCTGGTCCGACCAGTTTAGTTGTTTTTTTATTTATTTTATGATTTAACTGTAGTTAAATATTATATATACTAATTAAGATTAATTAAAAATTAATTAATATTAAGTTATATAAAAATAAATAATAAACTCTGATTTTTTTATTCGGGTCATAGAAAAAATATTCAATTTAATTTGAATAGTCGGGTAAAATACAATAAAATAATGATGACTATTTGACAAACAGTCTTCGGTCTGCTGCTCACTAATTATGTTGTCCTTGTTTCGAGATCTGAGAAGCACTGTTGGGGCTAGAAAACGAAAATTATATAACATACTGATACTGTACCACAGTGAGAGGACTCTCGTACATCCATGTTCAATAAATTATTCAGAATTTTGGTTGATCGCACATCTAACATTCCAACGGAATTAGGGAACGTTGGTTGAAGGTACAAAAAGTTTCCTAAAAAAAGTACAAAAGTTACTGTACTTCTATAATCATTGTACGGGCGTCATCAGGTATAATAAATTTCTTTCCCACATCATTGTGTCTCTTAATTTGTCCTGTGTTGTGTATGAAATCAACATTACCTATTGTTTTGCAAACGTTGCGCACCGGTTCGGTTCAAATTCGGGCGATTTATGGGTCGGGACGGTTCACGGTTCCACATGGTCCACACAGAATGATCCTAGGCGGTTCAAACTCGGAAAAATCGAATTTGTCCCACAGTTGACCCCCGGGGGCTAGATCCCTACGGGTCGGCACAGTCCGATCCATTCTTTTTTACAAATTAAAAAAATTATGAAATTTGGAAAATAAATTTATGATATTTTATAAATAATAATTTTCACTGAATTAATTTTATATTTTTAATTATTTAAAAATCGAATAATACTCAAAAAATTATAAAAAATTGATTCAGCTCACGGTCCGGTCCGATCAGGTCCACTGTTCCGCATGGTCCACGGGACGGTCTGGTCTGGTCCATGGGTCTGCACGGACGGGTCTATATAGTTCGGTTTTGGGTGAAAGAAGGACCGGCCCACCGTTGGACCAGACCGTTGTAGGGCACGGGACGGATACAGGTTTGACCACGGTCCCGTCCGGTCCACGGTCATGGATCAATCCGGGACGGATTGAACCGGATGGTCCATTTCAAAACTTTAACACTACCCATTAATTAATTAGTCTCCAATTTTGTTACACTATAATTTGTAGGAATGTTTGTTTCTGTTGTATTGAATTGTTGAAGCTCAATATTCTCACTCATTGGCAAAGCCTTACACCATACGTACTTGTGATTGAATCTACATTTATTGTAGATATACTCACACTTCCGGGTCAACCGAAAAGCATTTTCCTTTTTTTGTTTATATTAAATCATAACTTTATGTGTTTGCATTTAAGATGGTTCCGCTATGGCAACTTTAGCTCAAAAAAGTCAGGATATAAATATCTCTAAATTGCCCACGGGCCTTTTGAATAAAAAAAAAATTGATTTGGTACTTATTTTTAGGGGCAGATCCAAAGGGTCCAAGGTAGTTGCCCCTTTGAATTTTGAAATATAGTGTTTTTCAATAATGTTTTTGATAATTTGTTCCTTCTGAAAAAAAATTTGCCCCCTTAAATTATCTGATTATTTTTATTGAGAAAAAATATATTTTATATCGTGCATAATGAAATAATTATGTAAAAATATCAAAATATAAAGTTACGTAGACAAAAACATTCTTCATCAATTTGATTATCTATTACTTTGAGATTTTTTTTGTTGTTATTTTTAATATATAAAATGTTATTATTTTAATAATTTTTTATTAGATAAGAATATATATTAAATTATTATTTTTTTATTTAGTACCCGATTAATTAATGGGTTTGAACCCGATAAGCTATTACAATCCGATAATTGCCCCCCAACCAAAATCTTGCATCCGTCCCTGCTTATTTCGCTTTATATTACTTGAAAAACAAATTTCAACACTCATTCAAAAATGGAAGGTTAGTTTGAAAAATGGATGGTAATTACAGTTTACCGATAGAGATCATCTTGGTACAAGTAAACGCAAATATTCCTTTAATTTCTTCATAAATAATTTCTGGGTTCACTCCGTCAAATTAAATATTGATTCCATAATACTAGAGTACATATACATATATAGGATATATTTCCAATTTTAAATGTCCATATAATATTTCCTAAATGATGTCTATAGGAGAACTTTTAATTAATTTTTGAACCTATAAACTTAAAAGTAAAATCTGATTTGCCTGGAAAAATAATTCAATGCTTCAATTTCTACCTGTAGAGAAGAATTTTTTTTTCATATAGCAGATAAGAGACGATAAAACAATAAATATATTTCACTATTTCTAAAAAAAAATTATAGATAACAAATCTAGCCGAAAGAATGAACCAATTAATTTCAAAAGCTTGCAGATCGAACAAACAATGCTTGGGCTGTTGAGCAATATTTATACGGCGCCCCTTGCAATGTCTCTCCATTTCATCCACCTTCATCTGCATGTAGATTTTTATGATTTTGCTTTTTAGAGGGTCCTTTTATTGAAGGTAGTTGAAGACAATATGAGACTCTATGTAGGAGCATTCAAATATTTTTCACATTGCTCTCCAACAATTAAGCTTCAATTCTTAAAAAAAAAGAGAAAAAGAAAGGGACAGACGACATCCATTAAAAGTTCAGAACTACTTATTAAAAAAAATCAATATCGACTTCTATATTTTGAAACAATTAATTAGTATGATCCATATATTTTTCAAATTAACTAATAAATTGAAACTAGAAATATTTCTGCCTTGCTATACCCTCCCAGGTAGAATAAATTATTTTTCTTGTGTGCGACCCTTTCTTGCGCGCTCCGCACCGCCGTTTGGGGCGATGGAATGCGGAGGAAGTACACGGAGATCCCTCCTAAGCGTGCATTTGTTTGACGCCGATTAATCCTACCATTTAGACCCATTGAAATGCACATTTAGGGGGTTTTTCAGTGATTGTGAGTACTTGTAGATTTCGATGGGCGCAATCCCCCATCGTTAATTACCTATGCTATTAACCTCGAGGCACATCTGGATCTTGAAAATGGGAAGTAAATAGTATAGTAAATGATAGTTAAGTTGTCACATGCTTCAGTGATCGGGATCACTGAAATTCCCTGAACTTACTAACAGGTCAGTCCAGTGAGATAGGGTGGTGAAAAGATGAACTTACTACAGATCAGTTCAATCTTTACCACTCCGAGAGGCGATCTTACTAACAGATCAAATCAACCTTTGTGGAGGGATGGAAGGTAAGTCTACTAACATATCGACTCGACCTCAATTGATATAGAAGATGAACCTACTACAGATCGGTTCAATCTTTACTAGTCAATGACCAATCACACAAAATATAACTCGAATCACTTAGCCGGTTGATCTTTAGGTTAGTGAATCAGGAGACGGGTGGATTTGGCCCACTTGTTTCATCTCACTGATCTTTTAGATCATGAATCCAGGCACTGAGCGGATTCATAAACCTAGGAACACTACTGCACACAATGTCAAACTTGAATCGCTGAGCCAGTTTGACATTGAGGCGCGTGTTAGTGAAAAAACCTACTACATATCGGCTCAGATTCACTGTTTTGAGGATGAATCTACTACATATCGATTCAATCCTACAATCTCAAGAGATGAACTTACTAACAGATCAGTTCAACCTCATGAACTAGAAGACAAATTTATCGATGGATTAGTTTGGCATTACTAGTATGACTGGTCATGAATTACTTGTTCATGACACAAGTCATCATGATGTCACCTCTTTGGACATCGTGATGTTCTTCTCTCTTGAAATCAACACGCTTGCTCGTGCTGATGTCGTAGTCTTAGTTACCTTCTTGGCGGGCGTCAAGATGTTCTTGTCTCGACTGGCTATTCTGAATATTGCATTACTTGTGCAAGATCACTATACTGCTCCACACCCCTTTGTGTGAGCATATTTAATCACCTCTAAATCATAAACCTGAGCACCTAGCCGATTCGTGGATTCAGGGTTAATTTGTGCACAAGATTAGACTCGGAGCTCCTGGTTGATCTAATATTGAGACATGTTTGTTAGAGAATGAGCTTCTAGATAAGCTAGTTCAGAAGCTATCATATTGTGATGATTAATCAGTAGTCAACAAAGTGTATCACCACCTTATTAATCATTCATCACCTTAGGAATCGTATAACGATTCAAAAAACCGTTATAACACTTCAACGAATCGTTATAATGCTTCCAAAAGATAGCAGACTTGTTAGAAAGTTGGTCAAACAGTCAAAACATTGCTAACGTTCTGTAAAACGTTCAACGTTTTGATGAATCGTTATAACGATTCAAGGAATCGTGACAACGATTCCTTAGAATATATTGACTTGTCAGAGAATAGTCAAAACGTTACTAACGTCTTGTGAAGCGTTCAACGCTTTGGTGAATTGTATAACGATTTAAGGAATCGTTACAACGATTCCTTATGCAAGGGCATCATTGTCCCCTTCAGACATCATAATGTTCTTCTTTCAAGTCATCACACTCGCTATGTTGATGTTGTAATCTCAGTTACCTTTTTGGCAGGTGTAAGGATGTTCTTGTCCTAACTGTTGTTAACTGACTGTCCGAGTGTTGTATTACTTGTGCAAAAATACTCTATTGCCCTACACCCCTTGTATGAGCTTATTTAATCACATCTAAAATTTAAGAAGAATCATTGCATTTATTATTGACTTTATTAATAAAATAATATCATTTATTATTATCTCAATTACAAAGGTGAATTTATTATTTTTTTATCTTTATTATTTTATTTTTTATTTCAAACTCTATTTATTTTTGTAGAAAATGAGTTGGCTATTATTCAAGATTTTATTTGAATTTTTAGGATTTTTATAATAGCCAAAATAACAAGTCAAAGCTTGATCAACAGGAAAAAACAAATAATATCATTTTGCTTTTAAATTATTTCTGTATAGTAATATCCTTAAAACTGAAATGTTTTTATATGGAAAAATACTATAAAAAATAAAAAATTTTTAGAAAAAAATTTGAGTCGATTTGGAATTTGAGAACATTTTCAAATGATTTATTTACTCTTAATTTTTTTTTATTTTCTGTTATTAATTGACTATTGAGCCTAATTGATTGGGCCAAATTTATTTTCTTTCTTTTTCTCTTTACTTTTTCTACGAATGGGCCCATTATGATAGCTGGGCCGGCCCCTTTTTATTTTAATTCTGTTATTTAATGTGGGACGTCAGATTTACTCTGAGATTAACCTATTAAATTATGAACGATCCAGATTATTTGTTATTTTCTTTTAAATTGTAACTCACAACAAACGTCGATCTCCTCTGAGATTTACTCATGCGCTTCAATATTCGTGCATGTGCGTCAATACTCACGCTGCTGCGTCACTTTGACTCTCCGGTCAATAGTGTCTCCAAGATTCGTGTTGGTGGCGTCGCCGGCGATTGGGACCACCGTTTTCCGATCAGATAGGTGCTTTAGCATCGTCTTGCCACAAGGAACTTCTCCACGGTATCCGATCGATGATCAATGCGGTGAATCATGCTACGCACTAGTGCCAAATAGAACAGATTGATATTGTTTGGTACCGAATCCCAAATCTAACAAATTCAATGCAACTAATCGCTAATCCTAACAATTGATCTCTCAATTCATGTCGCCTATGTATGTTAATGTATATTAACATAATTAGCACTATCCAAATTGATTTATAACTCCACTGTATCGAGTACTAATTGAAATGTGATAGTACCGTTCGGTACCGATTGCAATTCACTCTAAATTCTTATTGTTAACTTATTTACAATGCTAATTACTCATTCAACAAGTTTCATAACAATAATTATAAATAAAATATGCTTGATTATGTATGTAATTTCCTTCTAATCTCGGTTTGAAACCAGTCTTGTCAGTACGACGCGATAACAACACTAAAATTTCTAATCTCGTCGAGTTCTCAAGTTTTGGTGAGATCTATCGACTCTAGATGATGCTATGACTTTGGATATATGTAATGCAAGCACAAAACGAGACATATTCGATGTTTAAACAAAGAATCAAAGCAAAGACTTCCACTAGTATCGAGTTCTCAGGTTTTAACCGAGATCAATCAATTTCTCAGCTCAATTATGAGTTTTCACTTGAAATTCAATCAAGAAATGAAGCAAGAAATAAAATTTAGATCAAGTATTAAAAGAAAGAAGAGATGAAGTTACGAAATTGAAAGAAAAAAATTGAAAATTCAATTGCGATTATACTGTTATTCTAAAATTCAAATGCGATTACACTAATTATATTGAAAATTAAACACTGGAGCTCCGAATTCAATCAAATCTAGGCTCAGGACTCACTTCTAGTGAACAATTGGAGATATAACAACCGAGTTCTCAAGTTAAAACTGAGATTAATCGGTTTCTTGATCTTCTTCTCCTCTTGCAATCAATTCTTCTCTCTCAAATATTTTGTCTCTGTTGTGTATATCTCTCGAATGCTCTCTTCTCTCTTTTTGGATACTGGTGTTGTTTTCTTCCTCTCTTTTTTTATTAATTAGGGGTTTATATAGGCAATAAAAGGGGTGCACAAGGGAGCTAAGGCCATACACCACACAAACACCAATAATTGAGCTGCACTGGCCTATGAACATGGTCTTTACTTTCTATTAGTCTTTATGTTATGGTGTGGGCCCCTTTCAAACGAATCCAATGTGGGTTCTTTGACTATTGATCGAATTTTCCCCCTCCTCACTTCTCTTCATTCACAGAACCTTCTAGGCCTTTCTACGTGTTATTTATACTCACTTCAACGCACCAAGACTGCCTATTTCCTCTCTGCCATTATTGCTCTTCTCCAAAGCTCTAACTCACTCATCCGAGTTCAAGCTTTGATCAAAACCATATCTCCTTTACTCAATTACCATTATTGATTACTTTAGCAGCATCGTGTGAGTGTGTAGAGCCTATATGCATTGCCATTTCAAGCTCAAAGTGCAAGGTTTCAACTTTTCTTAATTTGTCCGATTTTAATACCTTGACTCATTTGCTCCAATTCAACTTACAATTGTTGCTCCTTTCTTCATCTACAGTGTCGTCTAAGTGAGTAGAAGAGATTTGCATTATCAATTTTGGGAGTTTGAAGCAAGGATTGAAGTGTCTCATTGATCACCCGAGGTGTTCATCTCTCCTAATCACTTTATTCACTTGTCCTTTCTCAATTCTGATCACCTACACATCTTCTCTTATGTGTAGGCTAGTTCCAACTGAAAGGGATTGAAGTTGCGAGCTTTGGAGAGCTCGATCGGCATCAATGGACGCCTTTTGTCTCGTCGAGAAGAAGAAGAAATAAAGGGAGGGGAGAAGGAGAAGGCTCCACTTCGGCTAGATTCGGCGCACAGAGTCCACAATGCACTGGGGCCCACTGTCAGAGGCACAAGCTATGTGAGCTAGGTACACATCGTCTTTTCTCTTTGATTTAAATTTTTGCTTAGTGCTATGTAGACTTGGTGCATGAATAAATGAATGAATTATCTGCTTAAATACCTGACATGTGGGTCCTACATGTAAGTATTAGGCAGTGCCATGAGTGTTTTTCTTTAATCAATATTATATTATTTATTACACGGTATATGATTTGATTCTAAATTTAATTGAGCTATTAGGATTGAAATGACTTTCAGTGTTTAGTGTGGGCGGGTCATATTCGAGTATAGATTCTATTTCATTTTATTATATTATTTTATTTAGCCGGCGTATTTGAGATCTTGGTATGTTCGAAGGATTTTCTCCTTTGGTCACTTGTTGGTACAGAAAGTCTCTAATTTGTTATTATATTTCTTTTATCATTCACGGATAATTATCTCTTTTTGATGATATGGCAACTGAAGTCATATTCTAATCCATTTGTTAATTATATTGTGAGATAGTTTACCAGATTCAGGATACCAGAGTACGTGCTTTATAACCGTTCACTCTCCTAGGGCGTTATCGCCCGGGAGCCGAATTGTCATTTATGCGGCGTTGTCACCGCATAAACATAAAATCTAAGTTAGTAAGTCGAGCCCTGATAGTGCCCACTTAGACAAGGCTCGAGTTAGTAAGTTGGGCCCTGGTAGTGCCCGCTCGAGATAGATCTAGTAAATTTGCAACGGAGATTTTCATTACGAGTGTTTCTCTCTTGTATTATATATTATATATTATAATATTTTCATAGATTTTCTATTTTTGGATTTTCTTGTCATTTCATGTCATAGTATCTTAGCATTTTTTTACAAAAAAAAAAGTGCATAAAGATATAACTACATTCCTATATTATTATTATATTATATTTAAAACATCAAGTATCGGTATTTTAGTACTGTCTAGGAAAGAAAATCAAATTTTAAACTGGATCTAAATCCATACTGAGTAATTTTTAAATTACTCACGTTTCCACGGTGGTTGTGGGATCCAAGTTTACAGGTATGAGATTTTTCTTGATGAGAGTGATAGGTGCAGTCATGCGTGATGACAGAGGTGTTTCATCGCATTAGTATGTGAGCATGGTAGTTATTATTATGATTCATTGGATTTCGGATTTTTTATTTGAGAGATTTTGCTATCCATTTCGATGGAGTCAGCTCCGCCGATGTCGGTGTGATATTTTATTCTATTATTCTGGACTGTATTGATCATGTATTTATTATTATTGTTGTTTTATTTATTTTGTGTTGTTGTACTTTATTTATTTAGCTTTTTGTACACACATCTCGTCGTGCCTACGTGATAGGATTAAACAGCTGTGAACCGATTTAATTATTTTGGGTGTCACACTATATCCGTCACTGACTGCACAATAAGTAAAAAATATTTTCGTCAACAATTTTTTTTTAATTATTAAACTCTTCATACTTCAGCGTCCAAAAAATGTGCACTAGTCCTAAATACTTCAAGACAACATTCGATTTTTCTATTAAAATTTCCTTGTGTTTTCTGTCTGTCTCATTTCTCCAATTAAAGAAGTACGCAAGGAAATTAAGATCTCTCTAGCTAGCATGTACCAGCGTCATAATTTCCAATAAATTGTCAATTATTTCAATATTATATATAAATATTTTTATATCCGTTCCTCAAGATAATATAGACAAAATATATAGTTAAATACACCTATTTCTATACCCGGAAGCATTTGAGATAGAATTTTTTTTTATTAGTCATTAAGGAAGTGGAATTTATTACATCGACAATGACATGGCTTCCACTGGCAACCTCTAGCCGGCTCTACAGAACAAGCTTTTTGCAGCTTACAAATCAATTAGTGGTTCAGTACTTTTGTTGCCATTCCTCTTCACAATCCAATAAGGAGGCAAAATCCCTCATTTCTGAAACTACGTCACTTTCAAGTGGGTCCCCTTCTCTCCATTCCTCTTGCATTACTTCTCCTAACCAGTGGAATTTACCCGGCCCCAGTTGATCAACATGCTCCATAGTTTCATTAGCAAGGTTAAACAGATCGTTGTCATGCAAACTATTAATCAGCTCATCAATATTTAAATCCAAAGGGAGGTAAAGAGGGGACGAAATGCCATCAATGCATTGCAGGCCCATGTTTTCAGAGCTATTTGTTTTGACATCCTCTTGTGCAGAAGGAATGTAGACTTTGGTGCATCTCATGGCTTTGGTTTTAATTACCTCATGGGGTTCTGCATTCGATGATTCTGACTTGTCATTTTCAACATTGACCTTTTTCTCCGTGGGCCGTTGAGGATTGAATTTTTTGCTGAGAGTTGTGTTCCAGTAATTCTTGATTTCATTGTCTGTTCGCCCCGGTAATCTACCAGCAATGAGAGACCATCTATAAACACAATCCGAAAATGATCTGTTAGAACAATTCAAGACAAAAAATTGAAAATTATGTTCTGGTAAACATATTCTCAGACAGAGAACATGACTCGATCGGTGAGTGAGTGTTATGTTTGTTCGCACTTTGTTCGCACCTTGTTCAATACACTTGAATGTCTGCTAGCTGCACAATGTGTTTGCAAGTTGCAATAAGAAATCCATAATGGAAAACAAAACTACAATGGCAATTAAACTTTTACAAAAGAAATTTGATAACATTTTTTCAGTTAACATTTTAATTTGTGCCACTATAGTTTGAAATTTTTAGGTACTGGATTCACGCAAACCGGTTTCCAAGGAGCTTGTGTAGTTTAATAATAAGAGCTTCTTCATCATCGGAAATGTTGCCTCTCTTGATGTCGGGCCGCAAGTAGTTCAACCACCGAAGCCGGCAACTTTTGCCACATCTCTTCAAGCCTGGAAATAACATTAGTCTTTACTCTTTAGTGGATTAAAGTCTCCTCCCAGGATACCAGATTAATGTACACTCCATACCAGCTCTTTTTGGTAGATCTCTCCATTTCCCTTCGCCATGGGTCTTGATGTACTCTGTCAGTATAGCGTCTTCTCTGGCCGACCATGCACCCCGATTGAGCCCTTCCTTCACACAGCATGGCCTCCTTCCCATCTACACTCAATCGTTCTGGAATCTTCTTTCCTTTTTCTTTCTTTTTGTCCTTGAAGTTCTTGGCAGTGGCTGCTGAGGTTTAATTTACAACTCACTCTCTAGATCTCTACTTCCCCCCTAAATTACATATTATTGGTTGGGTATATTTATTCTTTCTTTTGATGTCTGGGTCTAGAACTCTAGATCTAGGTCCGGTGTTGGCAGCAAACACAAATATAGGGCAGTGCTTTAATTTTGTGACTTGTGAGTGCTATGAGAGAGTAGCTTCCTTTATATATTGTGCGCCATGTTGCCATGTTGGCATGCATTTTCCCATGTGCTTTTATGCAAACTGACAAAATTTATGATTGTGTACGCTTGCCGGATTGAGAACCAACATATGTGATTCAACTCCAGTGGCAAGATTCAGAATTATTTCTGTCATTATTTATGCTTGTGCCTATAAATATTTTTTATTAACAGATACCGGGTAAAAAAAACAAAAGAAAACGATTTTAACATATAAATTTATTAACATTTTTTTTTACTTTCCTTTATAGTCTAGCTGGCTTCATACTTGGCAACGACAAAAAAAAATAGCCTGCTTCATCTTATAACATTATTCAGGAACTAAGTCCGTCCCATTGTTACTGAGTTCGTTGCACCAGAGAACATTTATATTTTAAATAATTTTGCCTTGTCCACATAACATGCATTCTTTTCTAAAAATGGAAAAAATTAAAATTCTTTAGCATGTTTTAGTATGATTGGCTGATTTTCTACATGGATTAGCAAGGCCGAGTTATTTATTTATTTACAGCTAGCTATTTGGTCCGAATTTTTAATTCAGGCCAATTTTTTTTATTAAACACTCACAAAGTACAAATTCTAAAAAAATATTGAACAAAATTTTAAAGTGAAAGTAATAAATTATGTATATTTTTTTATACAAATCAGAGAAGAACAAGATAAGATTTTAATTTTTTTATATTGTTTTCATTTTGTACTTACAAAATATGATCAAATATAAAGGAATCAAATACAATTTTAATTTAAAGAAACCAAAGTTTTTTCCTGTACTTAATTTATCATGTACCATGCTAAATTCAATAAATTCTGATTAAATGTCAAATAATTTGATCCGTTAAATTGAATTTTATCTCACATTGTGCTAAATTCAATAAATTCTAAATAAATGTCGAATAAAATTTTAAAGAGAAAAGTACTAAATTCGTTTTTTTAAATGCCTCTAGATATGCTGGTCCAAATTTTTATCTCGGGTTAGGGTTTTTTGAAAATTAATTCGTACTACATAATAAAAAAGACCTAACAAGAGATAAAAATTCATACCAGAATACCTGGGGCGTTTAAAAAATATATACAAAATTTATTACTTTTCACTTTAAAATTTTGTTCGATATTTATTTAGAATTTTTTAAATTTAGCACAATACGAAATAAATTCTGATTTAAAGAATAAAACTTCTGTTTCTTTAAATAGAAATTTTATCTTGATTTCTTTATATTTTATAACTACAAAATGAAAATGATATAAAATATATATATTTTATCTCGGTCCTTTCTGATTCGTACAAAAAATATATACATAATTTATTATTCTTCACTTTAAAATTTTGTTCGATATTTTTTAGAATTTATACTTTGTGAGCATTTATTAAAAAAACTGACCTTTATTAAAAATTCAGACTAAGTAGTTGGTCGTAAAAAAAAGTATGGCCCGAATTTTTTTTTGGGCCACCCTACCTGCCCCGAAAAAAAAAACCAAGACCTTGTTTGTGTGTGCAGAAAACCTGATGACTAAAACATGCGAAATAATTTTTATTTTTTCTATTTTTTAATTTTTTTTGCATAACCTGATGACTAAAATATATCTTTCAAAATAGAAGTAAATGTTCTATTTAATATGTACTGAAACAGAAAAACATTTAATAAAACAGGAATATATAAACAGCTCTGTTTCCCAATGCAAGATATAATTGAATTTAAATTGACAATCTTCTCGGAAAGAGATGTTTACGGTAGAAAATGATCTGTCCCTTTCCGTGATGGCTGGATGATTGGTTAAATAATTAAATTATTGCAGAATAGTAATATAGTAAGACAAAAGCCCATGCCATCACTCCCCCTCACTATTAATAAATCTTAATTATTTTATTAACCTCTAATGCTCTGTATTATTGGTGGTCCATTTGGGATAATGTTGCCATTGAATGGAAGATGGAAGATAGCTCACTATGCCTACAACTAAAGAGAGATTAGGATATGTAATGGTGGGGAATTAAGATGACCAGTGATACAGTAGTTTAAATTAATAGTGGAATAATTATTTAAAGTACAGTTCTTCTTATCATTATCCTAGCTAGCTAGATGATAATCCTCGTGTTTGGTTCAAAAAGAAAACAGCAGTCTCTCAACTATATGCCTCAAACACATTGTTAAATTAGTCTATGCTGTCATTAGCTCATGCATCAGCACTGAGAATTCCAAACATGAAATTCATAATACAGCAACACCTTCGTCATGTGCTCGACATACTTTCTTATTGATTTTCTCGATAGGCGGCCGCAGTCCATAGACACACCGGCCACACGCACGACATTAATTCCATTGTATGTAGGAGGGATTTAAACAATTCTCCCATCTGTGAGCAGTGGTACAACAACAGACATCTCAATGCAGCAGTGGGATGAGATGTTTTTCTCGGTTCTTAGAACCTCAATTAATTAGCAATTTCACTTATCAGAAGCAAACGTAATATTAGAACCAAGCATAAAGCAATTATTGAATAACAAAAGAAGGGAAACGAATTGAGGACCAGCTGTAGGAAGCACAATAGTGAAATTAAACATACATACATTGGAAGGGATCACTTGATAATGGTTATCTTGACAATCTTGACAATGATTTTTTAAATAAATACGAAAAAAATTAAAAATATAAAAAATTTTATGGATATATTTTTCTACTTATAAATTGATGGTGATTCAAATTTCATGCAATTTTATTATCATTTGATAGTCCATCAAAGACCGTTAAATTATAACCATTATAAATTATATAAAATTTTGATGGTCATTAATAGAGTATCAAATAATATGAAATTGCATAAAATTTGAATCACCATCAATCTATAAGTAAAAAAATATATCCATAAGGTTTTATTTTTCTATTTTTAAGATTTTTATAGTATTTATTTGAAAATTCATTTTCATGATTGTCAAAATAACCTATTGTTAAGTGATCCCACCCTATATACATTATGCTCAATTCCATCTGAATTTATGGAAACTTTGGAAAAAAAAAAACATCGCATCATGTACTGCTCCATTGATTGTGCATTTATTTTAGGATGGCTCTCATTGAAGTAGTAAAGAAACACCTTGTGCAGAATTAAGTTATCCTTAAATTAAATCATCCAAGAATGATGATTAATAAAATGATTAGAAATTACATAAACACCGAGGGGTGGGGATCACTTGACAATGAGTTATTTTAATAATTTTGATAATAAATTTTTAAATAAATATTAAAAAAAATCTTAAAAATAGAGAAAACCTTAGAATATGTTCTTCTACTTATAGATTGATAATGATTCAAATTTCATATATTTCATTATCGTTTGATACTCCATTAAGGACCATCAAAAAATTATATATAATTTACAAGGGTTATTATTTAACCGTTTTTGATGGACTATCAAATAATAATAAAATTATATGAAATTTGAATCACAATCAATCTACAAATAGAAGAATATGTCCATCAATTTTTTTTATTTTAATTTTTTTATATTTATTTAAAATTTCATTATCAAAATTACAAGTCATCCCTTCCCAACATCGAGAATAACCCTTTCTGGCTAAAGAGGTACACGGTATCTCTATTGGACAGTTTTCTTTTTAAAACGATTTAAAAGGAATCTGAATTAAATTAAACCTTGTACAGCTGTACGGGATGTCATTTTCCTCCCCAATAAAGAAATTAAATCCCCATCGCCATCAAATCTTTGCAACGGAAACACGACTGTTTTTCGTGAAATGTAAAACCGAACTGAGTTCGTCTGCTATTCTGTTAATCGACTCCACGTGGAAGCACGTACGCCATGTTAAATTAATGTGCTCTGTACTTCGCTTTTTTCACTTTTCATTCTTCTTTTTTTTCCCATTTTCTTACAACAGCAGCATCTTGCTTGTACTAAGGGAGTGTTTGGCAATCAATGGAATAGCAAAAAGTTGGAATAAAATAGCTATTCCGACGAATTAATTTGTCAAACGAATTTTAGACTAAGTAGAAGAGTGCAGAATAGTGTTAATCCGGTATACCAACTTATAGGTGGAATACCGGATTATCTAAATCGGAATAGCGATTATTATTTGATTATGATGTATTATATTATTATATTATGATTATGATTAAGATTTAGTATTATTATATTATTATATTATATTTATGATTATAATTTATTATTATATTAATATTATGATTATTATTATTTATTATTATTATTATCATTATATTATTATTATTAAATTATTATTATCATTATTGTTATTATATTATCGTTACCATTAGTATTATTATATTATTTATTATTATTATAAATATAATTTTAATATTATATTATTATATTATGAATATAAATATAATTATTTTATTATTATATTATTATGATCAAGATTATTTATTATTATATTATTATATTATTATATTATGATTATGATTATTATTACTTATTATTATTTTATTATGTATTATATTATTATATGTTGATTATAGTGATGATTAATTTATTATTATATTATTATAATTATAATTATTTATAATTATTTTTATGATTATGATTATATTTTTATAATTATATTATTATGATTATGATTATGGTTATATTATTATGATTATGATTATAATTATTAGTATCATGATTATGATTATGATTATTATATTATGATTATATTATTAAAATTATGATTACTTATTATATATTATTATAATTATGATTGTAATTATATTTTTTTATTATTATATTACTATATTATGATTATGTTTATATTTTTATTATTTTACTATTATAATATTATTATTTATTATGATTATTTTTTATTACTTTATTACTATTTTATTATGTTGTATTATATTATTATATGTTGAATATATTTATGATTAATTTATTATTATATTATTATAATTATAATTATTTATAATTATTTTTATGATTATGATTATATTTTGATTATTATATTATTATGATTATGATTATGATTATGGTTATATTATTATGATTATGACTATAATTATTATTATCATGATTATGATTATGATTATTATATTATGATTATATTATTAAAATTATGATTACTTATTATTATTATATTATTATAATTATGATTTTAATTATAATTTATTATTATTATATTACTATATTATGATTATGTTTATATTTTTATTATATTACTATTATAATATTATTATTTATTATGATTATTTTTTATTACTTTATTATTATTATCATCTTACTATTATGATTATTATTTTACTATTATTATTATTATCATCATCATTATTAGTATCATAATTATTCATATTTTAACTATTTCGAGTAACAACTGCCAAACGATATTTTCGCTCTTCCGAATAGTCAAGAATATCACTCTTCTACCACTCTTCCAAAAAAATACTATTCTATAACTCTTCCAAAATTATCACTCTTCCAAAGCTATTCCTTGATTTGCCAAACAGACCCTAAGTGTGTGCGGATTCGCGACAGGGGTTGAGAAAACATCTCTAAAACAACAAAATTTCGAGTAAAAAAAGAACTATATATTGTGGAAAATCTCTTTGCTTTTCAGCATGCAATTAATTAATTTCCTTTTTTTTTTCTTTTGAAGCAGTAGGCCAATAGTTGCATGCAGTAAATTGGAATTTCGGTCAGAACTTACTAAAGAGAATTTTGATTAATAATAGCTCAATAATTATTGTTAATTAAATTTGCGTCTTTTTCATGCAAATCATGAAACTGATGCTTCCAAGCTAAATGTTCCAAGAGATCGCTATCTAAATTGATACCTGCGTACTACCCATCCTAGCTGTCATATGACCATCAGCCCTTCAAACGCTGGCTACACTCAGCTAACACCCTTGGTTTCAGAGTGGGACATGCATGCAAGCACCATCAAATGTGACAGGAAATAAAGTACACTACTAGAATTTGTTGCTTGAATTTGTTGTTTCAGAGTGTGTGTATAAAATTCAGTATTGTGAGTATAAATAGTAATTGGTATGAGTACTTCAATATAGATGCTAGTAAATTTCATTTTGAATTATAATAAAATTATATTTGTGTATGTATATTCATATAATAAAACAACAACATGAAAAACAATGACGTGCATACACGCTACTATTTTCTACGCTATTGTTATGTTATGTGACTATACACATACAACTATAGTTTAGACGTAGTTCAAAATGCTAGTGTTGGTGTACTCACGTGAATTATTATCTATACTTACATTACTAAAATTCATACAATAAGTTCTAGTTGTGACACATGTGAATTGAGGAAAAGAACAAATATTGAAATGGAAAAATATTAAGTCTTTTTTTTATATATATATATATATATATATATATATATATATATATATTACAAATGCTGAACTTTATAGCTCTAGTAGATGCAGAACCAAGGTAGTCAGAGGTGAAAAGCGCAGTCAAGGCGCAAATGGTTAAAATCTTCTAAGCGCAAAGCATACAAAAAAATGTGTGCCTGAGTAATCTGAGACGTATAATTATATTTGATATAATTAATATAATAAAATACTTGATAAAAATAAAATTGATATAGAAATACATTATCATTAACTAAATAATATATAATATCTTAGAATACAAAAAACATAAATAAAATACTTAAAAGAACTCAAGTTCAAGTAAAGGAGTCCAAGTTTTAGCTCAACATATAGGTATTTCTGTTTCCAAAGCGCGAAGAGTAATTGATCAGATTCGCGGACGTTCCTATGAAGAAACAATTATGATACTAAGTTTCATGCCTTATCAAGCATCTTATCCCATTTTCAAATTAGTTTATTCTGCAGCAAAAAATGCTAATCATAATATGGGTTTAAACGAAGCTGATTTATTCATTAGTAAAGCCGAAGTCAATAGAAGTACTATTAGAAAAAAGACAAGACTCCGTGCTCAAGGACATAGTTATCCAATAAAAAGAAGCACATGTCTTATAAAAGTCGTACTCAAGGAAAAACCGAAATCTTTATTAAATCAATCTAAAATTTAGATTCCTTTTCATTTAAAAAGATATGGATAAAAAAAAGAAAATAGAGAATTATGGGACAAAAAACAAATCCACTTTGTTTCAGACTTGGTACAACCCATAGTCATCATTCTGTTTGGTTTGAAGAACCAAAAAATTATTCTACGAGTATACAAGAAGATCAAAAAATACGAAATTTTTTCAAGAATTATGTACAATATAGAATCAAAAAAGGTTTACAAATAGGTATCAAGAAATATTTAGAAAAATTAAAAAAAATAGAGCAAAAGAATAAAAAACAAAAAAGTAAAAAAAAGAGAATATCTTTACCTCCCTTACCTCCCTTAGGCTTTGAAGGAATTATACGTATAGAAATTGAAAAACAAGGATTTAGAACACAAAAAACATTTATACGAGTCATCATCTATAGCGGATTTGTACCAAAATTCTTATTAAAAGGGAAATGTTTGGCAAAATTCAAGAAAAATGTAAAAAAACAAGAATTCTTTTCTATATACCCCAGATTAATTCGTATTCAACTCAAAAGAGCTGAACAATTATATAGCCAACCTAATCTTCTTGCAGAATTTATAACCTTACAATTAAAAAATAGAGTCCCCTTTAGAAAGACAATGAAACAAGCTATTGATTTAGCTAAAAAAACAGATACAAAAGGAATAAAACTTCAACTCGCAGGCCGTATCGACGGAAAAGATATCGCACGTAAAGAAGGTAAAAGAAAGGGTAAACTTCCCCTACAAAGAATTTGTGCCAAAATAGATTATTGTTCTCATACAATTCAAACTATCAATGGAGTTTTAGGCTTAAAAATTTGGATATTTAGAAAGTAGAGCAAAGTAGAAAAAAATGACTTTGTCTTTCTATATTTATAGCAACTAGAACTATTTTTTTAAAACGCATAAGCCAACCCAGTTTACGAATTTATTTGAAATATCAACAAATTTCTAAGATTCTAGGTGGAATAGGAATTGTAATTCTGTCTACTTCTCAGGGTATAATGACAGATCGAGAAGCTCGACTTCAAAGAATTGGAGGAGAGATTTTGTGTTATATATGGTAATCCTCAAAAAAATAGAAAAAAAACTGTCAATAAAAAAAAAATAATAATAATTTTGTATTTTAGAAATAATTATTTTTACGTTATTTAGCAGTTAAGTCTATTAATCCATATAATCGAATAAATAACAAATTAAGTTGTCTAAATATACGGTTTCCATTTGATTTTATGATTAAATATACGTACCCTGGTGTCTTGACCTAGATTTTTTTCAACCTTGATTTTTGTGGTATTTATTTTTGCAGTGCAATTAGTTCCTTTTTATTTTTTTTATTCGATTACTTGATCATTTACCCTTCTCTATGTATGAGAAACCGGTATACACATATGGGATGTGTCATGTCACAAGTGCAAAAATAGTTTTATTGCAGCGTATTATTTTTCTATAGTTTTATTATTGTGATCGTAAATTTTATATCATTAAATCAATTTTATATAGTGGAAAAGACAATGCTCTTTATGAAAGAGATTGTGTGTTCGAAACACGAATGAAATTCTTTATGAACAATTAAAGGTTAGATAACTTAAACTCCATTTTTTGCCCAAAAATATTATATTATTATCATCATCATTATGTAAGAACGACCATTATTATTATTATTATTATTATTATTATTATTATTATTATTATTATTATAAAACCACCCACCATTCCAACAATAACATTATTTTAGCTCCTCTCTAAATAGTATTATCCAAACGGTTTGGTGGATTCATTGGAAATTTGGAATGGCATGATCGAAGAAAAGTGTTATTATTTTCATTCACATGCAATCAAAACATAATAAATGTCCATTATAATGCTACCACGTTCTGATCTTGATTTGATACAAACATTCATATACTTGAACCCTATTTAGATCAAACGAGATAAGGAGAGCAATGGTGGGAAAAGGAGGGAGGGATTATTTTATATATTTTAATATTTTTCCTTTACAATTTATCTTGTTAAACTCCATTACACTCTATCTTGAGAAGTTAAAAGAAATTAAATAAATAATCTCCACTAATGATTTAACCTTGACCATCTATTAAATATCCAATCAAATAAAATTAATAATGAAATATTTTTTTCCTTTCCTTTCTCTAATTATCTCCCTTCTCTACTCCACGTCCAAACGTGGTTTAGCATTTATGTTTCATACAAATATTGCAACTTGTGGTCGTTACATCTAACAGCAATTGATTCTGAAAGTTTGCTCCACTTTTGTGGGATTCGAGGGAATCCGGTGTGTGATAGATGGGACACAATATTCCGATATGCTCTGCAACTTTTGTGTACCTCATTATGGACAACTCTAGTGCAAGCATTTAGAACATGTGATCTTTGTGAAAGAAAGAAATTAAGAAAAGACATAAACAAAACAAATATATACCACAACGAACAATTTATTTGGAAAGCCACAAGTGCTTATTTGCTTCAATAAGTTCTGGTAAATCATATTGTCCGGTATTATACGTATGGATATCTCCGAAACAGAGCGCTCTGTTCCGACATTCATTAGCAAATATATACAGAAATCTAGCTTTACATAATGATGTTTTAGTTTACACCAAGAAATCATCTACAGGAAAACAGGCAGTCCCCCGAATCATCCACTCTTCCAATTTCTCATTGAAATCAGAGTTGTTGCTAAAGCAGGGAAACTGTAGCTGATCACTTCCAGCACAGGAACTTACATGCATCTCAACTTTTTTTCAATTAGCGGTACCATGTTCAAACGCAGAGCTTTTTTTCCTGTGACCTTATGAAGGATTGTGTTGTCTGGTAAAGATGCGCTCCCAGCACAGGCTTGACCTGAAAACCCCTCTCGATGCAACTTCTTCTTAAGGAATGTATTCCAGTAGTTCTTGATTTCATTGTCAGTTCGTCCCGGAAGCCGACCAGCAATCAACGACCACCTGAATTGGAGTATTTACTTTTTCTTTTTTAGTTATTCAGAAAATCAAACTGTTCTACTGGAAGCATCACTTAACTAATTTTTTTTTTCTTTCTGGGGCAAAAGAAAATGACCCGACACTATTTTTCTTCTCTCTTTTTTTAGGGAAAAAGGAATACATTTTCATCTAGTCAACATATTATCTGCAGTTATAACATATTATTGCACGGAAGAAATAAATAAAACTAGTTATGGAACTAAACTTTATTAAATCTTTTATTTTGAGGTTTTCAACTAAAAATATACCAATAAATTAAATTTGATGAATTTTGTCAATTAATATTAACTTGTTCCCAAGCAGATTATGTAGTCTGACAATAAGATCCTCCTCCTCCTGTGTAATGTTTCCTCGCTTAATATTTGGTCGAAGGTAGTTCAACCACCGGAGCCGACAACTCTTTCCACATCTGTTGAGCCCTAATTAGCAGAGAATATGAAATTTCATACTTCCATTTTATCGGAGAGATTTAAATCATATATCATTTCATCGATGTTCATGTTTGTGAAGGAAATTATTTATGTCTGTAGCATTTTCCTGAATAAAAATGCATAATGTTTGCTAACATGCTAAAAAGATGCAATTAATTTTAGTAGGGTCACTCTTGTCAACAGAAATAAAATTAGAATCAGAACGAACCAGCTTTCATGGGAAGTTGTGTCCATTTGCCTGGGCCATGCACCATGATATATGATGCAAGTAAATGATCTTCTTCCTTTGTCCATGTGCCTCTGTTCAAACCAAGAGAAGCTAGTTTAGTGCTTTCCATTTCCCCCTCTGCCTATAATCTCTGTTTCTGTAATCCTCTTATTTGATTTTTCTCCTTTTATCCTCCTATATTTCAGTGCTGAGTTCTCCTTTAGTCTTATTCTAAATGTTGAATCAATCATTTTCATTATGTACCAAATTGGTGTAGCAAAGAAAATGAAGGACAAAGTTAAAATTTGGATAATGCGGAAGTTAGATGAACTATGCAATAATCCTATGTCACTTTTTCTAATAGAATTGATAACATTAGTAAATTTTGAAGAAAAATCAATCTTGCTGAGGGGTTAACTTTCAGATATTCCATCCATCCTTCATGAATCTTATCGAAAGGAAATAACTTGAATTCCGTTATTATAGAAACTATTTTAAAACTGAAGTATAGAACAGAAAAATACTGAAATATATAATGTTGTATGGTTTAATGCAGCATTACCATTTACCATTATACTAAAAAAATAGTGATGTACACAGATGCGGATGCAGAATTTTGATAAGGGGGACAACTATTGGATTATAATAGCTTATCAGTTTCAAACTCATTAATCTGTACTAAAATACAAAATTAATAATTTAATATATATTCTTACCTAATAAAAAATTATTAAAATAATAATATTTTATATATTAAAAATAACAAGAAAATAAACCCCAAAGTAATAAATAATCAAGTTGATGAATAAAGTTTTCGTCTACGAAACTTTATATTTTGAGATCTTTACATAATTATTTCATTATGCATGATATTAAATATTTTTTCTCAATAAAAATAATTAGACAATTCAAGGGAGGCAAAAAAAATTTCGGGGGGGGCAAATTACCAAAAGCATTACCGAAAAGTACTATATTTCAAAATCTAGAGGGCACCTGCCCCCTGGACCCACATGGATCTGCCCCTGTGTATACAGTGTTACGGTGTGAATCAAAGGAAACTTTGCCAAAGTGATGCCCCAATTGATGAGTGAGTATCTCTATAGGGTCAGAGATTTTAGTATAGGAGGAGACAAGATGTGAGTTTAAGTCGCTGGATGAATAAAATTGATAAGCTAGAGGAGGCCGATACACCACACGAAATAAAAATATATAATAAATTTTAATTTCGATTGTGTAACTTCGGAGGGTTGGGGGGGTCGGACACCTCCTTAAATCCACCCCCGATCCCCTAGAGTACTTTATGGTAAAATAAATGTATAAATTTATTATGCCTGTCAAATTTATACTATAGCTGTCCAAACTCAATCTCCACCCTTAGATTCACAGAATCCACTAAAATTCAGACACTTTATCCAATAAATTACTCTAACGATGTAAATTCCGAATTGATACTGGTCATTTTTCTCTGCAACTACGGAATTTGTTATTTTATCTTTCACATAATACCACGTTATAATTAATTTTGAGAATTATGTATCATATCCTTTGTTGTGCAGTACAGTGTTGCATAGTGCAGACATGCATGATTATAAGCCAATTTTCTGATATTGATTCTATGATCGATTCTTAACGTGATACGGAATCGTGATATAGCTAGACATGAATTTGTAAGTAAAAATAAGGGTTGATATTCCTCTATTTTTTTTGTCTCCACTGTGTCTTTACTTTTTTAAATTTTTAAGAATTTAAAAGAATTAATACTAAATATAACAAAATTGTGATATTTGAACGTTATTTATGTGTCATTAAGAACTTATAAGAATTATATTAATACGAATAATTTATGAACATGGATTATTGATTCAAATAAATTGAATGTAAAAGGATAAATTTTTTATATGCAAGAAGAGAATAATATAGATCAAATTTCATACTTTTTTACATCTTAATTTTAAGGGAAAATTACTGTCATGCCACCTCAAAACTTTAAATTTAGCAAAATGCCACTTCAAAACTTTAACTCCCTCTAATGCCACCCTAAAATAAGTTTATTTAGTCTTTTCCCACACTTATATATTTTTTTGTTCATTTTTAATTAAGTTCAGTAAAATATCACTATATTTTTGGGATGTATTTTTTTAATTCCAAAAATACCCTCATTTTTGTCTGATATATCTTTTTCTACTAATTTCGTCTTTTAAAATCGTTGATATCTCTGCAAAATGCGTAATGCAGAAAGCAAATTTCAGACTATGAGCATCATGATTCAGAACTTTAAAAGCGAAAATTCTATTCGTAAGCATATATAAATGCATTTCTGTAATTTTCTTTATGGGTCATTTGGATAGAAGATTTTAGTATGATTTATTTGTTGACTGTTCCTCTATTGTAGAATAAAAAAAAGTGTTTGGTTTGACATTTGCTAAAATAATTATGCATTTTGCAGAGATATCAACAATTTTAACAGACGAAATTAGTAGGAAAAGATATATCAGACAGAAATGAGGGTATTTTTGGAATTAAAAAAATACATCCCAAAAATACAGTGATATTTTACTGAACTTAATTAAAAATGAACAAAAAATATATAAGTGTGGCAAAAGACAAAATAAACTTATTTTAGGGTGGCATTAGAGAGAGTTAAAGTTTTGAAGTGGCATTTTGCTAAATTTAAAGTTTTGAGGTGGCATGGGACTAATTTTCCCTAATTTTAAGGGAAAATTACTGTCATGCCACCTCAAAACTTTTCCTAATTTTAAATTTTATGTTGTAGACATTTGAAACCTCCTCAATAAAAAAATATTAAAACTTTTCTGAACCTATAAATTAACATAACAAAAAATTCTTATATTTCTCCAAAGTAGTGTACTCAATTTTGAATAAAAAACTAAATAAATTTAGATTAATATCTACAATATGAAAAGATTATGAGGAGTACAAAGAATTATTACAAAGACCCATGAAGTTATATAAGATTAAATATTTATAGAGAGATAGACTATTGTGAAAACGTTTGCATTTCAGCTGACATGCAAAATCATCAAAAAATATATTTTAAAATCTCTAAAATTTTAGTTTATAATTTTCATTAAATTGTTCATATGAAAACCTTGTCGGGTATAATAATTTGGAGTATTTTGATTTTTTTAAGCCACTCTTTTGAATTTTAAAAAAAAACATCACAAACATTGAATATTTATTATTTTTTTAAGGCCGTTTTTTCAAAAATTCACAAGAGTAGCCTAAAAAACTCAAAATTCTCCAAATTTTCTGTATTCCGCAAAATTTTCATATGTACAATTTAATGAAATCCATAAATCAAAATTTTTGAGATATTAAAATATATTTTTGATTTGTTTCCATATTGGCTGAAATGTAAACATCTTCACAATAGTCTCTCTCTCTCTCACGGTATCTTTACTCTCTATATATATATGGGTAGGTTATGGTACTTTGCATAATAAAGATCTATTTTTACTTTGCATTGAGATTTTAAATCTCAATGGCTCAAATGGTCAAATTAAGTTGCTCAATAATTTCTTTATCTTAGAACATTCTGGGATATTAAATTTCATAATTTTTGGAGTTTTCTCGCTATTTTTTAAATTATTTTTAAAAATAGAGTTTTTTAACAAAAGAAAAATATCTTTTTAGGACTATTTTAAAAATAGATAGAAATCTCAAAAAATTATAAAATTTAATATCCAAAAATTTTAACATAAAAAATTATTGACTAACTTAGATTGGTCATTTGATCTGTCGAGATAAAATTTGATGTCAATGTATTAACAGATTTTTATTTTGCAAAGCAACATAATCAATCTCTCTCTCAATGCACACTTCACTATATGAGATTTGAAACTGAACCAAAATATATCTTTGGTTCGCGAAGTACCGTAAAGTCTCCCATCTTATAAGAAAATCTTATGATACTTTGTGAAGCAAAGAGACACTTTACTTCGGCTTAAAAAATCTCACAAAATCAAAATTCAAATTGTCAATCTAATTCACTCAATATAAACTACATATTTAAATCTTATGCAATATTATATTTGAAGTTTTTCAACTATTTTTTGCAGATTTTTATAAAATATTCTAAAAATAATAAAAAATTATGATAGACGCACCTAAAAAATTATCATCTTTTAAAACAAAATAGTTAAAAAGCATCAAAAATAATGAAATTTAATATTCAACAAATTTTTATTATTCTCTGAAAAATTGTAGAGGGCCTGACGCCAAATGAATCTGATCAATACTCACGAGTGATGTCACATGAGGGGAGGAATCGTAGAGACTTCTAAATTTGGCAGGATGACAAACAATAACAGATACATGCAAAGAAACAACAACCCGTCCGGCCATCTTTTTGGAATCAGATAGAAGTTGCTTAGCGTGTGTTCTTATTCCTGCCTCAGGTACATCAGCAAAGTCAGAAAAATTTTCAATCTTATCAGTTCAAATTTAATATTTTTACTCTTTTAATAATCTCCTAATTTTTGTAAGTTATTGATTTCTATCTCTCACTGTTTTTCTTTGTTTTCGCCAAAAAATATGGTCCATCTTTGTTTTTTCATATAAAAAATATATTATTTTTGTTCAATTTATCATTCTTGTAAATGAATAAATTAAGTATATACTATGAAAATTTAATCTGTACATTATTTAACGGTAAAATGAATTATAGAACATTTTTTGCATTTAAAGTTTCTGGTGTATACATACCACAATCCTCTAAAGTATGTTAGAAAAGACACATGATAATGGCTATTTAGATAATCTTGATAACAAAATCTAAATAAACTGAAACAAATAAAAATAAATAAAGTTGATGGGCATAATTTTTAACATATAAATTAGTAGTATTTTGAATTTCATACAATGTAAACATGGTTTGATATATATATGTGTGTATGTGTATGTAATTTTTTTCATGGATGTGTTCATATATCACGTCAAAATCTCAAATTTTAAGTTAAAAATGTCGACCGATCCAATTCGTTTAATTTATTCTTCATATCAAACTCCTGCAGAAAATCAGATTTTATATTTTTTAAAACTTTTTTGCTATTTTCTTGGGTAGGAATAAAATCATCACTAATATATGATCCAAAATTCTTAAATTAAGTAATTTTCTCTTGGCTTAAAAAAATAGTAAAAATGTTTTAAAAATATAAAATTTGTTTTTCTACAAAACTTTATGGAGAATAAATTGAATGGTTTGGATCGGTCATTTTTAATTTAAAGTTTAAAGTTTTAACGTGATACACAGATATATCCATATAATGCATTATATTTTAGAATTCTTATATATACACACACATCAATAATTTATACGGTTTGCAACACTTCTAATTTGCAACAGTTTCAAAATGACACACCATCCCATTTAATCGTTGGCAGGCCAGAACAAAAACTCCCCGTACCTGTTCTCTCAACATACCTCACATGCACAGTCCAATGCATGCGCATGCAGGGACAATAAACCACTGCTGAGTTCAGAGTTCAGCGCATCTGTGCAACTCAGACCGCCTAAAATTTAGGAAGCACAAGACAGGAGCATTCCCAATCTCGCTACTTCTTCTCCGAACTACTAAAAAGGCACCGTGTCTCTTAACATAACAAATAGTTTGGATGGTACGCAAATTGATAAACAACAGGACAGTATTGTTAAAGGAGAGGTGAAAACATTTGCAGTTCTTGGTGACTGGGCTGCACAGCATAAATGTAAGATTTAATATAACATGAACTATATACTAGCCTGGTAGCCCTGTGCGTATGTAAGAGAATAGAGTGCTGTACTAGCCCTGTGTGTATGTAAAAGAAACTATCATAACATAAATTATTACAGACATCGGAGGAAGGTAGCATTTATACCAGTACATACAGTGTGAAAGAAAATTTTCAGCAAGGCTGTTTTTACTTGTGCTGGTCCTTTCTACTATCCCACCTTTTGGACTTATTATCGATACATTGGCTGAATGAATGGGAACATTTATTTTTTAAATTTAGTGCGTGATGACAAAAAAAAAACTGAATTTTCAATGGTGTGTGTCGAACTTCAAACTTTAGCATCCTTCTATCAACATTCATGCTAGATAAAGTTCTATATGAATTACTTGACTTTAGTTGATTAACAATTTTGATACTGATTTTTCACATCAATTCAAGAAAGGTGTAAAATTGAAATATAATAATTCATTAATTATTATCAATAAATATTGTAAAGCATTCTGATAATCAAGCAATCAAATTTCATTCAATTTGAACGACATTTGAAAGCATAACTCTTAAATTATAGATTTGATAGTCGTTTCATGGATGCAAATCAATTATATATATATATATATATATATATATATATATATATATATATATATAAATTTCATTCAATTTGAACAACATTTGATTATACGCGTATCAATAACTCTTAAATTATAGATTTAAGAATTCAAGTCGTTTCATGGATGTTAAAAATGCACCAAATCCAATTATATATATATTTTTCTTAAATATGATTGTCATCATACATGTACATATCATGGTTAAATGTTGGATTTAAAATAATTAATATTATTTTTAAAATAGTAAAGATGACCATCTCAAGTGAATATTCCTCTACCCAGGGGCGGACCCAGTTTATGCCAGGGGGCAGCCACCCCTGATTTTTTTAAAATCAATGTTTTTCGATAATGCTTTCGGTAATTTATCCTCCTGAAATTTTTTTTGCCCCGCCCCTCCCCCCCCCCGAATTGTCTGATTAATTTTATTGAGAAAAAATATTTAATATCGTGCATAATAAAATAATTATACAAAGATATCAAATATAAAGATCCATAAACGAAAACTTAATTCAAAAACTTGATTAACTATTAGTTTGAGATTTATTTTGTTGTTATTTTTAATATATAAAATATTATTATTTTAATTATTTTTTATTAGATAATAATATATATTAAATTATTATTTTTTATTTAGTACCCGATTAGTTAATGGATTTAAATCCGATAAACTATTAAAATCCGATAATTACACCTAATCAAAATCCTGCATGCTCCCCTGCCTCTACCAATTTAGCTTGCCAGAGGGATTATAAATCTTGGCAAATCTTGGCAATCGATCAGCTTCGATGTCTGATTTGTTCATTAACTAAAGAAAATGGCTCCGAACTATTTAGAGGAAAAATGGGCAGATATCATAATAATTTTTTTCGTCCCTAATACTCTTGGATACTCTTTTAAGTTCTCGAGTAAAATCCCAAAATTTTCAGGCCCGACTAAATAGTAATAGAGTCTAGGGATGTTAATTTTTTATCTAACCGATTTGATCCGATTAATTATATTTTTTTAAGTAAATTTGTAATTTAGTACTAATTAAAACTTAAATATATACTAAGTATATATTAATTAAAATTAATTATAAATTAATTAATATTTTATTACTTAAAATTATATAAAAATAATTAATAAATATTTAATTATTTTACACTTGTCGTATCGACTCGTGACCCATCGGATCGGGTATGAATAAAAAAAAATTGACTCAAATTTAATCGGGTCGGATTCGGATCGGGTCGGGTTCGGATCAGATCAAAATAATAATAAAATAATATGATCCGATCCGACCCAACCCATTGATAGGACCCTTGAATCTAAATCCGACACGTTTAAATTTTATCTCACCGTCCAAAAGTTATGGCAAGTTAGTGCCGTAGTTTATTTTATGACAGCTAATACGGATACTTGGAAACCGGCATTAATAATTAAAAATTCTTTTTATATGAACGACTGGTGGCCCCTTAAAAAGAGATTTTCAATTGTCCCGAACCAATTCCTTTTTAGATGGGCTCAACTTCAGCCCATATATCCCTTGCTTTTTTATCCAACATTAAATTTTGCATTGGCTCATCCGTGCACGAAGATTTGTTCATAAAACAGCTAGGATAGAATATTTCTGCAAAGTTTTTTTAAAAAAAAAAAATTGTGCAAACAAATTTCTTTCCATCATAGAAGATGATTTTCTTATCAAAGAAAAAAAAACTCCTTGGCTCGTCCAACACTCTCATCGAGCTATAGTTATATATATACTTTTCAAAAATAAAAAATATATATATACAAAATTCAAATTTATATATAATGACACCTTTATTATTCTTTTAGGGTCCGTTTGGCAAATCAAGGAATAGCTTTGAAAGAGTGGTAATTTTAGAAGAGTGATGAAATAGTGTTTTTTTGGAAGAGTGGTAGAAGAGTGATATTTTTGACTATTTGGAAGAGCGAAAATATCGTTTGATGATTGTTACTCGAATAGTTAAAATATGAATAATTATGATACTAATAATGATGATGATAATAATAATAATAATAGTAAAATAATAATAATAATAATAAAGTAATAAAAAATAATCATAATAAATAATAATATTATAATAGTAATATAATAAAAATATAAACATAATCATAATATAGTAATATAATAATAATAATTTATAATTATAATCATAATTATAATAATATAATAATAATAAGTAATCATAATTTTAATAATATAATCATAATCATAATTATGATAATAATAATTATAGTCATAATCATAATAATATAACCATAATCATAATCATAATAATATAACCATAATCATAATCATAATAATATAATAATAAAAATATAATTATAATCATAAAAATAATTAAAAATAATTATAATTATAATAATATAATAATAAATTAATCATAACTATAATCAACATATAATAATATAATACAACATAATTAATAATAATAAGTAATAATCATCATAATCATCATAATATAATAATATAATAATAAATAATCTTGATCATAATAATATAATAATAAAATAATTATATTTATATTCGTAATATAATAATATAATAATATAATATTAAAATTATATTTATAATAATAATTTAATGATAATAATAATAATAATAAATAATAATCATAATATTAATATAATCATAAATTATAATCATAAATATAATATAATAATATAATAATACTAAATCTTAATCATTTTAACAAAGAGCATAACTCTTTTTTTTTAAGTTGTTAAAAATAAATGAAAATTCGGTCGGACCTTAAATTTTACTACTTTTCTTGACTTGATCCGATTAAATTCGGGTCAAAAAATCTTGACTCATAACCGACCCAACGGGCCACGGGTCAACCCGACCGACCCATATAAAATAATTAAATATTTATTAAATATTTTGATATAATTTTAAGTAATAAAATATTAATTAATTTATAATTAATTTTAATTAGTCTATATTTAACTTTTAATTAGTACTAAATCACAAAATTAATTTAAAAAATATATAATTAATCGGGTCGTATCGGGTTGACTCCGAACCCAACCCGACCCCATTCGGATCAAAAAAATTAAACTCATATTTGATTCATTTATTTTCGAATCATATCAGATTAGATCGGATTCAAAAATATATCCTAAATAAAACTAAAAACAAGGGATACATACCTGTCCGAGGTTATTAAGGTGACCGCATCAATTAGTCTCTCTATTTCTGAAACCTTGGCAGAGTTTTCTGAACTCTCTCTCTCTCTCTCTCTCTAATGGGGAGGCAACCATGCTGTAGAAATGAAGGGATCAACAGAGGACCATGGACAGAAGAAGAAGACAGGATCCTCAAAACCTACATACAAGTTTACGGAGAAGGCAGATGGAAATGCCTACCAAAAAGAGCAGGTTGAAATCAATAGCATATCTTTAGTCTCTTTCTTTGAAACGTTTCTATTCCAAAAGCTGATTCTAAAGGAGGAAGCTAATTGAAGTTTTCAGGCTTAAAGCGATGCGGGAAGAGTTGCCGGTTGAGGTGGCGCAACTATCTGAGGCCTGACATCAAGAGAGGCAACATAACTCATGATGAAGAGGATCTCATCATACGGCTCCACAATCTCCTAGGAAACAAGTTTGTTTTCTTTTGCAAAATAACTTTCAACGTTTCAGTTTAATTGTACCTCTAACTCAGATTTTTTTTTTTTTTAAAAAAAAAAAAAGTTCATTCATCCATTGTGAGATATCATTTGTGGGCTAAACGCAATTAAGTAGGTTCACTCTGTTTTCCTTTTTATTTATTTTTGTCTTTTTGTGAATTTATGTGATGAAAAGATTCACTGTCTTTTCTTATGTCACCTTTCCCACTTTTGTGTTATGGAAAGAAATTTGAACATGTCCAAGGTAAATCATGTCAGTACTGATAAAAAGCTCCGAAATTCCCTCAAATTTTCTCAGACCAATACACTTTTCAGGTGGTCTCTAATTGCAAAAAGGCTCCCAGGCCGAACTGACAATGAAATCAAGAATTACTGGAACACATGCCTCAGGAAGAAACTTCAACACCAGACAGATCACATTGAATCAGAACCGTCGATCCTAGTCCGAGCAAAAGCTACCAGATGCACTGCCAAGTTTTCATTTTGCTCAAATAACGATCACAAAGAAAACAATAATGCTGCTGAGATGACCGAAGAAACCACACTGCCAAGTGCTGAGCCTTCCATAAGTAGTGATCAGATCAAAGAAGAGAACTGGTGGGACATGTTGGGTTCTTTGGACACCTCTTTAATTTAATTTTTAGCAATTTGGTTTAGATTTGTGATGATAACAGCATCTTAGATCAGTAAAAATGTAATTTGTAGAGTTAGATCTTATAAGTGGTGGACATAACCGTAGAATAGACGTGCACTATTTGTGTGTAGCGTATGTATTTATGCATTTTCGTTCAATAATCGGTGTAATTAATTAATGTACCGCAGGTGCTTCTTTGATTGGGTGTGACAAGTACAATGAAATCAAAGCAAGTAGGGAACAGGTGTTTAAAGTTGGTGTCGAATATGAGAGAATTTGGAAGCGCCGTGGCACAGTTTTGGGAATCCATATCCTCTGCTGCGCTGCACCGTGCAGCGCTGCACGTGAATCGTTGGATTTTCTTGTGATTCGAGTCAGCATAGATCTCAAAGTGATCCAACGGTTTAAGTGTTGTACTGCACGGTACTGCGCAGCAGAGGAACAGGACTCCAGTTTTGGTTATGTCGATCAAGTGGCGAGTGGTGACCGCGGATCTAAACATGTCGAGGGGTAAAAAATATTTTTAATAATTTGTCCTTTGTGAAAAAAATTTATGTTCTGTGAATTGTTTGATTATTTTTATTGAGAAAAAAATATTTAATATTGTGTATAATGAAATAATTATTTTGTTGTTATTTTTAATATATAAAATATTATTATTTTAATATTTTTATTACGTAAGAATATATATTAAATTTTTTTTTTTTATTTAGTGCCCGATTAGTTAATGAGTTTGAACCCGATAAGCTATTACAATCCGATAATTGCCCTCCAATCAAAATCCTGGATCCGTCCCTGATGGTGACTAATGAAAAGTGTCATTCTGCATCTACGTTGTACGGTGCAGGTATGAGCATGATATTCGATACGGTGTGGGTCCGGCGATAGGAAAATTTTAAAATATACAAGATACAGATGCGGCTATATAATATATTATTAAATATATATAATATCAAAATATTATAAAAAAGTAATAAAAAAATACAACACAATGATTTCTTAAAGAAATCCTCTAATAAATTGAAAAGTCCAGTATACGGAATATAGAAATTGAAAAGTCGCTTGCGTCACTAACTGTGGTCGGTGCAGTGGTAACCCTGTTGATAAATAACGGTGGGTCTTGGGTTAGAAACTTAGAATCATACTGCTACACCAATGAATTTTGTTCTCTTCTACAAGCGTAGGCTTCACAGATTATATGCGGCTCCTTCTATGCGGCAGAGCACGTGGCATCACTTTAGTATTCAGAATACCAGATTGACGTATCTGTTTATCCGTATTGGAGCTGAATCCAAACGTGTCGGTGAGAATCCAAATGTATCGGTGACCGTATCTATTAATTTGACCGATTAAAATAATAAAATACTTCATGTGACGTATACAATACGCATCTACACCATCAGATACGAATCTGTATCAGACACATTTCGGATAGACGTACGTGCGGTGAGATAAGTGGAGTATCCGATAACACAGTTTAGGATATATCCAATTTAATATAGTAACTTCTCGTGTGTCACTTTAAAGATTCATTGAAGATTAATTTTATATTGAATCATTGCAAAAAGTAATACAAAAGAAAAAAGAACGGTCCGTCATTCAATGCTTCAACGTATAATAAATACTGTCAATGCATTATTCTTTATTTATTTAAACAATATAATTGTTCTTTTGCCTCCGTACATGCATGCTAAGTATAATACGCAATAAAAAAAAATTGCAATTTAAAGATGGCAGCAAAGCTGATCGTCCGGGTCCAGCCATTATTATTTCATTGGAGGAGCACTAAGTTGATAACGGTTACGTTGAATTGTTGACAATTATCGTTCCCAAAATTTTGCCTATACAAAATGTTCTATAAAAATAACTTTACATATATGTTATTGCACACTACAAAAATAATTTTACATGCATGTTATTGGACGCGTATACAAGAGTGGTTCGGATCTAAATCAAATTCTAAAAACATAAAATTTCGGATATATTATATATATATGAGATGATAATGAGCTCGGATCAACTATTTAGATTTTAAAAAGGAAGATAATAATTAATATATATATATATATATATATTGATGTACAAATAAATTTATACTAAAACATACTACAATTCTATAATATACGCTATTCGAAATTTAATCCTATGCAAGAAGAAGTGGTTATGTACTATTATTTGGATTAAATATATCATAAACTTCTAATATGATAGTAACTTCTAAAATCCACGAACTTAAAAGTAAAGAAATTTAAAAAATATATATATATTGTCTAATAAACTTCATCCATGGCTCGTCAGCGCAAATTGACGAGCCATTAAATTTGTATCATTTTTTGGATCATGATTTTACATCGCATTAATTTGTGTTGTTCAGGCAGAGATTTCAGCTAGCTATCTTCTATTTAGATGCACTAAAATTCTAAACGCCACAGTAGCGTCATATTATTTGAATGGAGTGACGCTATTGCAAGAGATATAGATATTTATCATGATGTAATTATTATCACGACAAATGACTAAATGAGTACTATTTCTCAATAACTCTAACCTCATCTCTATTCCCCCAAAACAGGAGTACTGTGCATTGCATTAATTGTTGAAGTGAAAGTTTTGCGGATGTAGTGGCATAGTCCTTTATATATCATATAATATAATTAAAACAGATTCGGAAAATCAGAACGGAACAAATGAACATCGTTCAATAGTTTCAAATGAAACTAACGAATTATTTTTCTCTGAGTGAATTCATCTGTGTAATAATATAAATATCGTTTGAAAAATATTCCAATAATATTTAAAAAAATGGCCATTTCTAAAAAGTCAGAGAGATCATCATCGCTCCTATGTCTTTTTTATCAAGGTTTGTATTTATTCGGAGAAAATAGTACACACAAGAATGTACTCAGAGGCTGCTTGCTACTTTATACCTTGTTTTTTTATTTATTGGGGGCACATGAGCAATGTGGTCTTATTTGTCTCTTTAATCACATGAAAGCGAAGAAATGTTGTATCAATGGGGCCAACTTTGAGTTGGTGTTCTCTTTCCAAATGCCTGCGTAAATGAATAGCTGTTCAAAAAGATCTTGCTTCGCGTTCCTGTATATAACGAAAAGATATTAATGAAGATTGCATGAAAAAGAAAAAGGCAAATGGAAACTACACAGAAAGAAAGAAAGAAAGAAAGAAAGAAAAAGAGAACAAAAATCGAACAAATATAGGTCAGCATTATTGTTTCTTTCTAGAGTTGTAAAAAGCACAATTAGTCGATCAATTAATCATAATCGATGAGTAAACTATTAGTCCGTCACATACATAGTTGGCCGATTATTCTTTTTAGGCTACACATTATTGTACATTCAAAACATGTAATTTTCATTGGAACACTAATTTTGATAATTAAAGACTTTATACAAACTATACTTCATTAATTTTAATTCGATTTGAATTTTATAATAAATCGGATATTTATAAAATTATAATATTTCTTTAAATGACTGAAAAAAATATGAATTCAGTAATCAATTTCTGTTTGTAATTTCCAAAATAAAATCAATAAACAAAGTGTATAAATAACTTATTTTTGTTGAAATTTATAATATTTTAATATATTAAAATAAAAATATTTAAATTATCTGTAAAAAAATATAACTAATTGACCACATAATAATTAATTATTTAATATTATCTCATCCGTCCGTTAAACACCGCCCATTATTTACAATTTCGTTTCTTCTCCGGAGGGAATATTTCAAACATCAGAGTGAAAACCGAGTGAAGAATGCATACACCAATTAGAGGCTCCATCTCTAATCAGTTATGGACTCAAGGCCCAGCAATCAATGAGGCCCATCACCCAAATCTGGCCTATTACCGGATAGTAGTATCCACATATTATGGTTTTGCCTTAGTACTGTCATTTGATATTCAATCAAGAATTATTAAAATTTTATAAATTTTGTACGGTATGAATTTATTACTTTTGAGTACTGTATGAAATTTAAGTTATATAAAATTTAAAATATAATTACTTTATAACTTCAAAAATATATCTATAATATTTTTTCTGTTGTTAATTTTCCTTTAGTTCTGTTCGAAAATTAATTATTGAAATAACCTTTGTCAAGATCGTTTGTCGAAAAGTAATTAGGTACAATCACTTCAGTTATACTAAATTACTTCATTAATTATCACTGTTGTAACAAAATCTCGAGTGCAGGTGTATATACACATGAAGAAATGGAAAAGGAATTGAAGTATTCAGCTGACGCACGATAAAACTGGTAACCAAACTTATGCCAGTCCGATGATTCATCCGCTTGACACATATTTCGATCAAAATTAACATATAAAAAATTATGTTTATCTTATTATTTCTTACAATTAACCTATCCAGCAAATATTTACGGTTTATCCGTCAAGAGAGGATTCAATTATCATCATTGTTGATGTTCTTAATATATATATATATATATATATATATATATATATATATATATATATATATATATATATAATTTTGCTATGATGCTAAGGCGAATGACCCGTGTGTTACAGAATGTTTTTCCGTCTTTAAAGTTTAACTACTACGATCAAATGATCAAAATATTTTTCATATGAAAATCTAGTTGGGGATCAAATTTTATATTTTTTAGAATTTATTTTTTATTATTTTTTAAGATGGCTAGAAAATCACTTGATTTAATTATTATGAGTCATTCAAAAGGAGTAATTTTCTAGTTATCTTAAAAAATATTAAAAAAAATTAAAAAATATAAAATTTGATCTCTAACTAGATTTTCAATGATGAGGATATTTTGGTCGAACACATAAGTTTTATATTTTTATTCAATAATTAAATATTTATATAGTATAGGTGGCAAATATCTAAATAAAATGAATTTAGGGTGACATTGAGTTTGCAGTTAAATTTGCAAACACATGGCATTTTTTTAAAATTTTAAAATTTTGATTTATTATTTTACATAAATTAAAGAAAGAAAGATAAAAAAAGAAACAAAATTTTTAAAAGAGAACAAAATTCGAACAAATATAGGTCAGCATTATTTTTCTTTCTAGAGTTGTAAAAAAAGCACAATTAGTCGATTCAATTAATCATAATCGATGAGTAAACTATTAGTCCGTCACATACATAGTTGGCCGATTATTCTTTTTAGGCTACACATTATTGTACATTCAAAACATGTAATTTTCATTGGAACACTAATTTTGATAATTAAAGACTTTATACAAACTATACTTCATTAATTTTAATTTGATTTGAATTTTTATAATAAATCGGATATTTATAAAATTATAATATCTTTTTTTATTATTTAAATGACTGAAAAAATTATGAATTCAGTAAGTAATTTCTGTTTGTAATTTCCAAAATAAAATCAATAAACAAAGTGTATAAATAACTTATTTTTGTTGAAATTTATAATATTTTAATATATTAAAATAAAAATATTTCAATTATCTGTAAAAAATATAACTAATTGACCACATAATAATTAATTATTTAATATTATCTCATCCGTCCGTTAAACACCGCCCATTATTTACAATATCGTTTCTTCTCCGGAGGGAATATTTCAAACAGCAGAGTGAAAACCGAGTGAAGAATGGATACACCAATTAGAGGCTCCATCTCTAATCAGTTATGGACTCAAGGCCCAGCAATCAATGAGGTCCATCACCCAAATCTGGCTTATTCTTGCAATTCCTCTTATTTGTATCAATTAAGTTTTAAAAAAATTCAATAAATTTCTTAAGTTTATGTTTTAAGAGAAGTCATTGGCGTCGGTTATTGAAAAAAAAACTATATTGTGCCATTTTTTTATAAGTCATTTTAATTGTCTAATAAGTTCTGCTAATGATTATTTTTATACCTATACTTATAAATACAAACTCTCTCTCTTTTTATTTCACTGTCGTTAAGAAAATAAAGAGACGTATACATATTTCTCAAAGGATATAATAATCAATTTAAGTGTTATAATAGATAAAATAATAAATCATGTGCATACAAAATGATATAAAAAATTAAATTCAATTTAGATAGAGATATAAATTATTATAGTATTTAAATGGGGATGTTGAATTTAAGAAATTTTGACGGTACACCAAAATTAACCCTAAATTTTTAGGAACCATATCAACTGCGGAGTTGAAAAAAATTTCAGGCATCCAGCGACGTCCAGCGTATTTAGAGCGTATGCGCGCAGACACTCAAATTTTTAGGGCGTCTGTCGCAAAACCGATTTCAAAGCGACCCAGCTAGAGCGACGCTCCGTCTGAAAAACCAAAACCTCTGACGCTCAAAAGCTCAGGCACTCAGAGAGCCTCTTGTCACCACCATCGCCACTCGCCACCATGCCCGTCAAATGGTACGCCTTTATCTTTCTTCCTCACAATCTACGGTCCACAATCAGCCGACCTCTTTCCTGACTGAATCTTAGCGCTCATTCTAAACAGGTTGATGCACTGGCAACCGAACCAAGGTACGACGCTGACGAGCCAGGTGATGGCGGAGGCGTGCGCCGTTGCCGATTCATTCCCTGGCGTGTCGCGCGACGGCCGGTGGCGGTCAGCGATGACCTTCTACCGCGCCGTTCCACGGGAGCAGTCCCTCCCTCCTCCCACCGATTTGCCTCGCGACCTCCTCGGGATCTCCTTCCACGATTTTCCAAATGAGTACTTCTTTGTGATGCGCTCTCAGAGGTTGATCATGCGGGCCCAGTCGTCAGTCCAGACTGTCATGGACAAGCTCCAGTCTTACAAAGGCCGCTTCTTTATCAATTTCGAGGTATGACGAGATGTTCATTCATCCACACTTCTGCGGTACCTTTTTATATACTTGAGGGTAATATTAGAAGTATAGTTTATGATAGTGAGTACACTGAAGTGAACTGAAATATTTATTGCCTATGTAACAGCAATTTCCTAAAATTTAAGTAAATACAATAACTGTCTTATTTTGTATGTCTATGTACTCTTCTAGGTACTAATTACCGGGTTGATGAAATAGATTAACTGACCAAATTGTGACAAAAATCTCATAAAAGTGTATCAGTAGTTTCCTCCCTTTTTTCTTTGTTGAAGAAAAGCCAAATTAGTAATGTTTATTAGCATAGCACCTAGAATGTCAAATTGATCACAAAGTGGACTCCATGCACGTGATTATTCTAAGCTAGCTTTTCTGTAGTGCTGATTGTGCATCTGAGCATGGTTGTTAAGCATATCTGTCAAAACTTGGTATAAATCATTTTGACATTGCCATCTGGCTTATCTTATATGTGCCATATACTTATAAGATGCATATCCTTATCTGATACTAGTACTACAGCTGCATCTACATATTGGAGTATTAGTTCTTGGGTCATATGGAGGTTTAAATTTCATGGTTTACAGACATATTATTATGGCTTAATTGTTGGTGAAATCTTCGTTTGTACCAAAGACTGATCAAATAGGCATTTTCAAACCTGTCACCATTGAGTTGACTTGCGAGAGATTGTTGTTCCCAAAATGTTATTATCCATCATGTCATGTTAAATATTCATTTTCTTTGTTTATTTTGGGTATGCAGGGATTACAATACAAATGGGGTGACTTCAGATTAAGAATTGGGAAGTGTGTCAACATACCTAATGAATCTCTTAGAGGAATTATTATGGAGGTTGTGCCCTGCACCTTTTTAAATTTCCACAAATATTCTGCAATTGATATTCAACAATACACTTAATGTAGATGGTATTAAGTTTCCTAGATGCAATTAAGTTCAGTCTCAATTTTACCAATATTTTGTTTTCAATTAAAATGCAACATTTATTTTATGTGTACTATTAATGTTCTGTAGGTGACACATTTAATGATGGTTTTGTCTCTGGTTCCCCTCTATGTTTAAAGTATATCCATTGCAAATTAAGTTTCAGATCAGTTTTCAATGGGTAAGCTGTCTCCCTGTCAAAATATGGATAACACACTACTCATTAGTCATTATCAACATATGCTGGTAGCCAGGTATTGAACCTGAGTGGTGCATTACCAGAGCATTATCTGTCTGGATCCATATTCTATGACTTTAATTTAACACGATCAGGCTTAGATATTCCTTGATTGTGCAGTAATAGTCAGTCAGTTTAATGAATCAGTTACCTTGTTTACCCTTTGTACAACATTAACAAAACCATTAAAAAAATAAAGAAAGTAAATGTGGTCAAGATGGTTGGGTTTGACAGTGACTGAATTAATATTGATGCGACTACTGTATTGCAGTGTTTTATGAAATTGGGAGCAAAGTTAACATATCTCTTTCATCCCTCTCTATTGCCTTCTTCTGGTTCACATTGTTTATGAACTTGGGCAGATGCCATGTGTAGCTACATTTGTAAAGATCTAAAAATTGACATTAATTGCAGCCACTTTTACAGGTGTAGGTGTAGCATTGAGCCTCAGTTAATCTCAAGTGAACCAGTAATACAGAACAAAATGGTAACCATTAAAAATGGTACACAATATGATTATTTAACCACCAACCTTATTCATATTCCCATTCTACTCCAAACTGCAGGTGGAATACTTACCCTTGTCATCAATTGATAAATCCCAAAAAGTAATGGAAGAATTCTATGAAATATGGCAAGAGGCAGTTGCCAGCAAGTCATTGGCCGGCCATTTTATCAACTCCGAAGTCAATTTTTCTGAGTATAGGCTTGGGGATAGTTACACCCCGCAGCACACTGCTGTGCTCTATGGGACCTGTGTTTTTCAGGTCATTGCTTCTTCTAATAGGAATCAGTAGTTAGTATGTTTTCCATGTATTTCTCTGTATATCAGTTGTGATCGTGTATTATGGTCTTCTACAATTGAGCAATCTTTAATGATGTTAATTATTTCTTTTTCATTTTGTGCCGTGGACAGTGTTCTGTATCATGATTTGACATGACAACTGAAAAAGATAATTAGTTTAGTAGAAATCAGGTTTGGATGGATCAACTGATACAAACTCACTAGTACAGCACCTGACTTAAGATTGGATGACAACCTGTTTCAATTTTTGTTTGCATCCGTCTGTGTTTAAGGTTGGATTATCTTTTATATGGCTCTATGTGTGTGTGTGTGTTGTTGTTGTTCTGTGGGTACACAAATCAGGATGATTATGCAGACTGGCTTAAATTAAATGCTGTGTGGTCTAGCTGGTTATTTCTGTTGGTATCAAGTTAAATTTAAGAATAGTTGAATTACTGTTCTTTAGTTTACTTTCTTGGCCTTGTTGCTACTTTCTGCGGTACACTGGTTCCCCAACTTGTTTGGGACTAGGGTTTGTTGATGGTGGTGGTGGTGCTGTTGCTGCTGCTGATGCGCACACTTCCACTTTAGATATCGGTCAGTGTGTACGACAGCATCCTCAATATTCCTTTTATGTTGTTTTTAGCTAAATATTTTTTCATTGCTTCATATTGCTGTGGCACAAGTTGCTACAACCTCCTTTCATTGCTGCATATTAGTGCGAGTGTAACAGAAGTTGCGATTTACTAAAGTGATTGACAAAAGCAAGATTTTCTCAACCTCTTGCCAACGAGTAGCAATGCCACAACATGTTCTGCATTTTGGATTGAAAGACTAGATACAGAAGTTAAGCTCTACCTTCTTAATTATATTCTATGAGAGGGTTAAATTTTCTAACCTCTTACACATATCATATTATGAAGACTTTTTATTTACTTAATTTTCTTTAATAATAAATGTTTTATCATTATTAAGTAGGACCAATATTTTTCTCAAGATAATTAATTTCATTTTTTACAAAAAAAAATTAAGAGAATTTGACATAACAAAAAATAATAAATTCAGAAGTCTCACATTTTATTTCTCATATTCATGTTGTAAGTTCTTATAATATTTATTAATGAAAGAAGTCTAAAATAATTTTACAATCATAATTTGCTACAACGAACATAATTAGAATTTTACTTTTAGATACTTTATTCAACAAACTTTATATAATTATTATTGTACAAAAGTGATTTTATTTGCAGCAAAGCATGAAAGACAACCCCAGTGAGTGAAAAATAGCTGATATGAACTTTTTTATTCAGTATCACTTATGAGTTATGACAAAATGACCTGATGTCATGATCCGGCTTGGGTCAAGACTAAAATTTGTTGCAAGTTTTAGTGGAATTGGCACGAAATTTTAAAATTGGGAAGGAATTGAGATTCTTAGTTAGGCCTGAAATTATATTCGTATTTACTTCTTATTTAACCGATACGGATACAATTATAGATATTAAATAGATGTTAAAATTCAAAATCAAATTCACATTAAATAAATAATATAATACGGATATCAACTGATTTTATGATGGATATAAAATAAAAATTAATATATATTACTAATAACTATGTATATATAATAAAAATAAGTACCTATATTAATAATAAATATTTATAATGTATATATTTGTTAATATTTATAATGATAATATTGTATACAAATAAAAAATTTGTCAAGTAATAATATTTTATAAATAAATTTTCTTAATACATGCTTAATTTCACATACGGATAATGTAGTCTAAAATCAAATTTATATATATAGAGAGAGAGAGAGTGACTATGGTGCTTTGCAAAGCACAGAGGCGTTGTGTGCTTTGCGTTCTATTTTTAATTTCATGTAAGAAATAATCGATCCGAACCGTTCAATCTAATCTTTAAAAATCTAATAGTAAACCAAATTTTATATTTTTTTAGAATTTTTTTGCTATTTTTTCTGATGAGGAGAAAAATGACATGATCTGAGAATTCTAGTGCATCCAAAAATGATGGTTTTCCCCCTATCCAAAAAATATAAAATTTGGTTTACTAATAGATTTTGATATGGAGATTAGATTGAACGGTTTGGATTGATCATTTTTTACTTAAAATTAAAAATAGAGCGCAAAACACACAACGTTTTTGTACTTTGCAAAGCACCATAGCCTAATTATATATATATATAGAGAGAGAGAGAGAGAGAGAGAGAGAAAGTCCGACTATGGTGTTTTGCAAAAGCACAGAGACGTTGTGTGTTTTACGCTTTATTTTTAATTTTAAGTCAGAAATAATCAATCCGAACTGTTCAATCTAATTATCATATAAAAATCTATTAGTAAACCAAATTTTATATTTTTTAGAATTTTTTGCTATTTTTTCTGATGAGGAGAAAATGACTTGATCTAAGAATTCGGGTTCATCCAAAAATGACGGTTTTCTCCTATCCAAAAAAATAACAAATAAATTTCAAAAAATATAAAATTTAGTTTACTAATAGATTTTGATATGGAGATTAGATTGAGTGGCTTGGATCGATTATTTCTGACTTAAAATTAAAAATAAAGCGCAAAGTACACAACGCTCTTGTGCTTTGCAATGCACCATAGCCTAATTATATATTTATATATATATATATATATATATATATATATATATATATATATATTGTAAAGCACAAAGGCGTTGTGTGTTTTGTGCTCTATTTTTAATTTCAAGTCAGAAATAATCGATCTGAACTGTTCATTGTAATCTTCATATCAAAATCTATTAGAAAACTAAATTTTATATTTTTTAGAATTTTTTTCTATTTTTTCTAGTGAGGAGAAAATGACTTGATCTGATAATTTTAGTTCATCCAAAAATGACGGTTTCCCCTATCCAAAAAAAAATTGCAAATAAATTTTAAAAAATGTAAAATTTGGTTTACTAATAGATTTTAATATAGAGATTAGATTATTTGGATCGATCATAAATAATAATATATATATACACAATGCTCTTGTGCTTTGTAAAGCACCATAGCCTAATTCTATATATATATATATATATATATATAGTAAAGATACCGTGAGCTTAACTCAAAAAATACATCAAATCATCTCTAAATTTTAATTTATCATCTTCAATAAATTCTTTATATTAAAATCTTATGGGATGCAAAAATTTAGAGTGTTTTGAGCTTTTTAAGTCATCGTTTTTAATTTTTAAAAATGATGTTCAAATATTAAATATATTATTTTTTTAGAGCTGATTTTCAAAAATTAAAAATCATGACTTAAAAAACTCAAAACACTCCAAAATGTTGCATCCAATAGATTTTCAATAAAGAATTTTTTAAATTAAAATTTTAAAGAATGAGTTAATAAGAATGATATAATATATATAAATTTTGAAATGATTTTGATATACGGATAAATTTCAGATACTGAGCGGAAGTTACCCGCTCTGTTACACCCCTGAATCTTAGGTAATTTGCTCTTATATCTAAAAATAAAGAATAATACAAATTATTTCTTTTGTTTCTTGTACTTTCTTCCAACGCAAATATATATAATAGTAGCTAATATCCACTTAAGTTTATGACTGATTGCAATTAAAACCCTTCAAGGGATGTACATTTTTTTTCTATTATTAATGAAATTCTACCTCGCTAATACAAAATTATGAAGGAGAATGTTAAACCTTTATTATTCATTACCAATTTTGTTTCAGAGATATCATTAATAAATACTTTATTATTCTGATTAAATGAGTTATCATTTAAAATAATGATTTGATTATTCAACTTATTTAATATAATATTTTATTGATGAGGTTAAATAGATCTGATAATTTTAGGTACTTTGAGATGATATTTATCAAAGATCAAGGTTTACATAAGTTTAGACAATTTAAATGAAGAACCGACTTGGTGATTACTCAATGTACTATATGTTCTACATAATAATTGACTCAAAGACAATTAAGAAAGAATGTCAAGATAAGTCAAATACTTGATGCAAATGTAATGAGAATATACAATAAGAATTCGGCCAAATATTAATTGCTAAAAAGAGCAATTGATGTAAAATAATATTCAATAAGGAATGCAACTTAGTAAAATATAGAATATGAAGGACACAAGATGCAAGTGCTGAAAATAAAAGAATAAGCAAGATGTTAACGGAGTTTGATTATAAAATCTATGTCTTAGGGTCTCGTTCCACTAACGGAACACCGCTATATTACTCAAAAATATGTTATAATTTAAAATATTTAGTTTCTTCACAAGACAAGTACAAGAAGACTAAAAATTCTAAGAAAATAAGAACAATAATGAGCACTCAAGGTTTAGAAAAATCAACTTAATACTGAAAATAAAATTGAGTCTAAACTCAACGATTAGAGCTTAAACACCGCTGAGAAAAATTTTATAAGAAAAATTAGTTATGGCTAAATTCAAGATATCTTCTTCTTGTTTTTGTAAGATGGTGTAGTAAGGACTCTTTGGGTGTTTTAGTTGAGTGCTCAGATTGTAGGAAAAATTGAGAGAGTTTGATTTGTTTGAGCAATCCCAAAGCAACCCCTTAAAATAGAACCCATAATAAGAAGTTGTTAGCATTCTTGCGTAGGAAAATGTTATAACGATTTAGAAAATGTTATAACGTTTTCTTGCATATACAAGAATACCCATTGTCATATATCATTATAATGATTCAAAAATATATGTCTTGAACCGTTATATGATAGGATGAACCGTTGAACATTTCACAAGACGTTTACAATGGTTTGACTAGTTTAAAAGATAAGGATTTAGTGAATATCTTTCCATCGGAGGAGGTCGTGCTATCAGGGGACAAGCATTCTAAGGACGTAGGTAGGGGAAACACTCTCCGAGGAGGTCGTGCTATCAGGGGACAAGAGCATTCTAAGGATGCTCAATCGCATGTTTGGATAAGATAAAATTCTAGTTTTTAACTGCCTCTTAATGCATTACGTTGAAAAACTTTAGTGAATGGTGCAATGAATTTAGGACTTTGTGGCCTATTTTGATGGATTGCTTTTTGTACGTGATGTGTTGTGTTTTCTTTGCGACCTTTAGTCGTTCTAGCTATAGTTTTTAAATTTGTCTAGACTTAGATATATCTTTTTTAGACGCGGTTTGTAATATTTGGTTCACTATGAAGTGGCAAGTACTAGGGGTTCATTTGGCAAATCAAGGAATAGTTTTGGAAGAGTGATAGAATAGTATTTTTTTTTGGAAGAGTGATAAAAGAGTGGTATTCTTGACTATTCGGAAGAGCGAAAATATCGTTTGACAGTTGTTACTCAGAATAGTTAAAATATGAATAATTATGATACTAATAATGATGATGATGATAATAATAATAGTAAAATAATAATCATAATAGTAAGATAATAATAATAATAAAGTAATACAAAATAATCATAATAAATAATAATATTATAATAGTAATATAAGAAAAATATAAACATAATCATAATTAGTAATATAATAATAAAAAATTATAATTAAAATCATAATTATAATAATATAATAATAATAATTAATCATAATTTAATAATATAATCATAATATAATAATCATAATCATGATAATAATAATCATAGTCATAATCACAATAATATAACCATAATCATAATCATAATAATATAATAATAAAAATATAATCTTAATCATAAAAATAATTATAAATAATTATAATTATAATAATATAATAATAAATTAATCATAACTATAATCAACATATAATAATATAATATAATATAATAAAATAATAATAAAGTAATAAAAATAATCATAATAAATAATAATATTATAATATTATAATAGTAATATAATAAAAATATAAACATAATCATAATATAGTAATATAATAATAATAAATTATAATTACAATCATAATTATAATAATATAATAATAATAAGTAATCATAATTTTAATAATATAATCATAATATAATAATCATAATCATAATGATGATAATAATAATTATAGTCATAATCATAATAATATAACCATAATCATAATCAAAATAATATAATAATAAAAATATAATCATAATCATAAAAATAAAAATAGTTATAAATAATTATAATTATAATAATATAATACAAATAATAAATTAATAATAAGTATTAATAATCATAATCATAATCATCATAATATAATAATATAATAATAAATAATCTTGATCATAATAATGTAATAATAAAATAATAATATTTATATTCATAATATAATAATATAATATTAAAATTATATTTATAATAATAATAAATAATATAATAATACTAATGGTAACGATAATATAATAACAATAATGATAATAATAATTTAATAATAATATAATGATAATAATAATAATAATAATAATAAATAATTATAATATTAATATAATCATAAATTATAATCATAAATATAATATAATAATATAATAATACTAAATCTTAATCATAATCATAATAATATAATATAATATAATATAATATAATCAAGCAATAATCGCTATTTCGACGAGAGCTAATCCGGTATTCCACCTATAAGTTAGTATACCTAGGATTAACACTATTCCGCACTCTTCATCTTAGTCTAAAATTCGTTTGGCAAATTAATTCGTCGGAATAGTTATTCTATTCCAACTTTTTGCTATTCCATTGAGTGCCAAACACTCTTAGTACTTGTTTACTCCCCTGACTATATTACTATGTTTTGGTTTCATTGAAAATCGGTGGTTATATAATCATTTTTTTCTTTAAAAAAAATTATATATTATCTTTTTAAATAAATTAATTTCAATTAAATTATTATCATTTAATTTTATATCTGATCTAATCAGATCAGAAGATACAGACTCCGACGGATTTCTCTCGTCTTTCACCGACTGCTGCGAAGATTTGGAAAAAAAAAAATAATAAACAACAAAAGAGCCTCTCAGAAAATAATAATAAATTAGAATGCAGCCTGTGCAAACGTTTCCCAAAAAAATTCAGTTCATGCGGGCCCTACTCGCCTCATCTATGCATTTGTTCACAAATCAGAATTCAACGCGGAGAAAACGATGAGCACGTGTTACGTCAGAAGCAGCGTACGCCGAATTCTTTTTTCTAAAACAAAAAATTTCAAAATTATATACATGTAAATAAAAAAGATGTTAAGTATAAAAGGCTGGAGGTGGGGAGATTTAAATAACTTTGAATTAAAAAATTGGTTTAAAGTTTTTTATAATCGTTAATTTTACATTGTAATGATTATTGAAATTATGAATTTTGAACTTAAATTTTATTAAAAGTACAAATCTCGATATAAAATCAATGATTCTAGAAGATTTTAAACCAATTTTTTAGTTCAAAGTGTTTTGAACCTCCCCCACTTCCTAAAAAAGCTACATGTTATCAAACAAAAATTATGATATCGACGTTAGTATTAATAATGTCTGCTTGAATAAAAGCATGAGAAAGACGAACCAAACCAATATAAGAGGGTAGTGAATGGCCACTTCTTTTATCATGAAGTAGGGATTTCATTATCAACAAAATTTCACAAATTTTGGAAAAAAATTAAATATTTAAAGTATGTAGACATTAATTTTATTTGTAATTCTTAATGCCTTAAATTATACTTTTCTAGCAACTCTTCAAACTAAATTAGTATTTTTTATTTTTTTTAAAAAAAATATGTTGTCTTCGTAATAATCTTAAATTTACGAGCAGACATCATGAAAATGCATACAAATAGTTATTCAAAGGTGCGTACATAACTATAAAGTTATATAATAGAAACTTTGTAAGAAATTTATTTTGATTTTTAAAGTACTTGATTTTTTAATAATTATAAAACAGTTTAAATTAAGTAAATGACAAATAAATTATAAGCCTCTTTTTCTCCTTTTAAAGATAAATTAATATAATATAAATCTCTTTTTACATAAGTAAAATTGAATGTTTGATCCCCACTTTTATTGAAACAAAGAAAAAAAAATTGAAGACGGTTTCTATAGCGAGTCGGTACGCCCGGTCCAGCTAATAAATCTTTGATAGATAGATAGATGAATAGACTTGAATAGGTCCACCACTACCCATTACAATCATCTTTATTGGTACGGCGGCTCCGATCTCGCCTTTGATCAACGTGCATAAAACACGTGCTGCAATTTGACTGATGCTCTGTGGCTAGATTTATAGATGATTATTCAATATTTTAATTGTTTTACAACTTATATTTTTTTAATTTGTTACTGTTGGATCATATGACAATATGGATCCCATTGTGATGTTAGAAGGCAAGACTACTCACAGAAATCAGCACATCCCACGACACAAAAAATGCAAGCTCCGTCTATATGTTTGTTTTCTAAATTGAAAACCTCTGTATTCGGTAATACTTGACAAAAGCTCTCGTAGTGTCAAACTCGAAGAAATGTGTGTATTTTTAACTTTGAATTTTATATGGACTGCTAGTGATAGAAATTGAAAATTAGATGTATAAAATATCAATTAACTGAAGGTGGCCGGATCCAACAACTTCCCACATTTCTCTCTCCGGAAACTTCCCACTCCCATACAATTATTGTTTATTTATTCGTCTCTCCTCCAATGGAACCTCTCATTTTCTCACTTCACTTTGCATCCCACCTTAATCATCAAACCTCTCTCTCTCTCTCTCTCTCTCTCTCTCTCACACACACACACACACAAGTTATCGCACACTAGCTAGAGATGGTTGAATCAAAGGAGGAGCGAATTTCTCTTCTCTCGCCTTACCAAATGGGTCGCTTCCGCCTCTCTCACAGGTTAGCTTCTTCGGAGATCGATCTGAGGACTTTGTTACTTTGTCAATTTTGCCCCTTAACGACCTCATGATATATTTATTTTTCTCCGTTCAGAGTGGTACTGGCGCCGATGACGAGGTGTAGAGCAATCAACGGAGTGCCTCAGCAAGGGAACGTGGTTTACTACTCTCAGAGGTCGACCCAAGGCGGATTTCTCATCACTGAGGGCACAGCAATTTCTCCAACGGCGGCAGGGTAATTTAGATTTTCTGAGTTGTTATTGTCCGTCTTATTGCTGATCAGTCGTTTTGACATGCTTTGACCTAGTCATGGATCCTAATTATTTATTTTTTAGGTATACTTTAGTTTGTAGTTTTGTAGCCGAGCTCATGCTTGCATTTTTATGAGTAAAATATAATAATTGAAAAAAATATTAAAAATAGAAAAAAGTTAGTAGACAAGTTCTTTTACTTATAGATTCATAGTGTTTCAAATTTTATGCAATTTTATTATTGTTTGTTAGTCTATTAAAGACCGTTAAATTAGAACCGTTGTAGATTGCATTAAAATTTTGATGCTCTTTGATCAACTATCAAAGATAATAAAATTGCATGACACTATCAATTTATAAGTAAAAGAAATATTTATAATTTTTGTATTTTTAAAAATTTTGTATTTATTTAATAATTCATTGTGAAAATTGTCAAAATAATTGGATAAGGGTTCTCAAAAGCGTGTTTGCTGTCCACTCTCTCTGGAATAATCACGGTAGTATTTTATCTATGTGGGAAGTTTGTTACTTCATAAAAGTTATGCGATATTAGTGCTTAATAAAATATGTGCATATTGGAGATACTACCACGTATTGGAACAAAAAAATAATTTCAAAGTACATTTATTAATATCAAGTCATTTTAGTAGTAAATTTATCATAGATTATCTAATCTTCTAATGAAAACAATAATCCGACCTCCAAAGTTATTTTAACTTCACGCCACAAATTCTTACACGACTTAATAGTAAAAAAAGGATCAAGTGAATTCTTTTATTTACACTTTATTTCGCCCCACAAATTGCGCAAATGATTGAGATCTTTCCTAATTTATATTCTGTAAAATTACTCTCATTACTCTAGCTAGTTTCAACTGTTGTTACCTGTTTAAATTAAATTGTATCCATTAGATCAAATTTACTGAGATCGTCCAATTATTTTTAGTGTATCGGAGACCCACCCATATATTAAATGGTGCTGACACAAAATTAGAGCTGGAAGCATTTGAGTGAGGAAGTCAATAGTCAGATTCGGGTGATGCCAACAAGATAGTTGCTGGAAACAATATGATATAGTTAAATCAGCATGCTTCTGATGTAGTACTTATCCATATTTATTGTGGGGTACTATTTGAATTTGCTTGTTTCACTAGAACTAGTTCAGAGAATGACTGCTGAAAGAACCTCTATAGTATAATTTATGGTTAAAAGCAGTTGTTCGAGTCCAGATTTTTATCATAAATATGATAAATGAGTAGTAATATAAAATCCTCAATGTGGTAGGTTCCCTCATGTACCCGGGATATACACAAGAAAGCAGATAGAGGCGTGGAAGAAGGTGGTAGATGCAGTACATGCGAAGGGAAGCATCATCTTTTGCCAATTGTGGCATGTCGGTCGTGCATCTCATCCAGGTTAGGTTTGTACATTTTCAGAGCCATTTTATCTCCGTGATCATTTGGCAGTGTGACAATTTGGGAGTCAATAGATTTTTATTTACTGTATTAGTTCTAATAATTTTGATATTCTTATTAGTTTGTTTGAAGTATTTGTTTTGTTAAATCCTACTTCCAAGGACTGCAATTTCAGCCATTACATACCAGTACCACAACTTAATGGTACATCCTCTGAGCATGCTTAATAGGTACATGGACAGAAGACAATATGGCCTGACTCAACATATACCTATAGCAAATCCCATAATTCCTTGAGCTACAAAATTGAGCACAATTTTGTCTGATGAACAATCACTTCCTAAATTTACTAAGATGGACTCAGCTTTACCTCACTTATCTATATGGCTATTGATTGCCAAACATGAATGAAGAACATTTAAAATCCAAGTTAAACCAAGTGGAAAAAAATTATAAATTAGTAACTGAAATGGTACTGTTACAGTATCAGTTTGCGACACAAAGTTAATTGCACAGCATCGAATGGACCTGACTATTATCTTATAAGAATTTTGTATCACAATCCAACTGTCTGATTTTTTGCCTTTCCCCCAATTGCCATGTGTACTGAATCACGACTCATTAAGGTTCTAACTTCAATGTCCTTTACTACAGTGTACCAGCCTGGTGGTGCAGCTCCCATATCATCCACAGACAAACCTATATCTGGGAGGGGTAGGATACTCATGCCAGATGGTTCTTATGCCAAATACCCAAAACCCCGGCGCCTCACCACGACAGAAATACCTGAAATCATTCAATTATACTGCCAAGCAGCAATAAATGCTATAAGTGCAGGTACTTAATTTCCGAACCCTGATATATTACTGATATTCCAGTTTGTGCAAATAATGCTGAACTTTTTCGCAATATCTTGTTTTTTTTTTCTTGAGAGATTGTTCTGGTGGGAACTCTCTTTAAAGCTAACTCTAGTTTTCCTACTTGAATCGGACATCAGGAAAGAGAATATTGAAATACATTTAAAAACTAGCTTTGAAAATTGACTGGATAGTACTGAAATTTTTGTATATATTTAGTATAAGATATCTACCTTGCATTCATGCAATAACTGAACAGACCCTTTTTCCTTTTGTGCGGGCGATAATTAAAATGGTGACTTGCTACTGTCCTCAGTATACTGGTCCAATTTGGATAGACATTCTTTTCATTAAGCTATGATCCCTGTAACTTGTGACAATTTTTTTATAAAAAAGTAATTTATGACAAATGGATAGACATTTTTTCATGATAAGGGAGAAGTTAGTCTGCTAAAGGTAATTATTTATGTGTTCCAGTCCACAACTATTATTTACTCAATCAATGAGTACCGAATGATATATTCCATATGAAGACCGATGTTGCATCATGCAATCTAAAGGTTTTTAGCACAACTAACTCCATAAGAATACCTTAAATTTAAACTAGGCTTTGATGGTGTTGAGATTCATGGGGCTCATGGCTATCTCCTTGACCAGTTTCTCAAGGATGGAATCAATGACAGGTCTGACTCTTATGGCGGCTCCCTACCAAACCGTTGTCGCTTGATTGATGAGGTGACTCGTTCAGTCTGCGCGGCAGTTGGGCCAGACCGGGTTGCATTACGAATTTCTCCTGCCATCGATCATCTAGATGCCTACGACTCAGATCCACTCAACCTTGGGCTTTCCATAGTCAACAAGGTCAATGAGTTGCAGCGAGATGCTGGTCAGCAACTGGCTTACCTGCATATCACCCAGCCACGTTACACGGCCCATGGACAAACAGAGTGGGGTCCACTTGGCAGTCCTGATGAGGAGATGCAGGCTATGCGTGCTTGGAGGAATGCATACCAGGGGACATTTATGTGTAGTGGTGGGTTCACAAGGGAACTTGGGATTGAGGCAATTGAGAGTGGTGATGCTGATCTGGTGTCATATGGCCGCCTTTTCATATCAAATCCTGACTTGGTTGAGCGTTTCAGGGTTAATGCTGGCTTAAATAAATATGTGCGAGCTACATTTTATACACATGATCCTGTTGTCGGCTATACAGATTATCCCTTCTTAGACCAGAAACGATCAATGCTTTGATGGATTTTATAGCCTCCAGAGCTTGTTTTCAGATATATCGGATTGCAGGATGATCTTTCTTCTGTGGTACACTATGAATTATGAACTATGGCCTTTGAAGTGTGTTGCCTAAGGGATCCATATGTTCAGAGTAAGAAATAACGCACAAATTGGTATAGCATAGTGATGCTTGTATTTTAATTTTTATTGCATTAAAAACAAATTGATCCAGTGTGAATTTCTGGACTTAAGTAATGAGGTATTATGGCATGTATTTGGGTTGTGGGCAAATAGAAGTAGGTTATCTCTTATTTTGTTAGTTTGTGTAATGAGGTATTATGGCATGTTGGCATCGGTTCTCATGGAATGATGTTAATATATGACTCGTGTACTTTTTTTTCATACATCAAAGCTACTATTTTGTTGCTATTATATATCATTTATTGTCCTCCTATGTATGATACAAAAAAATAAGTAGTACTGAATCGAAACTAAGGTAGAGGCAGGAGCAGAATCATATAACTAAAATCTGACATTAAAACAATTTTGGTCATACATCAATTTTAGAGTAGAATGTTATTTTGAAATAAGTTGCACATTTCTTTACTAATAAAGAAACACCTCGTACATATAATTCCATCAATCTAACAGAAAGGATACACAGGAACCATGTTTGCCTGGTACAACCCAAAGTTCTGCTCAACACCAATCGGCTTTTCATTCTCATTAAACATCTCGAATATGAACCCATCGATCTTTATGTCTGGTCTTCTTGGAGTTCCATAACCCAATATATGGTCATCAAAGAATAAGTTGTACTGTACTGCAAGATCAGTTGTTGTGAAATTTCCGTTGCCGGCTGATGGCCATCCGGTCTCTCCCACTACAATTCCCAATGAACTTCCTCCATTCTTCTCTAGAGCAGTATAAAAGGCATCTAGCATTGCATGAATAAGAGAATGGTACTCCAAGTTGCCATCAACTACTCCTGGTGCTGACGAATTGGTATTAGCATATGCGATGTCTATATGTGTTGGGTCAGATGCATAGGAAAAGTATGGATAGGCATTAACAATAATAATATTATCGCTATACCTATTATGCATGTTGTTCAAGGCAGTTATGATTGCTGTCATGTCTCTTATGGCTGCATCAGCAAAATTGGAAGCCGACGGGGGAAAAGATACACCCAAAGCGCTCATAGGCACTGCTGTTGTAATCCTTAGTAGGGAAAGTTCTCCGATTGGCTGAATTGCCTTATAGAGGTTCAGCATTGCTGGTGCAACATATTTTCCCAGGTCGCCTGGAACGACCTCATTGCCCACTACAATATACTCGTAAACAGTATCATTCATGTATGGGACAATGTTGGTGTTGACCCATGCATTTGCGGCCGCTTGGTTGCTTGCAAGATTCGGTAGATCATCATTCAAGGTATTAATTGCAACGATGATTCCTTGACCTCTGAGGGCTTCTTGAATTTCTGCATGCGGGTTGAAAATTCTCATCTTTTGATAGTTGCACTTTTTGTATTGTGCAACAACATCTCTAGGAAGTGGAAGATTGCTTCCTTCTGTCCCATAGCATACACCTATACTGTCTGCATAATGAGATAATTAAGGTATTATGAATACATACTTCTCCAGTGGACAAACATTTTATACGCTTATTTGGGTTCAATAATATAGTTGGCCATGACAAACTTAAAGAAAATTATATTATTAGAAAATGAAGAACAGATGTCGGTATCAAAATTCACTCATGTAAAGTGTAAAGAAAGCATGGTGCAGCTGGCATATTGTTCCTTACCTGTTCGTTGAATTTGTTGAATGAAAAGCACTGCAAAAAGGATCATGCAAGAAATGGAAACTAATCTCATCTCAATTGCCTGGTGCTATTGTTACTGCAAACCTGGAAAATTAATTTAAGTTGGTGAAAATATCCTCAATCGTTGTTGTTGACTGGTTGTTATTACTGAGAAATAAAGTGGCAAGTGGCCTCAGTCATCATCAGTTTTCATTGCATTAAGAAAAAGGGTTTACAAAAAGATTATAGAAAAGGTATATTGCAGCCCCTTAACCAAAGGCATTATTTTTATTTGAGTGATGAAATTTTACACTTTTTTTTTCTGTTGTGTGTAATTTACAAAACAAAATCCAATTATCAGCCGTGCTTGGTTGTGCTCTGCCATGGCTGTTCTTGTTCATACGAACAACAACAAAAGTATATACAAAAAACAGAAAGAAAATCAACAATACAAGTTTATATATGTAACTAAGAAATGAGAAATAATTGCATTGAGAACAATACTACAAGAACCAAGTACCTACTTGAAGCAATACCTGCAAATTATAATCTCAATCTGTCATCTAATTAAGTTGTGTTAGGGTTGACAAGCGTTTTATAGAATTGACCATCTGCAGGTTGTGCTGCTATCTAGTATTTAATAATTATTAATCGGTTTCAAATAGATTTGCTGATGTTATTCAAAGAGTTGATCCTCGGTGCTGCAAAATTGTATTACATTACATGATTCATCCACCGCTATTAAATAGTGTATTTTTCTATATATATCTTGTTGTAATATTAGGAGTGTTGCCTTTTTAAGAATTATTATATTGCCAAGTATTTGAAAAATAGATATGCTGAAATGTCTAAAATATCAATACGTTGTATCAACCATTCAACCTAAAGGAAATGAGGAATCAATTAAATTAATATTTGACTTGCAGTCATCGTACATATTCTCATCAAGTTACTGTCGACTGGGTCTTGCCAATTTTGCCACGGATGACAGATCGACTACCATTTGGTCCATTTCTTAAATTAAATATAAAAAATCCAATTAGATGTAGTTTTCAAGTGGCAGTGTATTTGTCATTGATTCTATGAAAAGTATTAAACAAAAATTTTCGATTCTGTGGTAGGCCCATGTTGATTTGACCTTGTTAGGCCCGTTTGGCCCAGATATTAAGTTCATTTATCGGCTATAAGAGAATGCAAGTTCTCTGGGTGTCTGTACAATGCGCTGTCTGAGCTAGTGTCGTAAAAAAATCCGGACGGGTGTCGTGTTCGCATTCCGATCCAATCTGATTCGTGCTTAAATTCATCCTAATTTGTGTCCGAAAAAATCTATAGATCTATAATATGGGGCGGATGTAGGATTTTGGTCAGGAGGGCAATTATCGGATTGTAATAGCTTATTGGGTTCAAATCTATTAACTAATTGGGTACTAAATAAAAAATTAATAATTTAATATATATTCTTACCTAATAAAAAATTATTAAAATAATACCATTTTATATATTAAAAAATAATAACAAAATAAACCTCAAAAATAATAGATAGTCAAGTTGATGAAGAAAATTTTCGTCTACGGAACTTTATATTTTGATATCTTTGCATAATTATTTCATTATGCACGATATTAAATATTTTTTCTCAATAAAAATAATCAGACAATTCAGGGAGAGCAAAAAAAATTTCAGGAGGGACAAATTACCGAAAGCATTACTGAAAAGCACTATATTTCAAAATCCGGGGGGAGGGGAGGGTATATGGATCCGCCCGTCTATAAGGGGTTGCGGACAAAATTTTTTAAAAAAATCCATCTAAAACTCGTCTCATGCTAACCCATGCCCGACCCGACCCGACCCGCCCTAACCCGACTCGTGATAACCCATGGATCCGTCCGACCCATGGTCCTAGAATGAGTCGCGGCTGCACCCTCTCAAATCCGACCTGTGCTAACCCGTCCCATCTAATTTGTCCTAACTCATTCTGATCTAACCCGTCGACCCGTCCTAATCTGTCCCCGATCCGTTCTGATCCATCCCGTTTTTAAAACAACTAGTCTGGGCTGCTGCTAGGATACAAGTTTGTGCTCTCTATCAAATATTTTACAATGTATATATTTTTCATCGACGTTTCAATATATGAGGCCCTAAAAAGTTCTTAGTAAAAGGATAGTATTCACGTGAGACATTAATATTATACACTTCTGTTAAATGCGGGAACAAAAAACTCTCGGATTTTTTTCCAGATTCTCGATGGATTTTTTATTTTGAAACAACAATGAATATCGAACCTTTCAACTTCAAAATTTTTAGAGGTTTTCTTTATTCATTTTCAAATGTAATATTTTCTATTTTTCCCATTTTTGTTTTTTTGACTATTTATCAAGTGAATTATCTCGAAAACTATTTCGGACTCTTTAAACTCAAAATACTATTATAAGATCTGACATAGATGTTCACTCTGACAAACAAGAACAGATGAAGAACTAAATTAAAATTAGAATAAAATAAGTTTTTTGATCGAGGAGAAGGAAAAAAAGTGCTATGAAAACTGTTTTCTTTATAACTCAATCGTGTTTACCAATTGTTTTCTCTCTTTTGTTTCTACACTACACTACTCTATTTATAGTGTTCGGTGTTATTAATGCACATGTAATCCTATATAATCAATATAATTCTAGCTATCCTAATTATATAGTGACATTAATTATTTAGCCACACTTCTGTCAATTTCATTGCTGCTCCCATCAGCTGTCTCTGACACATGCGGCAGATGTTAAAGTGTCATGTTCATCATCCATCTCGAATTCATCTCGATCTTCCTGATGTTCCCGAATTGTTAGGCTCTGGTCCATCTCGAGCTTTGCCTTTGGCACTCGCTTGTCATTGGTGTTGCTGCTTCTTCAGGTTCGGCATGGAATATCTCGAGGTGGTCGGGTTCTCGAGCTCTTGATCATTCGGGATCGAGACTTAGAGTTTACTACTTTCAACATCCTCTCTTAAACTCAAGTCTTGCTCCTTCACCATCCCGAGTTCTCAAATAGTGACTTCGGCAATGCCTTTGTGAAAATATCTACAGTTTGATCATTGCTTTGCACATGAACAACTCGAACCTCCACATTCTTGATATGTTCTCGGATTGAATGGAACCTCACATCTATGTGTTTGCTCTTCTCATGATGTACTGGGTTCTTAGCTAACTCGATAGCCGATTTGTTATCAATTTAAATCTCAATCGATTCAAGTTATGGACGCTTTAGCTCCTGCAGCAGTCTTCTGAGCCAGATTGCATGGTTCACACCGAGTGATGAGATGACATACTCGACCTCATAGGTGGAAAGTGTGATGATGGACTATTTCTTCGACAATCATGTGAAGGTTGTGTCTCTCATATAGAATGTATATCCCGAGGTGCTCTTATGATCATCAATGTCACTGCACCAGTCACTGTCTACATAACCTGTAAGTTTAAAAATATTAGTTTTTTTGATAACAACCCGAGGTCCTCTGTCCCCTTGGCATATCTGAGAATCATCTTCATTATTTTCAAGTGAGGGTATATCGGGTCATCCATGAATCGGTTTGCGACCCCCACGGTAAATGTTATATCAGGCCTTGTGCAATTCAAGTACCTCAGACTATCAATCATAATCTGGTAGGTGTTCGAGTCTACAGTTTCTCCTCCTTCGAGTTTTGAGAGCTTGGCACCGAGTTCCATCGGTATCGCTACCGTATTGCAATCACTCATCCCGAACTTTTAGAGAATTTTTTGGGAGTATGCTCCTTGAGATACGAAGATTCTTGACTTCTCCTGCTTGATCTCGAGACCGAGAAAGTATCTCATCATCCCGAGGTCTGTCATCTCGAACTCGAGTTTTATTTCTCGCTTGAACTCATCAATAAGCCTTTGGTTGTTGCCCATGAAAATAAATCATCCACATACAGTGCGACAATCAGGAATTCATCTTTGTGTGTCTTCACGTAGTTGCCCGCTTCGAAGGGACACTGTTTGAAACCATTTTTCTTGAAATAGTTGTCAATCCTCGTGTTCCACGCTCTTAGGGCTTGTTTTAACTCATACAACGCCTTCTTCAATCTGAGCACTTTATGCTCCTTTCTAAGTTTCATGTACCCGAGGGGTTATTCGATATACACCTCCTCTTCGAGCACACCATTTAAGAATGCCGACTTCACATATATCTGATGTACCAATCATTCATTCTGTGTAGTATGCGAGATCAGCAGCCGAATTATCTCATTCGTGCTATTAGGGCAAACATATCATCATAGTTTGTCGATAACTTTTAACTATGAGTCTCGTCTTATACCTCTCAATTGTGCCTTGTGGGGTCATTTTCTTTTTGTATACCCACTTGACTCCAATTGGTTTGTGCCCTTTGGATAAATCTACCATCTCCCAAGTTTCATTATTCTTGATTGCTTTCATCTCTTCGTTCATCGCAACTTTCCATTTTGGATCTCAAACTGTTTCCTCGAATGAAATTATCTCGGCATCGACTAGCAGACATACGAGGTGCACCTCACCGGTTTTCTGAGCTTCTCGAATTTGAGCTCTCTTCTGAGCTTCTCGAGCTCGAGGTTCTACTATCTCAAACTGGGATTCTGATCTCAACTTCCTTTGTTGATAGCTCTTCCTGCTAGTTCTTTCAGTCTCAGTGAGTTTCTTCATTTAGCTCGACATTTGTACTGATCATGAGCTTCTTCTCGATCGGATCATAGATTTTATATGTCTTGGACTTCTCACTGTATCCAATGAAGACATACTTTTTGCTTTTGTCTTCGAGCTTGGTTCTCTTCGGGTCTGAATTTTTCCCGTATGCTATGCTCCTAAATATCTTGAGATGTGCAATATTAGATTTGTGGTCGCTCCAAAGTTCTTGGAGGGTTCTATTATTGAGAAATTCATGCGGACATCAGGTCTGTATGTACACCGAACACTGCATAGCTTCAGCCCAAAATTCTCTCGACATTTCTTTGATTTTGATCATTGATCTCACCATGTCGATGATTGTCCTGTTTTTTCTCTCAGCAACACCATTCTGCTGTGATGTGTAAGGTGATGTCAAAAATCTGTGGATCTCATGATTCTCATAATATGACTTGAATTCGTTAAATAAGTACTCACTGTCTCTATCCGATCTCAGAGACTGAATGATTTTCTCATCATTTTCTCAACTATGACCTTGAATTTCTTGAAGTTCTCGAATGCCTCAAATTTCTTTTTAAGGAAGTACACCCAACACTTTCTTGAATAGTCATCGATAAAAGTGATGAAGTATTCCTTCCCACTGAATGAGCCTAGTATGATTGGACCACAGAAGTCGGTATGGATCAACTCAAGGAGTCTAGTTGTCGAAAACTTAGACTTCTCAAATTGTCTTCTCGTCTGCTTCCCTATCACGCACCAATCGCAGAACTTATTCTCGAAGTCGAGATTCGGCAATCCTTGCACTGACTATTTCTTCACTAAATCTCTGAGATCACTATACCACATATGTCCGAACCACACGTGCTATAACTAGGTTTCGTCTTCTTTGTTAATCTTGAGATATTTCTCCTCGATCCTTTGTATATTCAGCTTAAATATTCTATTTTCTCCCATTTCAACCCGAGCGATTGCTCTTCCTCGGCTATCTTTCAAATGTAGAGTTCTTTTTTTCATGAAGATCTTGAACTTTTTTTTCATTAATTGGCCCACACTTGAAAAGTTACTCTTTATCTCCAGAATGTAGTAGACATCTTCTACTATCCCGAGTTTCTCATTCTTCAGGAGAAACTTCACTTTGTTTTTTCCTTGAACCTCCACCTTGTAGGCGTCTCCGAAGAAAACTGTTACGGCTAACTCGGTCATCTCGATAAATAAATGCTTGTGACTGATCATATGATTGCTCGCTCCAGTGTCAAGATACTATATGGTATCACATCCTGAAGTCGACGGAGTTTGTGCTATCAACAACACTTTCTCATCTTCAATCACCTCGGCGTAGTTGATTTTGCCTTCTACTTTCTTTTCTGCCCAGCAATTCTGAGCGTAATGTTTGTGCTTCCCACAATTATAGCAGTCTATATTAGGTTTTCTTCTGCCTTCTTGGCTTCTCACTCATCCTTGCGAGGTTGGGCTTGATTGCCCCGACTGGCTCGACTCTCCTCGATCACTTCGTCCACGACCTCCTCAGTCGCGTGCCTGTTGTGCCTTCTGCACGTACAGCGTTTTCTCTTCGAGAATCACCTTAGTTTGAAGGGCCTCATCGAGAGTTTCTTTCTTCTTGATGTTCATTATTTGCTCGTGTGTTAAGAGCGAGCCGGCGAGTTCATCAACGGATAACTCTGTCAAGTCTTTTGACTCCTCTATCGCATAGACCACATTTTTGGACGTGTCGGTTAGTGACCTCAAGATCTTCTCCACCACCCTCTGCTCTGAGAGGATTTCTCTATTTCTCTTAAGTTGATTCATTACTATCTGTACTCTGATGATATAGTCCGAGACTCCCTCTGTGTTGTTCATCCTCAGCATCTCAAACTCACCTCGTAGAATTTAGAATCTTATCTGGTTTTTTCGGGCAGCTTCTTTGTAGTCTGTTTGGAGTATCCTCCACGCCTCTTTAGAAGTTGTTACTCCGACAACCTTCTCAAACCCGACTTCATCTACTCCTTGATATAGGATGTAGAGCGTCGTCTTGTCTGCTACCTTCTTCTCCTTAAACAGTTTCAGTTGTTGTATGGATAGGAGTGCGACATTCTCAGGTTTAACATACCTGATCTCGACTATATCCCACACATTCTGCACTCCCAGCTGGGCTCTAATCTTGATGCTTCAGTAGTCGTAGTTCCACTTCGTCAACTTAGGCACCGATATGTTGAGTGAATTGTTTTCGAAATCAACCATAAGTTCTGATACCAATTTGTTATCCTTTTGACTATTTATCTCGAAGTGGATTATCTCAAAAACTATCTCGAACTCTTTAAACTCAAAATACTATCCCGAGGTCTGACAAAATTGTTCACTTTGACAAACAAGAATAGACGAAGAACTGAATTAAAATGAGAATAAAATAAGTTTCTAGATCGGAAAGAAGGAAAAGAGTGTTCTGAAAACTATTTTCTTTATAATTCAACCGTGTTTACAAAGTGTTTTCTGTCTCTTGTTTCTAAACTACATTACTTCTCTATTTATAGTGTTCGGTGTTATTAATGCATCTGCAATTCTATACAATCAATCTAATTCTAGATATACAGTGGCATTAATTGCCTAGCCGCACTTCTGTCAATTTCACTGCTGCTCTCGTCAATTATCTCTGATACATGTGGCAGATGTCAAATGTATCATGTTCATCATCCATCTCGAGTTCATCTCGAGACTGTTAGGCTCTGATTCATCTTAAGCTTTGTATTTGACACTCGCTCGTCTTTGATGCTGCTGCTTTTTCGAATTCAGCATGAAATATCTCGAGGTGATCGAATTTCCGAGCTCTTGATCCTTCGGAATCAAAAAAGAGTTTACTATTTTCAACACCCATATGACACGCATATAGATATATTGCCTTAGCTACTAATATTTTGACGGGAGTCTCGAGTTAATAATCCCAGAAAGGAAATCGGAACAAAGACATGCTAACAAAAAATGGATTGGATGCTGAAATACATTGAATTGTTGGCACACAGAATCAGAGGTAATCCAGATCATTTATCCACGAATATGCCCCTTTTGCTGGTAGGAGCCAAAAATGTCAAATGCAAAGTGGTACCATGATAGTACTACTGTGCCGACAAAATATTACTGGCACATCTTTGTCCATTCAATAATGATCTCTTCTCTGTCCTTGCTTTTGTATTCCATGGATGGGTCTTCCCAACTTGCAATGAAGTTCCTTTTAGTTGGTCGTCTTTTGTTGTCCATGCATATTTAGTGGGATATTTTATTATACTTCTTTTGCCACAAGTTAGGAGGAGATTTTCTTATCCATGTGTTACCAATATATGTTCTTCTTGTTAACGATGAGAATATCGTATGAGAATACATTTTTTATTTGTTTAATGTTGAATTTATCAGGAATTACTTTTTGATGTAACGAAAAAAATAATGTTTCTTCGCATGAGAAATTGTAGATTCAAAATTTGAATGAAGATTTGTTTATAAGTATTTAAAATTAGGCGGCTTGACCTTTATCTCAAAAAAATGATGAACTCATTAGATTCAGTACGTAATCAAGTAACAGGTAATTTTATAAGAAGCTCAATTTAATAAGCATGCTACTATAAAACAATTGAAAACAATAAATTTTACTCCAAGTCAAATTCTCCAAAAAATACTTCTAACTTTCTTATTTTTAAGAAAAAAATTCTAGACCAAGCTGCGATAAAACCAGAGCTCCCGAGGCGTGCACGTATGTTTAACATTTCCCTGTCCTTCTCAACATATATCTAGAAAGAAAGAAAAAATGAATTAGATGATTTTTTTAAGAGAAAATTTTGTAATCCAAGACTCTATCCTCAAATTTGTCCTCTAAATATTTGGGTTCTTTTGGCAAATTAAGGAATAACTTTGGAATAGTGGTAATTTTGAAAGAGTAATAGAATAATGTATTTTTGAAAGAGTGGTAAAAGAGTGGTATTCTTGACTATTTGGAAGAATGAAAATATTATTTGACAGTTGTTAATCAGAATAGTTAAAATATGAATAATTATGATACTAACAATGATGATGATAATAATAATAATAATAGTAAAATAATAATAATAATAATAATAATAATAATAATGCTAATATAATAATAACAATAAAACAATCATCATAATCCATAATCATAATAATAAAAAATAATAATATTCATAGTTGTAATCATAATAATATAATAAAAATATAAACATAATCATAATATAATAATATAATATAATAATATAATTAATAATATAATAATTATAATTATATAATAATAAATAATCATAATTCTAGTAATATAATAATAATATAATAATATAATATAATATAATTAAATAATAATAAAATAATAATCATAATAATTATAATTAAAAATAATTATAATCATAATCATAATAATATAATAATAATAATAATAAATAATTATAATCATAATAATATAATTATAATATAATAATAATAATAAATAATTATAGTCATAATAATATAATAATATAATATAATAATATAATAATAATATAATATAATCATAATCATAATACAATAATACAATAATAATAAAATTATAATCATAATCATAATAATATATTATAATAATAATAAATAATCATAATCATAATAATATAATAATAATAAATAATCATAATCATAGTAATATAATCATATTTATAATCATAATATAATAGTATAATATAATAATAAATAATAATAAAATTAATTATATAATAATAATACTAACAGTGTTGTTGTTAATATAATAATTATTATTATATATATAATATAATCATAATATAATATAATATAATCAAACAATAATCATTATTCTGACGAGAGCTAATCCAATATACCACCGATAACTTGGTATACTAGATTAGCACTTTTTTCGCACTCTTCTACTTAGTCTAAAATTCATTTGGCAAATTAATTCATCGGAATAGCTATTCTATTCTAACTTTTTACTATTCCACTAAGTGCCAAACAAACCTGTTCTTCTAATTTTTTTATTTTCAATAATATTTATTTATTTTTGATAAGTTCTTCTATTCCATAATTAGATATAATATCTAGTAACTAAGTATGAATACTTTATAAGCGAATGTTAATACTCATATATATAAGTATGAACAACAGCCAACAGAGGTACTTCAGCCTATGTTTAAGCCTATGATGCTACTGTGATCGGTTATGAACACTATTTGATAAAATATGAAAACCCCAATGGTTATATATGAATACTATTTATCTTAAGTATGAACATTCATATCATTTTTTTTTATATTTTTATCATGAAGGGTTGGACGCGTAGGACGTAAGGCGCTCATCATTCTAAAAAAAATCAAAAGAGTAGTTTAAAAAACTCAAAATATTTTAAATTTTTGTATTTCCTAAGGTTTTCATATGAAAAATTTAATGAAAATCATAAATTAAATTTTTGATGTGTTTGCATATCAGCTGAATGCAAATATTTTTACAATAATTTTTCTCTCTCTCTCTCTCTCTCTATATATATATATATATATGAATTAGGCTATGATGCTTTGCAAAGCACAAGAGCGTTGTGTATTTTGCGCTCTATTATTAATTTTAAGTCATAAATGATCGTCCAAACCGCTCAATCTAATCTCCATATCAAAATATATTAGTAAACCAAATTTTATATTTTTTGGAATTTATTTGTTATTTTTTTTGGATAGGGGGAAACCCGTCATTTTTGGATGAACCAGAATTGTCAGATCAAGTCATTTTTTTCCTCACCAATAAAAATAGTAAAAAAAATTTAAAAAATATAAAATTTAGTTTACTAATAGATTTTAATATGAAGATTATATTGAATGGTTCAGATCGATCATTTCTGACATGAAATTAAAAATAGAGCGCAAAGCACACAAAGGCTCTGTGATTTGAAAAGCACCGTAGTCGAACTCATATATATATATATATATATATATATATATATATATATATATATATATATATATATATATATATAAAGATACCGTGAGCTTAAGCTTACGGAGGCCTTCCGTGAGTTTAACTCAAAAAATATATCAAATCATCTCCAAATTTTAATTTATCATTCTCATTAAATTATTTATATGAAAATCTCATGGGATGCAAAAATTTGGAGCGTTTTGAGCTTTTTAAATCGTGGTTTCTAATTTTTAAAAATTAACTCTAAAAATAATAATAAAATATTTAATATTTGAACATCATTTTAGAAAATTAAAAACAATGATTTAAAAAACTCAAAACACTCCAAATTTTTGCATCCCACAAGATTTTAATATAAAGAATTTAATAAGCATGATAAATTAAAATTTGAAGATGATTTGATTTAATTTTTGAGTTAACCTTAAAAGCCTCCGTGAGCTTAACCTCACGGTATCTTTACTATATATATAACTATATATATATATATATATATAGAGTAATGCTATGGTGCTTCGCGAAGTAAAAAAAAAATTGTGCTTCGCGTCCGTATCTCGAATTTAAAAGTTCAAACGGCCGATCCAAACCGTTGAGCATCATCTTCATATTGAAATATCCTTGGAGATCAATTTTTATATTTTTTTAAATTTTTTTGATATTTTTTAGATGGGTACAAAGTCGCTTGTTTTGGATGGTGCAGAAATCTTTAGATCAACAAACTTTGTACCCATCTAAAAAATTCAAAAAAATATAAAATTTGATCTCCAAGGATATTTCAATATGAAGATGATGTTCAACGGTTTGGATCGGCCGTTTGAACTTTTAAATTCGAGATACGGACCTGACGCCAAGACAAAAGATTTTTTTGCTTCACAAGACCATAAAGCATTACTATATATATATATATATATATATATATATATATATATATATGTATATGTATATGTATGTATAATTCCGTTTTCTTTTCGCTTTCTCTTTGTGTTTATAGACTATATGGCCGAAGGATGACGACTGTTAGATAGGTTGAAAGAGAAAATGAGAGGGTTCGTTACACCTTATGGACGTGGACACGTGGTAATAAATCCATCCCTCGAGTTTATTTCACGTATGGAGACAACTCTTAAGAGGGGAGAAGGGTAAATAACGGGGGTAACTTTTTTTGTTTTATACGGTGGCTGCTATAGTACAATTTCTTTAGTAAGTACATAAATTTAATTTAATTTTTAGAATCCGAGGTTTCTTAGTTTTATGTACTTTTCCTCACTCTCAAGGTTTCATAAATGATGCTCATGGATTATGTTATTTTGAGATTAAATAAAAAGGATAATCAAATTGTGTTTGTTATCTGAGTGAGTTCTTATATATTCTGAATGTTGGAAACAATTATCAAGTGGGATAAATTTTAATATCATAAAATTTAAGAATTAAACTATAAAAAACTTATTTAAGAGTTTCATATAATTTTCCAATTTAAAGTAATCAAGACGAATAATTACTAAGTTAATTTAGCCATCGAGAGAGTACACGTTCATTTTCAAAGAATAAAAATATTACTTATGTGCAATTGAAGCATCATTTAGAGTTTTTGATGAAATCCTGAAACTCATACAATGTTTGTAATTTGAGAGTTTGATATCTTTTCTTTTTCTTTCTGAACTTGGACCGTCACGGATCATATCTAATAGCTAGGCACTAATTGGGCTCCAACAGGCAACAGCTCCATTAATCACTACTTAAATTATAAATTTTATTATAGAATTGCTGAAACATGCCGTAGAGCAGAGGGAATTAATTGGAATGGGCCACAAGACCACAAAATCCTAGATGGCAAAGACTCAGCCTGACAACAGGTAGAGACGCAAAAGGTCATGGTGTCTGCGGGGTTTTGCTGTTTAATACCTGCATTTGCTGCATTCTTATGTACCTCCCACTTCTCATCCTTAAGACCCGGCGGCCTGAACACATGTTAGGAGATGTTGGGGTGTACACGTAATATTGTACTATACTTTTTTGTCTGCTCATGTCCCTCAACATATTTTGTAGAGCTGTAAAATCTGATTTAATTTAACCTGATTTTATTTTATTTTTTTACAAAGTCAAATTAACTCGATTTAATCTGATTCAATTCGAAATCAATCTAAGATTCAAACAAAGTCAACATCTAAATTGATCTGATCTAATTTTTCTAAAAAATCAAATCGATCAAACTCAAGACCTGACCCGAATCCAATCTGATTCGCTCGATTGCCACTTCTAATATTTTGGGTTAGAGTCGTATATATGTATATATTCATGTATAGCCTGTATGCCTGACAAGAGTTACTTAGTTAGATTGTTTATTAATTAATTGTTATAGTAAAAATAAAGAACCATTACAAAATATATTTTTATAAAAAATATCATCATTAAAAATACATATTTTTAAAAATATATCATCGTAAAAAAAATTAAACAGCAAAAAAAGACCTAGCAGATATCAGTAATCGAAAGAATGTGTGAGTAAACTTCATCATTTCATCAGCAAAAATAGAACAAATCCGGTTCTTAACCGGTCTTTACCCGGTCTTTAGGGCCCGAAAGGTTTAGTAAAGATCAGGCCTCTCAAGAATCAGACATCTCCCCTTAAGAAGTCAATCCCTTTGAACTTGATTATTTCAAAGCCTTTAACAAACCCTTATCCCTGATTCCCCCGTAGTTCGCTAAGTCTGACCTTCAGGAAGATGATCTAGAAATGACAGATGACAAATATGTTAAGATATGGAAATAACAAATTTGTCCTTGCTATTTTAATAAATTCCACAAAAAAATGTTAGTCTCATTTTTTTTGTTATTAATAAAAAAAATCCGCAGCAGAAAAATACAGACATTTGAAGAAGCATTAATTACATTATTTATTTTCCACTTTGGATAAGAAGACGCAAGGGACTGTTTCATGAATGATACGTACAGTTCTGAGGTCTCTTTCACACACTAATCCAACAGTAAAAAGGTAAAATAATTACGCAATCAGATCTTCAGATTAATTAATGAAATAGTAAAATTAATGGTAAAAAAATTGACCATGAGACATTACATCCGAGTCCCAATCATAGAACATTTAATAGGACCATAATCCAAAAAATTTAAAGCCTCTCTTTTTTTTTCTCTCCCTCTCTTTTCATTCTGATAATGCAAATTAAACATCCTTGCCATGCATGCATGGACCATTACAGCTCAATATTCTGTCCACTTCCCCATTGTCCAAATCTCAACAGCTATTCTCGTGATTTCTTGCATGGCTAAACAGCACCACACAATCCCTAAACATAATACTATACTCAAGCCAACGTTCTCTATATAAAGCGTTATCGCTCTAACTAAACCATCTCTAACAGACCAAAACATAAAATCCAACATGCATCCTCTCTTCCTCCTATCCCTCCTCGTGCTCTCTTGCAGCGCCTCAGCTCTGCAGGATGACTTCTGTGTTGCAGACCTGACGGGTGCTGACACACCGTCTGGCTATGCATGCAAGAGCGTTGCTTCTGTAACAGTAGATGACTTTGTGTTTCATGGCCTTGGTGTGGCAGGAAACACTACAAACATTATAAAGGCTGCTGTGACACCAGCCTTTGTTGGACAATTCCCCGGTACCAATGGGCTCGGGATATCAGCTGCCAGGCTAGACCTTGCACCAGGTGGAGTTGTTCCACTTCACACACACCCTGCTGGTTCAGAGCTTCTCATTGTTGTCCAAGGATCTATCTGTGCCGGGTTCATCTCCAGCTCGGCTAATGCCATATACACAAAAACTCTTAAGAAGGGTGACACCATGCTTTTCCCTCAAGGACTACTTCATTTCCAGGTAATAAGATTCTTGGTATCTGACGAGTGGAGTAATGAATTATAAACATTGTTAATGCAATTCAACATAACACAAAGTAATTAATCATTTAGTTACTAAAATAATTAGTCATTGATTTTCAACAATACATGCCATGCACAAAGACGTCCCTATAAAATATATTGTTCTTTTTATTCATTGGAACGTGGAGTGTAACCATACGAATTAACCATGCTCTACATATAATGCAGATAAATGCAGGAGGAAGCAATGCAGTAGCTCTCGTTAGCTTCAGCAATGCAAACCCTGGTCTCCAGATTACTTCATTTGCACTGTTTGCAAACAGTCTCCCATCAGCGCTAGTTGAGAAGGTTACCTTCCTTGATGATTATGAGGTGAAGAAGCTCAAGGGTGTGCTTGGGGGAACAAATTAATTAGTCCTTTCTTGAAGTATTTGATGAGTTCAAATATTTTTTTCCCTCATTTTTTGTAATTCGTCATTTGTACGTCCATGTCATTTGTTGTCAGCTTTTGTTGAAGCACTTGTTGTCATAAGACCTTGTAATTTAAAAGTCAGTCTCATTACTTTTCTGTCCAATTTGCAATGACTTGTGAAAAGCCTAGTGTTTGGTTTGTTCAATAATAAACATCATTTTTTTTTTTAACCAGAGAAATTATGTATTGCATCCGAAAATGTGACCAACTCGGCAGCAGTTAAAGCAACAACGCAGTTGCACCCAGACCCAGTATATATGCTAATGCTACATACTGTAAATACAATTAATTGTACAGCTAGGACAGCCGTTTAGAAATCCATCCATATTTAAAAGAAGAAGAGAACAATAATATCAGAACCATAATTTCATATAATGGAAACATAAACTACTTATACTGTCATATGGTTTGGGGAAAAATACTCATAATACTCTCATACGATGATGCCAAAAAAATACTATCATTTTAGACTTTTAGCCAGGCTTAATGGAATTTTAGTTTTCTATTTGTGTCTCGGAAATGTTCGTTGGTAGAGGTGGCAATCGGGCGGGTCAGGTCGGGTTCGGGTCAAACGGGTCGGGTCAGTTTGACTTTTTAGAAGAAATCGGGTTGGGCCGGGTCGGGTCAATTTATATATTGTGTTTTTTCAGATCGTTGATAGATTCCGATTGAATTAAAAGTCATTTGATCTCGGGTCGGGTCGAGTTAGTTTGATTTTCTTAAAAAATTGGATAGGATCGGATTCGGATCGGGTTCAGATCCGAACGGATCGGACGGGTTTTTCGGGTCGGGTCGGTTCTGCCACCTCTATTCGTTGGTAATTGGTATCCCACAGTTTCATATTTGTCTTAGAAACGTTTCTGGGCTCTGATATGGACCACCTTGTTGGTAATTGGTAAAAGCATAGCTTTTAAGCCCAACACAATACAGATGTTGAGCCTAATTAGGCCCAATTTATTTATAAGCCGGGGAGGAGAAGGAAGTACATTCGATGATTCGAATATTAAACTGCGGTATACCAATTGGATCGTCTGTCATAAAAACTAAAAACATATTTCTATATTCCTGACTGGTTTTATTTCTAATAAAAGATATTTCTATATTCCTGACTGGGTTTTGTTTCTAATTTGTCCTAATTTTATTACTCATTACGTGCATTAATTAATTATGATATGATGTGCCAAAACGAATCCAAAGACATTAATTAATCTCTTATATACAGTTCAATTTTCATTAAAAATGCTAGTCTGAAAGTCGTATCAGATGCGCACAATATATGCAGATCTCCAGTGAACAAAAAGTCGAGAACACCACCAAGTATCGGTGGTTTAATTGTTGTGCTTGCTGGTTTCGTTTGTTTACATTCTGAATTTTTGATAGAGTGCCATCCACAGGAGACGATTTTTTTTATTATTTGTTGTAACTACTGTAATTGTTGTATCTATCAACTTTTTCAAAAATAAATATCCTTGCTGCATAGGCTCCAGTTGGCCACAAATTAATCATGCTTGCATCAGTATGTGGAATCTGATAATATAATTTAATTAAGTTACAATACGGACCTCCTAGGAAATAAAAATAAATAAATATAATACATCAACTTCAGTTCAGTGACAATTACAAGTGTCAATTGAATGGATCCAAGTTGAACCCGAGTAGATTGATTTTGAAAGATTTCATTATCACTTAGTCGGGTTGAATTTCTAATTATCCTCCATCAATCTATCTTTTAAGTTCCATGTAGAATCACATACAATCTAATGAAGTTAACAATCAGGGGCAGATGCAGAATTTTAATCAGAGGGGTAATTATCGGATTGTAATAGGTTATCGGGTTCAAACTCATTAACTAATCAGGTACTAAATAAAAAATTAATACTTTAATATATATTCTTACCTAATAAAAAATTTATTAAAATAATAATAATTTATATATTAAAAATAACAACAAAATAAAATTCAAAGTAATAGATAATCAAGTTGATGAAGAAAGTTTTCGTCTACGGCACTTTATATTTTGATATTTTTGCATAATTATTTTATTATGCACAATATTAAATATTTTTTTCTCAATAAAAATAATCAGATAATCTAGAGAGGACAAAGAAAAATTCCAAGAGGAAATAAATTACCGAAAATATTACCTGAAACCACATACATCCACCTTTGTTTACAGTTGTGTACTTTCATTTATTTATTTTTTTGAATTAGAAGTCAGATTGATCAATACAAGTTAATCAACTTTCGCTTCCACGTGATCTTACCCTTTTCATCACAAGTTTTAGTGATCCCTTCAACTCTATGCACAATAAACTCCAATTCTGAACTTCAATCAGGACTGATTCAGAGTTTGACACTACCACTTTTAAACTGAAATAATTGCTCATTCCATCCATTGTGAGTATCGCCACGTTTTGCATGTTCCACATAGAAAAAAACCACCAATTATGATTATAACTATCATAATTAGTTGTTATTTATTCATGTCAACATTTGTAAATTATGCTATTATTATTTGATCGACTCCAATATCTAAGTGAGGAAACTACATAAATCATATGATATCTTGATATCATACTATAGATTAGACAATAAATTATATTGTTCTATTTCTCAATCCAATGTGATGTATGTCGAGAGTTGTAAAGGAGTCTATTGTGTGATAAACACATAAATCATTAGTGTTCAGGCTAGACGTTGTCACGTAAATTAGGGTAAGTCATTCAACACATGGAAAACTAAAGTGACAAAATAATGTTTGATAGATATTATGGAATTAAGTCTGAAACTTTGTCAAACTAAGACCTTTTGAATTATAAGAATAAGTTCTGATATTTCACGTGATGAAAAAATAAACTAATTATACTGTAATATTATCATGGAAAACCTTATGGAAGTGGAACCCCTTGCTGGGAATTGGTAAAAAGCACGCCTAATAGCTGCATCACAAATATAGTACATCATCAATTGAGCCTAATGTTAGGCCCAAATTTTTTTTATATGCCGTGATTGGGGAAGAAACTTATTGTATTTATCTGACACAAGATTCTACCAAATATGAATCAAATTAAAGACTCGGTGTAACTTATTGTATATATCTGACACAAGATTCAATTTTCATTTGAATGCCAGACCGCTAGTTCTGAATGTTGTATGTTATGGTGTTTCGCGAAGCATCATTGATGTGGTGCTTCAGATTTAAATATATAATTTAAAATTATATATGATCAATTTAAACCGTTTAATTTAAACTTTATATGAAAATATATTAGCAAGTTAAATTTTATATTTTTTGAAATTAATTTGCTATTTTTTTGGATGGAGAAAAAATAATTTGATCTGAGAATTCTGGTTCGTCCAAAAATAATGATTTTCTCCCAACTGAAAAAATAACAAATTAATTCCAAAAAAACATAAAATTTGTCTTGCTAATATATTTTCATATGGAGATTGAATTGAACGACTGGGATCAATCATATCTAGTTTGAAATTACATATTTGGATCTTAAGCACCACATCAACAGTGTTTCATAAAGCACCATAACATAGTATATATATATATATATATATATATATATATATATATATATATATATATATATATATATATATATATATATATAATTAGGTTATGGTGCTTTACAAATTACAAAAGCGTTATGTGTTTTGCGCTCTATTTTTAATTTTAAGTCAAAAATGATCAATCCAAACCACTCAATCTAATCTCCATATCAAAATCTATTAGTAAACCAAATTTTATATTTTTTTGGAGAGAGAGAGAGAGAGAGAGAATTTTGGGCTATGGTGTTATACATGGCACATATCGCTTCTGTGCTATGGATCGATTTTTCGTTATCAAAGTACAAATGATCGATCCAACTATACATAATGGTTTTCATATGAATATCTAGGTGTAGACTAAATTTCATTTTTTTACTATTTTTAAGATAGTTAGAAAATCACTTCTTTTGAATTACTCATAATAACTAAATCAAGTGATTTTCTAACTATTTTATAAAATAGTAAAAAAATATATATAATTTGATCTACATCGAGATATTCATATGAAATCATTTTGTATGGTTGGATCGATCATTAAACTTTAAAAATGAAAAACTGATCCATATCTGTACTATGCATAGCACCATAGCCCAACTATATATATATATATATATAGAGAGAGAGAGAGAGAGAGTTATGCTACGGTTAGTCACGAAGTACAAAATATTTTTGTACTTCACATTATATCTCTCATTTTCGAATTCAAAATACATATCCGCTCATTAAAAGTGTTCTCAATATTGAAATATGTTTGGAGACAAAATTTTATATTTTTTAGAATTTTTTTCTATTTTTTTAGGGGATGAAAATGCATTGAGTTTATGATTTTCTAATCCTCAAAAAAATAGAATAAAAATTTCTAAAAAATGTAAAATTTGGTCTCCAGACATATTTCAATATGGAGAATACTTTTAACGATCGGATCGGTGTTTTGAATTTGAAAATGAAAGATACGATGCGAAGTACAAAAACATTTTATACTTCGTGACTAACAGTAGCATATATCTCTCTATATATATATATATAGAGAGAGAGAGAGAGTGTGTGTGTGTGTAAAGATACCGTGAGTTTAACTCAAAAACTACATCAAATTATCTCTAAATTTTAATTTATCATACTCATTAAATTTTTTATATGAAATATTTGAACATCATTTTCAAAAATTAAAAACGGTGACTTAAAAACCTCAAAACACTCCAAATTTTTGCATGCCATAAGATTTTCATATAAAAAATTTAATGAGTATGATAAATTAAAATTTGAAAATAATTTGATATATTTTTTGAGTTAAGCTCACAGAAGGGCTCCGTAAGCTGATACTTAATGCTGGGCTACAAAAGAGCAACAAATGCTGAAGATGAATATAGCCGATATGCAGAGGTTGCGTTGAATATGTGGTCATACAAGGAGCGATAGAATAAGAAATGAAGATGTACGGGACAAATTTGGAGTAGCACTAATTCAAGAGAAGCTAATACAACACCATTTGTGATGGTTTTGTCATATCCAACGAAGGTCTCCCAGCTCACGGTATCTTTACTATATATATAGAGAGAGAGAGAGAGTAAAGCTAGTATGCTCCTAGAAGCACGGAACTATTCCGTGATCCTAACTCAAAAATATATAAAATAATCTCTAAATTTTGATTTATCACTCTCATTAAATAAATTCTTTATATAAAAATATTTTGGGATATAAAAATTTAGAGTGTTTTTAAGTTTTCTGAGTCACACTTTTTAATTTTTGAAAATCAGCTCTAAAAATAATAATAAAATATTCAACGTGTGTATATTATTTTTAAAAATTAAAAACAGTGACTTAAAAAATTTGAAATATCCTAAATTTTTGTACCTCATAAAATTTTAATATAAAGAATATAATGAGAGTGATAAATCGATCTCGAAATATCCTAGACCTCATGCTTAGGTTTTAGAATTTAGGTTAATCCAGTAAAAGTTCATTTTATGTAATCATGTTTTCTCTTTGGGATTACCCATGTTAGAATCAAAGAGATGTAGGATTGGTACAGTCGTACGATTGGAGGGGATTGAGATACTTTTTCCAAATCGTATAACGAGGTTGAACTTACCTTCTCTATCTTCTTGTTTGGATTTCGGATAGAATCAAGTAAATTCACGTCCGTTTTTTTTTTTGAAACGTTGGCAGAGCTTAGCAAGAATTACAGTTATAAATATTCCTTATATCATCATAATCATAAAAAACTCAATCACTCCGCTCTAAGTAAAAGAAATACAAACTAACTAAACATCAACAACCCTCTAAAGGAAGAAATAATTATGTTTGTTGCATCTATCGAAATCCCTAGTAGTTAAACACAATGGAGTCTTCATTCATGTTTAGCAGTATTTTTGCTACATTTGCACATCCGGTTTTTATATCATTTAGTTTGAAATTATTTTGGGTCTCAAGTCATTTCAGTTCAATTGAATTGAATCTTCTTATCACATGATCTCAATTTCTTCGTCAAAAATTATAATATTATTTCCTTCAAGTTCATGTATAATAAATTTCAGACTTTGCAGGAAGCAAAGAACAACCAAATTTTTTGCAAGTTGCGTAAAGAGGCAGCCAATAATCGTAACTACAACTATCATGACATTTGCTAACTATAATTATTTGATTGGCTCCAATATCTGACTTATGAAAATTACATAAATCATACTCAATCTTTACATCGTATGTACGATATACTAGACAATAAATTCTGCTTTTCATATTATTCTGTGAGATATATTAAGACACTGTAAAGCATTTATATATACACACAAATTATTATTGTTCAGGCAAGTTGTCATATTGATTAGATTACTCATTCAACATTTATGGGAAACTAAAGTGAGCAAATAAAGTGTGATACAGGAAAAAAACAGAGCAGTTTTTTTACGTAATTATATTGTGCTAGAAATCTTTCACAAGTATGATATGAGAGTATGATTTATGTATTTGCCTTCAAAATATGTACAATTCTCTCTGACCTTGAATTTGCATATCATCTCTATTAATCATTCTTTTGTACCATCTTGTTTACCAAATCCTTAAATAGATATCAATCTGTACTTTGAATCAACAATCAAAAATTATGTTTACTAGTTTTTAATGCAAAATTTGATCATTTAAATTTTATATGGACGGCATGAATTACTGTTGTTCAAATATATTCTTATTTCTAAATATGTATCACGTGTTTGATCCAAAGAGAAAATTACTAACTTCTCACCAACAAATATATAATAGAAACGTTCTTACACTTTCTTTTTATCAACCACCACAACATTGAATACCTTCATAATTAAAGCTATATGCAGAAAGAACCATTGGACCCATTTTGTGTGCTTTTTGTCATGATAATCTCAATTAATTGATTGAACGGTTAGATTTAAGCGGACGGTCAAATTATCCGTGCATAGATGGGATTCTCATCCTCCTCGCAGGTTGCTCACTTGTAGCTCGCAAGAGATGAGAATGAGAAAAAAATTACCAAACGAACTTTCACTTCTAGCTCGCAAGAGATGAGAATGAGAAAAAATTACCAAATGAACTTCTAGTACTATTATTTCCTCTAATCTCATTGTAAAACAACAAGCTTGTTTATTTCCTTGGCATTACAAATTCAAGTTCATTTATAACGAACAAATGATGAAATGTAAAACCATATCCGTCTATAATCTTATAGTTAATTTATAATTATAATTAATTTATACAAATAATATGAATGATGATACAATAACGTGATAACCCCACCTCTACAACTTTCCTACATGAGCCTAGTTCTAAACCCCAGTGATCTTTCTGATTTTGTGTATTTTGCGGAATTCGGTCAGGCCAATAAACTTAATGCAACCTTCTGTGTATAGAGTTGACAAAGAATTGACATCATCAGAACCCAGAATCTTTGCCTCTATGAAATGTGTCAGTGTGTCGGATAATCACAAGAGTGCTCTTTATCTGCAGTTATTGTACTGTAGAACTACATATGATCTATTTCTCACATATGCAGCCAGGAAAAGGATTTGCATAAAAAGACTCCTCCAATTTTGGAAACTCACCAGGTTCCCTAAGATAAGGAGCTCCAGATCGGTCCTTGTGTAGCTTTTTCACTTTTGAGCTGAATTTCTTCCATGTTATTTCTCCTGTGTCATACTGATCTACTAGTTTCACAAAGGCCATCCTGTATGACACTACTGTTAGTACCTTATCCAACTAGACTATCTGCAATAGGTGCAAACTACATAATAACATTCATTATTTGAAAGGAACAAAGAAAAAAATGAATCCGACATTTTTTTATAAACTAACATTTTGGAAATGGAATATGTATTATGGCCAGTATGAATGATGAGTCTTATTGCCAGGGTTCCATAAGATACTGATCAGTCCTTACAGAGGAGTATGATAGCCATACATCAGGGGGGTGCTAGTTTACCCAATTAAAGTTGATGTGCAGCTTGTATACAAAAGTGCTACTTGGGCGGGTGAACTATATGCGTTCACAAAATAAGCAAATATGTAAACAAAATTATAAAGCCTACAAACAGCAGTTCATTACCTGTCTGGGCTGATGGTTTTTCTAAAATTCTCAAACCGCCGATGGCCCTGAACTGCCTTCGCCATGTTCCCATCGTAAGTATAGACGAAAACATCACTTTCCAAAGCCACCACATAGTCTAGCCCAGCAAGCATGTTTTGATGATTTCGGAATGGCCTAAGCTCCTCCTCCGTGGCCAAGCTCAAGTGAGAGTAAATATTTGGAAAATCATCTATCAGATATTTCATGCTGCCATTTCCAAAAGCATCACCTGCCACCAAGTATATTTGTGTTTCAGAAGAGAACCCGAGTGCTTTTAGTAGAAGGGAAGTTTCTCTAGGGGTCAATGGGCAACCCCCTAGGAGTCTCCTCTCTGTTGAGTTGATCTCCTTTTCTTTCCAGTGGGCTACTTCATAGCGCATTTTGCGAAGAGATTCATCTTCTTCTTCTGTCAAGTTATGGCTGCACCCAGTGAATGCTAACATGTCCTTTTCATATCTGAACATGTAGTTAAATATCAGTAAAACTGTATATAACTGATAGACAAGAATGTGCACTTAGGTGTGAAAGATTAAAACCATGAATTATTGAAGATTCATGTTTCTTCATGATTTTTGTCTTAGCATGTAATATATGCAACTGCAAAAATGGGTCCTCTAGATTGAACTCTAAATATTAACAATTATTGTTAATATTGCCTGAATTTTCAGGGTTCTTATTATTTTTTTTACCAAAAAAATATTTCTTTTTATTCTACAAAACGAAATCCAGACAAACATATTGTCATGCAAAATACTGTTGTACATGCTGCATGGGAGTCACAATGATCCAATTCATAGCCCTGATATAGACGGGAATTATTTTTCTGACTTTGTTTGATTAATAATTCTTGAAACCTAACAATCAAATGCAGCTTTGGTAAGATCAAGTCCGCTGGCAAATTAGGAAGTTGACATTTAACAACCCTCTAAGGAATCTAATCAGATTGAACAGTCGTGTAAGAGTTGCTACAGTGCAGAATTTTGTTTGTCCAAGTTATGCATTATGTTAGATATTCTTAAATTTTCTATTGGTTAACTTGAAGTCTAATATTTTTTTGGAAGTAGCAGGCAAAGAGCCTACTATTATATATTATTAACGAAATCGAAAAAAGAGTTACAAGGCAGTTAAGAGATAGAAAGGAAGAGAGATACAGAGTGTTACAGAGGGAGATTGGAGAGGACTACTAGAGAGAGAGTTTTGAGTTAGGAGACTCAATTTAATTAAAACCCTATCGTAGCCCTATCGTAAACACCTATATTTTGGCCCTGTACAATATTTCCTGTATTATAAGCTCCTCCATTGCTGTATGTGAGCCTCTATTACAATCTGTAGGGCATGTGAGAAGTTTAATATTGTTATTTCTTACAGTAAAGGATGAAGATAATAAAAATGAACAAACAGCATCAGATTTACTTGTGGTTGGCTTCATTGAGAGAAGACTACTTTGTCTCATAATAGACCAAGATTATTCCATTCTGATAACTGTGTGCATGAACCTGCCTTTAAATATCATTGCTTTTTAGATATGAAAATGACTTGCCTTAGATGAAGAGCAAGAAAAGGACTTCCATCACGTCTCATTCGAGAAATAAGGGTAGCGCCTAGTTCTTCAATAGTGGAAGAGTATTTCAATGCCCTGTAGTTGACACGGCACCTTAGCTTTTGTATAGAATCTGGGATCCCATTGTTTGCCAGTCTAGAATCCGAATGGGTAAAGTACATAACCTTGTGCTTCTTCAGTAGAGGCAGCACTTCTGTCCTGTAGTAACTAACCTGACAAATATAAAACAAAACAGTATATATGACAATCAAGCCATAAATTCAGATTTGCAAACAAATAACTCCTTCGCGAGGATTAAATGGAATACCAAGTAAAATGATTCATAATTTATTCATAACTAAAACTCAACATCCCATGAAGAGCTCAGTCCCAATAAATAAAACTGCTGATATTGTGATCCAATGTGTCTATGTTCAGAATCTGGAATTACAGGACAACACTTGCTTATTTATGCATACAAAAGCAGAGTGCAGTGGTCCACCTCTGCATTCATGAGCACCTTCGCAGTGTAAAGTAATAAACTAGCATGTGTAAAGTGGATAGGATTCACAATTCATATAAGCAATTTAAATACCATGACATCAACTGAATTCTGAGGAACAAAAAAATAATGAGCTATATTGTCACTGATTTTGTTTCCGAATTTTAACATGACTTTCTCCTAATATTACTTTTTCCCAAGTTTTGAACTTACCCAGATATCAAAAATCACCAGCATTGAAGCATCTAATGGAGAACAAAAACCAATGTACAAACTTTTTATTCATGAACTACAACATGCTACTATGGAGGCAAAAATCAGCAAATCAAAGTACACAAAGAAGAGGCTTTAAACTTCTGGAGAAACAAAAGCCATACTGTGTCACACTCCCAATTGGAATTGGAGTATGATTTGGGGAAATTAGGTGAATTATTTGGTGGAAATGAGAATTTTGGGTGTTTTGTGGATAAACGGGATAATTGAATGCAATAACAAGGATAACCACTGATTTAAATCAGAAAACTAACAACTAACAAATAATCTTTATTTCATTTTTTCCCATATCAAGATTACAATAGGGAATGGATATATATAAGACAATTATCCCATCTAACATTTAAATTTGCTAATTACTCCCACTAATTGTCTTTAGTAATATCTCCTATACAATTATTCTAGATTGTAACATTTCCTTCCCCTTCAAACAATCCTTGTCCTCAGAGATTATGAAAAACAAACAACAAACAAGAAATAAAAATATATTAGGCTTAGGAGATGGTCTCTTAGCCCAAGAAAAGACAAAATGAATAATCAAAATATTAGGTTTGAGAGGTGATCTTTGTGGCCATAGAAAAATATGACCAAAAAATATTCGTCTTGCATCGATACGAGAGTGTTTCCTTAGCTTCGAGTTTGGAAGATGAATTTTGTTATCATGCAAGCGAGATGAACGATACATGTATAGAAATTGATCATCATTCAAAATGTCTTGTGGAATAATCTTTATGGGATCTTCTTGATGAATAATTGTGTCGAGTGAAGCAAAAGCTTGGTGGAGAGGATTGTCTTCATCTTTTTGATCGAGTGTGAAGTCTTTATCAATTGAGTCATGATTATTTTGGTGATTTGAATCTTGAATTTCTTGCTCAAATGTGTAATCATTGCTAATCGGGTCTTGGTTGTCTTGATGAATAGAATCTTGATCTTCGTGCTCCAATTTACAATTGGCATGTGTCTCGACTCCAAGTTTCTCAATTGGTTTGTCTTCCAAATTCACATTTTTCTTGGGATCACATATCACAATCAATTTATTCAAAGACTCTATTTTTTTGAAGTCATTCCTTATGAAGAAATGCTTGTACCGCCTCGATTTCTCTTGATGTTAAGTCATATATCCACAAATGGCTCGATATTCATCAAGTATCATTAGTTGTTTGCATGAATCATTACACACGTGATAAAGGCCCGTATCTTCACAAGTGAATAAATCGCCAAAATTCCACAAAACCATACATCTATTACATCTATGTCGATCTTTAATTGCATTTGGGTTCATAATATTCGTAAGATAATATTCTCTTCCCAATGCTTGCAAAGTTTTTTCTCCATACATCTTGAATTAATTTTTTTTGGTAATCTCAATTTGGATAAAAAATAAGTTGTAGGCTCAAAGAAAAGTGCTCCTGGTTTGAAGTAAAAGCACAAATTATAGATCCAATAATGGATACTCTTGGTTTGAATCAAAAACAAAATTGCAAGCCGAATTATGAATTACCGAAGAGCATCAACAGTGAACCAATTGTTTGGCCCGTTTGTGATTTTCCTATCGTCGCTTCTCTGGCCTCAAATGGAGCCCCCCAGAAGTGATCGCTCCACTTCAATGAACGAAGATGCTCAGAGTCTAGGCGCGTGAGAGTGAAGGTGCTCAGAGTTGCGGGTTGATTTCTCCGCGTCGCCGAGAGGCTGCCCTCGCCGGTTCCGTCGCCAGCTACTACTCTCACCGATTTGCGTCGCCGAGGCTTCTCGAGTCCATCTTGTCGATGCCAGAAGAGCGAAGCTGAAGGAGTTGGCTCAGACTTGAACCGCTACAAGATGAAAGTCGGAGAATTCACTTTGCTCAAGGCTACCGTTGTTTGCTCTCCACAAACACAGTTGGAACTGGCGAATCTGATTGGTGGCGAAGCTTGTGCGGCTACAAGTCTCTCTGACCAGCAAATCAAAGTACACGGATTTGGTAAGAAGAGGATCTTGATGCTTCTTAAACGAGGTTTCTGGAGAAAGGTGCAAAGCCATACTAATGTGTCACACTCCCAATTGGAATTGGAGTATGATTTGGGGAAATTAGGTGAATTATTTGGTGGAAATGAGAATTTTGGGTGTTTTGTGGATAAAAGGGATAATTGAATGCAATAACAAGGATAACTACTGGTTTAAATCAGAAAACTATTAACTAACAAATAATCTTTATTTCATTTTTTTTGCCATATCAAGATTACAATTGGGAATGGATATATATAAGACAATTATCCCACCTAACATTCAAATTTGCTAATTACCCCCACTAATTGTCTTTAGTAATATCTCCTATACAATTATTCTAGATTGTAACATGCTGCAAACATTTATCAATAGAAAGCAACCAAAAGAAAAGCAGACCCAGGCAAATTTCATGCAAACACTTCGGATGAGTAAAAAATTCTGCACATAAGGAAAATGAATTGACCTTAGACCATGAAATTGGAGTTTTTGGAAAAGGTTCAATGCCTGCATAAGCAGCTGGCAAGCTTTCCATAATATGAACATCTGTCTTCAGTGTGTCTATGAAGTGCTTCCAGTTGAAAAGATCCTTAAATTCACTGGTGCAAAGAAAAAATAATAATTTAAAAATATAGAGATAGAACATGCACTGTTACAAATGTGTTGGTGGAAAGTGATTGTTATGGGTTTTCTCTGAACTCATTTTTTTCAAGTGTAAATTTTGTGTCCAATCTGCAAAAATTAAGGACACATTTACGTTTGAAGTTAAGGGAACTACTGGGGTCAAAGAGAGACCTGAGGAAGACATGATTGAGCAGTTGAAGGTTAGTAGGGTAAGAAAGCTTATCTTAGGCTTAACTACAGAAACTTACAGGGTCAGACTGTCAGACTACAATTGAACTTGGTCTCTGTTCAGTTGAACTTTTGGAGAACTAGTACCATGTTGCACCAATACAGATACCAGTATGTAACATTGGAATGAACTTCTATATGTTACTGAAAAGAAAATAATTATTATTATGATGGCCAACTGAATACCTGTCATCTGCCCAGTATGAGGTATGATCAAGTGAAGGAAGAACAAATGTAGCCTTCATTATTTTAGCCACAGCAACCATATCACATATCTGCATTCTAAAATTGATTTTTATCAGAATTGACCTGGTTACAACTACTTTTTAGCATCTTCTTTTCATTTTGTTAAACTGCTAACTGTTTTCCACAAGGAAAAGGATGCAAGTGACTAATATGACTTCTGTGAAAATAATTAATAAATTTGCAACTCTCATGATCAGGCTGACAGTGATGGATTTGTTTTTTTTTCTTTTGTTTTTTATTTCTTTTAAGATGAAGGAACAAAACATGGGTCGTTCCAGTATCATTGCCTAAATTGAAGCAAATTAATATATGTTGCAACTATTTCAGACCCCGAATCTCATCTGGTTCAGACCTCCATTAGCATTCATGAGAATGTAGCCATTCGTCTTTTGATCCAGCTCTGCACAACCATGAAGACATAAATTAAATTTTTGACTTCTACTTATGTTAATCAAGGATCCAGTGGATGCCAAAGTATACTAGTCATCTGGCCCATTTATTTTAGTGGAAAACAGGTTCAACAATACAGTTAATAGAGACAGCTTTTGGACTTTTGGGTTTCATAATTTATGATCTTAACAACTAGTGCATAAACTAGTTCCAAAGTAACTCACCCCAAACAACCATGAAAAAAATACATAATTAGTTTGTATAGATTCACAACTACACAATAGGAGATTATCTGGTACCAGCACCAGATCAGGAACAAATTATTATATAAACTGGATGCAGCAAAGTAATAGTGTAACTAGGCCTTTTTTATTTGGACCAAACTTACTTTTGTGAGAGCTTGTATCTATGCACTGTACAAAATTTTGGCTAAGCAGCTGAGCCCATATGCCTGAAGAAAACTGTGCAACAAAAGAATTTTACCCCTAAAGAGAACTTGGTCAAAATGTAAATCGAATAAACAGAATATAAGTAGGAGGTAGGAAGAAGATCTTCATGCCTCATTTTCATGGACCTGCATCCCTGACTCCACGGTCATTAGCGTTCTTTCAGTCTCTCCCACGCTATTTAGTCCGTTGATTTGAGGTACTTTGAATTCTATATTACTAGAATCTGTTGTACCTAGATCCTGCAAACCAAAGAGAACTCCCACTTAGTTCGAAAATTTTTCAATAATATAAGCTCTTCATTGTAAACTTATCCTAAGTACCATGCAATTCCTATGTTGGTCTGCAAAGGTCTGAAACTTCCATTAGTTCTCTAAAGATACCAGATTATAATACATTGATCCTTACTAATGTCTCTTGCTGAAAAAGTTGACCATGGTAGGGAAGGCTAATTTCCTGATAATAATTTTTATATAATATAGCTCAGTTTTAGCAAGGAGGGGAAAAACAAATGTTTCATCCCATATTCCAGCGTTATTTTAATAAAATGGTACAAATTGAGGAACCAAAAACAGAAATTGAGACTTTAGGGACCAAAATAACAATTAGGTACTTAAAAACATTTAATGCTACAATTAAAATATTAGTTTAAGAGGACAGTCTTTTAGTGGCGACAATACATGGGATAACTGAGTCAACTACTAAGTTTCCTCAAGTGCTGAAGAATTTCCTAACATGCTTATACCTAACGTTATCTCCATACAATTAATCATGGATACCACAAAATGGCCCCAAAGAATCTCACCAAACTTTCAATGTGAAATGCGTTTGAGTAACATCAATAAGTACATTCTCTCCAACTAAATATGACTAGAAGTCTAGAATAATGCAGATTTTGAAGGGATTTAAAATTTTCATTTGAAGCAAATTCATGCTGTATTATAATTGCTTTATTACTAGGTTATTAACAAAATAATCCTTTAATATGTAATTATTATTTTAGCTGTCACTCAGTCCATTAAGACAATTTTCACAGTATAGTCGGCCTATAAAACCCACAATTTACTACATTTTCCTCAAAATTATAGAAGCATAAACAACGTTTCAGTTCGAACTACGCCTTAAACTCGCCATAAACTCAAAGGTCGAACTTTAGAGAACAGAAAAGCACACTGCAATCAAACATATTTACGAAAGAAAAAATAATTAAATAAAAAAAATTAATTCACCTTAAACTCAAAGGTCGAACTTTTCGAAATTAACGGTACTAATCCGGCTTCAAAGCTCCTCCCAGCGAAGAACTTCACCAAACCAAGAACGAAACAAAACCCGCAAAAGAACAGGAGAGCAAAATTCCCAATCCTTTTCTTGTCGGATCCAGCGTGCTTTCTGAAAACCCCAAATCTAGACCTCGCACCAGGCGGGTATTGGTGCTGGTGGTGCCCCAACGGCGCATCCACAGTCGATTCATTACTCGGATTCACTGTTGCGTCGGATAACGGAGACCTTGGTGAGCCGATCTGAAGCTCAACATCGGCTCTAGGGCTGCGTTTGAAGGAATGAGTGCGGCGAGTCATCTGATGGCCGGAGAAGCGGGGGCTGGAGGCGGCGTTGGTACCAGCGTTACCGGTGGAGCCGGCACCGGATCCTTGTGGGAGAGATTGATAGCCCATTGGTGGGTTATCGTACTTGAGATATTCGTCCAAATCAGAGGAGTTGGGGTGGAGAGGTGAAGAGATGGTAAAAAAGTGCCATCAATCGAGAATCGTTCGGAGCTGAAGGCGATTGTTTGCGAATTGCGAGGGGGGAACTTGGGAGGGAAAGTAAGAAAAAGAAAAAAGAAAACGAGATCGATGTTGGCAGAGCCGCAGAGCACAGTGAGGATATGGAAACACAAACAGGCAAACAGCCAGGAAGGACGAGAGCATTATGGTCTGTCTGTTTCAATATTAATTTTATAATTGAAACATGCATTCACGCGTGCATAGTGCCGCTTTATTATGATATATAATAATAATAATAATTATTATTATTATTATTATTATAATATAAAGTGAGATATTGAGATGTGAAAAAACATTAACGTGCGGTTGAAGGAGAAAACTTAGCACTTTGCTTGCTGAAATAAAATAATTATTATCATTATTAGTGTGTAAAATTATTCGTACTGATGTTATTTATATTATTATTATATAAATGATATATTTTCTTTCCTGGAATAAAAATACAGCATGAGGTGAAAGAAAAAATTGTGACAAACAATCAGTTTTCATCTGTGTAAAAATTACTATATTATTTTGGATAGAGATCCCTTGACCATCACTTTTAAATAAATTCATAAAAAAATTAAAAAATAGAAAATAATTTACAAACATACTTTTAAATCTATAGATTGATTGTGATTCAAATTTCATGTAATTTGAATATTATTTGATATTTCATCAAATACTATTATATTTCAATCATTATAAATATCATATTTTTTTAATGGGTTTTGATAGAATATCAAACGACACTCAAATTAAATAAAACTTGAATCACAATCAATCTATAAGTTCAAAATATAAAAGATTTTTTATTTTTATTTTTTTATAAATTTATTCAAATATAATTGTCAAAATAAATAATTATCAAGTATCCCCACTCAATTATTTTTTTCATTATTAAATTATTATTGTCATAGTCGCTACTACTTTACTTAGATCCTTATTATTAGGACTGCAACATGCATCTTCAGTCAAATTATTTTATTTTGTATAATAAAAAGAACGTGTAAGAAATAGAGATCGCAAATAGATTATCCATTTATACTATAAATATAAGTGTGGGATCATTGACAATGTACTTTCAATCTTGACAATGAACTTTCAAAAAAATACAAAAAAAATATTAAAAATAAAAAAAAATTATAGATATGTTATTCTACTTATAGATTGATACTCATTCAAATTTCATTCAATTTTATTATCGTTTGATAGTCCATCAAAAGCTGTTAAATTAAAAACGTTACAAATCGTATGAAAATTTGATGGTCTTTATTGAACTATCAAATGATAATAGAATTGTATAAAATTTGAATGATCATCAATTTATAGGTAGGAGAACACATCTATAGATTTTTTTTATTTTTAATATTATTTTTATATTTATTTAAAAATTTATTGTCAAAATTGACCCATTGTCAACTGATTCCTTCCCTAAATATAAATAGCTCAAACAAAATAAAAGGCAGAGATCAAGATACGGTATAAAAACGTTAGTTTTCAAAAACTAACTTGAAAACCAAAGCAGGGGAGTAGATTAGTATATTCTCAATGAATTGATAAATTTATTTTGCCTCAATATGGTTGTTAAAAAACTTAAAATCTAAGGAGGAAGTGTTAAAAAATTTAAATTTGCTTTGGCGGGCACAAAGTTTTCTCCTATATGCACAGGGGGCAGATGTACTCAAACTCAAGTGAAGAATGTTGTCATATTAGGAAACTCAATTGTAGGCTATGCCATAAAAATCTACCATTCGTGTCCACTTGAGCATAAAAAGGGGACGACTGGAGGTCAAGTCATTTGGTGTGAAATATAAAATTTTCTTTTTGTGTCCACTTGAGCATAAAAAGGGGACGACTGGAGGTCAAGTCATTTGGTGTGAAATATAAAATTTCTTTTTGTGTGGTATGTAAATATTTCATTTTTTTCCAGTTGAAAATTTATGGCTTGGTTTTAAATTGGAGAACTTATCCCAGTTTTTAACCGCAGAAACACTGGGTTGGGCGTTGCCGCGTTGGGCGCAGATTTTTTTTTTTTTGGTAATAAAAAAAATAGGGAAACGATAAGAATCCGTTTTTGTGTCATTAGCTTTGACCGAGTTTGAAAATCGGTCCCTAATTTTTTTAATTTTTTTTATATTTGTATGTTATATTAAAAACAAAGCACGACATTAGATTATTTTAAAATATTACAACGACAATTAAAAATAAGTTTTATAATGTGAAATATAAGCACAATAACAATATTACTGTAAAAATATTACAATAACAATTAAAATTTAATTATTCTGATAATTATAATAATAAAACATAAACACGTCATCTTCTAATCTAAATCATGTTCTGCTGGAATAAGCTCGGCCTCGAGTTGGTAGTCTGTTAATATGACCTTCTATTTCATCCATAATAATTGGAATGCATATCTTCATTATCTTTCCTTTGTTGATTTTTGCTAGATCTGGCCTGATGATCGGACTATTATACATTGGTCAATCTCTTTTATTGTCATAACTACGCTAATGACCAGAATATGTGTTAATATAGTACTTATTGCTATAATATAGACTAACGTACCGAGTGTAATCCAATCTTCTGAACGAACAAGCGGCAAGCAAGTGATCGTATGGAATGCCGATCAATTACGGTTTATGGCACCAACAATTACCAATTCTCATCATAGTTAATTCAACCTCATATTTTATTTCACCCATTTGTCCCTATTATTTCAAATAAAAATTATAAATTATTACTTAAATTTTGAAAAATAAAAATTATATAAGTATAGAATATTATCGTTTCGTAAGTCCAGTTCTGTTATAAACATTATAGTTGTTGATATCCCAATCTAGTGGCATAACATCATAAGTTATCAATTTATCACCGTGATGTTTTATCAGTTTTGTGACCTTTTGGGAGAAAACCAGATTCTGGGTTTCCCAAGCTGTTGTAATTTCTCGACGCTTATAGAACCACTCAACACATTTGTGTCACGGGTTCTCGACGATAGTACATACCGGAAGTTATCTAACGATCCTGAACACGTTATTCAGTGATTTTAAAATGTTATTTGTCATTATTCCCTATCGATTGAGACCTTCATCTAGATGTTGTGCCAATTTTCTTGATACAATGCAGCCACTTGATCTGAGATTAACTCCTCGTAATGAAATTCCTCGGCTGACACTTTCTCAGCTGCAACGGTTTGGTTATTGCGTTTTCTGTTATTTTATGTCTTTTTGTTGAACACTTATTCTGTTGGGAGATTTTCTTACATGATTTCTGTTTTTTTATGAACTTATAGGATATCGACCACACCTACGTTTAGATATGTAAAATACTCAAAATATTTTTCTAAGTACCAAAATAATTATTTAAACGCAATGTACTAATTAATGTCTCCTATCACACAATTTTAAATTTCAATGATGACATTTTAATGACATTGTGATTAAAAGGAGGCTGATAATAATCCCCAAGCATTTATCCCCATAAATATCCCCAAACTTTTTTACTCCCGCGAATTTAGTAGTTGAAACGCCAAAAGTCTTTCGCGATTTGACCATAATCGCAGAGACAAATAAATTTTTTGAATCTTCACGAGTTGACCGTAACTGCAATCATTTGGCACAAAAAAAAATCGCTATTTTTTGTGACCATAACATGCAATCTCAGCGACATCAATTAGATTCACTATTTTTTTCTGTTTCTAGGCAACTGATCAATTAATTTATAATCAACCGTTAGTTTATATTAATTGACCATAAATGTTTGGATTATTTATAGCAACAATAAATTTGACACAAAAAATCAGCGCGCCATCAATTGATTTTCATTCTGACATTATTTATATCTTTAGTTGTTCCTATTTATATTTACTGTGCCAGTTACTAAAATTCTAATAACTTAAAATATTGTTATTTGATATCCATGTTATTTATATCTACGTTTTTGGTAATTGTTGTATCTATTGGCATCAACTATCAATTTTATTTATATCTATTAATTTTTGCTATATACATCAACCGGCTTTGGTGGTTAAATTCCACCATTTATACAAATAAATAATCACAACACTTGATATAAATAGCACAGTATAATAGATATAAGTAAATTTGATAGTTTTTACCAAGTGCTAACTCTCTTTAATTTTCTTAAAGAGACGCCATTTCAATTTTAATTTTTTTTTTGAATTATTAATGTGCTATGCAGTTATAAAAATGGAAAGTCGGAAACATATAAAAAGTTAATTGAATGCTTAAAATGGAAATTTTTCACTTGGGGACAACGAATGAGGATAAAAGGCTGGGGATGATAATAATATTCCTTTTTTTTTGCATAAATTATGTTTTCATCGCTTGTTCTTTTTGACACATAGAGAGAATAAATAATTCAAAATAATTTGAAAATTTTCAAAAGTCATTAGCGTCTCTTCTTCTTTCTTAACAGCTCCTATTTCTATTTTTTTCCTCTTCTCACGACAACGATCCAATATCTCTCTATGAAGTGATATTTGTTCACCCCTTGTATCAGTTGCCCCACATCTGCCATTAGTGGTTCCCTCTCTCTCTCTCTCTCTCAATTGCAATCTTCTCACATGATAAGGCTTTTGTCTCGACTGGTGTTCTCTCGAAACAGTTTTAGTTTTGACATGGATGCTTCTATAGGAGTGCGCAACCTAATGAGCACTGACATCTTTCAATAATCAATATTCATTGCAATGATGACAGATAGAGAGTTATCTATTCATATCTTACAATTTGGTCACCAACCTGAGATACATCCCAATCCCAAGTAGCTTATATAGTCGCTTGATTTTGATGAAAATATTGTGGTTCATAAAACTATGTGGTTATTCCATAATTAGACGCGAAAAGATAATTATTTATGATTGTTGAAAATTTTACCGTTGGTGCCAATCGACAATAACAGAGCATGATAAATAAGATAAATAAGATAAATTCGTGGTTCTATATCATGAAAGTGTTGTCGACGACTACATTTCTCCCAAGTAATAAGAGGACCATTGTGTTCAATATTGCATTAATACTTTTCTTGTTATTAATTGTCGGTGTATAAATTTAGTGTAAATTTGTGGGATTAAGTTCAATAAAAATAACATTAATGTGTCTGAAAATATTTTTTATAAGTAAATGTTATGCTTCATGTTAATTGTCAGAATCACTAATATAAATAGCTTTTTAGCTAAATAGCAGGCCTGTGTCATCTAATAGACAAATTAACTATAAAATGCTATATAAAATAATTATTATGTTGCACTTAATAATTTTATGCTCGGTTTAAATAGTAAAACATAAATAGTACCATAGTTAATAATTTATTGTTGTGACGTGCATATAAATGAAATCAGAGTTGCATGTAATATAAATAATTATTAAGTTACATATACTTAGAACAAATAATTCATATAAATAGTATCAGTGTAATAATCTAGGACACGCTTTTTGTAAAAGCATTTTGCAATATTGTGTTTGTGCAATTGATATAAATAATTATTCAGGTCATTATAAATAACAATAGATAACATCTAAAAATTGCATTGGAGCTAGAATTTAACGTTTTGCCTGTGAATATTTTGATTGCAGTTATAATAGTTTGAAAGCATTTTTTTTAATAAATAAATAATATATTTCACATAAATTGACAGAACCAATAGTGTAAATAGCATCTTAGCAAGTGCTTTGGCATGTGCTATCTAAGAAATAAATTAGAGCATGTTATACATATAAATAATAATGCAATTATATGTAGAATTACCCAAATTCTTGGTATAAATACAATTTCTGTGAAAAATCAAGTTCCTTCAGTAGCTGGCACTTGAAACGCTACACATCATTGTTTATTTTGTGTAACTATATTGCAGTTATAAATTAGTCGTGCACCACTAATAAATATCAATAAAATTCTATACATATAAATGATCACATTGATATAAATAATGTCGGAGATGAATTAGCGCTTGAATGAGGGTGATTTTGTCGCTGACTAATGTATTGACGGCTTGAAGTGCGGTCAACTTGGGATATTTTGCGGGAACAAAATATTTGAGACTATTATCAGCCTCCAATTAATTAATTTCTAAATTATTTCAAAATAACCCTTTCTTCCATACGGAGTGCAGCTGTGAACTGATGTTAATGGACACTAATTGTGAGGAGCTGGTAGAGGCAACTGAGTGGAAAAATTACTTGGAAGTAGCATTACGGAGAGTGGCGAAAACAGTGGCAGAGATCATTGCTGAGATGGAACAGTTGCGTGGAGGGTGATCCTCAAGGGCGGATCTACCATACATAGGGCTGTCAAACGGCCGAAACGGTGATGAAACAGTGCTGTTTCGTTAACCATTTCGTTTAATAAACGAAACAGAAAACAGTTTCGTTAACCGTTTCGTTTAATAAACGAAACAGAAAATCGTTTCGTTAACCGTTTCGTTTTTCATGAAATGGAACGAAACACGAAATTTCGTGTATTTTACACTGAAATACTCTTAACGAAATGAAAAATACCATTTCGTTAACCGTTTCGTTTTTTGCGTGAAATAGAAAACAGTTTCGTTAACCATTTCGTTACCACGAAAAGAAACGAAACGCGGTCGAAACAGAATTCGTTGACCGCCCTAACCATACATAAGCAGCAACTGTTCCTCTAAATACTAAACTGATACTCTTTAGGATTTAATTTTTACTCCCTTTGAATTATTTAATTATTTTCATTGAGAAAAACATATTTAATATAGTGGATAACGAAAGAATTATATAAAGGTTTCAAAATATGAAGTTTTATAAAGAAAATTTTTCTTCATCGACTTACTATCTGTTATTTTGAGTTTTATATTTTTATTATTTTAATTTATAAAATAATATTATTTTGATAGGTTTTTATTAGATAAGAATATGTGTTGAATTGTTGATTGTTTAGAATCCAATTAGCTAAAAGATTTGAACTTAATAAATTATTACAATCACATTACTAATCTCCTAATTAAAATCCTACATCCCCTAATGATCCTCAGACAGTCAGACGTGTGCATCGAGAGGGATTATAGCGCACTTTGCTCAAACTGGGCGATGGTAGGGCCAATGTTAGGCATCAAGCGCTCAGAGTACCGGTGACCATAGCAGTGAAAGGAGTGGAGTTGGGACCAAGTAAAATCTTTATAAAGGAATCAGATTAGTGCTGGGGAGGTTTTATGAGTGAACTGGTTAATCACGAGTATCCAAAAAGACAATGTTCTATGAGCCTTTTTGGGAGTAAGAAAATCCAGTTATGTAGTTGATTAACGTTTTTAATTTTAATGAAATATGCCAATTTTTTTATAATTAAAATATTAAATAATTGAGATTTGGTAAGATTACACTGCAATTTATATGGTCCAGTCTGGACTGAGTTTGAAACTCGGTCTTAATTTTTTTTCATTTATTTAAATTCCGTAAAAAAAAACTGAGATCAAAATTTAAACTTGGTCCAAACTCCAACCGTTATTTCCACCCGAACCTACCTCTCTCTTCTCCCTTTTTTATTTTTTTCAATTGTACTCACTCATTTCAACTTCAAAATCAAAATCGATTACACCAAACTTCATATTTTTTAGAGGAGAATTGAAAAACCCCTGAATCCGTTCATTTGGTGAAATTCTGAAAGGTAATTTTTCTCCTCTTTTAAATTTTGAATTATTTTTTTTGTTAGTTATAATTAGTTAATTTAGTGTAGATAGTTATAATTAGATTTATTATACTGTTCATTAGGTGTAATTTAGTTTAATAGTACTAATTTTATTTAATTAGTAATAATTTAGTTTAATTACTAGTAATATAGTTTAATTAGATATGTTTATTTTAATTGTAATTATGTGTAATTCATTTTAATTACTAAATTAGTTTAATTGTTGTACTTCTTTAGAATAAATTAGTTGAATTAATTCAATAATTGAATTATAGTTTTAATTTAGAATAATATAGTTTAATTTTTAGAATAATTTTGTCTAGTTTTAGCATATGTTATAAATACTTAGGTACAAATTGAGTATCCCCTATTGCTTGTCGTTCCACATAGGTCCAAAAAGGCCGCATCCGATGTAAATAATTTTAATTCTATAATATGATATTAAATATATTTTATAATTATTTTTAGTATATCTAATCTAATGTTTTATATTTTACAGCCACATTGTACTCTTCATTTGAATACACATCGTCCAAAGATATCATACAATAATCAGATGGATCAATATCTACACAAACTCGAGTCATATTAGATGACAATAATGAGAGATTATCAGATGGATAAATCACTAATAACAACGTTTGTTGAGAGGTAAAAATCCGAGATGTTGACATTTTATCTACTAGTCAGCGAGATGACGGTGACGTTGGAGGATGTTTGTTGTTTATGGGGATTGGCTATTCATGATATTTTATTATTTTTACATATTAATTTTTTATTATCCTTTAAAGTTTACTAATCTAATTTTAAATTATAAAAAATAGAGAAAAAACAATAATTAGGGTTACTGATGAAGATTGGAGTGGGACACTGGAGCTTCTCCTTATCTGAATGGCGATCCATACGAAAATCACTAACAATCCTTAGTCATTCAAGATACGGACCAATGAGAAACAAAACGCGTACCTCCATATCTCGACTTACAATATCCGACTTGCGTTCTTATGGAATTTTTTAAGAATTGCTTGCCAACTCCGATGATGAGATTGTCTAATAGTACAATTTATACTTTAATTTAGTTTAATTTTATAATAATGTAGTAAAAATTTAATCTAAATTTTAATTAATTATAACTACACACGAACGTTTATTTAGATTTGTTCGAGTTTGTGATATTCCGAACAACAATGGAGACTCTGTGATGGCCATGTATCTCACATTTCTTCACGACATTATCAATGTACCCGAGGGCGGATATAATTGGAGGAGATAGTACTATCTTGTTTGTACTTCAACCTTCGTCAATCATGTCTTGAGCTAGTAGATTGCATAGTCGGGCATTTGTTTCTGATTCAGATATGGTCTTGGACATAATTCTCGATCGAGAGACTGAGGTAATTCATTATTATTTTCTTTAGGAGTATAGTATTAAATTCTAACTATAATAAAATTAAAAGTAAAATAAGATAAGGAAGAGATGACACAGTATTTAACATAGTTCGGCTATGAAGAGTCTATATGAGTTTTGTTACATCGGTTGTGTACAAATTATGATAATTAATTTATCTATATTTCTTTAGAATTAATCCGTTATAATGGAATAATATTCCATTACAACGGTTATGAGAGAATACACTCTGGTAACTTTTGAATGATTATTGTACACAAAATGATTTATTCCGTCACAACGGTTATAACCTGCAAACAACAGAATTTATCTTGGAATATTCCATTACAATGATTATGGATCCGTTGCAAAAGTTACAAACTGATTAGACTCTGAAAACTTTTGGCTTAGATTTGTATTGAAATCGATTTAATCTGTTACAACGGTTGTGATAACTATTGCAACGGTTATAGCCTGATACCTTCATTTTAATTATTTTAATCTCAAGAATAATTTGGTTGCCTTTGTATATTACAAATCTAACATAAATCTTCTTGAATTCTCTAATGTAGTATGACTAGAATAAATTATTCTTCTATATTAGTTTTAACCTACAATTATCAATTTCAAGGAAAATGTTAAATTTATATAAAATTATTTTACAAATTGATAAATATTAATTCTGAAAATTATTTACAATAATAATTATCACTTACCTCAATTGAGATTTTTTATTTAATTTTCATATTTTAATGGTACATGTATAAAACTGAAGAGCCTCCATTGGAAGACCCTGAACCTCTAGTGAGGCCTCCATTTGGCATCAAATGGGTGATAAAATATTTGTTCAAGTACACCACACGTCAAGGACTTGATCATTTTCAGGATCAATTAGAGATTTTGAGTGATAGCAACGTCAACTGATTGTCATACGCTACTTATTATGATGACATGTCTTAAGTGTACTATGCGCATCTTAATGTATAAATATTCAAAATTTATTAAATTTTATTTACTTAATTTCATACATTAATTTAAATTCATATTTTTTGTGTATCGCATATGGATGTGTCGTTGTGGATGCCTTAAAAAAGAGGAGAAAAGATAGAGTCAAAGGATACAATCTCAAGTTGACTTTGGACGTGTCTGCATCTTTAAGGTGAACCATTGATCTCACAAGTCTATTTTGTGGAGATTGAAGACACTGAATTTATGAGTAGAAGATGTGGCTCGAGCCAATATGCCTTAATTGCTCGACCATTCCTCGCTCAAGTTGGAATGGAACACGTAGAGAACAATTTGACAACAGACATAGCCGGTAGGCCCGTACTTCAATAGAATATATGCTACCTTATGCTCGGCACTCTGTGCCTCTGAACCGAACTAGCTATTGCTCCCTTCCATGTGGTCCATTAGAAAGTGCAAAAAGCCACTAGGGCTGGATAGAAAGAAATCCATTTGATGTAAATTGTAGACATTATTGTCAATGGGCGAGACATGTTCCTTTTGGCCCGATTCAGCCAATCATGGCAAAGCGAGAAAGTCCAATAGAGGAAATCCTAAGTAAACCCTCCCAAAAGTGAATCGTGCAGAACAGGATGACCTATATGCTCTAGACCTGCATGTCGAGTATGTTAATTTAGGAATAATATGTTAGTTTATAATAATTTTGAAATCAATAATACGATAAATTTATTATATAAAATTTTATTCATGAATTGAATATTTAAATGATATTTTGTTTCCTTTAATATTATTGAATTTATGAATCATTTTGAGTTCATAATTGAAATTATGAAACTTCATAATATAGAATATACTCTTAAAAATTACTAACTGAGGTAATTAAGCATGAACACTAATTAATCGCTATCAAGTTAGTATGTGGAATTAAATGATGATCAAATTTCACAGACCATAGATAAAAAATTATCATTTTAATCACATAGATAAATGTTCTAGGAACATCGTATTTGATAGACCCCGAATGAAACATTAAATGGAATTGTGTTCATGTCATTATTGTTTTCATTCAGTGTTAACTTCTAAAGTATGAGTTATTCATATTTTCTACATAAGATATGTATGTGTGTGATTTCTACCAAACGTTGTCCTTAAAAGGTATACATAATTTATGTGGAGGAAGAGATAGTTTGCCAAAAATACTATTGTCCCTCGTATCTCTATACGAGTTATAACATCACTTAGCCGCTTGATAGAGTAAGATTATCTGCTAGCGGTATAATTATAAGAGTAATTATATTTGATAATTTACTCAAGATCAAGAAAAAAATTAAGTTTACAAGAATGACACACCTACCTTGAAACTGATCTGATATTTTACGGTCTTTGAAAAAATTAACACAAGTAAATAGTTTACCGGATCATGATATTGTACAATATATAATCATTTGTGTAATTGAATGGTCATAGTGCATTCTTCCAGATGCATCCTATGATTATAGAAGTTAAAACATTTTTAACTCTATTTACCAATATAACACGAATCCTGTCGGGTCACACCGTATAGGAGTTAATCCGAAAATCTTATTGATTAATTATAAATTATTTATAATTAATAATAAGATAATTATAATTAATTATATATGATATAATTAAATTATATTTATCATAGAGATGATAAGAAGCAAAAACCAGATTGAATTTATAATATGTTGGACACGTCATATAAATTTATCGAAATAATAACCGAGAAAATATAATTGTACATGATAATTATATATATTTGATTTGAATTTTAAATGTTAATTATGGATTTGAATTTCGAGTTGAAAGCCCATTAATAATTAAAACCTAAAATCAAAAAGAGGCATAAAAAGCCCAAAATAGCCCAATGACAAACTTATAAATTTGGTCTAATTTTATATTCTTGCCAACTAAGTAATAAAATTTTGATAAATTTGGCTAACTTTATATTTTTTCCAATCAAATAATGATATTTTGGTAATTTGACCAGATTTTAATAATATTTTGGTAATTTTGACAAACTTTTTGAAAGGCTATAAATAGAAGGGTGGATGAGTGAGAGAAAACATACTAATTCAGTTTGTATTATATCACGATTGATCGATTCGAGTTTTTATTTTTTCTTTCTCGGTTTATGGTTATTTCAGAATTCACGGGATCAGTGAATAGTTTTTTTGCGAAAGTTACGGTATTTCGCGCATTTGTGTGAAACAGAATAACCACGAGTCATGAATAATACTATTTCATCTTTTTCTCGGTGAATAGTGTTTTTGCGAGAAACCATGATTTACGATATTTCGACAAAAGAAATAAGCCGCTCTCTGGTTAGTCCTGGTGGATAACCTACAAAGGTATCACATGTGTGATACTCGAGATAAGCCGATTTGCATTCAATTGAAATTTGAAAATGAGGTATAAAATCTTATATTAATATATTTAATTGTTAAGTAGATCAATGTTTTAGAAAACAATTATGGAGTAGATCTATAAAGGATTAAAGAGGTATATATCTCTCGGTAATCATCCGACATATCAATTTAACACTTCGCTTAAGTTAGAAGTAAAAATAATATTTTACGGTCTTTTACAAAGAATTAAAATATATATATTTCTCGATAATCATCCGACATTATTTAATCTCTAATTTAAATAAAAGTAAAATTTTTATTTTATGATTTTTCCGTAGCTAAGCCTTAATAATTTAGTTGGACCAAAACCCAACATAATATTAATTTGAACACCCAAACTCTCCACGTATCCAATCATTCAAAGTCTTCCTCTCGCTTTATTTACCGAATCTTGTTGCTTAACACAACCTTTTCGCAACATTCACTGGCTCAAAAATAGTGAATCAAGGCATTTTGATTCCTTCTGCAACGTTCTCTGTTTATTATGACGACATATCTTGGATGTACTATGTGCATCTTAATAGTGAATCACCAGCTCAAAAATTGGGTTCTCATCAACGAGGCCAACTCTCGGGCAACTTATATACTTTCCTCCAATCGAAGTCTTTAGAGAGAAATCAATGAGTAGGCACGTAGTGAAACAACACCGAGCTAAACTGAAAATGGTATAAATCTGATAAGATAACTCTTTTTCTGAATCAAAAAGGCTAAACTAACAAAGTTAGAAGAAAAATAACAAACATAAGCGAGAATGCATTCCTTTCCCAGGAACACCAGCAGAGAAAGAGTTGTCATCTCCTATTCCACCAAAATCTGAACCGTCAAGGAGGTGGGAGATGTACAAAGGTTTTTGAATCAAAATGGGTTCAACATTTTTTGAAGCCGTTGATTTTGCATCGAGATTTATAATAATTATTAAAGTATGAATTTCAAATTTAGAATTTATTAAAAGTACGAATCTCGATATAAAATCAATGATTTTAGAAAATTTTGAACCTATTTTTTAATTCAAAAGTCTTTGGACATCCCCACTTCCAACCGTCAATGATGTACCTTTATTACCTGTGTCTAAACGAGACTCAGGCGCTGATAAAGAAGAGGCGCGCAGTGGAGTTTTAAAGAATGATAATGAACATACTAGTAAGTAATATGACTCTTATTTATTGATTGATTTTCTACTCTTTTAAAAGACAGGCCCACATGTTTTATTCAATATGAGTATGTGCTTTTCGCTTACATCGGATCAAAATTTTGTGCTTGTCAAAATTCTGATTGGTTACTGAACTTTAATATTTATTCATATTTGATCATTGAATTTTTATTTATCGATTTTAATCACTAAATTTTGATGTTTATTTTATATTTGATCACTCCCATTAATTTTTTCATTCAAAAATAATTCAAAAACTAATAAAAAATAAATATAATTTCATTTCATTTATCTATTTTTCATTTCAATTAGTTTTGATGATAAATATAATTTTATTTCAATTATTTTTTAATAAAAAAACTAATGAGAGTGATCAATTATGGATAAACATCAAAGTTCAGTAATTAAAAATGGATAAATAAAAGTTCAGTGATCAAATATGGATTAATATCGAAGTTCAATAATCTATTAGAAGATTAAGCCCTAAAAAAAAAATCAAAACTTTATCTTTATTTTTTTAAGGAAAATATAAAGTATGTATATAATAAATGACTTCAAATTATTTTTGCATATCGCAGACAAAGCAACATCAGTGTACTAAATGCCGATTATATTAGATATTAATTACATAAACTCCGAAAGATTTTAATATTTTTAATCGAAATATAAATGAGTTACGTAGTTTGACCCATGTAATGCTGCTCTCAGATATGTGAGTACGATTATATAGATAGAGAGGTTGCGAAGTATGTATCGTAGAATTTATAGATATTCTCATCTGTCCATCCAATTTAGGGTTAAACTTATGGGACTGAGAAGTTCGAAGTACAGGATAATTCGCAGTTTCGCACTGCTTCTATTGCTTTTTAGTATTGTAATGAATAGATAGTCGTTTCATCTTTAAAACTGGTGGACCATTCCATCTGGAGATGCTGTTAAATTTTTGTTTTCAAAGATTCAATTTAGGAAAATTTTAGCTGGATTCTTATTTTTGGCTTCTTTTATTTGATGCATGAATTTGGACTTATAATAACTGAAGAGAACTGGTTGCAACTTTCTTCTCTTTAATTCACAAATCACAATTTGGAGTGGAGTCACATGTTGGGTACTTTTCCGCTGCAAAAATATTATTTTCAAAAAAAAGGAAAACTATAAAAAATGTGCCTGAATTTCATAATAATTAAGAAATTATCGTACTTTCATTTTTTTCAGAAAATATACTGTTATCTGGTAAAAGTTCTTATTCTGAATTTATTCAGATGGCTCAAAGCTATGTTTGTCCTGTTTGAATGTTTCTTTTCTACAAGATGAGCAATGAAGCACTGATACTCTGACTGTGTGGCTGTACTCAGGTACTATCCATAAATCTTGTGCTTGATAAAATGAATTGAATTATCACCACCATATATAATAATTCTGAAATTGCTACTTGTATATATATTAATTTTGCAAATGATGGACTTTCAAACTTCTGTTGAATTCCTGGCTTGGGTGGAATCATTCTTAAGTTTTCTCTGAGATAGAGGTGAATATTGTATATTTAGAAAAAAAAAATTATATACCAATTGATGCTATAGAGCCTAATTGTAAAGGACTCAAAATGTTCAGGTGTTTTAACAGTTTATCTGTATATGTCTGATATTGATTAAAGTTATGTAGCAGTATTGAGCAGTATTGATATATTATGACACTCTTAAGGATGACAATAGTAGGCTCTGATAATGACACTAATTTTTCCCTTTCAACTTGTTAGTTGCACTCTTTTGCTTATTCTTTCACTGTTTCGAAAATTCTTGTAATTGATCCGTGAGTCTGTTACCTCAAAAAAAAAAAAAAAGAAAGAAAAGAAAATGAAATAAAGAAATAAAAAGGAAAAAAGAACTTCCATGGAAACTAAGGTTCAGTGTAAATAAAATTTCATCAGCTCTTCGGTTTTAATAAAATTATGTTTCTCATAAGCCACATTATAGGGTAAAAAAGTCGAGGCTAGGCTCATTGGTAGCTAGTCAAACATTGTTTACTCTAAAAGCACCTAGAATTAAATTCAAACAAACCCGTGTCCTCATTGTTATTGTAAAAGGAACTAATATTCAGTTTCCAGTTGATTTGCTTTTAAACACGTTTTTGCCAAGATTGTAGTCAGTGTTCTACCCTATATCTCCGTAATTAAAACCCGTGTTGACCGTCAAAATTTAGTTACAACTCACCTTTTGGTCAATATCTTCCAAATTTAGTTAACTTTATTGACAAAAAGGTGCACCAAAGATCATGTTCTGATGAGCAGCGACTTAACCGCTATGCCATCCAACAAAACGCTTGATATCACATCACAGTACCAACCCTGTCTTCCCTCTCTCTCTCTCTCTCTCTCACAGTAGAGGAGAAAGGAAAGGAAGGAGGGGAGAAATTCCAACACCTTTCTTTCCAAACTTCTCTCAAGTTTTCTGACACAACTAACAGAAATGCCGAGTGTGTTTAAGAGAGCAGTGAATGCTGTGAAGGATCAGACGACCATCAGCCTAGTCAGTTTTTCTAGGAACTACGTGCCAGGATCTTCTTGCGACCTAGATGTTGCTATCCTCAAAGCTACCTCGCATGAAGAACAAATGGCCGATGAAAAGCACATTACCAAAGTTATCCTCATGGTCGTCTCCTCGACAATTTGTGCTGCTGCCTGTGTCCATGCTCTAGCACGTCGGATTGCCAGGACCCACGACTGGGTTGTTGCCCTCAAGTCCCTCCAACTTGTACACCATCTCCTTCGTGATGGCGGAACATACTTTTCCCATGAAGCAGCATCCCTACGGCCTGTTTATTCTGGTGGCCGGCGACTCCTGGACTTATCAAACTTCTCAGCATCTCAATCTAGTTATTCAAATGCCTGGGACTACACAGCCTTTGTTCGAACCTATGCACGCTACCTTGATGCTCGACTTGAATCAGCACTCTTTGGAAAGCTCCGAAACTTGAACCAACAAAGCCGTAAAGCTACTGATTTGGTCAGCAGTATGAAGCCAGCAGTATTACTTGATCATATCAAGCATTGGCGACGCTTGCTTGACCGTGTAATATCAATGAAACCCACTGGACCGACCCGTAACAACCGCCTCATACAAATTACACTCTTCATGGTTACTCGTGAGAGTTTCGAGTTCTATCGAGACATCACTTCGGGGCTCACTCTTCTTCTTGACAAATTTTTCCAGCTAGATCAGAAGTGCCGTGCTAACACAGTTGAAACATGTGAGTTAGCAGCAAAACAATTTGAAGAGCTGGATTCCCTCTACGACCTTTGCATAAAGATAGGTGTAGGAAAGATGATTGAATATCCACATGTACAGATGATTTCCCATAACCTGGTTACCACATTGAGATCCTACTTGCATAACAGTTTTGTGTCAGCTGAATCATCACCTGCATCAGAAACAAGAAGCCAACCAAGGTTCTCTCTCCAAGCTTTACCTAGTGATATGTCTGAAGAGGTTCTATCTGATTATTACTCTGTCGCTTCTGAACCGACAAGTGCTCAGAAAAAGAAAGCATATGAACAGAGCCAGTCATCTTCAATGGCTTTTGATGCACAAAAAGAGAAATCAAAACAATCAGATTCAGAGGGATGGGAAATACTTTTGGTTGAGACTGCAAGTAAACTGTCTGACCCTGAGAACAACAATTATGGGCGACAGTTGATGCTAGAAAATGCAAAGAAGCCACTTCCGGAGAACTACAAAAATCCCTTCTTACAAGATTATATTAACCAGGATTCCAACATAGAGCGAAGCATTTCTGTAAAGCCCAGTGACCTTTCCTTAGATTTTTTCGACCCAAGGAAATTAAGCACAGAAAGAAACATTCAAGACACGCCAAAAGGCCTTTTCTTCCATTACTCTTTTGACAAGAGGAGCTCGAGCACAGAAATAAGCATTGCTGAGAAGCCAACACAACGTTCTTTTAACAAGAACAACTTCAGCACAGAGGGAAACAGTGGTAAGAGGACAAAATTTTATTCTGAAACTGAGAAGAAATCAACAGCTCCAGTGCAAACATTAACGGCCCCTCCAACCCGGCAAACCTTAATTCAACGGCATCTGAGGTGGATGGAAGAACAACAAAAGGTGTACAGAAGCATTGGATGCTGATTAGCAGATGTATAGGTTTAGATAACACTGATTTCTCAGTTTTTACTCTAAATGAGATGGTGGTAGTAGGGAAACGACCAGAGGGGAGGGGACTGTGCAGTCTGCTGTTTTCGTCGGTTGACAGGGTCTACATATACATATCAGTTATACCTATTGTTAATCATTCTTAATGTAAATGGATTCAATACTATGACATAATGCACTGTGTACAGCATCCCTAACAATTTTTTCATAAAATAGAATTTTATTTTGCAATGCTACATTCCAATTGCGAACTCATTTCCTCTTTACAAATGCAAAATTTAATACAGTGCTCCTTTACTAATCCTGTCCCTAAATTAAAAAGAACTCATTAGCTTTAGATAATTATATTCTCTGATGCCAACTTGGTGCCAAGACAATTCATGTCATAGTCCAGCCCTTTGGATATTTTACTTTTGAAAAGCAGTCACAGTAATTCTCATGAGCCTCAAACTATGAAAATGAATCAAAATTCAAAAGACAACAAAGAATACTATTACTGGTTCAGAGCAAAAGATAGGCCTACTTAGCCAGTTGGCCAATATCCAGAATTCACAAGCAAAATATGTTAATGGTAAACATAAAGTAAAAATTTACGTCTATGCAAATAATCTCTAGAACATTAATCTCTAGCACATTGTATTTAGGTTAATGGTAACTCATCAACATTATTACCTCCAGATGTTATGGGTACCTGATTGACATCATCAACTGAAATTCTATCAACCTGAAAAGGGAAATTGATTGAGTAAACATTCCCCACAATTGAGCTCCATTCTGTTTGGTGTTTACATTGAATCATACTATGCCTAATGTCTTCAATTTTGTAAATAGAAGCTTAAATAAGCACAATTCCTACAACAGTTCTCACAATTACCCCACTGCTCCCAACATAGCTTACGCCCTATAACTTGCTAAATTGCTCTAAGCTTCTGCATTGGAATAACCAATATAAAAGAAGCTCTTGAAGTAAACTGATAGTAAGCAGGCAGGATTCGTGGAATAGCAGTTAATCAAAAGCATATTGTAACAGATAAAATAGAAAATGGAGAAAACGATTGTGCAATTTATCTCGGGTTGATCTTGACGAGAGCAGCGACCAACAGACAGCACTAAATTAATCATCCGAGGTCCGTAAATATTTGGAGAAAGAGAGTTCCTCTGAAGACGCCATTACGGGACTAAGAACAAAATACATATTTTCAATGGTTGGTGCGACAAATTGGCAATTAACACAGGGCAGGAGAAAGGGAAGAAATGGAACAAGGACAGGTATCTTACTCGCAAAGCCGGCGTTGAGACCCAGTGGTCAGCCAAATGGAGCGGTGCCGATGACATATTGCATTGCTCGGGAGCAAGCGAGTGACCTCGCAATGCGGGGAGGGATATATATAGCCGAGCAGCATTAGCAGGGGGGGCCCACCTTTTGGCGACTGGGCACGGACTACGGGACAACAGCACCACGGCACATATCTGGACGACATAATCCCACCTGTTTTGGAAAATAGAATCTTTGAACAGACATGGCATGAAGAAATTTGCTTGTCTGACGCGCGCTAACAAAATTAGTGTTGTTTACTTTCTAGTTTTTAAGTACCATGTTATATCATGTAATTTAGGAGTAGCCATCTTTTAATTCCTTTCAAGGTTGCAACGTAGTGCACTAGGAGTAGTTAGATGTTTTTTATTTTCATTATGCGCTGATCCAGTTAGGACATGGTATGTTGGACCAGTACTTGTACCGGTTTATTTTTCTTCTAATGCATGACTACGGGCTTATCATCCAAAAAAAAAAAAAAAAACACCATGTATTGATTTAACTACCCTAAAAAAAGATTTAACTAGCTAAGAAGTACAAGTTCCTATATAAAACGTAGCTTGGACAGAATGCTACAACTAATTAGCTAATAGGTACAAGTTCCTATATAAAAGACATGTAGCTTGGACAACTAGGCTTATTTCGTGCATAAAAAAAATCGTCTTATTTGGTGCATAAAAAAATTGGTCCTTGATGGTTTGAACTTAGAGAAGTTTGTTATAATGATACAAGCATATTATTTAAATCTGAACTTATTTTTTTTTTGTTAAAGTTGAACAAATCTATTATATATTTTTTAATAATATATTGCCGTGTCTTTACCGTATCATGTCTATAATTTTTTTAAAATGCGGTAGTGTGCGGTGTTGTGTCGGACACCCGTACCCATCTCCGGGATACATAGGTTCTAGAGGTTGATCTGTGCTATTTAATTTTTCTAAAACTTTTTTTTTTGTAGTAAGACTCGAGTTTAAGCCTTATAAGAATATTACATAATTACACCGGATATTTAAAATTTACCCAAAATAAAAGTTCGAACCTTCTTTAAGAATTGAGATCACTCATGAGTATTTAGACATTTAATCAAAAGACCTACCATACAAGAATTGAGACCACTAAAAGGGGGAAGCCCATTATGAGCTAATGAATAATGACCATAAACAAAAATCAACAAACTTAGAATGCCTTTAGGATGAAGTACAGGAAATTAACTCACCCATGAAAACCTCATGCGAAGGAGTTGGGCACTAATTGCTCAACAATTGTAATGTATGTGTTTAACAACACATGATTATTAATTTGCGCAGCTGTTAACAATCTGGTGTTAAAAAAATTCTAATTGCTCTGTCACCATGTCACAAATCGGCATCCATAAGATCATAACGCCCCACTATGTTTTTTACTTTTGACCCCTTATTAAATGTTAAACTAGGATTTAACCCTTGAAAACACACTCGTATTTTCATATTATTATTATTTTTTTTAAAAGTGACCTCAAAGGACTACCAGTTTTCATTTCTTTTCGGAAACTATATATCAAAACATACAAGTAATAGAGTTTTAACAGTAACAACTACCTCTCAAAGCATATAAGCAAAGAGATTGCATTGAAGGAAATGTTAAACTAAGTCATCCCTATGTTGTATCACCGCTTTAATATCCTTTAAATCAGCTAATACTTCATCCGAATGGTACAACATCTCCGTCTCATCTAGGAGACCTGTATATAGTGAAAATTGAAAAATAAATAAAAATAAAACGTACGAAATGAAGGTAGAGATGTCCCTTGAAAGATTATGACATTCCTAAGCTTTCAAACATGACTACAAAAATACATATCAAAGATCGAATATAAACCTTATTCTCAATCTGAAGAGCCAATGTTGAATTTCATAATTCCTGAAATGAACCAAAAATAAGAAAAAATCCCCTTGTATTTTGTCTATTAAATTGAGACCAAAACTGAAAACTAATATCACATAATACAAATAAAATGATCAATAAATTCATATACAAAGTAGAAAACACAACTAGGAGAATCTGTCCAACCTCTATGCAACTAGGAAAACACAACTAAGTTGGCTTTGATATCAATTGATGAATCTTATTTTATCACTAAGGACCACTTGAGAAAACCGTAATATGAGCGGAAGCATTACCTTATTCCATAATTTCTCAGAAACTTCACTGGACTTGATCCGGTTGCATAGCAATCCTTCTCCTCTTGAATCCTTTCTTCTCTTGTGCGCACAACTCCAAGATGGCAGCGACTTTGTGATCTTCCAAGAGAATAAGTCACTAGTTGTCGATTCTCTTAATTCTTTACGCGATAACACCGTTGTGTCACCCGATGGAGAGGTTGTACAATTTTCACCTTTTCTTTCTTCTTTTCTTTTCTTTGTGTGAGAGAGAGAATGAACTTGAGACTTATCTCATAGGGATCACGAGTCTTTAAAACTTTTTCATAAAGTTGAAAAGTTACATGATAATTTTCTGATTTAGTCCATTATAAATCTGATAATTATCTAAACTTTAATTCTACACATATAATGATCCATTTCTGCAACACTTTATATATATATATATATATTATTTGTACCTTAATAATCATTTATTATGAATTTATTATGACATATAATTAATATATAATTATATAACACATAAGTTCATAATTTATATGATATGTATAACATCCTATACAGTCTATTATATTGTTAAATCCAACAAGTTAAACAAATGATGAGACGAAGCCAACAAATTTTATTATCGAGACATAAGGCCATCGATGAACGGCGAACACGCAGCAATGCTTGAGATCACACGAGGGGGCATTGAAGTTCTGCCATGGTGAACTTTGCTCAGGCCATCTGCAACCTCACCTCTCACGAACGCGAAGACTTCTGTGCTGATGGCCTTACCGCTAGCAGCAACACATTTGCAGGTTCGATCCTCTTTTTTTTTTTAGTTTATACAACGCGAAGTACAAACACTGGTTAAAAAGAGCAAGTGATTTTATCTGCGTATCTATGCAAGCTCGGTTAATCATGTATAGCTTTTGATTATGTTCATTTTTTTTACCTAACACGAAATTGTGGATAAATTTTCTCTTATAGATTATTGTTTTCTTTCATTTATCTACAAGGTGCTTGGAAAAATCGTGAAAAATTATTTAGTGTGCTGGACCATAATTTATTTATTTTTATTTATGATATCTGTAAGGAAACACTGTCCAAATTGTTTACTAGAGCATAATATATTTTTAAAATTTTGTAATCAACATAGACAAAAATTGAATCTTGGATGTACTTTTTAGATTTTGGTTGGTTCAGCCTCTTATACTCATATGCATGCCGCATGCGAATACAAGCTGTTATCCAAGGACCTAGAGACTTTTCATCTTGGATGGTAAATTAAAATTCAAATATCGGTATTTGCTATTAACACAAGTAGTTTTTGTTTTTATAATAATTATTTTAAAAATATAACATAGATAAAAAAAAGAGTTTCGATTTTCAAGTATTTAGGACAGGTAATCCTAACAAATTTGACTGCAAAAATGCTCATTTTATAACAAAAGGCTCATGATTTTGGATTATTTATAATAAAACCAGTGAAGTAGACTACAATAATGGATCATATATATACTCGACTTTTCTTTCTAAAATAAAATGAGCCGATATATATATATATATATATATATATATGAGTTGTGCTGAGTTTGATGGGAAATAATTTTCTTTTGTCTGTATATGATGACATTAAGAAATTAAGAAACTATTTAGAGTTAACTAATCTTTAAAAATACTACAACAAAAAGTTCAAAACCAGTTTTCAGAAAAGGCAACTCCCAAAACCAACAAAATCAAAGGACAAATGACGGAACCAAAACTGTTAGACTGTTACCACAAGCAAATGCATGCAATTCAATGCAGCAAAAATATTTTAATCTCTAACAATTCAATGCAGCAACAATTTTAAACCCTACCAATTCACTATATTGCAAAAACTTCAATGTTATTTTTTAACATTCAACATCAGATTTATTCAAACCACCAGAAAGATTTAGGACTGACTACTGCTTGGCATCACTGTCATAAGCCATCTCCCACCAATTGTTCATTTCATCAATTTCGGTGCTATCATCAGTATTCCACACCTGTTCAACACAGACAACGTTCAATACAAAATTTTGGAAAAAAAAACTATATAGAAAATTATAATTTACACGAATATAGAGAGCATAAGTGTATGACCGAGACAAACGGTGTGTAAGAGTTCACTACAAGTCCATCCTCAATCAAATCATCTGGAACAGAGATCCTGCAAGATACAGAAGGAATGTAATTAGTTTCAATTCTATGAAGTTATGTAAACAGGACAGAAGTCATGAATAACCCATACAGCGACTGCAGCTGTTCATAGAGGATCAACCTTGAGGTTTTCTACAAGGTCAATTCTATGTTGGAAATTTTTTGACCTTCTGAGTTAATTTTATACTTGTTGGATTCAATATTTGATTTCAGTTCTCATCAAGTCTAAAAGAAAACAGAGTAGATTTCTCCTTTATCAACACCAGCGGAACAAAATTAGTAGGCGCAGTTGTTGTCTTGTTACTTCTCTTCTGACACATGGTGAATTTGTTATAATATGATATATCTCGGTAGAGAGAAGAGAGAACAATTCTGAAATTTCTTTCTATTCAAACTATATCTTCTATTTCTCTTACACTTTCTTCTTCTCTCTTGCCTTCTTACAACAGAATACAAATCTATTTATAGCCTTAGAAATGACTCTTAAAATTCGTAATAAAAACATATAATAAAAACAGAATTCTAAACAGCACCCTTTCAGCTGACCTCTGTCCACTAAAATCACCATAACTTTCTGTAGGGAACTCCAAACGACTTGAAATTAGAACCATTGGAAACTAGACTTCAATAGCTTTTCATCCATAGGTCATAGACTAAATTCCACATCCATTTGCCCCTTCAAATACTGTCATTAATCAACCTTAAAATTCTGCCAAAGTGCTGAAGCCAAAGAGTCTCCCTTTATTTCCTAATTTATTTAACTTTAATACTAAAATTAAGTTTATCTTTCAACAAAACTCCCCCATAAACTTAATTCTTTTCTTTCTTGCATCCGTACGATCTCCTCCTTCAAACTTAGAGAATTTTGTACCGAGTTCTATCGGTATTGCTACTGAATTACACTCTTTCATCTTGTTCTTCTTTTTACCCGTGTCACTCAAACCTGATCCATTGTCAATCTGATTACCATTACCAGATTTTAAATTCACCTTCACATCTTTTGCACCATTTTCCTCATGTCGAGGCTCATTCTCTGTCATTTTACTCTCCACTACTTCTTCCTTTGCATCTCCATTCTCACATTCTTGTTTGACATTATTATTTGATTCTTTCTCTTTGCACCTATGAAGAGACTCTTCTTCCTCCACTTTTGGCTTCTCAATTTCTACATCTAACACGGGATTTTCTTTCTCAGGTATTTCTCAAACTTTCTCTACAGTCACCACCTCCTTAAGCTGAGAACTCAACTCAACTATCTTTTCTTCAGCCTTTGACTGACAGGCCCATAGCTCATCATTCTTTTGTGTTATACTCTGCAACTCGTTTTCCTTGTCCAACAACCTCTCCTTCAATTGCAAGCTCTCTGTTCTTGCCTCTTCCATTGCCTTACTTGCCGCTTTTACTTGCAACTCTGCTTGATGCAACTTCTCCAACAGCTGCTCCTTCTCCTCAAATTGTTGAATGGCTGAGGCAAGAGATTCCTCTTGCACTTCTCTGATTCATGCACCTCCTCAAGTCGGATCTCTTGTTCCTCTGCTTTTCCCCTCCAATCATCCACCAAACTGAAAAATTGCTCAATTTTCTTCATGTTGACATGCAAACACCTTTCTCGCACATTTCTTAAGTTCAGTTTGAACATTCGATTCTTGGTCATCTCTACACGTGCAACCAATCGGTCTTTTTTATCCTTCAAATGCAACATCCGGTCTTTCATGAAAACCGAATATCCCTTCTCTAATAGTTGTCCCATGCTAAGTATATTACTCTTCAAATCAGGAACATGATAAACATCCTCAATCGATCCTTCTTTACCATCCTTTTGAGAAAAATAAATTTTACCTCGGCCCTTCACTCGAACCTTCGATGCGTCTCCAAATGACACATGCCCATCTTCTACCTCTTGCATCTCTGCAAATAAATGTTTGTGTCCGCACATGTGATTACTAGCGCCTGTATCGAGATACCACACCGTGTCGCGTCGGGAATGATATTTTTATAGGCCATCATGAGAACACCACCTTCTTTTGTCTCCTCTTCTCGCGACTAAATTCGCGTTTTCTTCTACCTTTTTCTCGGAATAGCACTCTTTTGCATAGTGTCCATACTTACCGCAATTATAGCACTCGACATTTGATTTGCACTGTTTTGCGTAGTGCCCATGCTTGCCACAATTGTAGCACTCAACATTTGAATGATTTGACATGCCGCCTCTCCCACGACCACGTCCTCGACCATACCAATTTCGTTGGTTCGACTCATCCTTTTCTTCATAATCGTTTTCACGTCCACGCCTTCACCGTGACCAAAACTACGACCTCCACGGTCGCGCCCTCTACCACGAAAATTTTGAGAATAGAGTACCTTTTCATCTTTGATTGACGCATTGGTTTGAAGTGCTTGCTCGAGTGTCTCCTCTCTTTTTTCTTCTTACGTTGTTCATGTGCCTCTAGCGACCCAGCGAGATCGTCGATAGTTAGCTCCTCCAAGTCCTTCGACTCTTCGATGGCGCACACAACATTCTCGAAATTTTCGGTTAGCGACCGCAAAATTTTCTCCACGACCCTCGAGTCCTTTAGAGTTTCACCGTTGCACTTGAGCTGATTTACCACGGTTTGCACACGCGTGATGTAGTCGGATACACCTTCCGACTCCTTCATCTTCATACCCTCCAATTCACCGTGTAGAGTTTGGAGTCTTACTTGCTTTACTCGGTCGGCCCCCTTGAAGACTTTTTGCAACGTATCCCATGCTTCCTTCGAAGTTGTTGCACCGGCAATTTTCTCGAAACCCGACTCATCCACCGCTTGGAACAAGAAATAGAGAGCGGTCTTGTCTTTCATACGCATCTCTTTCAACGCCTTTACCTGATTCACCGTCCGTACCGTGTCTCGCAGTGGCTCTTCAAAACCGACTTCGACTACTTCCCATGCATCTTGGGCCCCGAGTAGTGTTCGCATTTGGATGCTCCAGTTGTTATAGTTGGCTTTCGTCAATCGTGGCAGTGGCATACCTCCCACCAACATTCTCCCGGAATTTGCCATCGGCTCTGATACCAATTTGTTATAATATGATATATCTCGGTAGAGGGAAGAGAGAACAATTCTGAAATTTCTTTCTATTCAAACTATATCTTCTATTTCTCTTACACTTTCTTCTTCTCTCTTGCCTTCTTACAACAGAATACAAATCTATTTATAGCCTTAGAAATGACTCTTAAAATTCGTAATAAAAACATATAATAAAAACAGAATTCTAAACAGCACCCTTTCAGCTGACCTCTGTCCACTAAAATCATCATAACTTTCTGTAGGGAACTCCAAACGACTTGAAATTAGAACCATTGGAAACTAGACTTCAATAGCTTTTCATCCATAGGTCATAGACTAAATTTCACGTCCATTTGCCCCTTCAAATACTGTCATTAATCAGCCTTAAAATTCTGCCAAAGTGCTGAAGCCAAAGAGTCTCCCTTTATTTCCTAATTTATTTAACTTTAATACTAAAATTAAGTTTATCTTTCAACAGAATTGCTGAATGCATAAAACCCTCTCTTAGAAATCATCGTTCATATGTTTATTGTTTCGATTTCTTCTCAACTCCTTTGAACAAATTTTGGTATAAAATAATTAAACATCTTGGTACATACTCATTGAGAAGTTGAGAGAACTCCGTAACAGTCTTCCGTTGTTCAGAAGCATGAGGAATTGATGCCTGTGAATGATGTAAATCAAGAGATTATTAACAGTCTCACTAAAATGTAGTATCCAATTTAAAATGCTTCTCAGTTTGATGAAATTAAGAAAATGAGGGGAAGTGAAACTTGTTGGACTGGAACCACCTCTAGGTTTCAGTTTTTTTTTTATATAATAATTATATTATTACTTATAATAGTGATAAAAATAAAATTTGAAATCTACGAATGACAGCGCGCCACTGGTAGTGGCGTGGAGCAAACGTGCCACTACTAGTGGTGTCTTTGTGTAAAACAGTGTAAGTGCGCCACTGACAGTGACACGTTTGCTCTTGCTCATCTGATCACAATTTCATTACCGTTAGATCAACATCATTATTGTCACCAAAGATGCCACTGGCAGTGACGCGTTTACAAAGACGTCCCTGACAGTGACGCGTTTACAAAGACGCCACTGAGAGTGACGCGTTTGCTCAACGTCACTACCAGTGGCGCGTTGTCATTCGTAGATTTCAAATTTTACTTTTATCACTATTATTATTAATAATATAAATATTATAATTATTATATACAAAAAAATCTGTCTAGGTTTACATGGACTGGTCTACAATATAAAAGGACGAGATGAATGTGGGATTAATTTGATTATTTAGTACGAGAAATTATCATCATTTGGTTGTTTGATCATTTTTGCAAGGAGTACTGTAAAAATAAGCATTTCCAATTGAAACATATTTTTGATATTTTATTTGCTCATTTGTACATGTTCACAGGTTATGCATGATTAAAGTATAATTTATACTCTTGCATGGAGTTTAAGTTTGATCAATTTGAAGCATAAGCCTAAATCTAATTCTTAAGAGAATATAATCTAGAATCTTCTTAATCCGATAATCCAAAGAAAAGTTTCTACAATTATGAAAATATTCGGAAAAAGAAAAACTTACCGAATCGTCACTGGATAATTCAGTCTCAAGAATCCATGCCTGTCAGGTATAAAAATGAGTTATTTATACAGACTGTATATTCCCATGATTAGCATGTTATGTATGACATTATGGTTAGATTTGTCTCCCTTCAATTGTCTATGAAATTGTGGTTAGGTCGGTCTCCAGCATTTCTGATTATTCTTTTACTCAACTACCTACCTCCATGCAGAAAATTGATATTTCATCTCACAGACTAGCATCAGTGAATTACTACTTGGTATCAACATAGTTATTACGCAACATAAGACAATAAAAATGAGTGAACATGCAAAATGTAGGTAATATTTCATCTCACCTCTTGTTGCAAGTTCCCAGTGTTAACCACAGGAGTGAAGCTAGAAGCATGAGTGTTCTGAACCCTGTATATATAATTGAATTATCAGTTACTTCAATTATCATTGGAGGAGCCAAATTTAATTATAAAGGAGGTTTAAAAAATATCTGTAAGGGAATTTAAAATTTTGAAATATTTGTACTAAGGGTATTCCATCTAAGGAGATAATAATCCAATTAATGGAAAAGATTTCTTCTCTAGAGAATTGCTTATTCCTTGGGAAGTTTCCTAAACACAACTTGAAATTTTAAAATTTCCTAAGACTAATATATTCCATTGAATTTCCCAATTCAGTAATTATTACTACTTTATATGTTCCAGACAAGAAGTAAAATTTCAAGGAATATATCAAATTCCATTGAATCTACCTTCCATGCTGGGGCACTAAAGGCGCAGTATTTCGTGCAGGGCGAGGTGCTTCTGGACTACAATGTAGACAAGAAAGGAAAATTTTAACATATGAGACCATTAGGAAAATGTCTAAGACTCTTAAATCAAACTGCAACTGATATACCTTCCATCATGGGGTAGTAAAAACACTGTCCTTGTTGCCGGAGAAGACTCTTGTGGGCTACATAGAAAACATAAAGAAAAGTATATCAAATTTTTGAAATTTTTATGAGCCTCCTAAAATTCAAACTTGAAATTATCTCTCTTGTGAATTTAGCAAAGAAACCATCATTGGTGCATAGTATGACACTTTTGGACTATAATTTATTTTGTTAGAAAAGCTTTAATTAGATGTCAATTTTCTAGCACATTTGAGTAAAAATAAACAAACAGTAAATACATAACAAGCAATCAAATTTAAAATTATTTTTTTTACCTTACATGGAGCACATTACGTTGTTGCCTTGACTGATGATGTGGACGGGAACTTGGTCCCAAAAAAGGGAACTCTGGGACACTGCGAGGAATCCATGTTCCTGATGGGGGAATAATAAGAGCATTGTATGGTACACTTATTCCTACTGAAGTGAACACTGGAGCATTTATCTCTGATGAAGAGAACATCGAACTGCTATAAGGAACATTCATTCCTGATGAAAGTAATGTTGGATCACTCCTGGGAACTCTTGTTTCTGATGAAGAGAGCATTGAAGTACTAAAAGGAACACTTATTTCTGATGAAGAAAATCTTGAAGGACTGCGAGATATCCTCATTCCTGAAGAAGAGAACATTGGACTATTGCAAGGAACACTTGTTCCTAACAAAGGGAGCATTTGATCACTGTAGGGAGCTCTTGTTCCTGACGAAGGAAACGCTGAAGCATTGAAAGGAACATCGATTTCTGATGAAAGGGTCATTGCATCATCGTGAGGAACTCTTATTCCTGATAAAGGGAAGATTGGATCACTACTGTGAACCCCAGTTCCTAACGAAGGGAGCATTGAAGCACTGAAAGGAACGCTTGTTTCTGACGAAGAGTGCATTGCATCACTATGAGGAACTGTTGTTCCTGATAGAGGGAACCTCGGATCACTGTAAGGAACTCTAGCTCTTGATGTTGGGAATATTGAAGCACTTAAAGGAATACCTATTTCTGAGGAAGGGATCATTGCATCATTGTGAGAAACTCTTGCTCCTGATAAAGGAAACATTGGATCACCATTGGGAACCCTTTTGCCCAACGAAGGAAGCATCAAGTCACTGAAAGGAACACTTATTTCTGATGAGGAGGTCATTGCATCACTGCGAGGAGCACTCAATCCTAACAAAGGAAGTATTGGCACGCTGATAGGAACAGTTACTCCTGATGAAGGAAATGTTGATTCACTGTGGGCAACCCTTATTTCAGAGGGTTGGAACATTGGAGCACTGCAATTGATAGCAGTCTATTAGAGCTGTTCAAAATTTGAAAGTATTTCAATCAAGAAATTGATAACCAGTCTATTGGAGCACTGCAATTGATAAACAGTCTATTAGAGTTGTTCAAAATTAAAAAGTCTTTCAATCAAAAAATTGATTCAACTACTTGAAAACTGAAAACACTAATAGATGTCAACAATTGTATCAGCTATCAATACAAATAAAACCATTTTGCACCTTGGTAGTGAAGGGAGTCCCAACAATGAAAAAAGAGAAATATGATTATGTTGTTGTATCGTTGATGGTGAGAAGGATGAAAACTGAGATCTGCGTGTTGAATTAATAAACAATATTAGCATCATCTCATATTCACCTTCCATAATTGAAAAAAGAATAGCTCATAAAAGAGAAATTATTTACAAAATTAAAAAAAATAGAGCAAATGTACAAATATCCACTTGTCTATACAAAAAATTGCATTGTGGTATTGTTATTTTTATTAATTTATTCTTACATCAAATTTTACATCTAAACGGAAAATTTTAAGTAAATCAACAAATTATTCATACCAAAAAACTTGCAATAGTTTATATTTTTTATTTTTTAATTCCAAATAAAATTACCATTGTAAAATACATAACATAGCGGATCTGTAAATATTTACAAGACTACCAAACAAATTGCATTCATGTGCTCTTTTGTTTTTATTTCTAACATCAAAATAATATTTGGAAAAAAAACTCGGTAGATCTACAAGATACTTCTGAAAAAAAAGTTAACATGCACATAGTATTTGTATTTACCTTTCTGAGGAGAAGTGTCCACTTTCTTGGTGAGAAATCTGAGGTGCTGTCTCTGATAGAGAAGATGCGCAAACATCAGTGCTACGACACGAAAAAAATTATTACAAAAAATGTGTCAATTTTTGCTAAAATAGTATGCATAGAAAATGATCAGAACAAAATTCACAAAATTTACACAAAATTTGAAACAGATCTAAGAAATAAAACAACCTCATCAGAAAAATAATAAAATCACTTACAAATTCTCCCATTGAATTGCATTTCTATAATCATCCAACATGGGATATTTTCTTTTGGGTTGTGCTGAACTTGAAATCTGATATGGTGAGGCCATAATCTCTCTCGCTTAAAGCAAAAGAAAATCCACTGCTCTTTTATCTCTCAAACCAAACTGAAAAAATATGACAAAAATTAGCAGCAACAGAGCAACTTATTATATTATCGTTTCAAATTTTGGTGACCCGTAAAATTAATTTGGGTGATATATCTTAGGAAAGGTACCGCAAGTAGGTGCAGAGAGGGGTTGTATTTTATAGGAAAACAAAAATTCATTTGGTAAGGGGGATATAGGAAATCTCAGAGGTTTAAGGCCCCTTCATCCACAAATAATATCTCCACCGTTGGATTTTTGCACAACTAATTTGTCATAACATTTTTTTGGATGGGACGTTAGTACAAAGACTTTCGGGAGCGTGCTACACCTTGAGATAATCCCTCTTCAGCTGAGTATGCCACTTGTGGAAATAAGAATGCAAGAGCCGTTTCATTTTTTAGGAAAAAAATGTTTCAGAACTCCAACTAGTACCTGTTACTTTGGTTGCGAACTCTGACGTCAGTAACACCAACTATATACACTAGGGGTGTCAATGGGTCAGGTCGGGTGGGTTCGGTCGGGTCACATTATTTTATTATTTTTTTAATCTGATCCGAACCCGATCCGATTAAATTCGGGTCAAAATATCTTGACCCATACTCGACCCGACGGGTCACGGGTCGACCCGACCTGACCCGTGTAAAATAATTAAATATTTATTAATTATTTGTATATAATTTTAAACAGTAAAATATTAATTAATTTATAATTAATCTTAATTAGTGTGCATTTAAGTTTTAATTAATACTAAATCACAAAATTAATTCAAAAAACATAATTAATCGGGTCGGGTTGACCCAACCCGACCCGACCCGATTCGGGTCAAAAAAATTAAATCCATACCCGACCCATTTATCTTCGGGTCGGGTTGGATTTGGATTGAATCGGATTAACCCGTCGGGTCGGATAAAAAATTGACACCCCTAATTATACAGTCTACTCATTGCCTAGAGTTTTATTCCTGAAACCTTTGAACTATTTTCAATATGCAATTTGGATCCATACTTCGATCATGAAGCACTGCACGTTAATGACCTAGTCAGATTTGATTGAGTGGGGTCTATAAATTTTTTTAATGATAATTTATCCTCATAAAATTTAATATACTAGTAATAATTTATAAATAAATAATTCAATTTAACTTAAAATTAAAAAAAAACTCAAATTAAACTTAAGTTTATTTACAAAGAGTTAAATTAACTCAAATTTATTCTAATAAATTTACTTGATTAAGACATTGAGTATATTGCAAATCCTGTAAGAGGTGGATTCAAATGCCATAATTTTTTGTACCTCAATCATGACTCTACTTTTAAAATTTTTAATAACTCAAAATTTAAAATTGAAATATCAAATAAATCATAAGAATTGATCTATTTTATATATTCTTCTTATGCATAAAAATATTCATTTTTTCAATTTTATTTTATGTAAATCAACAAGTTATAAAATCAACACTTAGTAATTAATTATATTAGTGTATTTTTTATAAACTCTTGATATCACATAAAATATTATTTAAATATCATAATTTTTTAATCTATATATAAATAAAATGATATTGATCAAATCTAATGACTTTGTTTTGATATTTCAGTTTTAACCTTTGAGCTATTAAAAATATAAAAAGTGAGGGCATAATTGAGGCACAAAAATGAGGCACTTGAAAGGACGGAGCAGTGAAGCGTCAAAGCACAGGATGTCAGATGCAGTGACGACATGCGAGTTGAAGTCATGAGGTAATTTGCTAGTCACAGAGTCGCCAAAGCGTAGATCGGGGTCCCTGATTTTTTTCAGGGGGGTCCCTAGTTAAAATATATTTATATTTATTACTTGACGGAAGAAATCGGGTCGGGCGGGTCGGGTCGGGGTCGGGTCGGATCGGGTCAATTTATATGTTGTGTTTTTTCAGATCGTTGATAGATTTCGATTGGATTGAAGGCCATTTGATCTCGGGTCGGGTCGGGTCAGGTCGGGTTCGGGTCGGGTCGGGTCGGTTTGACTTTCTTAAAAAATCGGGTCGGGTCGGGTTCGGGTCCGGACGGGTCGGGCGGGTTTGTCGGGTCGGGTCGGGTTCTGCCACCTCTAATTACGCTTGCACAAGCTTGGAGATATTAATTATTTATCTAAATTATTTAGATGAGTATTTTTTATGTATGTATGATGAATTTGAGAATTTTTTTATGAATTCTTGACGTAGAATTCAATCAAATCTATACTATATAAGTGATAGATATCATTAAAGAGTTTTTAATCATTGAATCTTTAACTATTTATCTAAATTGTTTAGATGAATTTTTTTCATACATGCATGATAAATTTGAAAATTTTTTATATGAACTTTTTATATAGGACTTAATAGAATCTATAATATATAAGTTATTGATGTTATTAAAGAGTTTTTTTATTATTTGAACTCTTAATTATTTTATCTAAATTATTTACATGAATTCTTTTAATATATACATAATGAATTAGAATGTTCCATCGGAACAATTGAAAAAAAAAAAAGCAAACTGTGGAAATTTTCACTTAAAAATATTATAATAGCTAAAAAGAAAGAATTTGTTTTCTGTGTTCTAACAGAAAAACAAGCCAAAGCGTCTCCATGTATCTTTCCGTGTTCTAACATGGAACATGCGTGCTTGGCACCTTGCCTTCAGTGCTCAGTGCGCTAGCCACTCAACAGGGAACTTGTAGCAGCTATGTGACCAGTGGCGGATTCAATTTTTCAGACACGTTCAAAAAAATATATAATTTTGTAAAGTATTCAGAAAATTGTATATCCGGTCTCCTTAATTTTTTTTTATAATGAATGTCTGACTCCTCTAATCTCATTCTCTAATTTAAAATTCTAGCTCCGCTCCTGATATGACACAAACACGGCACGTGCAAGCAGACACACCGTGTCAAGAGTTTTCAGTGATACATTAATGGAAGAAATGAACAACTTCAATTGATAAGTTTCAAAATGGTGAATGTTCAATGCATGCATTCGCTTCGTCATTAGATAGGTTTTACGGATAGGATTTCAAGATAATGGAATAATGTGAAATCAAGACTATTCACAAATCAATTAGAAAAGAGGTGTGAAGCCAAATATAAGTTTAGAGTATATTACAGATTCAGACTTTTTTACATCAACAACCGATCTCTTCGGTTTTTTAGAGGCACAATAATTATATGGATCACATGGACTATTTCTATAATGTTTGGTTTCCTATTTCAATTTTATTTTATCTGATTGTTCAGATTCTTGAGCTAAAATTGTCAACAAGTTTATATAGCTGCTTAGTACAGTAAGTTCTTTTTACATTTTCAACACTAGTCTAGAATAATGAAACAGTGTTGTCACATTAGTGCCGATAAAATAAAAATAGACGATATTAAAATATCAGTATCGAATTTCTAAAAAATTCAACACTGATGCACAGCTATTTGGTATCGAATTTTTATAAAAAAATAACATTAAAATTTACTGACTCATTAGTGTCAATTTTTTATAACAAATCAACACTAAATTTATACTTTTAGTGTCAGATTTTCATAAAAAAACCAACACTAATGAGTCAATAAATTTTATTGACAATTTTTTAGACGGTAAAAGTATAAAAAAATTAGTGTCAGTTTTGATCAAAGAAGTATTAATGTCTAAAAAAATTATATTTTTAATGTAATTTTTTTCTAAAAAATCGATACTAATAAGTTGGTAAATTTTAGTATCCGTCTTTTATAAAAAAATGATACTATCTATTTTAGACATTTTATAATTTGCGACTAACGATAGTGTATGAGGGGTGAAACAAATTTTTATTTTGTTTATGATTGTCTAACTTCATATTACTATTGAATACATGAAATCATATTTAACATGTATTATTCTAACTATATATTTTTAATAAAATGACTAATTCATTCTTTCTTAAAAAATATATATTTAACAAATAGTGTGAGATCTTCATTAAAAGTATAAAATTTTCAAAAAACCGACACTAAAATCTGACACTAATTATTTTAAGAGAAGGGATAAGTTGATAATATGTTATTTTGACAATCTTGACAATAGATCTCTAAAAAAAATTTAAAAAAAATTAAAAATAGAAAAAAATTTATAGATGTATTATTCTACATTTAGATTGATGATCATTCAAATTTTATGTAATTTCATTATCGTTTGATACTCCACAAAAAACTATTAAATTTTCTTATAATTTACAACGGTTCTAATTTAATGATCTTTGATGGACTATCAAACGATAATGAAATTACATGAAATTTGAATGACTATCAATCTAAAGATAGAAGAACACATCTATAAACTTTTTTCTATTTTTAAGATTTTTTTTTATATTTTTGTAGAGATTCATTGTCAAAGTTATCGAAATAACTCATTGTCAACTAATCCTTCTCTTATTTTAATTAGTGTTGAATTTTTTTGTTATGTCCGTATTATAGCATCAGAGGCTTTAGTGTCAGATAAAAAATCCGACACTAGCCGTCTCAAAATCCAGCACCAATTGCACCATTTTGGAGTAGGCTTGAGAAAACGATGAAGCCTAGCATACTCCAATTGCATTTTTACAACTCACTAGGTCAAAGTTTGGCCTCACCGGATCTTGGGGAAAAGAGTTGTCTTCTCCTTTCACTTTAAACTCAGGACATCGTCGATATATTTTTCAAAAGAATACCACTCATTGTAGATTATTCAAATCATGCTTCAGATTTATCATGATCCTAATAATATGTTAAGAAAATTATTGCTAGTTCTCATGGGTTCAAACTATTATTAATAAAAAACTATTGAAAAACGAAGTGACGACTTGGATTGTATGACAACAGCTAACGCTATTTAGAACCATGATTTTCTTTAACTGACAAATTGGATCGTATGAAAATAGCCAGAACCTGCTTTCAACTACAACAGGAAAGATATGTAGATCAACAAAGCTCTTATCTTCATGATACAGTTCTCCAATTTGTGTTATGCTACAACCAGGCTACGAGAGATGGAGTAAATTGGTGGGCATCGCGGACCCGCCTGCCAACCTCCCTCTCGTCACCCGAAATCACCACCACCATCACCATCTCCATTGTATTGTTTGTGAAGTGCATCCCTTCGGGCATATAGTCCATGATCCATTGTCGGGCTGTCGTTGTTTTGAACAGAAAAATCCTTGGATCGGAAGACAGTCACCGTCTGATTGACTTCTGTTCTTCCTTCCAATAGTTTGTCTATGACCGATTGAATTATACCGCTCGTCAAATGTGGATGTGACTCATGGTCAGGTGCAGCTGGTAGTAAAAAAATCGCTTCCTTTTTTCATATTTCCTGAAGATGAACCCAGGATGGCCAGCGATTTTTTTAATTAATTACTAGAATAATCTTATCTATAATAATAAGAGTGATTAAATTGAAATTTTAAAAATACGAATAGCAGCGCGTTATTGACAGTGACGTTTTTCAATTTTACTTTTCAGTTATTAAAAAAATTACGGCCGCATCGTTGGAAGTGGCGCGTTCTCCCACCGGCGGAAAACTTTTGGATGTAAAGTTCTTACAAAGTTAAAAAAATGAAATACACCATTTCTAATGGCGTTTTTACCCAAACGTATCAGTCTGATTGACGCATTTGCAAAGTGCTACTGGTAGTGACGCGCTGCCATTTGTATTTTTTTAATTTTAATTTAATCACTCTTATTATTAAAAATAAGATTATTCTAATAACTAATTTAAAAAATCGCTGCAGAACGGGGAGCCAGAGTGAGTGAACTATCGGATTTTTCACACATTGATTTTCTCCCTCAAACAATACTTTAGAGTTCAAATGTGCAGTGAGACCCAGCCATAGGCCATTCCATTTACTTCACGAATCAAACAGGACTTGGCCGATAAAGGTTCGGCTCAATGATGTATTGGTCCGGTCGGATCAAACCGTCCAACTCTTCTGATTTTTAAATACGTAATCATATTTTTTTTTCTATATATATATAAAGAGATAGATTATTGTATAAGGGCTTGCGTTTTGACTGATATGTAAATGCATTAAAAATATATTTTAAAGTCTTTAAAATTTTAATTTACAGTTTTCATTAATTTTTTATATGAAAACTTTGTGGGATATAAAAATTTGAAGTGTTTTGAGTTTTTTAAGTTATCATTTTGAATTTTGAAAAATAGCTCTATAAAATATTTAATATTTGTGTTGCTTTTTAAAAATTTAAAACGGTGACTTAAAAAACTCAAAACACTTTAAATTTTTATATCCATAGGGTTTTCATATGAAAAATTTAACGAGAACCATAAATTAAAATGTTAGATATTTTTAAAGTATATTTTTTATTATGTTAATATATCGATCAAAATATAAATATTTGCACAATAATCTCTCTCTCTCTCTAGCATAATGTAATACAAAAATATTGTTTTTTTTATCAAAAACACTAAAGTAATTTTATATTGTTAAGAAGAAATCAAATATTCAGTAATAAAACATTACAAAATTCATTAATGAGAAATAGATAATGTATTTTTTATATTTATTTATAATTATTAGGAGGATATTTATAATAATAAAGATTAAGTAATTGAAGAAATAGGAAGAGAATTGATGAAAAATAAATTAAATAAATTAAAAATAATAATTATTATAATTTAAAAATATATACACAAATAGATAAATAATAGATTCAAGTAAGGATAGTGTAAGCTTTAAGCAGTTAAGCTCATGAAGGCCTTCATGAGCTGAACTAGAAAAAAAATATCAAGTTATCTTTAAATTTTAATTTATGTAGTTCAATCAATTTTTCATATTAAAATCTCATGAGATATAAAATTTTCTAAATTTGATATTTTTTAAAACTCCTAAGTATCTATTTTAAATTTTTAAAATACCTCTAAAATATAAATAAAATAATTATTATTTGTATATGAAAGTATGTCACCTTTAAAATTTTTTAAAATATTTAAAAATCTCAATAAATAGAAATTTTTCTATCGCATAACATTTGACATAATAAATTTACTGGTCAACATAAATTAAAATTTAAAAATAATTTGATATTTTTTTAGTTAAGCTCATGAAAGGTGCTTATGCTATGTTTGCTCCATTTATAATATTTAAATTATTGAATTTGTCAATTCGCAAGAAAAAAAATCAGAAAATTTAAGTCATGTACCCATAAATCTATTAGCACTTGTTTCATGTTAATTTTCATTCCATAAAGGCATATCAAAACCATACAAAAATTTGAGTTTTATTAAAGAATCAGTTGCTTTTGGTTTTAATGAAACCGGTGGAGTTACTCCACATTTTGTCCAAAATAAATTAAGAATCAGTTATCATTTTTTATGAACCAATAAATAACTCGATTACAAATTTATTTGCAGAAATGACCTTTTGATCGAAACAAACGAAAAGGATCTCGATCAGGTTCTTACCGGTCCAACATCTCGATCCGATCCAGTTTATGTAACAGATCTTCCCATTGAGATTCTCACGGTTTGTGACTTGTATGATTCTACTATATTTTAGTTTGGGCGGGGGGGGGGGGGGGGGGTTGGATTTGATAATTTTGACAATGGATTTTTAAATAAATATAAAAACTTTATAAAAAAAAAAAAATGTATTTTTAAATAAATATAAAAAAATTTAAGAATAAAAAACTATAGATATAATTTTTTTACTGATAAATTGATAGTGTTTCAAATTTTATATAATTTCATTATAGTTTGATGTAGTCCATCAAAGACCTTTGAATTAAAATTGTTGCAAATTGTATAAAATTTTGATGGTATTTGATGGATTATCAAATGATAATAAAATTACATGAAATTTAAAATGCTATCAATATATAAGTAAAAGAAAATATCTATAATTTTTTATATGTATTTAAAAGTACATTGTCAAGATTGTCGGGTCATGGATACCTTCCCTTTAGGTTTATTTAATTACTTACATTGTATAATTTTGATAACAATTGATGAAATATCAAATGATATTCAAATTATATAAAACTTAAAACACAATCAATTCATAAGTTTGAATGTACATTTTCAATGTTTTTTTCAATTTTAAGATTTTTTTATGAATTTATATGAAGTTGGTTATCAAAATTATCAAAATAATTAGTTCTCAAGAATACCCGCCCTAATTAAAAATTAAAATGTTTCTTCTAATGAATTGAATAATAACAATTGCGATAAATTTATAAAATATTGTAATATAGCATACGAGGTATGAGTAAAAAGACACATATTTGTATAATTGTTAGTTATCAACTTCACAACATCACCAACTAATTATTATTTTAAAATATAATCACATTACTGCATATACGAATTGTTTATGTTTATGCGATGTCACATTAAAAGTATGTAAAAACATATTTAATAGTGCATAATATTTTTTTAATTTTTTATCATATTTAACTTATAAAATTAATCATATAATATATCTCATGCAAAAAATCAAAATTTATATTATATATTATTATTTTATATTTTATATTACTCATGTAAAAAATCAAAATTTATATTATATATTATTATTTTATATTTTATATTACTCTTTAAAAATAAATGAGTGATTCAAATATTTTAATAACTTTTTACAATACATATTCACATATTGAACAATATATCTGCATGTTGTATATATGCTATACGATTGCTAATTGCATGCATATTGAAATCTATATTTTAAAACCTTATTTTTAACATTTCCCCTTTACAATTTGTCATTATATATAAACTTCAGAAGTCAAAACCATTTTTTATCTTTTTTGACTTTGCTAAAAATTCCCAATTAATAATTCTAATTTATTACAACCCTGCTTTAATTTTCTATAGACTATAGACTTATCTTTGTCCATCACAAGGCATGTCCATGATTTGTATGAGCGCTAAACCTTTAACTCTATTACTTATAAAGCCTAAAAATAAAAATATCATGTTCTTTTCTTCTTTTTTGACTGAATTTACCAAGTTTTCTTGGTCCTCTAAGCAATCACCATTTTCATCACGTTCAAAGCTAGAAAACCCCTAGCCACCACTGCCGCTGCCATTGCTAACATTGTCATCAAAGTCATATACAAAAAGGAGCTGACCCTCCTATCCTGTTGCCTCAATTAAGAATTAAAGGGAAGAACCTCTCTTCTCTTTGAATGAAGTATCAAATGTTGTACAAGGATCATATAAGCTAGTCACCTTAACCACCAACGATGCCGCCACAACTGTGGTCTGAGGAAGGAAAGTGCTGTCTCTACACAATTGAAGGTCTTCATTTTAACCTTTCCCTGCTCTGCACTATCTGATCAGAACAATAGGAACATTTCTCTGCCTTTAATTACCTATCAACTGAGACAGCTATGCAAAACAGGTCTAGAAATTTGCTGTGTAGCAGACCAACCAAAAAATCCTGATCCAATCACTTCTCTCCATTATATCCTGATTGAAATAGTATGCAAGGGATAAACAATGTGTTGTTTTATCCCCTTTTGATCAAGTAAACCAAGCATTTTGTTGACCAATCAATCAATCACCCCTCACCGAACCAACTAATATTCTCAATGCCTGCTATATTGTTTATTGTAGGCTCATCTGACTGTTTCGGCCGCTTTGATTCACTAACATCACCATTACTCTCTGAATTTAAACTACTCAGCAGACCATGTCCACAGCATGTTTTTTTTTTGGTAGGCCTTTTGGTACATTAGACTGAAGGCAATTGTGTTTTTTCGTTTTTTGGTATAGGGGTTGTCTGCTTTTGCAAGGTCTGTGCAAGAGCCTGATGCAAGCAAAGAAGCTTGAAGATTTGTGAAAGATTTTGATTTGCCATTGTAGAATCTCGAGATACCATGTCTGAAGAAACATAAACAAATGAGGAAGATGTCATAAAGAAGTAAAAGATTCCTTAAAAATTATAAGTTATGACCTTGAGAAGGATATATACAACAACTAGTTGATATAAAAAGGTGAAGGAGTACAAAAGCATTCCTCTTATCCTTTACCAGAATTAAGTGCCTAAAATTGTCCCTCTTTTACCAGACTATCACTGCTGAGAGGAGGAAGCCATATTTTCAGTGTCCTTGAATCAAGAGTGCCTATAATTGGCCCTTTTCTATACTAGACTATCACAAATTACTTGTATTTTTCTTTTATTATTTTCTTCATTGCTATCAGGGAGCGTTCTTCAATTACCTTGTCAAACAACCTTTCTGACTAAGACTCCAGATAAAAACAATCATAAAACCTATATAAAATAATTACCAAAATTCAACCATTACTGTATGCTTAGAAGCATAGATTGGTACCTACAAATATCTATTCCCGCTGTTTTGGCTCGTACAAGAAAAGTACTAGTTATTTTAAACTTGACGAACGTCTGTGTTTGGCTTGAGTATAAGATTAGTTGAAATTAGGTCTAACAAACAACTTATACCCGGATAATATAAGCACTCTAAATCACAACAAAATTAAAACTTATGCCCGATGGTATAAGCACTCTAAATCACAACAAAATTAAATGAAAGAACCAACCACAGAGGAAAGAAAAATAGTACCTGATTGGGAGGGACTCCTCCAATGCATTTAAGACAAAAAGCGGCCCCTTATACGAGCTCTGAACTTCGTCGGAGTCCTCCTGACACTGAGATGTCGATTCCACGGCCGAGATGCTCTCGCTTGCCTTCCCAATAGATGAGGAGGTAGTATCGCTCGCGTTGTCACCAGCCACACCACGAGCAACGACAGCCACGTTGCAACCGATTCTGCTATCGAGTCCGGCCTTCTCTCCTTCTCCTCCACCGAGCACTCTTGGCAGTGCAGCGATCGACATCTATGCAGTGTGAAGAAATCAATCAACGGCCTGGAGAGAAGAATAGAGCAGAAAGGGAAATGAGAGCTGGATTTATATAACGGAGAGAACATAACTTGGATAAGCAGATAGCAATGTAAAGAGGAAAGGAAGAGGACGAAGGGGGAGATATGGCTGCCAGGTTAATTGCAGCTGTTAATTAGTTTGATTGCGGGAAATGAAAAGGATTGGGATTACATCAGTCATTAGATTAGAAGATGTATAAAACAGAGAAGAGAAGCGCCATCTACCCTATCTGTTTATCCATCTGCTCTTCTCAGTCCATTTGGGTATGTAAACATATTTCCAGGTTGGAGATAATTTGCTATTTAGGTTTAGAAATATCCAGATAATTATGACAATGGTCAACGGATATTCAAAAAAAGGAATGTGTTTCGGACCTTCCGTTTATTTTCTGTAATCCGAGCAGAAATAATAAATATGAAAAAAATGCAGATAATATAAGATTGAATTTGTGATTTTGTACTCAAGTTTATTACTTGTTAAATACCCTAACTTAATTCGTTGACGACGTGCTGAAATAACCACTAAAGACATTACACGTTCTGAAATATGATACATCCTAAATCGCGATGTTTTCATACCTAACACTCTACTCTTAATACCTAATATCATTTGCCTTATTAGATATTAATACAAAAATATTTTTTTCTTTGTAGATGACTTCACTTGTCTTAATAGACAATTATCTTAAATTAATATGCTCATTTTTGAATGAATAAATGTATCTTAATATTTATTGAACTAAGTCTCATTTTTTTATGTATATATGTCTTCATTTGTCTCAATAGTCAATTCTCTTATTATTCAAGTTTTAATAATCAATTCTCATAAAAAATAAGTTTTAATACATTATAAAATAATAATTCATAATTAAGAACTCTATATAAATAACAACTCTACTTTTAATAGTTTTTTTTAATCTGTATATCTATTTTTATTGATCTCAATAAAACATTTTCACTTACTACTTAAGTCTTAATATTCAATTCTCTTAAAAAATATTAATACATTATAAAATAATCACTCATAGTAATAACTAAAATCTTATTACTAACGATCTGAATTGTTAATATTTATTTAAAAATATTGACTCTTAATATTTTCACTTGTAAATTCATATATCTGCCATAAAAAATATTAATACCAAACATAAAATATCTTAATATATCAATCAATTAAATAAATATTAGTACTACATTGCAATCATTCAGACTAAAAAAATCATAACTCACTATAAATTTTAAACTAATAGATATATTCTTAGTAATTATTAAAATATATCATAATATCTATTGAACCAAGTTTTTTCGTCCGGGCACCCCATCGGTTCACTGAAAAATAAAAATCGTATGATAAAAAATAAATTTTTTTTGATCCGAATATTCTATTTATTTGAATCGGGCACCCCTATCGATTTGTTCTCGCTCGCCCCTGCTCTTAATAGTTTTAAAATATGTCTTACTAAAGAAAAATAAGTTTTAATACATTATAAAGCAACAATTCATAATTACGAACTCTCTATAGATAACTACTCCATTTCTTAATAGTTGTTAAAATATATCTTAATATCTATTAAATATTTTTTTTATCTATCTATCTTTATTTATCTCAATAGTCAATTTTCACTTAATATCTAAGTCTACTCAATTCTCTTAATGAAAAATAAGTATTAATACATTATAAAGCAATCATTCATAGTAATAACTAAAGTCTTAATACTAGTGATCTGAAGTGTTAATATTTACTTAAAAAAATTGACTCTTAATATCATCACTTACGAATCTATATATCTACCATAAAAAATCTTAATATCTAATATAAAATATCTTAATATATCAATCATTTAAATGAATATTAGTAAACCACATAGCAATCATTCAAACTCAAAAATAAAAAATATTATAACTCTCTATAAACTTTAAATTAACAATAACTAATAGCTATACTCTTAATAGTTATTAAAATATATCTTAATATATACTAAATCAATTTTTTTTGTATCCCTATCTTCATTTGTCTATATACCTTTCTTACTATCACCACTTACAAATCTTTATATCTACCATAAGTCTTAATATAAAATATAAAATATCTTAATATATCAATCATTCAAATAAATATTAGTAGACCACATAACAATAATTTAAACTCAAAAAAATATTATAACTTGCTATAAACTATGAATTCTCTATAACTAATAGCTCAATACTCTTAATAGTTGTTAAAATCTGCTTATTATCTATTGAATCAAGTTTTTTTTATCTATACACATTTCTTCATTTGTTAATATACCTATTTTAATATCATCACTTATAAATTTTATATCTACCATAAAAATCTTAATATCAAATATAAAATCTTAATATATCAACATTCAAACTAATATTAGTATATCATATACAATCATTCAAACTAAAAAAAAAATCAGCTCTCTATAACCAATAGCTCCATACAGAGTAATGTATGGGATTGTGATCCAGTCATCCTCATCTAACATATCAGTGTGTTTTTCCTCTGGAAGCTCATTTTTTGAATCAGGTTGTCTTGGGGGACTGCGCGTTTGTATAAAAATGCCATTGGAAGTGGCGTTTTTTATTTTTTTTAAACTCAGAGTTGCGTAAGTTTGCGTCACTGGATGGTCCTAACGCCAGTGGGAAAAACGTCACTCCCAATGGCATCTTTTAATTTTTTTTAAAGAAAAAAAATTAAAAACGCTACTATCAGTGACGTTTTTACGACGCACCACTGACATTGACGCGCTGCCATTCATATTCTTGAATTTTTGATTTTATCACTTTTATTATTAAATTTAAGATTGTTTGAATAATTATAATAAAAAAACTGTACATCAGAAGACATCACTATCACTATCCCCTAGACCAGGTCTAGGAAACGGGTCTTCGGCAACGATCAGTCCCTCAAATGTAGCTGTTGGTTTGCGGGCGACATCATTGATTGGCTCAGATTATGGTGAAGTGGGCAGCTCTGGCACTGCAGATTGGGTTCTATACGAAAATTGATCTATGTTTTTGTTTGGATTGTCTATGCGTACACGGATGATAATTAAAGATTGTGTATATCAGCACAGTGTAGTGTACATACAGTAAAAGAGAGGGCCATCTTCGCTGCTGAATCAGATCCGCAATTTGCACATGTAGATCAGTACTTGAGCGAGGGAGAGAGAGAGCGTGATCGCCCGATCCAATTTCAGAGCTAGAGAGAGGGAGGGAGAATGGGAGATAGTCCAGTTAGGTAGATGAGATTGAGATCTCTTGCTTCGCTTCACTAGGCAGGACAGACACGACGAGACGAGACAAGCCAAATTGCTAGAGAGAAGAGAATCGTTGGACGAGGAATCGTAAGCCAAATTGCCAAAGAAGGTCTAATCTGAAGGAAGAATCAAGAGAAGAAGATGGAAAAATAAATCAGAAAAGAGGCGAACTGTATCAAAGGACTATAGGAAAGAGAATGGAAGTTCCGAAAGGAATTTGAAATTCATCGGCAACGGTTGCGGCAGTTAGGTGGGGGCACAGATGACAGATCGGATACAAAGGTCAGGGTTTGAGAAATATTTCTCTTTTTTTAATTCTAATGGGGCAAATTAAATATAGACAATTTTTTATGCTTTTGTCAATTTAAATTTTAATTGTGCCTAATACAAAGAAATTCAAAAAAAATAATTATTTCATTGTCTGATACATTAACTAAGTCGCCGATTTTTTGTTATTAATCAATTAAATATTTAGAAAATAAGGAAAGAGATTTTAGATATAAGAGGTCTAGTATCTCATCCAACGACTAGTTATTTTAATAGAACTGATAGTTATTTCTCCGATTCAAAGGAGCCGGTGGTCCGTCAAATTCAAAATCCCCAAGAAAGTTAGTGCCGCCATTGGACTCTGCCCACCACTGGAACGTTCTTCTAATCCGCGTCCACAACAAAAAAATATACTAAAATATATTTTTATTTAATTATTATACTAAAAGTGAAAAAGTATATGAAGAACTGATGAATAAAATTCCAGCCCTTTATAATTTACTTTTTTTACATATTTAATTTATATATTTATTCGCTTGATTAAAAAAATCCGAACTAAGTCGTTATCTTTTTCCTATCTAAAATCATTATATTTCTGCCAAAAAGTCATAACATATCTCCTCGGAAACGCCATATTTTAATAGTAAGAAATTAGTGGCGTTTATGTAATTAACAGGACGCAGCATTCGGGTTTTATCTTTTCCGTTTTTTTAATAGAAAAAATAATAAATCATAAAAGTCATGTGGAGGTTCAAATCACCAAAGTAAGAATTCCATCAAAGAAATTCATGCACCAAATAATTTGACAATTATGACATGCCAAACAACTTGTCAAGATTTCTTCGTATGGATAATTTTTTTGAAATTAGTTTGAACTAGAGGTGTAAATAAGTGGGTTGGATCATCATTATTTTATTATTTTTTGATTCAATCTGATTTATTTAAAATTGAGTAAAAAAATTGTTTACCGACTTGATCCAAACGGATCATTAATCGTCTAACCTTACCAAAATGAAATAAACTAAGTGTAAATTAACCAATTTATATATTTTTAAGTAATTTAAAATTAATTAATATTTTATTAATCTTTAACTAGCGTTAAATCATAAAAAAAATCAGAAAACACAATTAAAGGGTCAGGTCGATCCATCCAACCAATCAGTGACAGATCAAAAAAATATTGACCTATAACCCAACTCATTCATTCTCGAATTGGATCGGATATCAGATCAGGTTAAGAAGTAGAATAAGAAGTAGAATAAAAAGATAAGAAGTAGAATAAAGCGATCACTCTTTAGTTATTCCTTTATTTATTTATTTTTTGAATCATGTATGATAGAAAAAAACAGAGATTAGAAAATATTTTTATAATCACTTTTACGTGAAATAAGAATGATCCTTTTATCTCTTCATTTTATTTTTCTTTAATAGATATAGCTCTATGACTTTTTTCATTTCTACTTTTATCTTCCGACGACATATTTTGAATAAAATATTTCTAACGAACAAGTAATTCATATTGGGAAACAAAATTTTGGCTTTCATTAGTTGATGAAATAGTCGAACTCCGGGGCCACACTATTACAAACTTATGCGGATAATATGCCCAATATAACTCAAAAGAGAATTTATTTCAATTTGTTATTTTTAAAAAATCGACAACTCAGACCTCATGAGAAGAATTACCCGTATCTAATTCATATTAATAAAATTAAATGTGATAATCTATATCCGAATATCCGAACAGAAAAAGGTACGGATATGATTTTTAATCTTAATCCATATCTAAATACTAGATATATAATATATTACTTAATATATATTATAAAAAAAATAAATATTATTCACCACTATAATTGAATATATATTATGAACTTTAATATTTTTGAAATTAGTAATATATTTTTAAATAAACAATGGTATTGAAAAACTTTTTCTATTGTAAATTTCAACAGAATTTATAATTTTAAGCGAAAAGATATTATACGTTGAAATTTAGAACCAAACTTTCTAAATAAGTAATGTAAAAAAATTTAATTTGAAATTTGAGAGGTAGAGTCTAACAATACGACGCATCTATAGCTTTCTCTTGGAGGAGGACATGAGATATCTCCACTTTCGGTTGAAAGCAACTCAAATTGTCTCCGTTATAGCAGCTGCAATGTCACCAACTCACGTCTGGTTGTCTTTTCAATTTTTAAGCAAAAAAAATGGATAATTAAACATTTCATTCAGCCAGTTTTCCAGAGATAGATTAACATTCTATTTGAATAACACAAAATAAAACAGAAAGAATATAAAAAAAAAAAAGAGGGAATAGAAAGAAATGAAAAGTAAAATTATAATATTTTACATTTGGTTCATATTATTAACCTCAATGATACTCTAATTTGAGGAATATAAGTTTTAAGATATTACAAAACTTAAATGAATAACTGTTATTAACATTAATCTTCTTAACTTTTCAATCAAACAAAAATAATAATGAAAACTTTTTTCCTTCCTCTTCTTTTTTTCTTCTACTTCACATTCAAGTAGAAAACTTATCTCCTAATGCATTGCACCCCGCTGCATGCACGCTTATTGGTGGCTTCTAGGGGGTATTTTTTTCGTCCATCGCCAAAAATCAAATAGTTCGTATGAATTGCAATGCGCGGTAAAAAAAAACTAAATTCATTCAAATAAATTTTAAAGAGATTCATGAAGCAACTAGATGAAAACAGTCATACGAAAAATAAAATTAATGAGTAACCTCCATTAGTTCTAACTTTCTATTAAATTTACAGTCAACTAAAAATAATAATGATTTTTTTATCTCTCTTCTCTCCCCTCCATTCAAACAAGGTTTAAAGAGACTCGTTCGCGAATTTTAAGCTTCTTGAAGCAATCGGATGAAAACGGCTGTATGAAAAAGGGAAATGGAGGGCTTTTCCAAAAGAAGAGATCTAATTATCATTTTTTTTGTGTTCATGACTTCATGGTGTCTATTTATTTATTTATGTATAAATTTAAAAATATGAACCGTTAGATGTATTATATATCATCTCAATTGCATGTATATGAAAAATCATAAAATTTTAACTTCATTTGAATAGCCATCAAGTAACGTGTCTAAATTGTAAAATTTGGTCCGTTGATTTTATTAACGCTTGATGCCTATATAAATAATATCAAAATGATATAATTTTTTGTATACATATATAAGATGATATTTATAAAATATTCCTTCAATTAGTTTTGTTATTTAAGAATTTAACTAATAATTATTTGATATTTAATTTTAATGGCACCGATGTGACACCAAAATAGTGGTACCAATTTATGTTCTCGAGTTATCTCGACGAGGAAAAAGGACAAAGTTCACTTAATTTCTTTACACATTAAAAGAAAATAAAATTTTATTGGATTGTGTGTTCCTTTCTTTATTTATTTCTTTTTTGAAAGAAAAGAAGGAGAGATATTTGTTCAAATGACTGATTTATATTTTTTTACCTTGTTTTTTGCTTTGTGCAGTCTATTATATATCTAGACAGTCTATACAATAATTCTATCACAAAAAGAATAAAAAATACAGAAACGATTAAAACAGAAAATGCAGCTGTCAGCTGTGCTGTCTGTTTGTTGAGGTTTGTTGAACCGCATTTGGTTCATCTGTAATTGATGGGTTACTAGAGATATTCTTTACACTCCCCTCGCAAGTTAATGGTGACTGAGACACCATTAACTTGGTCCAAAGCAAAAGAAATCGAAGAATGACAAGTGTCTTTGTAAGAGCATCAGCAACTTGTTCTTTGGATGGCAGAAACTGTAATTGGAGCTTTTTGGCCACCACCTGCTCCCGAATAAAATGGTAGTCTATTTCAATATGTTTAGTCCGAGCATTAAACATTGGTGTAGATGCGAGGAAGGTCGCTCCCAAGTTATCACACCAAAGGATAGGTGGTAAGGGTGGCATAGTATGCAACTCAGCAAGAATGAATTTCACCCAAATGATTTTAGCACTTGCAAGAGCAATGCTCCTATACTCCGCTTCAGTACCGGATCGAGCAACGATTTGTTGCTTCTTAGAGCTCCATGACACAAGGTTTGATCCTAGAAAGATATAAAAACCAGAAGTAGAACGCCGATCATCGGGACAACCGGCCCAATCCGAATCAGACGTAATTGCAAGTTGTTAGTTGCTTGAAGTGTTAAACCATATGTTGGGCAGCCAACCAAATATCTGAGAATGTGTTTGACAGTCATCCAATGATCAGTTGTGGGAGTGTGTATAAACTGGGAGACTTTGTTCACAGCAAAGGCAATATCAGGGCGAGTAATGGTCGCATATTGCAACGCACCAACAATAGTGCGGTATAGCTGGGGATTCTCAAAAAGATCACCTTGATACTTAGATAAAGATTAGCCAGCTATCATAGAGGATGGACAGAGCTTGGCGTTGTGCATATGAACACGAGTCAAAAGGTCTCGGATGTATTTACCCTAAGACAGGTGAAGAACACCAAGGTAGCTTGTGACTTCAATACCAAGAAAGTAGTTTAACAAACCAAGATCTTTTAAGGTGAAGGAGTGTTGCAAGGTGGAAACCAGATGAGAGAGCAAATGAGGGTGACTTCCAGTGAGACAATATCATCCACATAGACCAAAAGAACCATGTATTGCCTAGCAACATTGTATATGAAAAGAGAGGGATCGTACTTAGAAGCAACAAAGCCATATGAGACTAAAGCAGTACTTAAGGTTTGAAATCACGCCCTGGGTGATTGCTTGAGACCATAGAGAGCTTTGGAAAGAAGACACACATGAGAGGGTCGGGAAGAATCAATGAACCCCGACGATTGGTGCATGTATATGGTTTCTTGAAGATCACCGTGCAAGAAAGCATTTTGCACGTCCAATTGTCGCAAAGTCCAGCCTTTGGAAAGAGCAAGGATGAGAACGATCCAAATTGTGGATGGTCGGACCACGGGACTGAAGGTTTCAAAGTAGTCGACACATTCCTCTTGAGAATAGCCTTTGGCGACTAAACGAGTCTTGTAGCGCTCAAATTTGATGTGGTAGACCCATTTACAACCAACCACGTGTTGAGAAGGAGAAGAAAGAACTAGTGTCAAAGTATTATTGCGAGCCAAGGCAGCAATTTCCTCTTCCATGGCGGCCTGCCAGTGAGGCAAGTGTCTAGCTTTTGAGAAGGATGTTGGTTCAATGTTAGTTGGTGCAGCAGCAAAATAACCTATATGATCAGGGAACAGTCAAGGTTTTCTAGTGTGATCACGAGTCATGATGACCATTAGGTGTGTGGATGTGGAGGGGTTGTGGGAAGAAGCAGGAGAGGGGGCAGCAACATCAAAAAATTATTGACTGGATAAAGGTGGTGATTGTGTAGATGATGCAGAATGATTAGCAGAAATAGGTTGCACAGGGGAAGAAGGAGATAGAGGAGAAGAGATTGGGGTAGAAGGGAATTGGTCTGGTAAAGCTGGTAGAGAAGGTACATGCAAGGAAGGGGAGATGGTCCGCAAGACAGATGGTGGCAACCATAACTCGTGATTAGAGGATAAACGTGGATCATAGGATTGTGTAGGTTGGTGTTTGTATGAAAAAAGGTCTCATCAAAGGTGACATACCTTGAAACAAAGATCTTATTAGTCTCAATATGAAAATATTTGTAACCCTTTTGGCCAAACGGATAACAAATGAACACACAGTAAGCCCCGTGGTTGTAATTTATGTGAATTGTAGGGTCGCACTAAAGGAAAACAGAGACAGCCCAATGTTCGAAGCATTGAGTAGTCAGGGTGGGAGTTATAGAGCAAGTAATAAGGTGTGCTGATAGAGAAAGTATGCGGTAACCGGTTTATTAAAAACACCATATTGGAGAAAATATCGGCCCAAAAGGATAAAGGCAATGCTGCACGAGAAATGATGGCAAGTGATAGTTCAATCACATGACGGTGCTTACATTTCGCAAGGTCATTTTGCTCAGGGGTGTGCGGGCATGTAATCTGATGAGTAAGTTGAGGAAAAGTGCGGGCTATTAGCTTGTATTCCGTCCCACCATCTGTTCGTAAAGTTTTAATGGTTGTGTTGAGTTAGTTTTCAGCTTGTAACTTGAAAAGAATAAAGACCTTTAACAACTCATCTTTAGAATGTAAGAAATAAATCTAAGTGAACTTGATAAAATCAACAATGAACAACACATAATAACGAAAATCATCATTTGATAAAAGAGGAGCCGGTCCCCATACATCCGAATGCACTAACTCTAAAGGAGAAGAAGTACAATGAAGAGAAGTGGAAAAAGGCAATTTATGACATTTTGATATACTACAATCATGACATAAAGAAAATTTAAAGGATGAACAAGACAGCTTGTGATGATGAAGAACTTATAAAGTTACCCGGGGAGAGGGATGACCAAGGTGAGTATGTCATAAGTCAACAGTAGCTAAGAAACTTTGTGGAGAGATAGAGGTGGCAAGATAAGTGTATAGAGGCCATTAATTAGCTTGGCCTGGAGAATAAGAGTCTTGGTTGCTCGATCCTTTATAAGGCAAGAAGAAGATGTAAACTCAATGAGAATCGAATTATCAATACTAAGTAAATTGGTAGTGAAGGTTGGTACATAGAGAATATCTTGCAACGGGAATGTAAAATTTGAGATGGTGAAAGAAAGAGATCTAATGTGATGAATAGCCATATCCGTATCATTGCCTATATGAAGAGCAACCATACCATCATAAGGCAGAAAAGAAGAAAGAGAGTTAATGTCATTCGTGACATGGTGTGAAGCACCCAAATCCACAATCCATTCGGCCATGGAAGGAGAGGTGACATCGGTACCAGGAGATGGTTGGGCAACATAGGCTTGGGGGAAGAGTTTGAATGAGCATGTGGATCAAAATACCGAGCATCACAGCGTTTGTAGCAGGCTCTTGCTGAGTGCCCTTTCTTGTAGCAGATTTGACACAAGATGTCAGAGGAAGGAGGTCTAGGCAAACAAGGCCTGTGTGGTCCTGGAGATGTAGGAAGCAGTGGGCCGTGGGAAGAAAATGGGTTGTGCTGAGAAGCAGTAGATTTTGGGCCAGGAAAAGGAGATCGAGGCCTATAGTTGTGGTTGTTTGGGTCAGACCGAAAATAATCTTGTTGTGGCGATGGGTTGGAATGCTTGAATGGAGTGGGAGATTTGTAGGAGTGAGGATTGGAGTAGAAGTCAGATGGAGATCCGATAGAAGTTTGAGAGAGAAAAAGAGATTCATAGGTTAGGAGCATTGCTTGGAGTTCAGAAAAATGGAGAGGCTTGGATCTAATAGTAACCGCCATGACAAATGACATGAAATCAGGATCCAAACCATTTAGAACTTGAAGGATTAGAGTATTGCTAATTAAGTATTTTTTAATATTAATTTATATTTATATAATAGTATTAAATTATATTTTTCTCTTTTGGTATTTTATTTTATTTTTTTAGATTTTTAAGTGTAATTAATATATAATACAAAATATTAAAGAAAATGCTTGGGAAGGGCCGGTTAGAAGGGCTTGATTTTTAAAAATTAAATCCGTCATTGAGAAGCCCCGCTCTTATTATTAGAAAGGACCGGACCAAACTTATGAGGACCGGATAAAAATATATTTTTTAAAGAGTCGGCCGGACCGAATTTAAGAATCGAGTTTTTATAGACTATGCATACCAAGAGAGATCCAACAAGAGAAACACCTTAGTCAGCAAAAAACCAAATAATAAATAAAAGCTTCAAATTCAATTTTAGATATTTTCTGATTTTTAAGTGACATAAATGTAATACCAATTCTCCGATACATTTGTCCCGATCCACTACCAGTGTCATTATCTATGCTTTTGGTGGATGGGTCTCTGGACTTGTTTCTTAGCCAGTCAAGTGGCCAATAAGTTAAAAATAATAATTGAGAAAAAGATGAGGTATAGCCCTCAAATTTTCATTAACTAGTGAAACAACAGTGATGTTTATTTACAAATAAGATAAACAAAAAAAAAGGAGAAAACAATGAAACAAAGAGGTGAAATAAATACATTAGATATTTAGGAATCTGGAATTATGTGCAATAAGTCAAAATTATATGTCTACAAAATGGTGAATCATATTCTACTAGAATCCTAACATCATGTTTTGTTTTCCAATTTCCAAATCATGGTCCGGACCGTAATACCGTCTAGGTCGAGTTGGTTCCCCTTCAATTCATGGTCCTGTACAATGAATCTCCATCTTGATGTACTACGAATATCATTATAATTTTCATGTAAATTTTAGATGCTACTGTTGCTTACATGAACATGGCATTAACCATTAATAAATCAGTGATGCTGAGCTGCTGACATCGCACAAAAATCATGGGTACCGTTTGTTCTCTTCAGTGCAATTGGAGGCCATTTGGATCATGGGCTAGTAGCTGCAGGCCCGCTAGAAAGATCAAAGATGTCTTTGTGAGTTGGGCCTCTAGAGAAACATATTAGTACACAAATCAATAGCCTATTTAGCTGAAATCTCATTTTCAATATATCAATCAATTTTTGTGTCAGAACATAGAAAATATAAATCATTATTAACTCTTCGTATGTAAATCTTGCTCATGTACATGAACACGCCCCGAAAAATGTCTATAAGCATCAACAAAGTTTCCCATGGAAGTTCCCTGAAGAAGAATATGTCAAGTAATATGGAAGTACCATCGTAGTTGAGTTTTATTCTAATCCAACATATATGATATATATAAGAGTGGAGATAGCGTGAGCTTAAGCTTCATCGCGGAGGCGCTCCGTGAGCTTAACTCAAAAAACATATTAAATCATCTCGAAATTTTAATTTATCATTCTCATTAAATTCTTTATATGAAAATCTCATGGGATGCAAAAATTTGGAGCATTTTGAGCTTTTTAAGTCGCCGTTTTTAATTTTTGAAAATGATGTTCAAGTATTGAATATATTATTATTATTTTTAGAACTGATTTTCAAAAATTAAAAACGGTGACTTAAAAAGCTCAAAACACTCCAAATTTTTGCATCCCATGAGATTTTCATATAAAGAATTTAATGAGAATGATAAATTAAAATTTTAAGATAATTTAATATATTTTTTGAGTTAAGCTCACGGAAGGCCTCCGTGAGCTTAAGCTCACGCTATCTCCACTCTATATATAAACTCAGGTGCTTGTATAAATGTTGCCACTATTGGTGGGGAAGGAGAAAATGGGATGAAAGTTATTTAAGCATCTTGAGGTTTTTTTCTTATACCATGTAAAGAAAATATAATAGCAATTTAATGATTTAATCTGTTTAGACTTTTGAATGTCAACTAAAGCGTCCTCAACAAAGAATCACATATCTGAAATAATTAACTTTTGTGAAATAACAAAATACCAAATGAACTATGTGCAGTTGGCTGTGCATATACTATATTAAACTTCTAAATCTTAAGTTGGGTATACCAAATTTTTAGTACTAATTTAATCATTTCAACATACATCTTTCTTACGGATGAAAATTGATTCTGCATTTTCTTCTATTTTTTTCTGCACTATCGTCCTCTTTCCGTTTGCTTTCAGCCTTTCCTCTTCTCTTGTCGGTTGTCACAGCCAATTTATTGCCCTAATTACTGGAAAATTACAAACACTTGAGCAATATCCATTACAGTCCCTGTGGATAACATGTGATAACAGTAAACAGAATGCAGTCCAAATTCATCATCAGATGATTGATCGTTTTCTTATTAATTGTTATGCTCCAATTAAAGAATTTTCTTAGACAAAAGCACTTTGAGAATCATAAGGAATCAATTTTGTTTGAATTACCATTTCTCAAAATCAGGGGCGGATGTAGCTTATACCAGGGGGAGTCAGTTGACCCTCTTGAATTTAAAAAAAATAGTATTTTAGGTTAAAGTTTTGTTAATATGATCTACTGGATTAAATTTTTGATAAGTCACTCAGCACGGTTTTCAATCCAGTCATCGAGATATTAAATTTTTTAGACTTAGAGTTAAAACTCATTTAATTTTCTTTATAATAGAAATAGCATTATATTTTTACTTCAACTTTTAAGTGATTAGATTTTTTTCATAAGTGTTTGTACAATGTGATGCAAGAAAGTTTATATGAATGCCTACATGAATGTCATGATAGTTATTTTTATTTTTAAAGAAATAAAAAATTTTCTGAAATATAATAATAATAATATAGGTACAAGAGATAAATCCCCAAACACACATATATATGACTCAACGGGATCTAGAATTTTACAGAAATATTTTTGAAGCGAGATCTGCAGATTCGCTTATATGTTAAAAATAAATTATTGATCTTGTTTGGTCCCTTACCAAAATTATAATAAATAAATAAAATGATGGCTTAACTTGTCATATGCCTAACAATCTGGAAAAAAAGAAGAGACTATCTATGTGCAAGTATTAAACTTAGGACACCTCATGAGTGGTATCCGGCTCACCGCCCGGTACTAAGAATTGACGATGATGTTAGAGAATTAGCTGTCATAGCTCCTTGGTCATAAAAGAATGCATGTCTCACAATGCAGTCAAGCCCCAACTATCGCTCGCAGAAAATGAAATATATGTACAAAAAAACGGAGGGAGAAGGGGAAAATATAAACACTAGACTTCGAAATCATCAAGTGATGACCACAATGATCGATCGAATAGACGGGGTTTCTTAGAGAATAGCCACCGACATCACACTTAGATGTATCGTATTCCCTACCATCCTCTCAAAGATACATCGGCCTAAACCAATCTGGCCCGAAGCACTCTTCCCATACCATTGTTTAATCAATAAATTTTAAATTATCCCCTTAGTTTACTATCATTTTTAAATCCTATTAATTTAATAACTACTGTGTTATTATATTATAACTTAAATCTATTTATTAAATATTTACTGATTATGATGTTTATTATTTTTATGTTCTTAATATTAATTTATCTCAATTAGGGTGCTAATTCTATTAGCTACTCCATAGCATTTTAATTAGAATTACAACTTCTCAAAAACCCATTTTTTTAGATATTTAGACTTAATTCCTCACATTATATCATTTATAAGTAATGAACAGTTAACAGAAAATACTTAGCTATTTGATACGCCAAGAGATGTTACTTGAGCTTTGTTAACAATTGTTGATTACCCACAAATCCCTAGCAGATTTTTGTAAATATAATAATTATAAAAATCATATTATTAATAATAAGAATGATAAAAGAAAATTTTTTAATCTACGAATGGCAGCGCCACGCGGTGGCGCGCGTTTGATAAAGACGCCACTTTGGCAAAGTGACGCGTTTCAAGATAAAGACGTCACTGGCAGTGACGCGTTTGTCTTCTATAAATACCAATCGCGCAGATAGATATCTGCGCGTGTATTTTATAGTGATCAAAAACTCATTTTTTAGGCAAATGCGCCACTGCCAGTGGCGCATTTACATAAAGACGCCACTGACAGTGGCGTTTCAGTAAAGACGTCACTGACAGTGGCGCGTTTACACAAAAACGCCACTGGCAGTGATGCGCTGTCATTCGTAGATTTAAATTTTTACTTTTATCATTCTTATTATTAATAATATGATTTTTATAATTATTATATATAACAAAATCTGAATCCCTTCTAATTAAGATCATTTATTACAACTAACTCATTTCTTCAAATATCTCAATTAACATTGTCCTAATGCAATGCCAAAAAAATGTATATGAAATAAATGCAAACAGTTCTATAATATGAGATGCAACATGTCTAAATTAGAGAAATCATAATTTGGTAGCAAAAACCGCACCTGAGGGGCTCAATAAGAAAGCGAGATCGTCGCGTTATGCTACGGGATCTCCAGCGAGTCCTGTGCTCGCGTCAGCTATCTCATCCTGTGCAAAGTGCTCGGCGACGGGCCCGTCTAGATACTCTTAGGAATCTATGATTTGAGGTCGATCAGTACTAGAGTTATTATTTACGTCGGATCTGGTAAAGATGGGTTCACTGAACTCAGAATCGGTATGTCGTTATTAGAAGAACTAAAACTCCATTTTATTTTCATTATGACGATGAGAAATTAACTTGTACAGAATGCCAACACGCAATCATAAGCAATCAAGCAACATAATAAATTTTATTTATATGTTAAATAAGATTATTTTAAAAGAAATAGAGAAGTTAAGTAATATATTATTCTTATAAAAATAAAGAAATTAATTAATATATAATTTATAATACTTGTAAATATTATTATAATAAATCAATGTATTTGTTACTTATTATTTGAATTATTTATATCTAATTATGTTATTAATGTGCTTGATAATTGGAAGTAATACATATATATTTATATGAAAACAAGAAACACATAAAAAATTGAAATAAACTCAATGAATTCTAACTAAATATTTTAAGTATTAACGTGTTAGTATTTTAATGTGTTCAGGATCATATATTGTCTATCATATTACACTGTATCTGTTCATATGAATTCCATATAGGAGGCAGACAGGGAATTTAATTATCTCCCGAATTCATATTTAAATATTAATTAATTACTAGCAATATTCATTTTATTAATGACTTTTGACTAACATTTTAATTATATTTTTGCTCACAATACCTTTCGACCCATTTGTTTAGATTAAAGTTTTCATTTCTAGCCTACTTTTATCCTTATCCATTATTGGTCATATTTGCAACTAAATTTTCATTCAATTCAAGGTCCAACTATGCATGACTTAACAAGGCCTAATTAAAATAGCAACTATAGCCCAAAACAAAATGGCTACATCATGTAATATTACAATACAGCACAACCCAAACATAATAGGCCCCCAAAACAAGTCAAGACAAAATAGGGGAACTACTGGTATGTCAGAAATCAACCAATACAAGCATCAACAATAACATCACTCCTCAATCGCACAAGGTAGTTCAAGTCAGACCCAAACAAGGTAACCAGTATAGGACCCTTACCTCGCTGGTGCCACTCGGTACTAGGGTACCAAAGGCATTAACCCAACTAATCAAACCAAAATTATCACAGTTCATTCATCAAGCATGCACTATCACAACTAGCAGTCTCACAGTTCAATCATATTTGGGGGTGGTGCGATCTCGGATATAGTACCAGACCAAATAAGTTCAATACCAGATAGTCAGTAAAGTCCAATCTGGACAACAATATAGCAAGGCACAAGCCAGAACCAATTGTATAATCAGGACTAATATATAACATATCAGAGCAAGGCACGGAGGCCTGAACAGAACTAACAGAACCAAGCAAGTCTAATCATAACAAGTAATTTCACAGCGCATAACATCAACAAAATTGACCAACAAGCAAGCAAATAATTTTCACAGTGCACGAAGGCACACAAGCCATATCAAAAGAAATCACAACAATACAAGCCACTTCAGCTTACCAGTAACGGGGGCAAAGAATAAGGGCACGTAATAGTTTGGTCTGGTGTTTGGTGTTAAGAAGTGTTAGAAATGATATAAAAGGAGTTAGAAGTTGTAAAAAAATAATAGGAGAAATAGGAAATAGAAAAATAAAGAGGAAAGAGAAAATGAACAGTATTTGATACTGTATAACGGTTTAAAAGATAACCGTTAGATGAAAATGTGTATGTGTGTATAAATCCACGAAAAGAAAAAATAAGATAGGTCCTTTGAAAAAAAAGGGAACAATTTTAAATACAAAAACAATCAAAGACCTCTCATTTTTTCATCTGGCCACAACTCCCCTTCTCGACACGATTTTGACAGCCCCCAACTATTAATTATTTCTTTCACTTTTTAAATTCCTTTCAAAATCTTTCACAATATTTAGGATTTTCTCATAAATCACAAACACGGCAAAAGGGTTAGGCAAGGAGGGCTATCAACGCTTTTATAAGGGCTATCGAACGAGGGGAGGGGGACGCCAGATCCACAATTTAAGGGCAAGTGAAGACTTAAGGCAGTGGGGAGAGAGAGGCGTGATGTGGGTCGCGTGGGGAGGAGAACAAAGTTCTCTTCTCTTAGGGAGTGTTTGGCAATCAATGAAATAGTAAAAAGTTGGAATAGAATAGTTATTCCGACGAATTAATTTGTCAAACGAATTTTATGATGGGATTCGGAATATCCAAATCCCATTAATGCTCAAGCTGCGGAAAGACCGTAGAACAAAAATTTTACTTCTACTTAAGTTAGGGATTAAAGTATGTCGGATAATAATCGAGAGTTACAGACATTTAATCCTTTACAAAAGACGGTAAAATATTATTTTACTTCTAACTTAAGCTTAGGGTTAAAGGGATGTGTCGGATGATTACCGAGAGATACACACCTCTTTAAACCTTTATTGATCTACTCCATGATTGATTTCTAAAATATTAATCTACTTAACAATTAAATAGATTAATATAAGATGTTATACCTCGCTTCCAAATTTCAATTGGAATGAAAATCGGCTTGTCTCGGAGCACCAAACGTCTGATGCCTCTGTAGGTTATCCACCGGGATCGACTGTGAGAGAGCGGTTTATTTCTTTTGCCGAAATACGTAAACCGCGGTTTTTCGCAAAAACACTATTCACCCGAGAAAAAGACGAAATAGTACTATTCACGACTCGCAATAATTCTGCTTCACAAATGTGCAGAAATACCGCAACTTTCGTAAAAACACTATTCACCGATCCCGTGAATTCTGAAACAACCGTATACCGAGAGAGAGAAAGTAGAACTGATTTGGTGGAACTTTTTCTCTCACCCTACCCCTCTATTTATAGAAAAAGTGGAATTGACAAATTACCAAAATGCCCTCGTGAATAGTAGGGAGGTTTCAAAGTGAAAATACCAAAATACCCTTAAAGTTCATCCAATTTACCAAAACGTCATTGGGCTTTTTGGTCAAATTACTGAAATACCCTTGGGCTTTTGGACAAATTACCAAAATACCCTTGGAGTCGTCATGGGCCTTTTTGGGCTTTTTTGGGCTTTTCTGATTTTGGGCTTTTAATTATTAATTAAGACTTTAATTATAAATGGGCTTTGGCTCATAATTCAAATCCATAATTAACATTTAAAATCCAAATCAAATATATATAATTGTCATCTACAATTATATTTTTCTCGGTTGTTGTTTCGGCGAATTTATACGACGTGTCCAACACGTTATAAATTCAATCTGATTTTTGCTTCTTGTCATCTCTATGACAAATATAATTATATCATATATAATTAATTATAACCATCTTATTATTAATTATAAACAATTCATAATTAATCAATAAGATTCTCCGATTAACTCCTATACGGTGTGATCCGACGGGATCCGTGTTATGTTGGTAAATAGAGTTAAAACCGTTTTAACTTCTATAATCATAGGAGGCATCGGCGTAATGCACTATGACCATCCAATTACACGAGATGATGATGTCTTGTACAATATCATGATCCATAAACTATTTACTTGTGTTTAATTCTTTTGTCTCATGCATTATCGATCAGTTTCAAGGTGGGTATGTGTCATCCTTGCAAACTTAATCTTTTCTTGATCCCGAGTAAATTATCAAATATAATTATTCTTGTAATTATCCGCTAGCGAGATAATCTTACTCTATCAAGGGGCCCAAATGATGCTTATAACTCGTATAGAAATATGAGGGACAATAGTACTTTTGGCAAACCATCTCTTCCTCCGCATAAGTTATGTATACCGAAGAGCTACCTTTATAGCCACCTTTTACGGATAACGTTTGGTAGAAATCACACACATACATATCTTATGTAGGAAAGATGAATACCTCATACTTTAGAATTTAATACTGAACGAAAACATTAATGACACGAACACAATTCCATTTAATGTTTCATTCGGGGTCTATCAAATACGATGTTCCTAGAACATCTATCTATGTGATTAAAATGACAACTCTTTGTCTATGGTCTGTAAAACTTGACCATCATTTAATCCACATACTAACCTGATAACGGTTAATTAGTGTTCCTGCTAATTACCTTGGTTAGTGACTTTTAAGAGTATATTCTATATTATGAAGTTTCACAATTCCAGTCATGAACTCGGAATGATTCATAAATTCAATAATACTCAAGGAAACAAAATATTGTTTAAATATCCAATTCATGAACAAAGCTTTATATAACCAATTTATCGTATTATTGACTTCAAGATTATTACAAACTAACATTTTAGACTAAGTAGAAGAGTGCGGAATAGTGCTAATCCGGTATACCAACTTATAGGTGGAATACCGGATTAGCTCTCGTCGGAATAACGATTATTATTTGATTATGATGTATTATATTATTATATTATGATTATGATTAAGATTTAGTATTATTATATTATTATATTATATTTATGATTATAATTTATTATTATATTAATATTATGATTATTATTTATTATTATTATTATCATTATATTATTATTATTAAATTATAATTTATTATTATATTAATATTATGATTATTATTTATTATTATTATTATCATTATATTATTATTATTAAATTATTATTATCATTATTGTTATTATATTATCGTTACCATTAGTATTATTATATTATTTATTATTATTTTAAATATAATTTTAATATTATATTATTATATTATGAATATAAATATAATTATTTGATTATTATATTATTATGATCAAGATTATTTATTATTATATTATTATATTATGATAATTATGATTCTGATTATGATTACTTATTATTATTTTATTATATATTATATTATTATATGTTGATTATAGTGATGATTAATTTATTATTATATTATTATAATTATTTTTATGATTATGATTATATTTTTATTATTATATTATTATGATTATGATTATGTTTATATTATTATGATTATGACTATAATTATTATTATCATGATTATGATTATGAATATTATATTATGATCATATTATTAAAATTATGATTACTTATTATTATTATATTATTATAATTATGATTGTAATTATAATTTTTTATTATTATATTATTATATTATGATTATGTTTATATTTTTATTATATTACTATTATAATATTATTATTTATTATGATTATTTTTATTATTTTATTATTATTTTATTATATTGTATTATATTATTATATGTTGATTATATTTATGATTAATTTATTATTATATTATTATAATTATAATTATTTGTAATTATTTTTATGATTATGATTATATTTTTATTATTATATTATTATGATTATGATTATGACTATAATTATTATTATCATGATTATGATTATGATTATTATATTATGATTATATTATTAAAATTATGATTACTTATTATTATTATATTATTATAATTATGATTGTAATTATAATTTTTTATTATTATATTACTTTTATAATATTATTATTTATTATGATTATTTTTTTTATTTTCTTATTATTATCTTACTATTATGATTATTATTTTACTATTATTATTATTATTATCATCATCATCATTATCAGTATCATAATTATTCATATTTTAACTATTCTGAGTAACAACTGCCAAACGATATTTTCGCTCTTCCGAATAGTCAAGAATACCACTCTTCTACCACTCTTCCAAAAAAATATTATTCTATCACTCTTCCAAAATTACCACTCTTCCAAAGCTATTCCTTGATTTGCCAAACGGACCCTTAGGGTCGTTTAGTAAATTAAGGAATAGTTTTGGAATAGTGGTAATTTTGGAAGAGTGATAGAATAATATTTTTTTGGAAGAGTTGTAGAAGATAATCATAATCATAATAATAATAATATAATTATAATTATAAAAATAATTAAAAATAATTATAATTATTATAATATAATCATAAATTAATCATAAATATAATCAACATATAATAATATTATTATTATTATTATTATCTTACTATTATGATTATTATTTTACTATTATTATTATCATCATTATTAATATCATAATTATTCATATTTTAACTATTCTGAGTAACAACTACCAAATGATATTTTCGCTCTTCCGAACAGTCAAGAATACCACTCTTCTACCACTCTTCCAAAAAAAAATATTATTCTATCACTCTTCCAAAATTACCACTCTTCCAAAACTATTCCTTAATTTGCCAAATGGACCCTTAGAGGTAAGTGCTAAGCCGAAAGAGAGAAGGGAAACTTTCGATGAGAATGAAATTAAGGAGGTGCTTCAAAAAAAATAGAAGGGGAGAAGAGGGGGAGGCGAGGGATGTTAAAAATATATCTTCTATATTTTGATATATATAGAATAAATTTTATTAATTTAAAGAATAAAGAAGATAACTTATTTCTTTTTTTCTCCACAAAAAAAATTATGAAATAAATAATAAATTAAATTTTACGTCTTTTTTGTACTCTCCTCCTATATCTACCTTATGGAGCACAGCCTAAAAGGCAATTTTTAGTAATAATAAGTTTTATTAAATTAATATTGTTAAAAATAAGAGTGAGAAACGTAAAATTTTAAATATACGAATGGCAGCGCGCCACTGGCAGTGGCGCGTTTCATTATTTTTATGAAATGCGCCACTGGCAGTGGCGCGTTTCGTCCAAACCTCGCGCAAGTGAGATGGAGAAGCGCTGCGTGTTTATATATATAAGAAGCAAACACGCCACTGGCAGTGGCGCGTTTCGTAAAAATAATGAAACGCGCCATAAGCAATTTAGCGCTGTCATTCATATATTTGAAATTTTACATTTCTCAATCTTATTTTTAATAATATTAATTTAATAAAACTTATTATTACTAAAAACTGCCTAAAAGAGATGGGATGAGGCTTCGGTCATACCACAAGAAATGAGGATGAAGGAGAGAGTGTATCGGGAGAGGGATTAAAGAGGGAGAGAGGATTAAGTGGGTTGGGGGTTTAACTGGGGTGATTCTATATGGTATTTCATATAGCGAGTCATTCTGACGTGGGGGATTGAGGGGTTTCACAGAAATCATTTTGTAACGTAAGAAAAAGAACTTGACAATGAATGCAGGATTTAATTAATTTCTTAAATAAATAGAAATAACCAACTTATCAGCTTTAGCATATGATCGTTGGAGCCTCTCTCTTATTGCTTCATCTCTCCTTTGTCTTAGCCAATTTTAAATCACAAAATTTAATGATCAAATTTGAAACTACTCTGAAGCATAGTCATATAATTCACGAATAGTTTATTTTTCACCTATAGTTTGATGTTTTACAAATATTTTATCAATTTAATATACAGCGCATTTTTTATCAAAAAAATAATTTATTCACAAATTATTCGGCAAAAAAATATTATATATTATTTTATATATTTTTTGTTATTTTAATATATTTTTAATATTTTATTATTATAATATATATTTTGTTTATATTATATGAAATAAAATATTTCTAAATTATACCCGTATTATATCCAAACGCCGAATTTTTAACCTCACTAAATATTTCTTAAATCACAAACTTATTACTATACTCGGAAGTACTCCAGCTTAATTGAATTTTCAGAAAAAAAAAATATGATGTGCATGTATAGCTTTGCTTAACATGTCTGAGGATTTGTTGTTTCAGGTGTAAATTTCCAATCTTTCTTAGAACACTACACAACGTGTACCACATGTAAATTGGAGTTCTTCTAAGGTGATTGTGGAAGTGTGATTGAACTAATTTTCTTTTATTTGTTGAGAATAGAATGCCTATGGTTGCCATATGTACTCAGTTTTGGATTCAAGTTTAATTTAAAAAAGGAAAACAGTGCTTCCGCTGCCACTAGAGAATTAGGTTAATTTTTATTCTAAGAGTAATTTTTCTAAGAAACAGTTTTTTTAGCAATTATTAATTTTGAACAATCATAACTGTTGATTTAAATTTGTTCTCTTCATCCTATTGAGTTTGTTATAGCTTCTAAATTTTTCAAGTATGTCATATTATCGTTTTTTCACCATTGATTTTGTTTAAATCTTTTCATCTTCTTGAATCTAAGATTTCATATAAAATAGTTTCTCTCTTCTCATTTAAAATGATATGTGTAATATAATTAAAGTGAAACTTAACTCTTAAAATGATTTAACTTTTTTATATAATCATTTATAAATTATTATGTGTTTAACTATATTATTTATTATTATAATAATTATAATAATTATCATTATTACTTAATGCTTAAAAATATTATGTCTAAATTTTCTTTAATGTGAAATTTTATTAAATATATTTAAAAATTTATATTATTAATTATTTAATTAAAGACTATATTATCGGGATAAAGCGTGAGTTATAACTCTAGTTTAGAGCACTACCACCTAATATCGAAAGGCAATATTAAGATTATTTTCATTGATTGGCATGTATTTCATTAGAATATTAAACTGCATTTTATTTTTATTCAGTTGCTAATATTCGTATTTACTGAGTGGACTTTATAAATCTCCGGAATGGAACAAAAAATAAACTGAGAGATAATATTTGACCTCTCAATTAATTTATTTTTTTCACTAATGCTGATTTCAGGTACTAAACGAAGATCATGGGCTGCGATTCTGTTAAGAATCAGTAGTGTTGCCACATGTTTAGTTGGATTTAGGGGTTATTAAAGTTGTATTTATTATAATAAATTGATATGATGATTATTCGTTGTTCTAACTCATTATATCATATTCATTTCTTTTCCATTATTTTTATTCACTAAGAGTGCTATTTTATTGCTTTTTTTATAAACTTGGATTTTGTAATTACATTAAATAAGTGGCAGTTACTGTTATTTTTATATTATTATTTATATTCTATATATTGTCATATAAGGTGCGATAGATATTAAGCATCACATTATCCGCTCTCGAGTATTTTCGTAGGTTGTTACATTAACCTAAGAAGCAAAATTTATTTGTGTTTAATTATTTCACGAACTTTGAACTGTTTGTATCTATATTTATTGTTGAGAGGAACATAGATTCATTGTTTGGTATTTTAAGGCCCAATACACCATGGTTTGTATGGTCCAGAAAAGAGGCTCGAGTAGTTTGAGAACAAATTGTAATCGAAATCGAGGCGGATTTAGAATCATTTAATCATTTAATAAATTAAACGGCTCATGGTTTCTTAAAAAGTGTATATATCATCAAACAATTTAAGCCGTATCTTCGGTAAGATTTTGTGGGTGTCAAATACAATTCAAAAAACACCATAATCCGTTCATGAAAGTTAAAAGAGTTATTGTCTAAGAAAAATCTCCAATTTAATGACATAGAATAGTAGAAGATTAGAAAAATAAAATTGACTTCTGTTCTACCATATTTTTCTTGTGTTCAATAAATTTGAAATTGTTGAAAAATGGAACAGTGGCTGTGCCTATTTGATCAACTGTGGAAAAATAAAGTCACACTTCCACTTTTCTATCCTTCCATTGAAGACTGAAGTGCAAATAGAGAGTTTGCTGTGTATTTATATTTCAATATTCCACAATTCACCATAAATTTCACACTTTCATACTGTCTTAACTTGCCGCACAATCCCAAATTTACATAAGAGCATGAAACTTTAGGAAATATTTTGTCACTTTGTGCTTAAATTTAGTTTAAATTAATCAGTTACAGTCTTACGGACTCCAAACAAAATAAATTCATTCTTTGTCTACGACAAAAAATTAAAAGACGTCAATAAGGGAATATAATTTCATCAGATTTTATTATAAATAATTATTAATAAAATAATATTATTAATAATAAGGCGATAACGTTTAAATTCTAAATATGAAGAAAGAGAGAAAGAAAGAGGAAGAGAAGAGAAGAGAAGGAAAGAAAGAGAGAAAGAAAGAGGAAGAGAAGAGAAGAGAAGGAAAGAAAGAGGAAGAGAAGAGGAGGAAAAAATGTACGAGTTCATTTGTGTGTTTGGAATTGCAATTAAAGGTAATTTTATATAAATATAATTTAATTGTGTAGATTAATTGTGTAGATTAATTATAATTTAAATGTGTAGATTAATTGTGTAGATTAATTATAATTTAATTTAATTTTGTAGATTAATTGTGTAGATTAATTATAATTTAATTTAGTAGATTAATTGTGTAGATTAATTATAATTTAATTGTGTAGATTAATTATAATTTAAATGTGTAGATTAATTATAATTTAATTTAATTGTGTAGATTAATTGTGTAGATTAATTATAATTTAATTGTGTAGATTAATTATGTAGATTAATTATAATTTAAATGTGAAATTATGTAGATTAATTATAAATTAATTATGTAGATTAATTGTACGTTTAATTGAAGATTAATTGTACGTTTAAATGTGAAGATTAATTGTACGTTTAAATATATAAGTTATTCATGAATTATATATTGAATTGTCTATTTAATTAAAAAAATATTTAATTATAGATTAAATTATAGAATTGTGTAATTATAATTTTAGATTATTTATTAATTATTTTTGTAGAAATAATTTATTTATTATTTAATTATAGATTAATTATTGATTTAATTCATTTATTTGTAGAATAAAAGCTTTTAATTATAGAATAATATATATTTAATAATAGAATAAAATATATTTAATTAGAATTTTAATTGTAGAATTTATTTATTATTTAATTATATGATAGATAGATTAAATTATAAATTACAAAATAATTATAAATTAATTATGAAATGAATTTTTGTACTAGATAATGGCAGGCGAGCAACGAAATGACAATATCATAATTTATATCCCTGAAGACAAACATCGGACACATTATAGTCAGGCAGAGGTACATTATATTCTTAAAAATAATAATAAAATACATATATATGAGAAGCTAATTATGAAATGAAAATTATAGAGAGATAACAATATCATTCGTTTCGCACTCACCGTCGTCGACGATACCATACATCTCGCACATTCGAGTAGGTTGCGAGTTATGGGATTTCTTCATCTCGCGATTGCGTGAGATTTATGTGCAAGAAGCGGAAGCCGTAACTTAAAGATTGATACGGGTTTATTGAGCGCGTTGATAGAGTTTTGGAGGCCGAAACTCACACATTTCACTTCAATTTTGGCGAGATGGCCAGTGACTCTAGAGCTAAATAATAAAATATTATTAATTTAATTATAAAATTAAAAAGATGGTATAGTAATATAATTTTTTTTAGGACGTCGCATGTCGTGGGGTTTATCCACCATTGGTGAGCGGTGATTGGATATGCGATGGAGATTTTTCAAGCATACATCCAAAGTCGATTATTTGGGCAGAATGATATATCAGCATTCTGCAAAGATGGGAGGTAATTTATTAGACTGTATAAAAATTTTAATTTTTTTCGTTCACAAACTATGATTAAGCTAAATGTAAAATTTTGCAGACGTTCTATTTTCCTACGAGAGTTACGGTCCCACTTTGATCACGCTCCAGAGGCAGACGATCATTAGGGTCTTAATCGATATGCGATCGGTTTTGCTTTGGAGTTGGCGGGGTGTATCATGTTCCCCGACAACAGTGGAGACTCTGTACCGGCGTTTCTTCGTCGATTTTGACGGTAAGTATTTTAAGGATTTTAAAATAATTTATCTTTCATAATTAAATAATTTTATTACTAATATTTAATTTACGGGAAGATTTACAATTCGGTAGAAGAAGAAATTGGGGCTGCTGCGGTACTTGGTTATTTATATCGGCGTCTTGATGTGGCATGCCAAGGATCGACGAGGAGTATTGGTGGTCCGTGGCTTTTGTTATTGTTGTGGAGGCGGACGCGTTTGCCCCCAAACTCGTTCATTACCTGCCTCGAGATGCATTCATTTTCGGTGGTATTTGGGGTACACCGAAGTGATAGTTGTGCGCCTTTTGGCGGGTAATAATTTAATTTAAAAATAATCAATCAATCGATGAAAATATATGTGTAATCACTAATCATAATTTGAAGCTGATAATAGGAAATGGACGCTTGATAAAAACGAGATATCTCAATCCGTCACACGTCGGTGTGAAGTACGTGAGGATCGGTGATTATGTTGCGCACACGCATGTCAATTGGAGGCCGTACGAGTCGGTTCGTCACTTATTGCCGACATGCGTAGACGACTCTATGGACTCGTATACTTGTCGGCTTCCACTTATTTACTTTCCGATAGTAGAGTGGTACTATCCGGATCGGGTGAGCGACAGTTCGGCTTAATTCGGTCGATCACGCCTCCACTTCCCGAGGTATTCTACCATATATACTAAAAATTTATAATTTTTATATTTATTATTTCTTATACTAACTATTTGCACAATTATACTAACTAATTTTACAGCATTTACGGAGGAGCATCGAAATTATCGCGCTTGGATTCAAGAAAAAAAATATGAACTGGAGACAACATCATCAGGCGTATGTAGACATATGGGATGAGCTTCCTCCACGAGACCCGGATGAAGAAGAGTGGAATGCGGAGGACTATAGGAGGTATCGACAGTGGTATGATTTCTATGGAGCCGCTAGCGCTCCACTTGATCCGAGTGATGTCGTACCTCCTATACCTTCAGCAGCGGAGATCCCTGACATCGGCTACATTCCTCACGTACCTCACAGACAGCGCACGGTATATTAAAATTTATAAAATTTATATATCTATATGCACTATTCGGTAATAAGTAATATATGTATGTAATCATTGTATAATAGACCATCCCAAATGCGGTCGCTCAAAAACTCCCTTTATATGACGGTCGGATATAACACATATTTTCATATTACATTGGATCACTTCATTACGGACCCATCGCATGAACCAACCCCAATTGTCCATATTTTCTGCATTCACGATTCCAAATGCTAGAGGAATGATTTTATTCTCTGCATCGTATCCACACGCCATCAATAATCTACCCTTATAACGACCGATAAGAATCCGGCGTCAATGGTTATAACGGGCCTTAAATGTTTAAACGCTCGCAATACACGGTCCATAAGCCCAAACTATGGATTTAAACATTTTTACATTATTATCCGAAGTATCACACGTCAATAATTTAAATTTTGTACACTGGAGTAGTCGAGCAATCGCCTCCAATATATGTGGAAGCAATGTATATGATCCTTCCCAAGTGCCAAATAATTGTTCAATTGCTCTTTCTCGGCCACGCCAAAGTTTACCGTACGTCGGTGCCACACGGGATATTTTGTTTCTATAATCATACCGATTTGTTGAAGCTGTTAGAGAGAGATCCTTCTTTAAATGTTGTCGAACACATCCTGCAATCAAATTAGATGTGAGTTGTAAGTGTGTTGCGGTCTCTGGTGGTCTTCTACGAGTTGTGGGGGTTTTTATTTGTGATGATCCTCCATGTGGTCGAGCCCTCTTGGATCTAGCGTATAATCTCCAAGGACAACTACCTTCTTTGCATTTCATAATAAGTCGTGTTTTACAACTTTCTTGTACCCAACATTGAACGTTTTTCCTAACACTCCAATCACAAATTACCCGATTTAAAGCGATTTAGAAGCAAATATTCTATTTTCACTAACTCATCATCGAGTCCTAAAAGATATTCATTCGCGCCTAAACGGTCAAACATCTCAAAATTATTTAACGCTTCTACGGGATGGTGTCTCTCGGTTCGTCAGGTAACTAACAATGTGGTATCGCATCTCTCGAATTTCCTCATCTTTGATTCATCGATCGAAAAATCCGATTGCTCAAAGTGTAATCCTCTCCTGTTTCTTCTTCATTTGAATAATACGGACCGCCATCATCTTGCTCATCCGATCATCACTTAATTCCATTATCGTTGGATCAACACTACTTTCGTCATCATTATTATCGGCTAAATTACGACGGACGTAGTACTACTACTATCGCAAAAAAATTATATAGTGGCACCATTTGCTGGTTTGGTTGTTGATAAATTATATTATTCTTGTAAATATTTGGATACGGATATAAATTGGTTTGATCGTAGGTAGGATAGGAATTGGTTCGATCGTAGGTTTGATAGGAATTGGTTTGATCATAGATTTGATAGGAATTGGTTTGATCGTAGGTTTGATAGGAATTGGTTTGATCGTGGGTTGGATAGGAATTGGTTTGATCGTGGGTTGGATAGGAATTGGTTTGATCGTAGGTTTGATAGGAATTGGTTTGATCGTAGGTTTGATAGGAATTGGTTTGATCGTGGGTTGGATAGGAATTGGTTTCATTGGTTTGGAAATTTCTTACGCAAGCTCGGTTGTTCTAGTTGTATAATTTTCTTCATCGGGATTATAATTTAAATCAAGTAGCATTTTGAAGAAATTGGATGTTTGTTGAAATTGGATGTTTGTTGTTTTTGTGGTTGTGAGAAATGAACCGCGGGTAGCGGTATTTATAGCAAACATAGGCGCCATTAGCGATGGCGTGTTACGAGAAAGCGCATTTGCCGGTGTTAGCGTTTGTGAAAGATGCCACCGCATGACAGTGGCGCGTTGTGGTTCGTATTTTTAAACTTTTACCGTTTAATTTCATTCATGATTTTTTGGACATCATTAATGCTATTTCTGTTGTCTATTTAATTGCAAAATTTTCCAGCCAAAAAGAATTTGTCGACTCCTCCTTATTTAAGGGCGGAGACAAGAGAAACTAAAGAGGGCTCGGTTTTTTTATAATTTCACAGAAGTTATATATCAAAGTTAAAATTAATTATTATTTTTTTGCTTCAGATTATTACCTCTTTTCATTGACAGAGCCTCTGTTCAACTCCTTTCTCCATCCCATTTGTTCTATATCTCATCGTATTTTTACTGTTTAAAAGGGCACATTCGTTTCCAACTCAAATTTAAGGAGCGCAGATTTTGTAAAGTGCCATTATCATTATTCATTAAGCAGCCCCTTTGTAAAATTGCCCTTTCAGACCGCCACAGAGGATCTGGAGAAACTCCAAGGCCGCTTGATGAAACGTGGAAGGAAGGTGTCCGCGTGGAAGCATGCAAAAGGACGAGAGACACGTGTGTGAAGATTGAAGACTGAGCTGGCGACTGGTGGCGGCTGCCACGTGCCTTCCTCTCCATTCTCCAAGCCCCTCTATTTTGGCTCTCACTGCTTTGCCATTCGGACAAGTTCTAACCTCTCCGAATGCGTAATATTTCTTTCTCTGCCAAGTAAAAGTCAATTTTTGATTTTTAGACGGTGTCTGTCTCTTCACCAAGATTGACTTTTTATTTGTGAGAAAAGCGAAGAAAAGAAAATTTATAAAACGAGATTATTGAATGATGGTTTGTCGTCATCTCCGCTGGTATCGCCTTGCACGGATACATCGTTGAAATTCCGCAAATTTTGATTTTGCTTGCATGGGTTGTTGAAGCTCGCTGTCGCTATGATATTTGATCTGTTAAATTTTCAATTTTTTTTTTAGTTTTCGTCAACTAGTGACAAAGTAGAGTTATTATTACCAGTACTAATTAATAAATAAAACTGCTGAAGGTTGATGCTAAATTCATATCATAACGATACTTATGCTAAGATGTGTGATATTTATTATTCATAATTGATTTATGTATGATCGGTGAAGCAAACAGTAAATGATGATATCGCCTGGGAAAAAATTATCATTGTCAAAAATTAAAATTTTAATAGAATATAATTTTATCAAATAAGATTTATTTTAATAAATAGATTTTAAAATGTTAAAAATATTTATATGAAAATATATGCATTTTCAAAAAACTAAATTATATAAAATATTATTTTCCACTTTTTCTATACAAATAATATTGTATATATGTATTTGTGTGTTAGGGGTGTCAATTCTTAACCTGACCCGATGGGTTAACCCGACCCAATCCGTCATGACCCGAAAATAAATGAGTCGGGTATGGGTATAATTTTTTTGACCCGAATCGGGTCGGATCGGGTCGGGTTTGAGTTAACCCAACCCGACCCAATTAATTATATTTTTTGAAGTAATTTTATGATTTAGTACTAATTAAAACTTAAATATACACTAATTATACACTAATTAAGATTAATTATAAATTAATCAATGTTTTATTGCTTAAAATTATATATAAATAATTAATAAATATTTAATTATTTTACGCGGGTCAGGTCAGGTCGGGTATGGATTAAGATTTTTTGATCCAAATTTAATTGGGTCAGGTTCGGGTCGAATCAAAAAAATATTAAAATAATATGACTCGACCCGACCCGACCCATTGACATCCCTACTGTGTACTAATCTTATTTGAATTCTCATTGAAAATATGAGTGTTTTATATTTCAATATTATTGAAATTTTGTATAATTATTTATATATGTTGTTTTGTATAATTATTTATATATGTTGATTCGCATTGAGTTTCATAACGTGATATATAAAAAGTTTGTGATAGCGAAGGTAACGCATTAAAACTAAGGACATTAATTATTAATTTTAAGCTATGATTTTCGTATATTTTTTACTCTTGTGACATCATAAATGATGGTCCCAGTGAAGTCTACATATAATTAATTTAAAAATCTATTCATTATTAAAAGCAATCAATTAATGCTATGTAAAAAAGGGATCGCTATTGGAGCAAAGAAATGAAAATTGATGAGAAAATTGACAAATCAAAAGGTTGGGAGTATGACATGGCACTGCTGAGAGAATCCGAAGCTTAGCCCTCTTTCTGGTTATATATAATCATTAGTGAACTATATCATCATTAGTTGTAATTACGGGTGTCAATTCTTGATCCAACCCAACGGGTTAACCCGACCCGATCCGAACCTGATCCGACACGACCCGAAAATAAATGGATCGGGTATGAGTTCATTTTTTTTTACCGAATCGGGTCGGGTTCCAATCAACCCGACCCGACTCGATTAATTATATTTTTTGAAGTTAAGATTAATTATAAATTAATTAATATTTTATTGCTTAAAATTATATAAAAATAATTAATAAATATTTAATTATTTTACACGGGTCGGGTCGGGTCGGGTATGGGTCAAGATTTTTTGACCCGAATTTAATTGGGTCGAGTTCGGATCGGGTCAAAAATAATAATAAAATAATGTGACCCGACCCGAACACGACCCGACCCATTGGCACCCCTAGACTTGTAATACTAAATATTACTTCGTGACTAATGAATATATTATTTTTCACAACTTTTAAATAAAAACTAAGTCCATACAAATTGAATATTTATTAATTAGAGTTGTATCTTCCAAATTTAAATGACCACAATATATAATACTGGACACCAAAATGTATTACAAATTATTCATAATATATAAAGAGTGTTAAATTTTTAAGTTTTTCAAGTATCTCATATAATTACTTTTTTCACTATTTATTTTGTTTTAATCTTTTTAACTTTTTGAATCCAAGAGTTCATATAAAATAGTTTCTCTCCTCACTTAAAATAATATGTGTAATATACTTAAGGTGAAACTTAACTCTTAAAATGATCTAATTTTTTTATATGATCATTCATAGATTATTATATATTAAATTATATTATTATTACTATAATTATTATTATCATCATTATTACTAGTATTTAAAAATATTGTGTCTAAATTTCTTTAATGTGAAATTTTATTAAATATATTTAAAATTTTATATTATTAATTATTTATTTGATGACTATATTATCAAGGCGAAGCCCAAGTTAAATCCCTAGTACTCCATAAAGATGATTAAGTCTTCTAGACTCTCACACATCTCACATCATCATTCTTCATTATTTATTTTATTTAATTTTTTTATCTACTTGAATCCAATAATTTATATATAATTTTTCTCTATTCTGCAATATACTTAAGATAACTCATAAAATGATCCAACATTTTTATGAATCTTTATAAATTATCATGTGTTAATTATATTATTTATAATAATAATAATTGTTATTATCTTATATTATATATATATATATATATATTTTAACATTTAAATAATTGTATTTAATTTTTTAATGTGAAAATTAGTTTACAACTGTTCTTCAATTTCAATTTTTATGAAATTATTGAGACGTTCTTTTAAAAGATCGTGTTGATGGATAAAATGAAATTTTCAAGAATTATACTGGTGGGTGAAAGTCCGATTTCATTTAAATCATCAATCTGATTCACTATAATAAATATATTTTTTTAGTTCCGTATTCATCAATTAGAGATAAATATATATCATTCAATTTGAGTCTCAGATTAAATAGTTGGATTTTTCTAGGGCTGGCAGAAACAACTCATGACTTGTTTGGAGATTGACTCATGATTGGCTCGTTCATTAATGGATCGAGTTGTTAACGAACCAGCTCGTTAAGTTAATGAGCCGAGTTTGAGTTTACGCTAGCCCGGCTCATTAAGCTCGTTTGGCACAGTAAACTATTAATATTTATTATTTATATATTTTTATTATGGATTTTTAGTATAGTAAGTAGTTTATAGTACTTCAATTATTATATCAAATTAATATCAAATTAATGTGAAATATTTTTTCATTAGTTATTTCAATATTTTGTATATAAATTTAATAGAAATATATTATTAACTATTTTATGAGTATTAATGAACCTTAATGAGTCATCTCGTTTAGCTCGTTAACTTAATGAGTTGATCTCAAGCCAAAGCTTTTAGCTCAGAAGTAGCTAGCGAGTCATCTCGGTTCGGCTCGTTAAACTAATGAGCTGAGAGCGAGTTCGACTTGGCTCAGCTTATTTAAAGACCTAGATTTTTCTGATTTAAAAAACTTTGTTTTAAATAAAAATAATAAGTAACAATATGATATAATCGGAAAAAGTTCTTATAATATACTCTAACTTATAATAACATGGATGAAGTTTTAATTAGTGATAATTTTAAAATAATCTAAGATGATATTTATTAAAATTATAAGTCAGGTTTAAACAAGACTGATTGGTAGCAACAAGAATATACTAAGCAATTAAAAAAAGTGATAAAACATTAATTAACTTGACATGTTTGAATATAAATTTTGTTTAAACAATTGAGTAAAACCCGACTGATAGTTGTATGTTATTTTACTTAAATAATATGTTTGTAGTATTATAATAATAATAATAATATAATATGAATAGCTGTATAATCATGATAGCAAAAATTATAAAAAAAATACCGCAAAATCTTGCTATAAATTTATTATTTCTAATTGTTGTACTTGATAATTTTTTTAATTTTATTATTTTATAAAATATATTTGAATTTAATAAATTTTCTTGAGATGTTTTATAGGATTTTATTAAAGGTTTCAAGGAATCAAGTTTGAAGAAGCTCAAGATTGCTTTAGAAGCCTTATGAAAGATATATGATCATAATTATATGAAGATATAATTCAAAAACTTGAGTTTTTTTTATCAGTTTGCAAGGAAAAAAACTTTATACCACAATGAATCGTTATAACGATTCATAATCACTCTAATGATTTAGTACTTCATTCTCATTTTTATTCTAAGGCAGAAAGTTCACTAAGAATTTAAGAGCAAATCATTATGTAATGTTTGGGAAAAAGGTCAATGGTTTAAACCGTTGATCGCTTTCTTGAATCATTATAACATTTTCAAAAACAATCAAACTTATCAGAGTTGAGACAAATTAAGTCAAATCATTGTTAACATTTTGCAAAACGTTTAACCAGAGGAGGATCTAAGTTTAATGAATGGGGGTCAATTGACCCCATTCATTTTAAAATTTATAATGGTTATATATTAATTGATAGTATATTTTAGATGAGTTAAAGAAAATTTGACCCCCATACTTTATAATATATTTTCTCACTACTGACCCCCATAAAATTTTAAAATAAATTTCTCACTAGAAAAAATCCATCTGTTGTGTGGAATCTTTTTAATTTTAAAAATAATTATATTTAACAATAATTTTATTATAAATAAATTATTCAAAAAAAAATCTCATAAGAATTGGATGAGATATATCATGAAAAGACAAAATCAAATAAAATAGAATGACTAAAATAATAAATCATTTACGGTCTCTTCTTTTTGTGGTCTATTTATTGACTTTCAATTTTATAAATTTTTATTGTGATACAAATTGTAAAAACAGAGATTATGTCTTCAACGGAAAAATTACCTATATTATCATTTACTAAAAAGATAAAGACAAATAAATGGCAATATTTTAGCTTGATATACTACATTTTCACAACATATATTATCGATTAGCAAGACAATTTTTATATTAAAATGAATAATTATAAATATGAGCCTATGAAAATAAATACAGTAAATAATAACTATGTTTTATTATTGTTATTACTACTATTATTAGGATGATGATAATAATGACAATAAAAAATAATAATAATTATTATTATTTTAATGATAATAATATTAATAATATTATTATTATTATTAAATGACTGACCCCCATTTGCAAAATTCCTGCCTCTGCGTTCAACGTTTTCTCTTATCGTTATAATGGTTCATCCCATATATTTCTGAACCGTTATAATGTTTCATAAAATTCTGACAAGATATATTCTTAATAAAATCTAAATTCAAGAAGTCAACGGATATAACAATTTACGAACAGCTATAACTATTAACTGCACAAGGAACTCAATTATATTATGTTATGTGCTATTATAAAAGAGTTGTTTCATAACTGTTCAAATGATCAAACTCTCACCATTTTTAACTAACTGAGAATTCCTTATTGAGCACAAAATGGACCCAATCTTCTCCTTGCAAACACAAGAAATCTTAGTATTCGAATTAGCCAAATTCATTACTCTCTTGTTGACTTCTTTAAGCTAATATTTTTGCTTAACTATCTTTGAGTTTTGGCTCAATTTTTTTCTGCTTCTTAGCTACAGTTTCTAAGTCTTGAGTGCTTATTTTCTCTCTTTCTTTGTTAAATATTTTTTAGTCTTGTTGCATTTATTTTTATGCAGAAGCTAAAATTTATAATTATAAAATATCTTTATGTCAACAGTGTCCCATTAGTGGAACAGGTCTCCGAGTCATAATCGAACTCCATTAAAATTCATGTGTCATTTACTTTTCAGCACTTATACTTTTTAGTTCTCTACATCCTCAATTTTGGTAAAGATTGCATTTTTGTGAAATATTATTGGTTTATTATTTTACATTAATTATTCATTTTGCCAACTAATATTTGATCAATACTCATTGCATATTTACTTATTGCATATATTTGAGTAACTAAGTTTTTGTGCACTTTAATTTGAACTGAATCGACTGATTGCACACCCTAGCCAAATATAGCTCATAGATAAATCAAAAGGATATATTTTTAAATAATTTAATATCAATTAATATATAATTAATTACAATCTTAAAAATAATTAATAATACTTAACTATTTTATACAGACTAGCAAAGAACCCATGTCATCTACGGGATCTATCTTAATCCATAACATGACAAATATTATATAATTGTCTATTATATTTGTACCTTGAGCCTTATTCATTCTTCATGATTTTTATTGTCTAATTAATTTTTTTTTTGATGTAGGAAAAATATATATAAATGTCATATGAAAAATAACTTTATATCCAATATTTTTGTAGTGTCCAAGAAGTTTTGATATTTTTTTCAAGTAAAGGCCCATATGCATAGTAAATTAAGAAGCTTTGATGTTTACCTTGATAAAAAAATGAGTGTCTAATATGGGTAGTTTACCAAAGTATCAAGAATTGGACAACCTACAATTAAACCAATTTAGTAATACTCTAAACAATTTAAAAGACCAAAGCAATAAGCATGTAGAAAGAAGATATAGAATGTGAATGTTGTACTAAATAATTTTATTATTTTATAAAATATACTTGAATTTTATAAATTTTTTTTGAGACTTATATAGGATTTTATGAAGGCTTCAAGAAGTCAAGTGTTGAAAAGGCTAAAAATTTGCCCGAAGAAGTTTTATGAAGATCTAGGATAAAAAATATGTAAGACATAATTCAATAGCTCGAGTTTCTAGATAATTAATCAAAGAAAAAGTTTCATATCAATGTGAACCGTTATAATGATTTTTAAATATTATAACGGTTCAACTTGACAAAAGTCTAAAATTTTCTAAGGCATAAAGCTTCCTAAAATTATCAGATGCTATCGTTGGGTAACGGTTGGGGATCGTTCAACGGCTTAGAGCCATTATAATGATTTCTTGAATCATTATAACACCTCTGCATATAGGCAGACTTGTCATAGCTCAGTCAACATAGTCAAACTTAGTCAAAATACTATAACGTTCTGGTAAAATATTTAACGACTTTTCATAGCATTATAATGGATCATCCCATTTATTTTAAACCGTTATAATGTTTTATAAAGTTCCAACAAGGGGTATTCTTGATAAATCCTAATAAAAATCAAAATTCAAGAAGTTTTAAGCGTTGTAATGATTCAGTAACCGTTATAACAGCTTATTACGCAAAATCCTAAATGTCTAACTGTCATGTGCTATTTTTAAGAGGATTATTTCAGATTTGTCAAACCAATCAAACTCTGATAATTCTAATTTTTTCTGAATAATTTCTAAACACTCTTTAGAGCATCAAAGATTTCTCCTTACAAATACATTCAAAAAATTTATAAGCAATTGAATCAATCCAAAGCTCTAAAAGAACTTGTTTGTACTCTTGAGCTTGTTGTGCTCATTTCTCTTTGAGTTGTAGTGCTCACTTCGTTCTTATCTTTTGATTTCATTCTTGAGTCTTGAGTCTTGAGTACTCACTTTTGTGTTGCTAAGTATTTCGACTTAATATTCTCTTTTATTTGTGTCTTGTAAGGGAGTCAAGATCATACATTTATTTATAATCCTTTTTGGTAATATATCGGCACTCCATTCTTAAAGTTTCGGAGACGTAGGTTTCATAACCGAACTCCATTAATATCATTGTGTTCTTTAGATTTTAGCACTTATATTTCACTTAATTGTTATATCTCTATTAGTTATCATTTGTAAGTCATTTTTCTCAAGGTTGTCGGTATATTATTTTACAATAATTTATTTTTTATAGCAATTAGTATTTGGTCGATTATCTCATTCTCGCATCTTTGACATTCTTACATCTTGCTAAAAACTTTTTAACTAAATAGTAATTCAGTTTTGAGTATTTTTTACTTAATTAATTCTTTATGTTCTAACAATTATCTCTACCACTTGGTTCTTATTATGACTTGACCAACCTTAAATTTTGATTAATATCATTGCTAGTCTTAATTTTTACGGTGAGAATTAAGCAATTAGAAACAAATATGCAAGTAAATGAATAAATTCTAATTGCTAAAGTACACAATAAGAATAATTTTTTTAACTTTGAGAATTTTGTAAATATCAACCAAGTGAAAAATAACACAAAGAGTAGAGAGAATATGTCAAAGTAAAGAACACAAGGATTTTAATAGAGTTTGATACTAAAATCTATGTCTTCAGGACTAACTCCTTAATTGGAATGTTGATTTATTACTAACAAAGTAATTTATAAACTTGACTCTTTTACAATCACAAGTAAAGACGAGATACAAGTCGAAAAGAACAACAACAAAGAGATCTCAAGGCTCTAAAAAATATGAGCAACAAGCTCAAAAATGGAGAGCAAAGAGCCCAAAAAAGTGAGCACAAATTCGACTCAAGAAGTACAATTAAAATTTAACTCAAACTATCATTTGGATCAATGAGCTTGAGTTTTTAGTTGATGTGCATAACAAGAAAAATATTAGTGCTCTAGGTGCTCTTTGAGATGCTGAATAAGTGCTAAAATTGAGAAAATTGGGTTTAAATTAGATCTAGTGAGCAACCCATTTAAATAGAGCATCTAACAAAAGGTTGGTAGGTTTTCACCTAGTGAGCCGTTATAAAGGCTTAGGAGCCGTTATAACGGCTTATTGACTATTTTGATTAAATACTACCAATAATATTCTTATCAGACTCAAAAAAGAATGTTAAGTCATTATAATGGTTTGTCAAATACAAGTAAGTTGTTACAATGATTTGTCGTAATATTTTTTAACGGCTCAGTCAAGAAGCTGAAGTTCTTGAGTCTCGACTCAGTCAAGTTTCTTCAGAGCCGTTGTAACGACTCAGTGAGTCATTATAACCGCTGAAATCATTCAAAGATTCACAAGTTGTTGTTTAGTGATCCATCCAGTAAAATTAAGAGGTTTTTGCTAAAAAAAATTTCATGTGTTCTAGTGAGCCATTATAACGGCTCCTAAGTCATGGCTTACTACATAAAAAAAAATTTCCTTATTATTTCAACTTAGAAATTTGAGTTTATTTTTCTAAACCTTATATTTTGAGATCCTATGTCTTCTAAGATTTCTTTCAGCAATTGCTAGCATTCATCTTGATCAAAATCTAAATCTTCAAAATATTCTATAAAATATCTTAAAGAACTTATAAAATTGTATTACTTTACAAATTGATAAATAAAAATAAATTATTTAGTACAACATATTTTTCTCATAGATGCAATTAAAACATTAAAAATAAAGAAAACTATTTTGATTATTATATTTTTTATTTTTATAAGAGATATATTTGATTTATCACATTTATTACACACTGAACAAATTAATATAGTATATATTGTATTGGATAAAAAAATTTATTCTAATTTTAAACTGATCGAATTAAGTTTGGATAAAAAAATAAATTAATGACTACCTATCGACACCTTACTTGGAAAAGTTATAAATTTGATATGGAAAGGAGAAAAATCTATTACCAAAATTTCTATAAATAAGGAGAAATTCTGGCCAAGATTTTTTTCATAAAAGAAAAAAGTATAATCCAATTCGGATTTTCCAGGGATAATTTCGTGATTTCTCAATTAGTTCCGTTGGACTGTTATATGATCTCCGCTTCTCCAGCCATATACATACGAGATTCTTCCCCTCTTCGCTAGATTCCAGGCCACAAAGAGAACCCAAAACTGACTCCTCTCCTGTCTTTCCCTTTGCCTTGCCCCCTTTCTTTATCTCACCTTCCAAATCCCAACTTCCTACCAAAAAATTCGACTCAATCCTTCCTCGTGCGCTCGAATTGAGTCTTCAATTGTGTTATTCAACCAGCCATGTCAGCCCCGGCGATCGCGATCTACACGAGTCCACCTGGCGGCGTTTCTCAACTCCCGTCGGAACCGCCTTCCACCGCCTCCACCTCCGCCTCTAAGCCCGGCGGCCTCTCAATGCTCTTCTCGTCTTCTCCATCCTTGTCTCCTCCAACCATCTCTCACCACGTGGTAGACGATCTATCCCGATCGGACGACCTAGGTTGCTCTTCCTACTCCTTCACCTCATCCTTCTCCAACCATTCCTCCTTTTCCAAGTCGCGAGAGCACCACAGCCCCGTATCAGTGTTTCAGTCCCCAGCCTCTACTTCGAGAAGCCCCCCTGTCTTCTGGGCCCCGCAGAGTAGCCATCATAGTCGGGGCCGGTCTTACAACAACAGCTTTGTAAGGCATGCACTTGGATCGTGCTTGGATTATGTGCCGCCCCTAAGCCCGAGTTACCAAGAGGAAGGAATGAGTGGAGAGTTGGGGCTTGAATTCGACATGGGTTCCACCGAGATTGGGGCAGATTATGAACCTTACGCCAAGGAGATGTTACTTGGGGCACAATCCAGGCATAAGATCTTTCATGAGGAGTTGGTTATTAAGGCTTTCTCTGAAGCAGAAAAGGCGCACAGATGCCAGGTATTATTTTCAATCTTTCGCCATTTTATTTGGATTGGAAACAAACACCAGAAAATGACATATTGATTAATGATGTTCGTCAGTGGTGTTAGCCAGCAAAAAACATAGTGGTTTACTGGTTTGGGCTGCTCCTTTGGTTTTTATCTGAGGGTGATTTGAGTCTCAATTGATACTCAAATGCACTTTCGATTATGTGTGCCATATTCTTTTAGCACACTCCAGGAATACAGATCAAACCCAGTAAAATTATCAGCTAACATTAAAAAAAAATACTAAGTTGGAAATTGAACTTTTGATTAATGAATTGATTTTTTTTTACATTTGTGCTTTATGAATTGTTTAGAAGCGTGCAAGTGGGGCTCCATACTTGGAACACTGTGTAGAGACTGCAATGCTGCTTGCAAAAATTGGGGCTGACACAACGGTGGTCGCTGCTGGGCTTTTGCATGACACAATTGATGATTCTTTCTTTGACTACGAGTATATCTTTCAAATGTTTGGCGCCAATGTTGCGCATTTAGTTGAAGGGGTATGTACCTTCTTTATATGTAAGCTTATGCCGGTGAATAATCTGAGCAAAAGAAAATACAAAACAAATGTTTGATGCAAGCTTGGGCAGTTTTGCCATAATTCAACTCCAAATTTCCTGTGTATATCTTGCGTGGTCTTAAATTTCAACAGCTCGAGTCATTAGCTTTTCTACTGTTTATATATTTATTTTTGTTGCGATTTATTTAGGTGTCTAAGCTAAGCCATTTGAGCAAGCTTGCGCGAGAGAACAACACTGCCAGCCGAACCACAGAAGCTGACCGTTTGCACACAATGTTTCTGGCTATGGCTGATTTCCGTGCTGTGCTGATTAAATTAGCAGATCGCCTCCACAACATGATGACCCTTGATGCACTGCCCTTTGTGAAACAACAGAGATTTGCCACGGAAACACGAGAAATATTTGTGCCCCTGGCAAACCGATTGAGGATCTCAACCTGGAGTGAGCAGCTGGAAGATCTCTGTTTTGGATTCTTGAACCCACAGGAGCACAAGGAGCTTTCATCCAAGCTGGAGAAGTCCTTTGATGAAGATCTGATTTTTTCTGCCATAGATAAACTCAAGAAGAGTCTCAAGAATGAGGGACTAGCAGTTTGCAGCCTCTCTGGGAGGCATAAAAGCATCTACAGTATCTATTCCAAGATGATTAAGTAAGTTATTATTTCTCCTTTACCTCTTTCTGTCTTTGGATGCCACAGTGAGGAATGAGGGTCTGTAACATGTGAAAACATACTTTCTTTTTACTTGTCATATTTTTTTTTAACATGTACTTAAAAGAGAATTTCTGATTGGTTTGGATGTTTTGCAAATTTTCACCCAAATTGAGTAACCTAACTACATTATGAAGTTATGAATAATTATAGTTTTCGTTCAATTGGTTCAGAAAAAATCTTAACATGGATGAGATACATGATATTCATGGGCTGCGCCTGATTGTTGAGAAGGAAGAAGATTGCTACAGAGCACTTGACATTGTTCACCATTTGTGGCCCCAAATCCCTGAGAGATTCAAGGACTACATCTCTCATCCCAAGTCAAACAGGTAACTTTTGTGAACAAATTATTCTGGACAGTATTTGATGCCCATCTTGAATTTGCATGTTCAGTAAAATACTATCACTCTTGTGGCATACATTTTCTGTTATTATTTGATAGCAATGAGATGTTTGCCTCCATAGACATATTATACCTTAATAGCCAAGCTTCCACTAATTTCTCTCGAGAATTATTTCTTCTGTGAAATATCTTATGTTTTTATGCCTATATTTTGGTCAGATATCAATCTTTACACACAGTGGTCCAGAGTGAGGGCCACCGACTGGAAGTGCAGATCCGCACAAGAGAAATGCACCTTCAGGCTGAGTATGGATATGCAGCGCACTGGAGGTACAAGGAAGGCAGTTGTAAGCACGCATTCATTCGTGAGATGGTGCAGTGGGCACAGTATGTTGTGTCATGGCTGTGTGAACCCGTAACCCCTGATCATCCATCCTGCATCGGCTCGCCCTATAGTACTCCCAGGCCACCATGTCATTTCCCTTTGCATTCTGATGATTGTCCCTATTCCTACGCTCACCAACGCCAGCATGATGGGCCCATGTTTGTAGCTGTGCTTGAAAATGATAAGGTGTGTTTCATTATATACTCCTATTATAGCCCTTGGCATTATTTATCACAATAGTTTGATTTGGATGTTACAAATTGTTTGTAAGAATCTAGTCTGATGATGTGTGATTCTTTCATATTTTTTATAGTGCACATTGTACCTAATAAGGCAGGTTGCACATATATTCTATAATGAATGAATAGTTCCTATAGTTAATATTTACTTGGGTATTACGCTTTACTATCTACATTGTAATAGTAACTAATCATGTTTTACCCAAATGTGATTATTTGTAATTCTCCTCAACTCAGTTCTGAATTAGAGATTTGGATGTTGGATGTCTTTTGCATAATTTTTATTTTACTCCCTGCATCAACCAGAATAATAATTTGTTCTTTCTTGATTCAGATGGTTGTACATGAGTTCCCAGCAAAGTCAACAATTAATGATCTGCTGGAGAGTGTAGGAGTAACGAAGTCCATTTGGAGCCCATACCGCTTTCCCCGAAAAGAAGAATTAAGGCCTCGTGTGAATAACCAACCCATTAGTGATCTGACTCAAAAGCTTAACATGGGGGATGTGGTTGAACTTACACCTAAACTATCCCACAAATCACTGCCGGAGTATAGAGAGGAAATCCAGCGCATGTATGATGGAGGCCTCACGATATCGGGCCGTGGCTGGGGAAACTGACAGTGTTGTATACCTTAATTTACCTACTTTTTATCTGCTAAATACTACAATATAACATTTGATTCATTGTATATGTATATATAAATAGGCTAATTCTGCTATGAATCATATAGTTACCGTTAATTATTAATCAACGGTAATTATTTTTTCTCATCGACCTTTCTCATTTAATCACATCAAGAGAATAGCTTAACCATTCAATACTCAAAATTGAATGGTCTGAAATCGTTTTGATCCATTTTAGAATCCCTTATATAAACGTAATTGTACCATAAGCCTCTCTATTCTTTACAATTTGGGAATGTTGTACTGCTCGAGGGATGGATATGAGAGGCGGACATTCCTATTGTAAAGTTTCATTGTGATTACTAAGTATAAACATTGTTTGAGAAGATCGTTAACTCAAAAATCGTAAATTGTTTTTCCATTACTGCGAATGTTGTTTCGATGATATATTCGGATGAGTAAAGTCATACCATATTGTAAGTATATTGTTGGATCGAAAATGGGATTAGTGAAATTAGCAAGTCAAGTGACCTCAATGAGGCTGTAATTAATTGGTACGACCACCGACCGAGGCCTTTAATTGATGGATCGAAGGAGAGTCGGGAATAAAATGTGGATCTTTCACTTCAAATAGTTTGCAAACAACAAAAATATAATTAAACTAACTCATTATTCCTATCTGGATTAGTGTTATTTCGCATCCATCCGAACATTTATTTTATTAGAATATATTTGAGACCGTCAACGATGTCCTTCATGGATACGATACAACAAGATGAAGTAACAAAATTTCTATAGCTAATCAATACTTCCTATAGCTATTTCCATAATATTAGCTAATCAGTGAAATTCTATAGACAATAAAAATATGAGAAAAAAAGTATTTATAAGATAAGAAAATCCAAACATTAACATTTTTCAGCTAATACGATATATACGTAGGGAGCATTTATAGTAACACCACTAACGGGGCCGAAGATTATATCTTTTATCAAGTGAAATTGGAGATGTAAAATTTTCTCCAACTTCCTCTGGAAAGACATAGTCCGGATCCAGCTTGCTGTCTACTTCCTCTGGCAACACCTCGCATAACCAAGAATAACCACTAAGGTTGTCATCACTATCTTCTATAATGAAAAAATGGCAACAATCAGTTCAAATAATTGTTCTAACAATTATTATAAATCAGAGAGAATCACATTAAAAATCATCATAAGACTTGATAGGAAGGTAAAGAGATTTATACCTGAAGGTTCCTCAATGACTCGAACCTTCTCAACCAATGTCTGGAGCAATTGATGGTTCAATATGTCATAATCCCTAAAACAAATAATAAGTATTCAAATGTTGTATCAGCAATTTGTTCAATGCATTTATACAAATAAAATAGATAGAACGAATAGGGACACACTTACTTGAATGTAAAGACAGCATATATAATCTGAATGCTGGCTGCTAATAAAAATGTTGATCTCACCCAGAAAATATCTGGCACCATCCAAATTTGTTTATCCAAGTAGCTCTCTCCAAACTTAATTCCCAACTCAAATACAAGGGCAATACAGAGCTCTACAATGGGAGAATCAGATCAGTTACATAGCTCTTGAAAGCAAGAATTATAATTATAAACATCCACACAATAAACCCAAATTCCAGCCAATACATGCGAACTATTCAAGTGTTGGTTTAGCATATTTTCAAAATTCAACAAACCAATTGAGCAAATCAACTAAGATAAATAAGCACCAAACAAATTTTCTGGTATTTGTCGCTTTTCAGGACAAATAAGCTCATACCTGTTTATCAAATACAAAAAACTTACCAAAGTACAGTTGGCCTCGAATTGCGTATGTTTGTTTTGCACTTGTTAGCATGTAGAGAAAATAAATGATGCAGGAATAGTAGAAGAATGACTTGATAAACCGAGACTCCACCAAGATGGCATTCAGCACTTTTAGCAGTTTATCTATATTCGAGAAAATTAGTGCCTGATTCCGACCAAATTCTTCCTGCAAAAAGTAGCATATTGTTTAAAGTCTTCCTGCAAAAAATTTGTGCCTGGTTCTGACCAAATTCAGCACTTGTGACATTGGTTGTAACCAAAAGAAAAGGAAAGAAACTTGTGACCAGGAAGAGAGACTTTACTGGGGAACAAGGAACCAATATATCACCAAAGCCCAATACAATACCAAGCCTCAATTATTATTATTTCTCAATTTGTAATCGCCCTAATGAATCCAATTTTGACAACCAGTTCCAGATCGTACATGAATTCAAAGCCAAGCTTCTGCCCAGTTATCAAGTTAAGCAGTAAAAAGAATACAAAATAAAAATAAAAAAACGAAGAGGGGAATTAGAAGAGGGAAATGGTAGCCGCACCACCATCAATGTAAGGAAATGCTGTCAAATTGCATAATCATGACTCGATGCAAACTGATACAATACTAAAAGAACTTGAAAATACCTGAGCAGCTAATATTGAATTCAGGTTTTGAACCATTCGATCATGGTTTTGTCTTATTTGTTCTTGCCTTTTCAGCAGATCTTCTTGTTGCTTCTGGCCCAGCTCTGCTAACTTCTCTATAGTTTCCCTATGCAGAATTGAAATTAAATAAGCAAATTATAAATCAGAACAGAGAAAAATGACTAAATTGTCAACTCAATTACCTGCTCTCTTGGAGAGCCTGAGATTGACTCCTTCTGAGGAATTCGAGACTTTCGAGTGCTGCCTCCTGTCCATCCAAAACCTTACTCTGTCTCTGTAAAGATTCATTGGCTAGTAACCCAATATCATTAGCTGTACTTTGAATGTTTTGCATCATTGAGCTCATGTTTTCACCAACCGACTTGATCTCCCTCTCTAAATCAACAGTTTCATTGCTTAACCGCTCCATGCCATCTCCCAACTTCTCATAAGCTTCTTCCATTACAGCAATACCGGACTCTATCTTATCCTTTATATTCAACTGACCTTCTTTCAGCACATTTTGAGAATTCTCTATTTCTTGTGCATGGTCTAAGATATTGTTCATTGTAATGTTTATCTCTCCTGATTTCTCCATGAGTTGTTGAGTTTGATGCTCTATTGAGGCTATTGAATCATGGACTTCATTGGTTTCTTGGAATATTTGGTATGTTAGATCTTTTATTGCTCCAAGCTTGTTAACTGCAGAGTCAACTAGTCTTAATAAACCATTCATTAGTCTATCGCTGCGATGCTGGAATGTTTCAGCCCTGAAAAAAAAACATACCTGCAACAATTAATGTAATAAAAAATCATGATGAACGCAAGAGTTCATTTGTCATTTTGTTATTTACAATTGGCCAACTTGAAACATAATATTGCTTACTTTCATATTGTGAATCACATATTGATATTGAAAACCATTTGAAGGATTCACAATAAATGATACTGAATCAACTTTTCATCATGGAAAGAATTAAATAATATTAAAATTGTGATGAAAAATCTGATGTGCCAGCACACAACTAAAACCTTCTAATGTGTAAGTAATATTTATAAGAAAGCACTCGACAAACTTGGATTCAGAGACTCACTGTAGCTGGTGGCAGAGAATATTGGCCTGATTAAAAAAATCACGGAATGTTTCCTCATGAAAATCACTCAACTTCTTTCGGCAAGCAATCATGGGCGTCTTCTCATCACAAAAGGGGAAAGCGACCTTTCCTGAGTCCTGCACAAAACAACTGCTCAAGTGCCACGCCAGCCGATAGCGCTTTTCTGAATCTCCCATAATTTCATTGCAGCTAGTGTACAGTCTCCAATATGCCTCATGCCAGCAATCACTAGATGCAGGCCCTAGAATTCGGCTTTCCATGTCCACAAGTTCTTTTGCTTCATTGTCTTTTGCACTCTTCTTAAAGTCCATAACCATGTAATTTCTTTCTCTTTCTGATGGCAAAGCATTAGAAGAAGAGAAGGGCCATGAAAAGCTCTCACTTTGGGTGTAAAATGAGACGAGGGCCATTAATAGAAGAAACAACTTTGTGTTTGCCATACGAGGTGGCAGTGGCTGATAAAGAGACTTAACCTACACATTAAATAAAACATGAAGTTCAAAGGTATTTACATATATTATTTCATACATGATACATCGTTTCAAAAAGATGCTCAATTAATTATACTTGGAAAAGAACAAATTTATGGGTGCTTATTGCATAACCTGATAATAAACTAACAATCAATTAAAAAATTGAAACAAATTATTCTGTCAATAATATCACCAGGTGCAGAAATCTGACAGAAAAAATGTAAATCATCATATATAACGACCCATCCATACTGATAAGGATAAGGAAAATCAAAGGTGACATCTACTTTCTTTTAAGAATATAAACCGTGAGGATATATTACCAGTTCACCAAATTTGTTGCACACAAATAGAAAAGATTGGTTACAGCAAACTTCACTAGAATTACAGATCAAACAAACAAAGATGGCTGAATTTAGTATTCGACTTAAATCTTGTTAAAACAAGGGCATGGATCAAAAACCAAGATACAAGACATGCTATCCAGTTTAATTTTGTTCACTCTATGGAGAGAAGAAAGCAGAACGTACTGAGTTTCCTTCTCAAAATATCAGTAATAGATAACCAAACCACACTTTTACTAGGTATTATCACCCATTAATCCCATACCAAAGATTAAAAAATATATGAAAAATTGGAAGATTAGAGCGACATAAAACATAATACTCGAATGACGTAGAACAAATTCTGGAATAGATAACAGAGATAGAGGGAGAGAGAGAACCTCTGGAATTCCTTCAAGCAAACGCCTCAGCAAAGTTGTATCTCATAAGCTTCAATAGACCAACTTTATATATACACGATAATAATTAAGGCATTGGCGCGCGTTGAGATGCTATGAAGTGGCGCCTTCAGAGACATTAATTAATCAATGAATACAAGGATCCGATGGTGTTTCTATTGTGAGGGTTTAAGTCGGCTGTCGGCGTAGTAAATTTCCTTCTTTGTTCTCCCCTTTTGGTGAGAAGGAAACTTTTGTTAAAGGGCACTTCTTCGGAACCTTTTATCTTTCCTTTTTTTTAAATTCTTTCTTTTGCGATAATAAATGGTTTTGTTCTTCCTTCTTATCTCAGCCTGAGCCTGACTGTTTTGGCAAGTCACATGTATGGGCATCAGTTTATTACTTTATTTGGTATTCTTAGGGCGTACGACAAACTCGTCCATCCGTTTAATCCGTTCAAAGCATCTAATTTGATTTATTTTTTATCGGGTGAGAATTTATCGGGTTAGATATGAGTTATAATTTTGACTAACCCAATTTATTAGATTAGGTTATAGATTTGTTTTTAAAAATCCGTTTAACCCGGACTTGACCGTATAATCATATTATATATATATTTTTAAATGTTGTATATATAATCTTATTGGTAATCAATAAAATAACCGTTTAAAAGTTAAAAAAAATTCATTATATTTTAATTATTACCATGTAGTTTTTATTATATTTTTATTTTTTTAGATGACTTCTTTATAATAAAAAACTTTTTATTATATTTATCTTTTATAAAACATGATAAATATTTAATTTTTTATTCCATTATTCATAATTAATGTGAAATTATCATTATTTTTTTATTATTTTTTTATTTTTTATTTTTAAGTTGTGATATCATTAATAAAGTATATATTATCTAATATTAATAAAATATCAACCTATTTAGCTCATATAACCTGTAAAAATCCGTAATGACCCGTATGTAAAAAAAATATAGATTGGGTTGGATTACGGGTGAGTTAGCTAATTTCTTTTTAACCTGGTGTAATTGGGTTGGGTTTAAATTTTTATGAAAAATCATTAACCCAGTCGTTGTACATATTTATTCATTTTATTCCGTTTCGTATATTAAAATTATTCATTAAATATTAATTATTCTTATTTCCATTTGTTTTGCCTCCATAAGAAGAAATTAAGCGAATATTAATATGGATTTTATTTCGGACCATAAAATAATATTGATATTCGGACTACTTGTATTCAAAATAAAAACATATATTATAAACTTTTATTTATAGGATAATATAAATTGTCAAAAAAATTATCTGTATACAACATTATTTACTATAAATATTAATAAATATATATATTTCAAATATATTATGTTTAATTATATTTATTATTTATGTATATTTATTTTTATTTTTATTTTATATCGATCATAGAACCCCGACGTTGAATATTTGTTTTATATATGTATTCCTTTAAGATGAATTTGATTTTGAATTTTGATATATGTAATATTTATATTTCTTTTTATATCCGTGAATAAGAAATAGATATAAATATAACTTAGCATAGTCCGAATACGTTCTGTTCACACTCCCTATATATAATATATTTTTTTAAAAAACATTATTATCAGTAACGGTTAAAAAACACAAAGTCTATAAATAAACGAAATACCATTTTAAAGTTCAAATATATATATATATATATATATATATATATATATATATATATATATATATATATTTAAATAACACGTGAGCACCGGCATGTAGGTGCATGGACGCCGATTTTTTTTTGTTTGTTTTTGTTTTAGGTCATATCGGAATCAGAGCTTTTGTTGTATGGTGTGTTTGGATTGTGCAAAGAATATCGTAATAATAGAAAAATTGAGAATAATAAATGAGTATAGTGAAAAAGTATTGATTTTTCGGTTAGCGTGAGGATAATAAAAAGGTGATGATATTTCGGATGGTAGAAATATTATTTTGATTGTTTATTGGAAATAGTAATGGAGAGTTAAGAATAACAACAACTATTTCATCATCACCACATAATAGTAGAATAACAGTTATTTTCATTGTTCCGGAAAAAGATTTGTGTTTGAATACACAACTGTTATTTCTATTCCGAAAACAATACTTATTCTGTTATTCCTGGTCCATCCAAACATACCCGTAAATAACTAAACAGTCAAGAAAATGAAAATGAAGGAAAGGCAAAAAAATTCTCTGAGTGGTGATCTTTAAAGTTTAATCCACGTTAATTTATTTTAGAATATTGTAAACGAAGTAATATTAACTTTTGAGAGTACCTTTTTTTGTTCTTCCTTCGGTGGACTGGATGATGCCTGTAAAAGAGACCTTTTATATTGTGCTCTCTCTCACTTCTCTAACAGCAACACCCCGATTTGCGCTGAATTGGGCTGGTGTTGTTATACCTAGCTTTTGTGGGCCGATCTGTACCCAACAACAAGGCCGAAACATCAACATCGCCATCCCTACCAGTATTCTTATTTGTCTGAACTCTGACACCCGCCCCCAGCACAAAATTTTATGAATCCCCATCGACGGAGCTCAAAAAAGGAATGGGGTGAGTCCAAAGCCATTAAGATCATTTTTAATTTTAAGACATATCTCCACCTTTCAATTAAAATTTGATCATCAATCTCAATGCAACTTATTTTCAATCCCATCTTTTATTTCAATCTCAATGCAAATCTCAAGGTGAAGACATGTCTTGAAACCAAAAATGATCCCAAGGACTTGGAACTCCCCCAATTCCCTCAAAAAAAAAAGAAGGGTGGATTGCTGATGTGCCCAACAAAAACTTTGAAATAGTCAGTTTCCCCATTCAAACTTTAATATATCTTATTTCTCTACTAAAACTCAAGATAATTTCCTTCCTCCCCTTTTTATGTTTAAACTATTTTTAATCTATTTTCGAAATTTAAAAGGACTAATATGCCCTTTTAGTCTTTTACTGAGATGAAGGTCCGGGGTACAATAAGCTTGATAGTTTGGAAAAAAAAAAATCCAAGGCGCTATTATTTTTATTTCTGTACTGAATTCCTATTCAATCACTTTAAAAATAATCTATACTATTATATAAAGCAATAAGAATTGGAGAATCCATTTTTTGTCATGATATTTTTTATTATACCCATTTTATCTTTCAATTAAATGGATAATATCTAATTTTGATCAATCAAACGTATGTAATCGCGTCCATTTATTCCCCTTTTTCTCTCCATTTCTTTCTCATATATACTATTATTTTCATTTATGCACATGATTTATAAATTAGAATACTCAATATCTTTCTATTTATGTTATGATATAAAAAATTAATTTAAGGCTTAAGGTATGCGCTATGATTAGCAACTTTGTACATATTTGGTAAAAATTAATGGCGATAATATATACTAGAATAATTCATTTTTCTTATCATAAACACCATGAATCATTAATTCATATTGTGTAGAAAATTCTATTCAAGATTAAATCTGATTTTCATTATAGATTTTCTCTATAATTTGATGAATTTATAATTTAATATTAGATCAATCTGAATTTTTTTTATTTTATAATATTTTCATGTTTAAATAAAAAAGTCCGCTGCAACGCGAGGGTATATTGCTAGTATTTTTCTGATTTTTCTGATGTTTCGACTTTTCTTCAGTATAGCAGAGTGTGGCGGTGAACCTTTTATCTGAGATAAAAGAAAAAAAAACGAGTTTTTTATGTTCTGTTAGAATTTCTCAATGGATTGTTGTGGACAAATATAGATTATAATCTAGAATTAGACAAAAGATGGTCAATTTATCAATATCATACTGGTAAAGAGTTTTAGGATTTCAATTTATCATGGTTTTATAGATTCACTTCCAAGTTCCAGCTAGTTGTCATACTCTAGATTTATGATACACAGGTTCTTTAGAAACCAACTGAACAAATGGAAATAAAAAAAAGCTTTCAAATGAAACACAATGAAATGACTAGAAATTATTCTCCTAGAAGAGTACATATTCAGGCTATAAGCGGGCATTGGATATCAATTTTGATTGCTGATCTCAAATTAAAACTGGTAAAGATATAAGAGATTCAATTTCATTGGAAAATGCCAGAATGGTCTCTACTTGCAATTTGTCTGGCACTTAAAAGACGTGAAAAAATAATCAAACTAAATTACAATTTATTTTCTAATTACAACTGCAAGATCAAAATATTTTGTGTAAGGTTTAATTAATCCATATTTAAAAGAAAATGAGAAAAAAAAACATTGATATCAGTACCTCACTGTTGCTTATCCACAAATCAACAAAAAACTATATTCCAAGAAAAACGAAAAAAAAAAAACAGAAGGGACCAAAGCTCATACATTCTCTTATCTGGGGTGAACACATCGATAAAACAATGACACAATGACACACTTATCTTCATCTAAGTATAAGAGTAAAAGGGCACATTGCTCTTTTTAAATTTCGGATAGAGGTTGACAATAGTTCAAATGTAAAAAGGGACAAAGGAAATCATCTTTAGTTTTGATGGGGAAATAATATATTATTTAAGTTTGAATGAGGAAATTGATAATTTTAATGTTTTTGGTGGGTACATAAGCAATTCACCAAAAAAAAGATGATATCGACGGGTCAGAATACATCTTGACCGTCCGATGTGAACTGCACAGTTAGATATAGCCCCAGACAGTCCAACCCAGTTACCCAAAATGAGAAAGGTGATACTTTTCGGTTTATTTTTCCTTTTGAATGGTACCGATATTGAGCTTGAGTTGGAAGTTGAAACTATTATTGAGTTAACTGCTGACTTCAGCTTGGAGAGGTCTTTTTTTCTTTTTTCTGACTATTCTGAGAAAGAAAAAGAAGCCTCTTGGACGTCTATATACAAGTAGAAAACAGTGAACAACAACTCAATTGCAATTGGGTTTGACAGAGAAAAGGAAAATTATCACAAGAAACATCCCATCCCCGGTTGTCTTTTACTAAAAAAAATCCTAAAGTATATTTGTATTTCCTTGTTTGCTTTGTTATTTATCCTCAGATCTCAGTAGAGAGAGAAAAGGATAGCAATGGAAAATTGTCATGGATGGGCAGCAAGAGATCCTTCTGGCATACTCTCTCCTTACAAATTCAACCGGAGGTAAATTCCTCTACGCAACTAATCTAAGCCGTTACATGGTCAGTGTTGAACTGCTCAAAAGTTATGTGCTAATTTTGAAAATAATTATTAATTCGATTCAGATACTTTTATGATTAAAAAAAACACAACTATCCATAAGTTGCAAGAAATTATCTTTGATCTATCTAATAACAAGTTTATAACAGGGAGCCTCGAAATGATGATGTCTCAATAAAGATATCTCATAGTGGAGTTTGCTATGCTGACATCCACTGGACAAGAAATACCTTTGGTGATTCCAAGTATCCTTTGGTGCCTGGGTAATTTAACATTTCTTATATTTCTTTTATCCTTTTTAGCATATTAATAAATTTAATTAAGATTTTCGATTCATAATTTGAGAAAGCTCGTTCTGACTGTTTATCTTGATTCAAGTGCCTTACCAGTTCTTGTGTGTCACAGAAATGTGTGTTCAGTATGTTACATCTACTTTTTTTAATGAGTGTTGTGTACAGCTGTCCTGATGCTAGAATAAAATTGGTTGGTAGCAATAAGATGATTAGTTGAGGATATATATCATTGATGTAGAACTTCTGGCATCTTACATTAATTGTGATTGGGAACATCTTACTGTCCAGCATATCATCTCTTCTGTTATTGAAGATTTTGCATAAATTCATTACCAATATAAAGAGATTGCAAATAAGTAAGATATCAAATCCGATTCTGTTATCTTTAATAGAAATTTCTGAAGCTGTTTCCTTTCTCATAAATTAATATAGGCATGAAATTGTTGGTGTTGTCACTGAGGTCGGACACGAAGTGACACGATTCAAGGCAGGAGACCACGTGGGAGTAGGAGTATATGTCGATTCTTGTAGAGACTGCAAATACTGCCATGAGCGGAGAGAGATTTATTGTGAAAAAGGTTTAGTACCGACATTCAATGGCTTTGATAAGGATGGAACAGTCACAAAAGGAGGTTACTCCTCGTACATTGTGGTACATGAGAGGTACATATTTTTCCGTGCTTGGCGTAGTTTACTCTGCCAATTGATGGTTGTGAAATGTCGCAGGTTGATAACCAATAAAGTTGCACTTTTGTTTGATACCAGTTCATACATTTTCTAAATGGTAATTGCCATTGTTAGGTCTTGGTAGAGTTTAGCTCATGAATCCTTGCCCCTTCAAGCAAAATAAAAGTTTTACTTGATAGATGTAAAAAACTTCATTTTAGCTAATAATTATGGAAAATGATATAATCTGTCTTTGTTTGTTATGATTTCTCATAGATATTGTCACAAGATACCATATTCATATCCCATGGAAAAAGCAGCACCTTTATTATGTGCAGGACTTACAGTTTATACTCCAATGATGAAGCACAAAATGAACCAACATGGTAAATCTCTCGGAGTAATCGGTCTGGGCGGATTAGGTCACATGGCTGTAAAATTTGGAAAGGCATTTGGATTGAAAGTTGCAGTGATTAGTAGAAGTGAGTCAAAAAGAGAGGAGGCGCTTAATCTGCTCGGAGCAGATAATTTTATTCTTTCCAAGGACCATGACCAGATGGCAGTAAGTACTCATCAATAAAGTGGTATAAATTTACATCAATTTCGATGCATATTTTGGCTGTTAATTTGCCACATTGCTTCCTACATTACAGTTTGCAGCACTTCTTTTTTCTTCACCTAAATATTTGTTTTTCTGTTGTAGTCTGCAGTAAAGTCTCTTGATTTTATTATCGACACTGCATCGGGGGATCATCAGTTTGACCCTTACCTCTCACTGCTTAAATTTGATGGTCTTATGGTCCTTGTTGGTTTTCCTAGTGAAATCAAAATCAATCCATTCCTTCTTAACTTTGGTAAGTAAGCAATTATCTGAAAAAAAATGAATGATCATAGTAATTAATCACACCTTTATATGTAATTAGTGCAAAAAAACAATTAAAAAATGTAAAAGGTAAAAATATTGTGCCAGATTCAAATCAGTTGAAGATTCAATTAACTGATAAACATATTCTGAATTGCCATGATGATGATGATGTTTTACTACAGAATTGAATATGTTCTTTAAAGTAGCAACACGAACATATACTGAAGCACTAATGAAGGCAAGAAGAATTTGTTCAACTTCCATTTGCGTATGTGTTAACTAATCCCAATCATATTACAATTTGGTAGGTTCAAGATGCATTGCAGGAAGTACCACAGGTGGTACAAAGGAAACAGAAGAGATGATTGATTTTTGTGCAAAAAATAAAATTTATCCAGAGGTTGAGATCATAAAAATAGACAATATCAATCAGGCGCTTGATAGGCTTACAAAAAGTGATGTCAAGTACCGGTTCGTGATTGATATTGAGAACTCTTTCAACTGATGCTTCTTGGATTCTAAAGGTACCTTATAGGAAGTACATAGTTGCACTCGGTAATTGCTGTTGTTTACTTTGTTGTATACTTTTTCTTGTCTTTTCTTTATCTGAAATAAAGAGAAAAATCAAGCTACACAACTTGTAATATCCAAAAAAATAATTCCCATTCGGATTTTGAATGCTTGATCTCCCACACAAAAGAACATTGATTTTATTATTAGCCTAAATCAAAACTTGGCCTCCTTGACGTCTATAGTTGTATCAATTTCTTCTAAATTATTATAGTTCTGTGCCTTCCTGTTTAGGCGACCAAAATTCAATGTAAAAAGAAAGAAGTGAAAATTTGAATAAAAGTTTGAAAGGTAGAACAGGAATTCAGCAGCTATTACCGCACCTACATCAAAGATATTTCTTTTTTCTTTTTCTTTTTTTGAAAGAAAGTGGTACTCATAGCTACAACCGCTGTTTTAAATAAAATTTAAGAAGTTCTTCATCTCTTAATCGAAAAACAAGTGAAATTTTGCACAATTTGTTCTAAAATCTGAATCCGAATTATATCGAGTACCAATTTTGACCCAACCCAGAGACCCCAATTCACCAGACACAGAACCCAGAAGCAGTCGAAAACACAAAGGCTAGAGGCCTGAACTCAACCAAAACTGATTCGAACCCAAAATGACCCATGCCCAATCCAGTCTGTTGGCTTGTCATGGTCAACTCCTGAAGAAGAAATTTAAAAAAGCCAGTCATAAAAGTTGCACTTTACCAGAAAATCCAGGTAACAATTGATTACAAAATTTTGCATCTAAACAAACACAAAGTTAACTTCACCAAAACCATTAGCTAATCATTAACTGTATCAATATCTCAACTATGTGAATCCTATCCTTAAGTAACCATAGGATCATAAAATGGCCTGACAGAAAAATTAAAGAATCAGGCAATCCGTACAACGCTCAACTCATTGATAAAATTACAAAAAGAGAACACTATACTATTTCTTCAAAATTAGAAAGAAATATGAAACAAAAGAAACATCCTATCAAACTACAATTGAGCGGCAAGGATCTCATTCCAGGTATCAGGTATACCTGGCAAACACCAATGCAAGCAATCCTGTACCCCTCGTGCTGCATTAATACTATACTTCGAGATATGCCCTTCATCTCTTAACCGTGAAAGTCCTGTTACATCCAGTAGCCTAATTCTAGTGCCCTTAGCTGCCCCCGCAGCATCAGGATCCTCTGAAGAATCATTACTGACAACATAACCACGTGATAATGGATTATTATTGTCACACCTGCCCCCAGAATCCCATTCCCCATTGAAAAAATGTCTAGGCGACAATGTTCTCAGAAAAACCTTCAATTTTGGATGATGCGGTAACTCATTATCTAACCACTTGACAATACTGTGTATAGTAAAATTCTTCGCCTTCCATATTAAAGCCAACCTTCTGTCATTATTAGGAGACCCATTGATATACATATCCCATTTGTTGCTGTTCATCTTACCACGATTCCAGTGGTGACCTGTGTTTAGAACCAGTACATCTAATCTGTGGAGGTTTTTCTTTAGAAAGGAGGGTGCTCGGTCTAGGTGCATGGCATATCTTGTACCCGGATCAGAGATCTCTAGAGGTTCCAGGTCACACAAAGTGGATGACCAGTAGTAGAGGATGGTGGTGTTTGTTGAGGGGAAAAGGTAGGCCCACCCATTTGGTCGCTTAGCACCAGCTGGCAGGGTGAAACCAAAGGTGGTTTTACCAACATCTACCACATCAGCTTTGTCATTGCCACCTGTGACCATACACATCATGGACTGAAACATTTGCCGACCTAGAGAGTCACCAACATAGGCAATGGTCTTGTCCTGCATTCTAACAATTCCGTAAAATTAGACGCATTCTCAACTCTCAATTTAGGAAGATGGAAATTACTAGTTATGTCCTTAAGTCGATGCTCATTATATTATCATGATTCACTAGTATGTTGTTTCATGCCATGTCAATTGGCTCCTACATGACATTGTTACTATATGAAACAAAGATGATGTTCCTTAGAAATTGGTTTAAAATTAGCCCTCCTTTCTGAATATGATACAACATTCTAATCTCTTATATCTTTTGAATCACGCAGTATAACTTTACACCATATATCAGAAATCAGGCAATAGATAATTTTTGGGAAAAAAGAAAAGAAAAAGAAGTGTCTACCTTTTAAGGAAGTTAGGCCCGTCAAACTCAGGCATATCACAGCCTTCAGGCTGCCACTTAAATTTCTCATAGGAAAAATCCTTTCGCTGAGTCAACCTACAAGCCCAACCCTCAGAGAGCCACCTTTTGCACCCAAAACCTGAATAGAGGAGCCTTTTTTCATCTGCTACCCATCTTCCCTTGCCATAGTTGCATTCTTCAAAATTTTGATACGGCAATCTCATGTTAGGCAAAACAAGACAGACAAACTACACTAGTTTCTAGCTTATAACCAAAAGATCCCCCCCCCCAATGTCACCATGCTAGAGCCACCTTTTGCACCCAAAACATGAATAAAGGGGCCTTTTTTTCATCTTCTACCCATCTTCCCAAGTTGCATTCTTCAGAATTTTGATACGACAATCTCATATTAGGCAAAACAAGACAAAACTGCACCAATTTGTAAACCAATAGATTCCTGAATTCATATCCACTGCTGCGCAGCATGTGGTCCGTTCGATTACTTCGAGATTCGTGCTAACTCGAATCTTGAAGTGATCGAACGGACCACGATGCACGATACTGCGCAACAGTGGATCAGCACTCATAGATTCCCACCCCACCCCACATAAGAAGAAAAGGCATGAGTCAAAAAAAACTAAACGATTTGATAATCCAACTTGGCGCTTACAATTTGCATGACCCAACAAAAATTAAGCTTTTGTATCAGGTGTGCATGGCAATAGGTATCAAAGCTTGTTGTAATTTCTATTTTCTTTTCAATTGAATCAATCAGATTGCATATATCCATGAGAGAATCACTGTCGTAAAGCATAATAATGTTTACCTTTATTATCTAGTGTAGATTCATCTGCATTATTACTAGCCAAAGAAGTTTGTTTCACCACTAAATTTGAACCAGTTGGAGGCGATGCATGCGTTTTTTCTTTCTCTACAAGCCTAATTACAGGTGCTGCAATGTTTTCTTCGCTTGGGAAATCTTCCTCAGCAGATGGATGCTGGTGCAAGTACTTAGTATGATCTACAAGAACCAAAAAAAAAAAAAACTTAAGTGAAGTTGAGATGCTGATGCAGAAATCACAAGCATTTAATACCGTCCTTGCATTATACATTGTCAAATGTTTCATAACTTTTCCCTTCTAGGACTTTCTCTTATTTTTCTTTTTCTTTTTTTGATAAAAGTGGAGTACTCCACCAGTTTCATTGAAACTGAAAGAATCCTTCTAAGACTTTCTTCACTGAAACTTTTGAAAAGAATGCAAGTATCAATTTGACCCAGACGAAACAAATACTAACCTGGACGAAATAGAGACAAAGGATCAGGATGTAAAACAATAACAGAAGGACGTGAGGCTTTGTCCCATCCCCAAATAATGCATGCCGTAAAAATGACAATTATAAAAAGCTTTATCTGTTTGCTTTTCATTCCATTTAAGTTCCATAGCTTCATCCCTCTATTCGAGGTTCTGCCTCTGTTATGGCCTGAGACACTCCGAACTAGAACCATGCACACATAGTCAGGTTGTAACTTGCAAGCATGGATCTGCAATGATAATCAAATAGATAAAACTAAATAATTAACTGACACATTAATTGGGTAACACTTAAGCTGAATTCCGTTAATATATGTGCTATTTAACATGAGGAATTGTGTGATTGACATATTTCAAGCTCAGCCCCGTACCAGTACAAATATACATATATATATATAGGTAGACTATTGTGAAAACGTTTGCATTTCAGCCGATATACAAACGCATCAAAAAATATATTTTAAAGCCTCAAAAAATTCAATTTATGATTTTCATTAAATTTATCATATGAAAGCCTTGTGGGATACAAAAATTTGAAGTGTTTTGAATTTTTGAAAAAATAGCTCTAAAAATAATAATAAATATTCAATGTTTGTGTTGTTTTTTTTAAATTCAAAAGAGTGACTTAAAAAATTCAAAACACTCCAAATTTTTGTTTCCCACGAGATTTTCATATGATAAATTTAATGGAAACCATAAATTTAAATTTTTGAGACTTTAAAATATATTTTTTGATGCGTTTACATATCGGTTGAAATGCAAACGTTTTCACAATAGGCTACCTCTCTCTCTCTCTCTCTCTCTCTCTCTCTCTCTATATATATATATATATATATATATATATATATATACAGAGAGAGTGAGGCTATGGTGCTTCGCGAAACACAAAACTTCCCGTGCTTCGCGTCCGTATCTCGAATTTGAAAGTTCAAAACGGCCGATCCAAATCATTGAACATGATCTTCATATTGAACTATCTTTGGAGATCAAAGTTTATATTTTTTTGAATTTTTTTGCTATTTTTTAGATGGGTACAAAATCACTAGTTTTGGATGGTGCAGAAATCATTAGATCAGCAAACTTTGTACCCATTTAAAAAATAGAAAAAAATTTCAAAAAAAATATAAAATTTGATCTCAAGGATATTTCAATATGAAGATGATGTTCAACAGTTTGGATCGGCCGTTTGAACTTTCAAATTCGAGACATGGACGCGAAGCAAGGGAGGTTTTGTGCTTCGCGAAGCACCATAGCCTCACTATATATATATATAAAAATAATAAGCATTGTTTTTCAAATTTGAAGTATCTTGAGTCAAATGATTTACAAGCTGAATCACTCTTCTGTTTTGATGTTTGATGAGACAAGTGCGTTAGTTTGACTAGCCCCAGATTATGCTTAAGTTTCTTCCAACATAACCACACAGACCCATCCGGGCAAGATATGCATCATTTAAATAATAGCAAACTTTTTTCTACAATCTGGATTAAGATTACTTTATGTTTGGTAGAAATTTGCAAGGTCCCTATAACTAGACTAAAACCAGAAAAAACAGATCCACACAGCCAACAGATTCTATGCTATGAGAATTACATACAAATAATTTCTGTAATAAACCCCAATGCCATTCTTGCACTGGAAAGACCGAATGTCCCAAATTCACTCTTTTTTTTTTAACTCAAATCTGTGCCTAATTAGACAAACTATTATACAGAAATCATCATTTATCTGTATAAGGATCATGCAGAAATTAATGGCCAGCAGAACCGTAGACCGATCCCACCAAACCCCCACCCCACCCCACCCACCCCAAAAAAATATATATATATCTTCTGTAAGACACCTTACTTAGAAGTTAGAACCTTCTAGCATATCAAGCAATAGTCCCTCCATTGTTGCATTGTCACCATGTTATGTGAATAATCTATCTATCTAACAGCACCCCATGACCGGATCTGAAAGAAAAGAAAGCGCTTGAATTGGAAGAGACTCACCTTATGTCGGAGTTGCGCCGATTTGGGAGCGAGAGACGAACGAGCGAGCGAGAGAGCGAGAGATCTGGATGTCTGGGGTTGCGTTTGTGCGGCTGGCCTTTTTCTCTCCAAACTTTTTGCTTTTCAATTTTTTTATGGCAGTTGAACAGGAACTTTTCGTGTTTTTTGCTTTCTTTGTTTAATCATAACATGGAATAAATGTTTAGTAACTGGATATCTACGGTCAAGTGACTTATACGGTTCACCGCTAAATTCTCTAGGAAACTAAAATTAGAGAATCATTATATTTTTGTCGTGTCTTTATATTGGGGAAGGATTAATGGCATGAAGCGTGTAGTGAATTTTTGTAGACTATCAAAATTGTCACAATGACTCGCTATACGAAATGTTAAAGAGACAGTCCACGGAGAAATCGAATTATAAGCTTATTAAATGCGGCGATGAAATTACCTTTGAATCCGATCGCAGGACCTGAGGTTCGAGCTTGAGTCGTAGGATTCAACCCGATGAGAGTTCTTTCAAAAACCGACCCTACAAGTTTAAATCAGATAATTGAATCGATTTCGTCTATTCATTTCTGATTTGATGGTTCAGGATAATTGAATTAATTGTGTCTATTCATTTCTGATTGGATAGTTCTCGGTTGTTGAATCGATTTCCTATATTCATTTCTGATAGGATGGTCCTGGATAATTGAATCGATTTCGTACATTCATTTCTGATTAGATGGTTCTTTCGATTTCATATAAATTCTTAATAGATTAGCTTTTTAATTTTTAAGTATGTCACATCATTAATTTTGTTTAAATTTTTTTATCTTTTTGAATCCAAAAATCTATATAAAATAGTTTCTCTCTCCTCATTTAAAAATATGTATAATATATTTAAACTGAAATTTAACTCTTCAAATAAGCCAATTTTTATATAATCATTTATAAATTATTATGTATTTAATTATATAATTTATTATTATAACAATTACTATTATAATTAGCATTATTACTTAGCATTTAAAACTATTGTGTCTAAATTTTTTTAATATAAAATTTTTATTAAATATATTTAATTTTTTATATTATTAATTATTTATTTGAGAACTATATTATCAGAGTGAAACCCGAGTTACAACCCTAATAATTATAAAAGAATAGTAGAAAATAGGATTAAAGAGAATTTCTTTTGTGGTATTAAAAAAAATCACGAAATGATAAGATTATTTTGTTTTTATCTCACTCTAGCTTGTCTAAGAGGCAAATTCGATCTTAGTCTCTTGAATTGAATTTCAAATTTAGTTCCATATCTCTTTCATTTTTAACCTATTTAGCCCCTTTTCTCTCTCTCTCTCTCTCTTCTTCCTCTCTTCTCCCTCCTTCCTTCAATATCAAATTCATACATTTTTTTTTTCAATTATACTCACTCATTTCAACTTCAAAAATAATATTGATTGCACTAAGCTTCATACTTCTTAGAGGAGAATTGAAAAAAAAAAAACAGATCCATTAATTTGGCTAATTTTTAGAAGGTAATTTTTTCTTTTAAAATCAGAATTTAATTCATTTGTTGTTTTGTTAGTTATAATTAGTTCATTTAGTGTAGTGTAGTTATAATTAGTTTTATTGTACTGTCCATTAGGTATAATTTATATTAATTAGTAATTTAATTTAATTAGTAATAATTTAGTTTAATTAGTTTAATTTAATTATAATTAGATTTATCATACTGTTCATTAGGTGTAATTTAGTTTAATTAGAAATATTTAATTTAGTTGTAGTTAGTTGTAATTTAATTTAATTAATAATTTAGAAAAACAATGTAGTAGTAAATTTAAATATAGTAATTTAGAATAAATTGTTGGGTTTGAGACATGCATAAGATGCGGAATTTCAAAACTTTTCATGTAACTCAATTGAAAATCAAGGATCATGTGTATAAAATTTGAATCTAACAAATAAATTTGTGAATAATGTACCTTACTTAGTGGTTGTGTGTGCCTTCACCAATCACCGCAAAAACATCGGTGTTGACCTCGTCTCTCGAAAGCTTCCCAAACGTGAAGCCTCTACCGCGTGCACTCCTTGACGCGTCGAAATGAGATTGCTAGACCTCCAATAGAACAAGATCACAAATCCCTTTTTGATTCTCAACACATGAGATTGATCAATTGAATTGGAAGAAAAAATAATATTCGGCAGAAAAAAAAATCTTTTTTATTCGGATAAGTTCCTTTAGGCCTGGTGATGAGGCCATCCGAAAAAGGAAAAAAAAAAAATAAAAAATAAAAGAAAACTACTTAGTGCTGTAATGGATGGTTATAACCACCCATTACAGATGCGTCACTTTTTTTCTGCCAAATAAAATTAATTGGGTTTGGACTCGCCTCAGGCTCAAGTACATCTCATCCATAATTTGAGACTCACCCAAATTGATCCAATCCAACTTTATATTTAATTAATCATGTCCCGCATAATTAATTAATTATTCTATGCTTCAACTTATCAAATAGAGTGACCCAGCGGGATCCATATCGACTTGATCAGTAATAAATTAATATCCATTAATTTATAAATCATAATTGGCATCTAGCAATGCATTATGATCACCCGATCAAACACAGACAAATTATGATCCTTTAATTATTTTATCACGTGATATCTATTAATTAATGTCAAGCATCGGAATGTGTCATCCTTGTCCATTAATTATTTTCTTGATCCTCAGTGCATAATTATTTATATGTGATCATCCCATAATCACAAATTGCATTCATAATAATTATCATTGCATCAAGGGCCCAGAGATATCACTAATCTCATAAGAAATCAGACGGACAAAATATCCTATTGACTATCCATAATTCATAGCATAATTCATGTATATCTGGAAATTACCTTTATAGTGTTAGATTTGTGTTCTAAAAGTTATCTTTGATGATTACTTTATGTTATATTTATGAATTGAATGTTGTTAACATTTTTGTTCCATGAGTTCAATATTTGTATTTAGACATGTTCAACAAGATGCACTTGGTCTTGAACAGCAGAACTCTAAATAAGATGAATATAAAACTCTAAAATGTTTACAGGTCTTGGATATTAGTAGGAACACTAATATGCTATATAAGATTGTCGTGTTGATTAAAGTATGTTGTAGTTTTTGTAAACGTTGTTAAAAGATTATCATTTAATAACACGGATATATGAAATATTTCATATATTAAACAGACCTAATAGATAAAATATTATATGGATTGTGTTTGTGTCATTAATATTTTATCGTGTCTTTGATTCTAAGATTGAGACATGTATCTTTTTCATATGAGAAATATATAACGTAATTATTATTAAAAGATGCTTGCAACAAGCAGTAATAAAAGTAATAGTTCTTTATATATAACTTGTGCCGGGAAAAGATATATATCAATAGTATCATTGTCACTCATTAGTAATGAGAAATGATATTTTATGGGCCCCTTGGTAAAGTAGAATTATAAATGGATCCAATATAACTAAAGTATAGTTATAATTTTATAATTTTATAATTTACTTAATGGATATCAAAAAACAATTATAATACAAAGATGACACGGTCCTACTTTGTATAATAATTATAATATCATAAGACAAGAAATGGACATAAATAATGTTAATAATAACATTACTAAAAGGATCGGGTTTTGTAAGCGTTTGACAAACATCTTTGTTATTTGGGTAACTGTAATGTATAACTAGAATACCGCTTACAGTTTATGAAATAAAATATTTTATTTCATTACCAACATAACATAGATCCTCGACATAGGTCACACCAATTGAACGGAAAATAAGAATAAATATTTTAATATATTCTATATGTACAAGATTTCATATTGAATGAAATATAGGTACATATAAGAGTTGTTAAAATATTATGTCACATAACATGACTTCCTAGCGGGAAAATAAATTTATTAACATGTGCATATTATGAGTATAATATAAATTTTATGTATTATAATAATATAAAAATATTATTATGAGATATAAATTTATTTAAATCCCAAAGCCCAATATAATTTATTAAACAAATAAAGAGATAGAGAAGAGATCATAATTATGGCCACAAATTCGGGTCAGATTTTAAGGTTATTTTGAACTAGAATTTGAAAGAGCAAACGGTAACCAATTTGGACAAATGACCTATGAAAATCATAGCTCTCGGAGTGTAGAATCCAACAGTGAAGATTTAAGGTCGTTTTGAGTTCTCTAAAGGAAGTTATGTCAGTTTTAGTGCTGAAAGGTCAGCAGTTAATGTGTCATTTAGTATTCAGTTCAAGTCTTAATTGTTGTACGAATTTGATGAGTTTCTGAACTGATATTTGGAATTTATAAATATTATATCTGGCCATACATTATGTGGTTATAATTTTCAACTCAGTTTTTCTCTCTTCCTCTAAATATTTGCTAAATAATTGACGATTAAGCAATCGATCAAGTAACGAGTGATAAAGCTAGGAGTGGACGAAGAGGACGCTAGCACGGACTAGACTTCGTTTTTTTGTTTCGAATTCAAGGTGAATTGAAGAGAATAAAGCTACGTTAAAGACCATAGGTATGGTATCACAATATCTCTTGTAGGTACATGTGTGATGGTGATTTGTGATGCAAACAAATAAGAAAAGGTTAGTAATAATAAATTGATCATAGATGTTTATTGGACCAAAATTTTTAATTTTTACCCAATTCACATCATGAAATCCTTCATATAGCCCTCGGTTAAAAGTAGCATTTAATATTCGCACAAAATATACATTAATTATCTAGAATTATGAATATCTCAGATAATAGAATTAATACTAATTTATGATCTTGCTGATGACACGAACACAATCCATACAACAAGTCAAAGTGGGTCAGGTCCAATATTATGCATCCATGCATGTATATTTATGTGATTAAATAGATATCTCGTATCAGTGATCTGTGAAATATGATTACACATTAATCCACATACTAGTCCATATTATCATTCAGTGTTCTATACTAATGATATGGGACTAGAGACAATTCAGAGTTTTAACAACAATTATAAAGTTTCACAATTTAAATCATCAACTCAAATAATCTATAAAATATTAAAACTCAAGAAACAAAATGATACAAATCATCCAATTCATAAAATAAAATAAGAGCACCATCATAAATGATTGATCATCTATGTCACTTTACTAACATAAATTATATTAATAATTTAAATATATATATATATATATATATACCTATATTTATACATATATATATATACATATATATATTTATACCTATATTTATACATATATATATTTATATATATATATACCTATATATATATATATACCTATATATATATAGACCTTTGCTCTTTTGAACATTTTCACTAATTGATATCTTTCTTACATCTTCTAAATTCCTCTTTCAATTCTCTATGCTACTTTTTTGAAATCATCCTCTGTATAGCCAATAAAAATCTTACGTTTTGGCTCAAAAAATTTAAATAAAAAGTTAGAAAAGTTGAAAAAGTGCAAAAAAAAGATATTTTTTGAACACGGAAAAATAGATACTATGATTTTTTTATGGTGTAGGATGTATGTAGGTGTAAATCGGTTATTGATTTTTCTATATTTTTTATATTTTAAAATTAAATTAGTAAACTTTAAAGGATAATTAAAAAAATATTTCGAATAGGTAATCTCCATAAACAATAAACATCCTTCAATGTCAGTGACAGCTCGCGCGACTAGTAGATGAAACGTCGATATTTTCGATCTTCACCTCTCAACAAGTGTTATTATTAGTGATTTATCCATTTGACAATCTCTCATGATTGCCAAATGGTTGTGACCCTGTTTGACTTATGTTCTTTTTATGATACGACAAAGCAGTTATGGATACTTCATTTATAGTTATAATTATTTATAAGATATGATAAACTTAAATAAAATTATTCTAAAATTTAAACTATATTATTCTAAATTGAAACTAAAATTAAACTAATTTATTCTAAATTACTACTACAATTAAACTAATTTACACTGATAATGATTGGAGACGGATGTCGGAGATATTCCTTGGGTTAAATGATGATCCATACACCTATAATAATATCACTGATATTATTTTGTCATTCAAGATAAGAAATAAGGGAAAAAATGAGTACCTTCAGAACTTGACTTATAATATTTGACTCGTGTGTTTGTGAAATTATTTTTTAGAATTGTCTGCCAACTCTGATGGTGAGATTGTCCAACAATATTGTCACATCCCAGCAATAATTAAACGAAATTAGGGTGATAATCCCACCACGTACACACGATAAGATGTGCATACGAAAGGCTATAAGAAATAAATAAATAAATCACACAGAATAAATAAAATAATAATAAATAATAATACATGACCATACAGTCCAGAATAAATAAATGAGTACAACGCTTGCATCGGCGGGGGCTGACTCCATCGGAATGGGCAGTAAATCTCTTAAATAAAACCCCAAAATAAATAATCAAAACCTAAAACCCGATGGATCCTAACCAACTACCCAACTCACATGCAGATGCGGCGAAACACCTCTATCATCACGCAGGACTGTCTCTAGCACTCTCATCCAAGATAAGTCTAGTACCTGTAAACCTAAATCCCACAACCACCGTGAAAACGTGAGTAATTAAAAAAAAAATACTTAGTACAGATTTAGATTCAACCTTAAGATTTGATCTTATTTTCTAGACTGGACCCAAATACCGATACTAGTGTTTTAAATATAATATAATATTCATATGTAAATAAAATAATATTTTTATGCACTTTTTAAGAAATTTTCCTAGATGATATGACATGAAATAATAAGGAAACCCAAAAATATAAAATTTGTGAAAATAATATAATATAACATAGTACGAGAAAGAAACTCCCGTAATAGAATTCCGGTTTGTAAATTTATTAGATCCATCACGAGCGGACACTACCAGGGTCCACCTTACTAACTCGGGTCTTGTCTAAGCGGGCACTACTAGGGCCCAACTTACTAACTTAAAACTTTATGTTTATGCGGTGACAACACCGCATAAACGACAATTCGGGCTTTCGAGACGATAATACCCTAAGAGAGTGAACAACTATAAAACACGTACTCTGGTTTGCTGAATCTGGTAATCTACCTCACTATATAATCAAAACGGAATAGATTATGACTTCAGTTATCATATCGTCAAAATGAGTTAACTACCCGTGAAATGATAAAACGAATATAATAACAAATGAGAGCCTATTTGTACCAACCAGGGGGTCAAAGGAGAGTTCCCGACTTTCTCTGTACCAATCAGAGACCAAAGGAGAAAGCTCTTCGGACATACCGAGATCTCAAATAAGCCGGCTAAATAAAATAATATAATAAAATGGAGTAGGCTCTAGACTCAAATATGGTCACCCACACTAAACACTGAAAGCTATGTCCATCCTAATCGCTCAATTAAATTTGAAATCAAATCATATACTGAATAATAGTAAATAATATTGATAAAAAATAAAATACTCTGGCGCTGTTGAACCCGTCAAATGACCGACAAGCAGAGATGCACAATGTATATACAGACTAGTGGGTCCCATGGGCCTATAGGTCACCGTACGTAACCATAACGGTCTGATTATACAAGATAACCTCAGATTGAGATTATACGGCCCGCCTCTCAGCACTTTCATGCATTTAATGCATGAATTAACTACCTAACTTAATTAATAGTTAGTGATAGTAATAGTATTATCCTAATAATTATAATATATAAACTTTGATTTATCTAATTCTAATCTAATCCTATCTCGGGACTAATTTTCGAGTCCTACTCCTATTCTGTTTACGTGCAATATGACATGCAATGACATGTAAATACGGATAGGTCTCAAATATGCTGGTCATTTACCGGATGCAAGTGACAGATCAAATTTGGGCTCTAAATAGTATTTGGTTCAAAATATTGCAATTCAATTTATTTTTGAAAAACATTTATTTTTGGGTTTGGGTTCCTATATCTGAAGAAAGAAAATCAAATTTCAGGAATCCGTACTTAGGAGTGCTGGTGAGGATCGAGCAGTCGCTCTACTCCGGAGGTAGTACACCCACCTCAGGATCGGCGTCTGCGTACGCAGGGTCGGGATTAGCCTCGAGCTTTGCGAGTGAATCCGAGTCGACTATATCACCTATTATTAATTTAAATTAAGTGTTCTTTAGTTTTTATGTGATTTAGTTCATAATTGATAATTAATTATAATGACTTTTTGAGTTAACGCGGGCGTTCGGGTTTTATCATCTTTCTCTCGAAAAATTCAACAGCATATCTATTATATTTTAGGGGATTTGAAAATTTTAATTAACGTGTTTTTGTTTATTATGCAGTGTTTGCCATATTAATCACTTTATGTAACACAGGCAGACTCAAGGAAAACTAGAATGGCAAACCAACAAGACAAACCAAAATAGTAACACAAGCATACTCAAGGCTGTACCATCAACTGGTACAACCAACAACAAACAAGCACAAGTATACAAGAAACAACACAAACCACAAGCAACCTAAGGACTAGTTGGAATAATAGTTCAGATACCATAACTAGACAAAACAAATCCATCAACCACATCTCAAAAATCAGGGCAATACCAGGGACATATACCAAAATATAGGGAAACCAACCCAATAATTAACATAACAAGATAGCAACCCCCAACAAGTAATAATTACCAGAAATAACAACAAACAGGCCAAGCAACAGAGACAACAGGGGCACCAGAACCCACAATCACAGCTTCAGCAACAACAAACCAGACAAACAAACCAACCCAAGCATCAACACTAACAACCAACCCAAGAACAACCCTTCAACAAAGGTATACTAGCATTACCAGAAACCATAATACCCACCCAAGGTTAGAAAAATCCAGCCATAGGAAAAAATCCCAAAATAAAAAAGAATTAATGAGCATTCAAAGAATCAGGGGCAACAACAAGGCACGATGGCCAGTAAGCAAGCAACCAGAACCCACAAAGCCGACAAGCAACACACAAGAAGGGCAAGGAATTAGGGTTTTTACCAGTGAGCACAGAATCAAGCCGACAACAAGGAACAAGGCAATAACGAGGCAGCAAAGGGGTTGGGTTCGCCTCTTTCTCTCCGGCCTCCCTCTTTCCCCTTTCGCTTCAAGATTTTACCCGAAACCAAGTATGTTCTTACCAGTTATTTGAGGGATTCTCAACGCATAAGTAAAAATTGAGCAAGAGGGAAAAGAGGAGACCATCACTGAGTATTTATAGGAGGAGAGACGGAGTGGGTCAAGCATGGCTCTCGGCTAGGGCAGTTGGGTGACAAGCGAGGGGAGTGACGCAACGGTCAAGAGAGAAATGATAGGTGACAGGGGGAGTGGGTAGGGCACAGTGGTAGGTGAGGGTCGAGAGAGAGGAAGGACTCCTCGTAAGAGAGAGACAGAGAGGGGAACTCAGGTGAGGGGCAAAGAACGAGAAAGAGGGAGAGTGAGATGAGTGTCGCCAGAGAGACAAGGAGAGGGGATAGGACAGGGGGATGGAAAAAAGAGAGAGAGATATAGAGAGTGATGTAAGGATAATTAAGAAGGAGAGAAAAGAGAGGTGTGAGTGAAAATTAAATGGAAGGGAGAGATGATTGAGATTTTTGTGGCTAGAACCTTAGAGAATTTGGTGTGGCAGTAATCAAATTTTATTTAGATTTTTGAAATTTGGTTTATAGTTGTTGATTTTTATGTCAAGGTCGGGAATAATTGTTGCATTTTGGTTTGATTCTTGGGTTAAGATACGTATCGATTATTTTATTCATGCTTGTATAATGTTATTTAGCAAATGGTCATTTGATCATGTATTATCTCATTAAATAAAAAGTTTGATTATATATTGGATTCCATGTTGATATGGTTTAGTTTTTCGATTAGTTGCCATATAACGTTTCCCGTTAAATTTTTATACCTGCTCGTATAAGATCATTTCAATTTAATTAATATATTATAATTTATTTAATCTTTATGAAGTTAAATTATGAGATTATTATCTTAAATTAGAATTTTATTATTTGATTTAAATTTCATGGTTTAATGGATACAATATGTAGTTTAATTTTACACTAGTTTAGTTTAATTTATAGTTTAATTTAGTTTAATTTATACTAATTAATCGTAAGTCATACGGGTGTTTTATTTGGATTTGTTCAAATCCATGATGTTCTTGAACAGCAGTGGAGAAATAGTGTCGATGGTGTACCTCATATTTTTTGATGATATGATCAACGTACTAGAGGGCGAATATAACTAAGGGCAAGCGGTACTATCTTATTTGTACTTTAACCTTTGTTGATCATGTCTTGAGCCATCTAATTGCATAGCTGGATCTATACTTCTACTTCAGATATGGTACTGGACATGATTCCTAATCAGAAAATCAATGTAATTCATTATCACTTACCTAACATTCAGATTGGTTTAATTATTATTTACCTTATATTTATTTAACTTATTTATTTAAACGGTATATGTGTAAAACTGAGGAGCCTCCATTGGGAAGCCTTGAATATCAATTGAGGCGTTTGTTCGGTGTCAAATGAGTGATAAGATACTTGTTCAAGTACACCCCATATTAAGGAGAATCAAATCATTTTCGGGACCAATTTAAGAATTTGAGTGATAGCAGCATCAATTGGATGTCATATCTTTCTTATCCCGACGACATGCCTTGGGTGTACTTTTCTGCATCAAAATGTATAAGTTTTAAAAATTAATTCAATTTTATTTACTTTATTTGGTATATTAATTTAATTTCATAATTTTACATATCACAGGTGAATGTGTCGTGTGTGGATGATTCACTTCTGGATGACTGAGAATCACTATTTAAATAAGATCAAGTATCAGTTCAACCTGTACTAACAAGTCCCTCCGCCGATCCCGTAGCCTTTACAACCTAGTACTCTCGTATTGTAAATATAAACATACATTAGGGGTGGTGAAGGCCAAAATATGGATTGGGAAAAATACTATTGGTGAGCAATGGACGAGCTCAAGCTGCCTATCATGGAATCCCAACCATACGACTGTGTCGAGTACTTTGTATACATGGATTGATATTACAAAAGAGGAATGATTACGATCTGGTAAAGAATGAACATTGATGAGCAATGAAGTCAGCCAATACCGCATTCGGAGAAACCTATGAATGAGTTGGTATATATACCACACTCACACTAGAATGCCTGAGCGGTGAGTATTTATACACATTAAATTTAATTTTGTTTTCAATTTAAGTTTTTTTAATAACTAATGAATAAAATTAAAAATGTATATGCGAGGGGTGTCAAACCTTGAACCGACTTGGTATGTTCGATTCGCTAATTTGACATATTTATTTTTTAATTTATTTTATGATTTAAATTATATATAGTAATTGAGATAAATTATATATTAATTAATATTAAATTACTTAAAATATAAAAATAATTAATTATTTTATTCGGCTCGGATCGGGTGAAGAAAAATAATAAGATAATGATGACTTGACATGAACCCGACCCCGCTTGACCTACTGACACCTTAGTATATGGAGATGTTCCATTTAGTCAGGAATATGATCATCGCTATTGGGTGGATTAAAAAGCACCCAAGAGCCTAGACATACATAGTTTGGCAAACATGAATTGAGAATTTATCAAAGTTTAATGATTGATTTGGGTCATGAGTATATTTTTATGGTGATGCTTGTATCTATAGGTTAATTTAACTTTTGTCCAATTTTATTTATAATTATTTTATGTTGAATTAATCTTACTTAATTTCATTAATGTAAATATATCTAATTTAATTACAGTGATTTTCCCACAAGGCCGGAGGATATAGTAAGTTCTAATTAGGGTTGCACAAAAAATCTTGGGCTCGAGGCTCAGTTCAAGCTCGATTGGGGCTCGATCTATTCTAACTCGAATTAATTTGGCTCGAGCTAATCCGGCTCGATAGTTAAATGAGCTAAGTTTGAGTTGGGTTTGGCTCGGCTCATAGCTAGACTCAGCTTGAATAATAATAGTTTATATATATTTTTAGCTAAACTCTAATCCGATAATTCATCTCTCATTATCTCTCGTGATCTCATCATCTCAGCCGCTTAATGACTTCTCGTACTCACTCGTGACTCAGATCATATATTTGACTCGATGATTTTTTGCTGGTTCATCCATTCAAATTAGTGCAGCAAAGATTTTATTAAAAATATAGATTATTGATATATCAATTTTGTACTAACTCGTGTACTATTTTTATAGATATACCGAATTTATAGTTTATAGATATACTAAATATAAATATCAAGTTGAGTCAACGTACATACATTGGCTCATGAGCTAGCTCAAATAGTAATGAGTTGAGCTTGAGCTAAACTTTTCAGTTCGAAGCGTTTCATGAGCCGAACATGAGGTAAGCCCGGCTCGCTCGAATTCGACTCGTTTGCAACCCTAGTTCTGATGTCCCCTTGACGGATGACCCATCTGAGTCGGCATCAGAACCAACGACTGATGATTATGACATATGATGGGGAGATATCACATCGTACTCTCAGCTTCTCGATCAGATGATCATTGATCCGAGTCTAGTACCTCTGGTACCCAATATAAGATCCCTTGTGTGTCGTTGTATAACACCCTCAGCCCCTTCACTCGAGTTTCAAAGACCCAACCACCTCAAGTCCAAAGGCACAAGCACACTCATCGTAAAATCCGCCAAGAGACACATACAATTTATCTCTTATTAGAATGTTTGATTGACAATGTTGATATATTTTATTTTATTTTAGAGGTTGTAGTTTGTTTTGTATTGTTGCACTTTATTTTCTTAAATTAAACTTATTTTTGTTTTTAAAGGGTTTATAGTTAGATAATTACTAATATTAAAATCTAATAAAATATAACAACATAATCTAATAAATATTTTAAATTTATAAATTATTAAATAAATAATAAATTATAATAAAATAAATAAATAATTAATTAAAACATAATAAAATATCTAAACAAACAAATAGAAAAAACATAACAGAAAAATGAATCGGGGATCAGGTTTGAAACTCGGTTCAAGATACTATGATTAGAGGTGGCAGAATTCGACCTGACCCGAGAAACTCATCCGACCCGTCCGGATCCGAACATGATCCGACCTGACCTGCTTTTTTAAAAAAATCAAACTGATCTGATCCAAACCCAATTTGACTTGACCCGACCCGATATCAAATGACCTTCAATCCAATCAAAATCTATTAAAGATCTGGGAAAACACAATATATAAATTGACCCGGCTCGATTTCTTCTAGAAAGTTAAACTCATTCGATCCGACCCCGACCTGACCCGTCCGATTGCTATTTCTAGATGTGATTGAGTTTCAAACTCGATCCAACCTAGCGAGGAGCAAAAATGGGACAACCGTGCCATTTTGTGATTTTTTAATTACCATAAAAAAATCCGTTAAAGAGGTATGAAATTTGGAGAGTGAAAAACCGAAGGCGAGAGAACTCGAGATCGTAGGACCTTGCTATCGAAATTGGATCGTAGCCGTACGAATCCATTAAATGCATGAGAGGCCCTCGGAAGTTGCTCTTTCCCTTTCAAAGTTTCAACAAAGTTCATAAAATGATCTATGAATCATTAGATCATACATTGAGGAAACAACTAGTACAGTACAAATGATAATGGCAGTATAAATGATAATGAGTTTCATTTCTTTTTAAAGTAGTGTAGGTTCAATTTTTAAAAGTAATATATGAAAAATAAATATGCTGGATTTATGGAAGTCCCATTGACTTTCAAAAGATCATACAGTGAGGAAATGACAATTTAATATGTTTCTGAACTTTTGTAAATTTTTATGAGTAAATATGAAAGTTTAAATTATTTAATTTGAAAATTTTTATTTTTCATTTAGATTTGGAACTCAGTGATTTTTCACACATACAGTGTTATCTTTTTCACTAAATTAGAAGTTGGTTTTTATTTTGTAACAATTTTATTTTAAAATTTGTTTAGAGTTGTCAATTTTCGCAAAATCCAATTCGATCCAAGAATCCATCAAATCCGTCCGAATCTGAACCCAATCCGACTTAATTCTTAAAAAGGGCAAATGATCTAATACGACTCAATTCGAGATTAAATGACCTACAATTCAATCAAAATCAATCTAAGATCTGAAAATAATCACATATAAATTGATCTGGCCCGACTCAATTTGATTTCTTTCAAAAAAATTAAATTGACCTGACCCGATCTGACCCGTCCAAATCTAAATCTGAGCCAACCCATCTGATTACCCCCTCTAATTTTAACAACTATCATTTTGTCAATTTCAACTCTGGAATTGAATAAATATTGTAACATATTCTATGTATATTTTATTTAGATTATAATCTTACAACTTCTATATATATCAGCAGATGAATATATTTTGGCAACTAACTTCGTAATCTTACAAATTCCGTATACCAGATTTATAATTAACCATATAATCTTACAATTGACTTTTTATCAGCTGGTGAAATCAATTTTGAACGCAACAGTTGTTTACAATACCATTCAGCAAATACAAGATTTAAATTCAAATATGCTATGCTCTTAAACAATTAAAGTAGTAAACTCTTAAAAGATTTAAAATAATTTTGACTCTACAGTCCGCCCAATTTTAATTTTGGGACATTTCAATATTCTAAAATATAAAAATTAGAAATTTTAGAATAATTTCATTTTCTACCATGCATCCCTAATTAGCTTCGTATACTTACAATATACTTTTAAATAGGTATAATGTTAGTAGCCGTTTAATTCAACTATCATTTTGAATCATTTTATTCAATTATTAATTTTGCGCACTATCCGCGAGTCTTGCTACTGTGGAAATATATACGAGCCTCCAAATCGTCCCTAGCAGGCCTTGAAGTTCTTAAAAATATGGTGTAAAACACTACATAAAAAAAAAGAGAATTAGTTTATAAATCATATTGAAAAGAAAAAAAAAACAGGGCTGCTCTTCAACTTATCACCGAGTAAAAAGAGAATTAGTTTATAAATCATATTAATCTAACCCTTGAAACTTGTTTTTATTTATTAGACGTCAGAAATAAAAGAAATAAAATTGTTCCTTTAATTTTCTTTTATATAATATTTTCTGTTAATACGAACATTTATTACCTCTTAAATGTTTTTACGAGATTCAAATTTTCTTCTCTCCGTAAAAAAAAAATACTCTATACCATTTACCATCTGACTCTAAACTTTATTTGCCTAAGCTGGTCTTTTGATTTTAAGGAAAATGAAACTTGTGACTAAGTTTTATCCTGAAACTAACAATGAATTCGGTAAAACTAAAATTTTATGGACTAGTTTTTTTTTGTTGTTGAGAAAGTTGTTCAAAAACTAAGTTTACAAATCAATTAAGGATTAAGAGAACCAAATTTTGGTTTAATGACGAAGGCTCTTCGGATAAGAGGATGTAAGTTCGAAATCATGATGTAATATCTTTTGTGTACATTTAAATTTGGTTTGTTTGACCCCAATTTTATTTTTTTAAAAAAAAAACTTTAAGGATTAAAATCTGAATTCTCCAATTTATAATATTTATCGAAGTTGCAACTGTTAATTAGCTTGCTTGCAAGTTTATACTAAAACTAAGAAAAACGTATCAACAATTTGTTCAATAGAGCTTCAATTTTATGAGACATTTTTACTTCTACATATTTAATATTTATGTATCTATTTGCAGTAGACACGTCAGTACTTTTAATTTGCAGCATTCATTTCATCATCACTTTGATGACATTACGAACACATGCTATTCTTGGTACTGAGAGTTGATGTTAAGGTCTTAAGGATATGATAGGTAAATTATATAAAACATCTAAGAATTGAAGGGTCCATTTTTTGTCATGGTAAATTTTTATTATACCCATTTTATCCCTCAATTAGACGGATAATATTCTCTTTCTCTCCATTTCTTTCCTTATATACTATTATTTCCATAATTTTTGTTTTTTTATTTAGCAACTTTGTGCATATTTGGTAAGAAATGAATAGTGATAATATATGTTAGAATAATTTACTTTTCTTGCCATAAAAATCATGAATCATTAACTCATATTGTGCAAAAATCTCATTCAAGATTAAATATTATCTTTATTATATATTTTCTCTATAATTTGGTGAATTTATAATTTAATATTAGATAAATATGAATTTTTTTATCTTATAATATTTTAATATTTAAATAAAAAATTTACGCAACGCCATAGATATATAGCTAGTGATAGGTAATAGGTTTTCTTTTAGATTAAACTGTGGCTGCAATTGGTAAGCTTTTGTTAATGAAAGCTGGCAAGAAGGAATATTTTTGCTTCATTACTCCGGGTGAGCATATTTTGTCGTTATATTGACTCCCCCACCGAATCAGAACGAGTCCGGGGAAAGATTAAATATAGGACAGGAAAAAAAAAGACATTTAAGTACCCTTTTTTTAGTTTTTTTTTTAAGAAAAGCACCTACGATACGCAATTTCTTTTCTTTTCTCCTCCAAAAAAAATTGCTTCTCGAGTAATAAACAGTTTTTTAGCCTTCTTTTTTAGTTATAATAACCTTAAATAGAAAACAGATGACAGAAGCAAACTATTGTCTATTAAGGAGGAGAGTAAAAAAGTGCTTGAAGTACAAATGCACGTCTATACATGCAGCAATAGATTCGAAATTACAACACTATGCATCACCGTAGTTTGTTCGTGTTCATACATTCTTAGTCCAATGTGACTCGGTGACTCCTTTAATGTAGTATTTTCTACAGACCCAACACAATAAATTATTTGTATATTCGAATTGGTGCTTGTACTCTGTGTCACCGAATTGGTGCTTGTCCAACACATTGAATGCAACTGATTTTTGCATGAACATGCACCTTTATGTGCCTCCTCTATGCCTCGACAACAGGGTAGGAAGCACAAGTGGCAATACCTATATTAATTAGAATGAGTTACAACATGAAAATGTCAGATTAAATGAAAGAAAAGCACGAGAAAATTTTGTGAAGGAACTCAATGCCATACAAATTTTACAAATGTTAAGCCTGTTTGGATTATCAATCCTTCTCTCATGCAACAGTATTCTTTTAACTGGTATGGATAACTCAACAACTGTAATTGCTAAACAAGGACGGCATGAGAAAATGTAAAACAAGATTGCAACTAAATTTATTCCCTAACAAAGTAACGAGTTCCAGTCAATTTTCAAGAATTACTAATTTAGTAATTCACTTCATGTCAGTTCAGGGGTTCTAAATTAAAGCATAACCTAAAATAACATGAGTTTGCAAACCCAAATGATATGGTACATCAGCAATGCAAATGCTAGAAAAATAGTTTTTCAGGCCATTTCAGTTCTAAAGCTATAAAAATGATATGCAAATCTGGTTTCATTGAACTGTGTCTTGTTTTACATAAGGTCTGCACCTAGATATTCTGAGGTCAAGTCCATTTCATTCAGATCGATTATTATGCTTGGTGTCAAATTTTGCATGATTTAGGAAAGAGATTCCTCACCACACATGTTCTTCCCAAGTTCCATCTTGAAGTAACCATCTTGACCCCAATCAGATCCCCATGAATTCTTTATCACCCAGTACTTCAAGCTTTCATCAAACCCATATCCAACTGCCAGCACAGCATGGTTCACATCCTACACATAACACAAATTCATAAGGAGAACTATATGACTCATTCTTATCTAAATACAAGAAGATATTTGCATAAATGACATGGCATCTCATTTTTACCGAAGAATTCACAGGCTAAATTTTAAAAGTCTAAAAGAAAACAAGATATTAGATTCTGATTTTTTTCTACAAGGATCCTCAACTCCAAGTATTCTTTGTACTTAACATTATCCACATAAAAAGGGAGAGATTGGAAGAAGGGGTTATTATTTTGCAGAGGCATTGTCCGTATTGTGGGGTTAGTTATCCATAATACTTCAAGGACTTATAAACACATGGAACTTTTCAATTAAACAAATTATTTCCAGTGCTTAAAAGTGGATTCTTTGGTCAAATGACCTAGTTTATTGCAGAACGATTAGTGTAAATTATGTGAAAACAATAGATTATTTTCAATTAATATTTTACGAAGAATAGGACTTGTTAATATTTTATGAAGAATAGTACTTACCATCGGAGTTGTACCACAGTGGTCACTTGTAAAAACTCCACTTTTGTAAAGCCTGAAACCATTTATAACCTCGAAAGCAACACTAACTGGACGAACCAACCCAACAGCATGCTTCAGTTCATCCTCAGCACCCTTTAGATAAAAAATAAATTTAATAAAAAGAAGCTTTATGGCTCTCTTTTTTAAAATTAAAGAAAACTCAAATCCAGAATTACTGGTTACAAGTTGATCCCCAATAGATACCAGCACCACACCAGAACAGAAGGTGCCGTAAGGTACAGGCTCCATTAAATGCAACCCAAAACCAGAAAACCAAAATTAAAAAAAAAAAACAAATAAAACCTGACAAAAACTTAACCCACACGTCCAAATGGATGTCGTTCTTAGCCACAACTTCAACCCAAAAATAACCTAAGCCGACATATACCTGAATTCCTCCAAGGCCAAACCGAAATAACCAGTCATAAGCTCATAGCCATATTAACCTGTACCCAAACAGAAAGTACCCAAAACGAAGAAGGAAAGAAATGATAGCACGTGCCTACAAAGTTCAAGACAAGAAGTGAAAGGCCAGGGACACTAACCAAAGTGATGTTCACGGAGTCGGCAACCTTAACACCGACACTGTTGGGCTCAAATTGGCATAGGCCATTGACGCCTTTGTAAGGGTAAGACTCCTCGGTGTCGAGCCCACCATTGTATTTGATGTACTCAAAAGCCTGAGATGGGAGACCGCCATTGCAACCAAAGTTGTTGAATGCTTGTGCACAATCCACAAGCTGCTGTTCTGACAAAGAGACACTTTTCCCTGTTGCCTGTGTGTATGCAGCCTCCAGTGCACCAGTTGTGCTGTTTAGTTTAGGCCAGAGAGATTGTCAGTTATAGCCTTATTGGGAACATCATTTCCCTGGGACAGTTTCTGTTGTAATTAACTGATAGTTTATGCCAGAGAGATTATCAGTTATAGCCTTATTGGGAACATCATTCCCCCAGGACATAGTTTCTGTTGTGATTAAAAGGCAAGTCTTGTGAAGAAATAAGAAGGTTTAGTTGATAATACTATTCTGAGGGCAATACAGATGCTAAGTATGGTTAGCAGAACTCCTAGCTTTCCTGCAGTATGTGCTCCCTTTTACTTGAAACCACTGATTTCATGTTTACCTAACTGTCATTTATCCAAATGTACAGTTTCTTAATGTATGTATATTGCTTCTTACCCACTGGCTTATTGTGGTCTTCTTCATTTTTTTCAACTATGGTTGGAATTAGTCTCTTTTAAAAGATAGTTTTGACTTGTATGATATTTTATTGTTGTTGATTGTAACTAGTAAAGAAGTATTTGTCTCTAACTATTTGTTGCTTCTGTTTGTAACGTTTTAATAGAAAAAGACAGACTTAGCACTTTTTCCACAGGATCTCCCTAAAATAAATCGATAGTCTCATTCCTATACAGAAGCATATTAACAAACTTAGAAAATCCATAAATTCAATAGAGTAGCTATCCATAATTTTGTTTTTCTAAGACAAGATATCAAAAATAGAGCCAGAAAGTTTCCACATCTTTCCCTTGAATCATAGAGATCTCTGATCTCTCTGATTTTGGATTGGATTTCATTTCTAGTTTACCCCAATTTATTTGGGATGAAAGTCTTTATTGTTGTTGTTGTTGCTGTTGCTAAAGGTTTTGTTTACAACATTTAGAATATGATCAAAAACCAGAATGGAAATCACTGGCGTAGGTAGGTGTCATGTAACTCAGAGAAACCAATTTTCCTACTAAGCTACTAAATTGGCATATGTATTAGCTCTCGAAAAGTGCACATAGGGGGTTCAGCTCCTCTCAGCTGCCAGGCTCATGTGCAGATGCAAATGGCTCTCAGGACACTACAGCATTGTTCTGAATCCTTTGCCGAATAGACATACTCAGCAAATATTTACTTAAAATTCAACATTCCAGATAAGATGACTAAATAGTCTAGTCTAATCAGGACAAATCAGCAGAGTTATTGAGCAGTACAACATCTGATTCTTATATCAATTCGGATGTTTCCCCTAAATATCTAATTAAGTATGATCATCGAGATATAGGAGGATAAGCTCTTTACAAGAGGCAAACTTTAGCAACCCTGGAAACAAAGTGATAAGAATAATAGAATATTACCTAAAAGTCCAGCAAGATCCACAATGTCCCTGGTTCTTCACAGGGCTCACAATACCCTCGTCCCTCCAATCTTTCTGGACAAATAAACAAAAAGATTTATTTTTTGGAAAGGTGTTTCCACAAAGAAGCACTCAATTCACTCAAAATAAAAGTACATTACAGTCTCTGGTAAAGTCTCTTCAGTAACTATATGGTTGCCCTTGAGTGTAGCTGAGCAATTCTGAGCTGCACCAAGCCAGGTGGTTTTGAACTCCTCCCAGCTCATGTCCGCAAATTCTGTGCGTAAAATCCAACAGCCATGATTATGCGAGTCAGAACTATAAGTTAAAGCATTAAAAATTCATTCTTTGACTAGTACAAACATATGTATATTCTTACTGTTAACCCCGAGCTTATATGGCAAACCCTTCCTGTTGGTAGATCTGATCACCTTCAAACTATCCACAAAAATGTTGAATCGCTTTTGAATTTCTTCAAGGCTGTCATACCTCTTGCCATACCTAATTGCAAAATCATAGTATCGTATATATCAGAACAAATTTTCCACAAACATAATTACTCTTTTTTTTTCTTTATTTATAGTTGTGTATATTACAATTGTTGGTCAATGGCTAATTCGCTGCAGCAACAAAACTGTTGCCAGCATATTTCAGCAAGTTACACAATCTCGTTACATATACAATAAAGCTAAAGTGATTAAGCGTCTTACTTGATAGCAAACCGGGTGAAGCGAGCAGCATGGCGGGTTTGACCTAGCACGGAGAAAATAGTGGATTCGAGGGAGTCAACCCGATCCGTGACAGAGCGGATCAGGTTGGATTCATCAAAGGATGAGTCAGCCCAAGCGGAGGAGCAGAGAAGCGCCAAGGAGAGGAGGAAGAGGAGGCGAGCCATTGTAGAAACTAACAAACTAGCAATGGGGGAGTTAAGACTTGAGACCGAGATAAAATTGCGTTTGGATTGGTTGGGGTTGTATTTAATTAGTGGAAGATGGCGATTGATCCAGGGTCTCTTAGATATTTGGGTGACGCAGCTAGTGACGCTTTAATGCGCGAGTCTGATTGGAGAATGGAGAGAGTTATAATTCCGAATATACCCCTGCAAGACGGACAAATAAACCTGTGCTGACTGTTGAACAAACTTACAAGCCTGCTCCAGTTCTGTTGTTGGAAACTTGGAATCCGTACCTGTTAGCATCACAATTTTGCGAGATTTCAAATAGATAATTTAATAATATGATGTAATTACGCTTTTTAACTATGGGTCTGTTTGGCAAATTAAGAAATAACTTTGGAAGAATAATAATTATAAATAATTATAATTATAATAATATAATAATAAATTAATCATCATTATAATCAACATATAATAATATAATACAACATAATAAAATAATAATAACTAATAATAATTATAATCATTATAATATAATAATATAATAATAGATAATCTTGATCATAATAATATAATAATAAAATAATTATATTAATATTTATAATATAATAATATAATATTAAAATTATATTTATAATAATAATAAATAATATAATAATACTAATGGTAACGATAATCTAAATCTTAATCATAATCATAATATAATAATATAATATAATATAATCAAATAATAATCGCTATTCCGACGAGAGCTAATCCGGTATTCCACCTATAAGTTGGTATACCAGATGAGCACTATTCTGCACTCTTCTACTTAGTCTAAAATTCGTTTGGCAAATTAATTCGTCGAAATAGCTATTCTATTCCAACTTTTTGTTATTCCATTGAGTGCCAAACACTCCCTATGAGAATAGCCAAAATAATGTAATTGGGGGAAATTTTCTTTTTGTATGTTTGTGTAGTTTATTTCATAAAAAAATGGGTATGAGTGTAATTTATATTTGAAATTAGATATACAAATTAATAGTTTTTAAATATAATTAAATACTATAAATAGTGCGCAACCACTGGATACTGAAATTGGTAAAAGATTTTTAAAGTATGTAGTTAGATACGGTGCATAAGGCTTCAGCCTTTAAACCCGATCCGATCGGACTTTTAAAAAATTCGATTATTATTCCGACTCTCATAAGTTTGATCTGATCCTTTTTAATGATAAGTGTAAGACTCAATGTTTAAAAAATAAATCTTTCTAACTAAGTTCTTATCTGACCTTTTCTAAACTTTTTTTTTAATATTTTATATTATATTAATTATAATTATAATAGAAAAAATAGTAAAAATAAAATAAAATGCTATAACAAAAAATATAATTTAATATTTTTATATAAATATAAATTAACATTAAAAAAAAAAATATATTAAGTCTTTATTTATCAATCCTTATCTAATTATTATCAGCAATTTTATTCTAAATTCTTTTTATTAAAATCTCGCTAAAGACTTAGTAAAGACTAGCTTAATCCCTTAAAAATTAAGCAATTTAAATCCGACTCTCAATATTTTTTTTTATTAAACTCGACTCTTTCGTAAACTCGCTAAATCATGCCCTTAAAAACCCGATCCAAGCAGACGATGTCTATTTATAATAGATGGAACCATTACGACCTATAATTTCGTGTCAGGGACAAGCAAGGTCCATGTAATCATGATATCATCATCAAACTAAAAAGGAGAAAAAAAGAAAGGAGAGAATAGAAAGAGAGAAGGTCATGCAGGAAATGTATGGTGATCTAAGGATTTTTTTTAATAAATGTAGGACACCCAACTCCATTTTCCACGGTGTAGACGTGCAAGTTGGCTTAAAATACGAGATAATTTCATAATTCATGATGGGTGAACTATCCACGTCGTCTTTCTGTTCTTTCTTATTCTTATTTTTTTCCGAACCATTTTTTTGTGAGTGGATGCATTAGGAATTCAGTATGTATCAATTCTGAGTCGACAAAATGGAACAATTTTCTTGTCAACAAAAGATAAGATTCCGATGGTGAATCTTCTCAATGGTCCAAGAAAGCTCGCTATCCACGCCACGTGTACAGCACGGATTGAAAGCGATGAGAGCGACACTCATTTATTCATGCACTAGGCGACATATCAATATATCATCAATCATATTCATTCGAAGAGTTTTATACGGATTGCTAATTGCAACAAAAAAATCTCATGTTCCTATTTTAATTGGGCGTAAAATATAGGCCAAATTGGGTATACCCATTAAAACTTTGCTTTTTAGATATATATCCATCAAAAGTTAAAATTTAGATATTTACCCATCAAAATCTCAAATCTTTTGATATTTCCCATTTAGTATTATTCTCTCACTAAAATTTATATTAAAATAATATACAAATACAATTGACTAAAATATATTGGCTCTTCTTCTACTTCTGGACTCCTAACATCTCTCTTGTTCGCTGACCTCGTCCATTGATGAAGAAAAAAATTATCACAGCTATGAAAATTTTAGAAAGTTAAATGGTCCATAGTTGTAATAAAAAATAGTACGTAATTAATGTAATGAGATTATAATGCTCAGTCGATTATTTGCCTTTTGATGTTCTCACAAAAGCTTCACTCATAGTTTTCACTTGCCTATTGTTATTTTAATACTGATATTCAAGAAGAAGAAAAAAAGACAATATCAACTAGCAATTAAGTTGCTTGCTGTGCATGTAACGAAGTGGCATATTTGACATTTGTCTTCTTAACCCTCTTGTAATCAAATCACATCAAGACTTCTTTTACAATGAAAATATGAACTTATTGCCTCTCGAAGAATTTCTGAACAGGAGAAACGTTAGGGGGGTATTTTCGTCCACTGAACATTAATAGAATTTTAATGTTAGATTTAATGAGAGCGTCCGTTATATGAACATTAACTTGGAGAATTTTAATGTTAGAAAATTTAAATGAGAGCGTAAAGTAACAGAGGATACCGTTATATGGGGAGATATCAAAAGGTTTGAGATTTTGATGGGTAAATATCTAAATTTTAATTTTTTATGGGTAAATATCTAAAAAGAAAGTTTTGACGGGTATACACTCAATTTTACCTAAAATATAAGGTGGACACAAGTTGCAGACGAGACACCAAAGCAAAGAAATATCTTAATTTCGAGTGAACTATCTCAGTTCATAATTTTTTAATCGAAATTCTACCGCGAAGTGAAATCCTCGTTAGAAAATTAATTATATATAACTATTTTTAACTTATTGTAAAAACATTTAATATATATATATTTAATATTAATGGTTAAAATGAATAATTATTTTACTTCATTTGATCATGTACGTCTTCAATTGATGAATACAGCTGGAGCTTAATGGTGATATATACTACCGTTGTGATATTTGGTCCGGTTAAAAAAACAGCTAATAGAATTCAAGCCTCAGTTTATTCCTTTCACACGTTATAATTGTTCCATATGTACATCTAATCTATTAATTCACTCGGGTCCGTTTGGCAAATTAAGGAATAATTTTGGAAGAGTGGTAGAATAATATTTTTTTGAAAGAGTGGTATTCTTGACTATTCGGAAGAGCGAAAATATAGTTTGACAGTTGTTACTCAGAATAGTTAAAATATGAATAATTATGATACTAATAATGATGATGATGATGATAATAATAGTAAATAAAAAATAATCATAATAAATAATAATATTATAATAGTAATATAATAAAAATATAAATATAATCATAATATAGTAATATAATAATAAAAATTATAATTACAATCATAATTATAATAATATAATAATAATAAGTAATCATAATTTTAATAATATAATCATAATATAATAATCATAATCATAATCATGATAATACTAATTATAGTCATAATCATAATAATATAACCATAATCATAATCATAATAATATAATAATAAAAATATAATCATAATCATAAAAATAATTATAAATAATTATAATAATATAATAATAAATTAATCATAACTATAATCAACATATAATAATATAATAAATGATTATAAAATAATAATAAGTAATAATAATCATAATATAATAATATAATAATAAATAATCTTGATCATAATAATATAATAATAAAATAATTATATTTATATTCATAATATAATAATTTAATATTAAAATTATATTTATAATAATAATAAATAATATAATAATACTAATGGTAATGATAATATAATAACAATAATGATAATAATAATTTAATAATAATAATATAATGATAATAATAATAAATAATAATCAAAATATTAATATAATAATAAATTATAATCATAAATATAATATAATAATATAATAATATAATAATACTAAATCTTAATCATAATCATAATATAATAATATAATATAATATAATCAAACAATAATCACTATTCCGACAAGATCTAATCCGGTATTCCACCTATAAGTTACTATACCGGATTAGCACTATTCTGCACTCTTCTACTTAGTCTAAAATTCGTTTGGCAAATTATTTCGTCTGTATAGCAATTCTATTCCTACTTTTTGCTATTCCATGGTGTGCCAAACAAACCCGGTGCATGTTTCCTTTATGTATGTACATTGGAAAAGCAGTAAATTGATGAATGGGAAATGAGAAATGTGATGCGAGAAAATAATACATACATATAACTACAGAAAATTATTTGGGAATATTAAAATAAATTTAGAACAATTTTTTAGCTACTGTTGCAATTTGATATGTAGACAAATGTGTAACAAATGGATTATGTCATGGGAAGGCCTTCAAACTTTGGGGTTGTGATAAGTTGATCTCTGAAATATTATTTTTCTGAATTTTTTTTTGAGGTAAAATCCCATGAACAATCCTAGTTAATTAATATAAAATTTCTCGTTAATATTGCAGAGGCGGAGGAATCAATACCGTATGGAAGGCCCGTTTTCTTTTTCTTCTTTATTTCAGCAAGGCCCATTTTCTCCCCTCAATGGAAAAAAGAGAGCCCATCTTACCAGGTTATGGCGGAAATCGCACAAAACACCGCCACGTGCCCACGTGACAACCTAAATTTCTGGACCAATAAGAATCTACAATCGAGGTATCCACAGATCGCGATCCGCGCTCATACTTCTCTAACCATATCTACCGTCCACACAATACTAGATCTAACGCTCCAAACGACATGACCTCCCAAGACTCGAGAGAGTTCTTCATTTCCCGCTCTTCGTTTTCGCCAGTCCGCTTTAAAACCCCTCTTCCCTCTCCTGCTCCTCACTCAAGTCTCTTATCTGTTATCTCATTCCCAGTCAAAACCCTTACCCCATTTCCTACCCATCTTAATTTAATTTCATCCTCGAATGGCTCGTACCAAGCAAACCGCTCGCAAGTCCACTGGTGGGAAGGCACCACGCAAGCAGTTGGCCACCAAGGCGGCGCGTAAGTCGGCTCCGGCGACCGGCGGAGTGAAGAAGCCTCACCGTTTCAGGCCAGGCACAGTGGCGCTTCGTGAGATCAGGAAGTACCAGAAGAGCACCGAGCTCCTGATCAGGAAGCTTCCGTTCCAGAGGCTGGTGAGGGAAATCGCTCAAGATTTCAAGACGGATCTGAGGTTCCAGAGTTCTGCCGTGGCTGCGCTTCAAGAGGCCGCTGAGGCGTATCTGGTTGGGTTGTTCGAGGATACCAATCTCTGCGCCATTCATGCCAAGAGGGTTACAATCATGCCCAAGGATATCCAGTTGGCTAGGAGGATCAGAGGTGAGAGGGCTTGAGGTGTTGTTTAGTACTTTAGTAAACCTGTGTAGTAGTGGAGGGTTTGGGTGTTGGTGGAGGTTTGTGCTCTGATTAGTGTTTGTCTGAACATGATCGAGAATTGGGCGTTAGATTAGACGGTTTATTGTTTTTTTTTTTTTTTGGGAGGAAGGGAGGTGTTGATGTCAAAAATTGGTGTTATGAATGTATCATCTAACTGTTTCTTTGACTGGGAATGAAATGAAAACCTAGTTCTTTTTTAGTTTTGAGCAAGTCTCAAGTATGTTAATGTTGCATTTATGTGTTAAAGATTGTATCTTTGGTTGGTAGATTAAAGTTAGTTTGTGTAGCTTTTTCTTCTATTGCTGACTTCAGATTGGTTAGTTTGCTGTGTGTGTCTGAACAAATAGGATTTTGTTTTTGCTTGATCAATGACAATTAATCTGGACAAATGAATTTTCTCTGAAGGTTTTAGTCAAGTTGGTAGCAACTGGAGCAAACATTACAGTTTGAGGGATTAATGTTGAAGGTTTGAGACATAAATGGGTATTAAAAGTACTTTAGAGACAATTTAGCATGTTAAACATTTTTTTGGGGCTAATCTGTATGCCACAAGAACATAAATTTGTGGCTGTTGGTACAATTAAGCCGTGTGCTCTGGATTAGTGTGGGGCTGGGTTCGTTGATGACCTGAGCTTTTAAATGTAGGCATTTTTTTATTTATGCTGTTCTGTTCCAAAGTTAATTTGTGTATATATTGTTGAAAGAATATGCATATTTTTGGAACTTTTTTCTGTTATTAATTGTTACAGTTCATCGTAGGAAAATTATGGAATATGTTGCTAATTCTGGTGATTTATATTGCTTGATTGTTATGATTTCTGTATGTTAAACATGCAAGGCTGGACCTACTTAGTGGTTCGCTCACGCAAAAATAAACAAAATTACATGATCTGGTTGTCTATATTAAACATTGGAAACAGATCAAGGTTTGTGCTGGCATTCCAAACAAAAATAAAAGAAAATGCAAGATTTATGAGGCAAAAAACCTGGTAATTGACACGCTCCAAGATTAATTCTTTGTTGATGACCATATTGGATATTAAGAGATGTTTAATTTGTTGTTGAGTGTATATAACTGTTATTTTATATACTAAAACTAAACATTATTTAAGTTATTTACATGTAATCTTTGCAAATTTATTTCGATTAATGAATTGTAAGTTTTGATAACCATCGATTTAGGAAAGGAATTTAACGCAGACAGCAATCATGGACTAATTATATAGTTTGTAAAAGGCAATGTTAGTTGAAAAGCGTTGTCTACTGGATAGAAATTTCCTTGAGCATGTGAAATCAAATCACCAATCCTATATATGTCAGAACAGAAATCAAATCACTATTGTACTTTACAAGATGCAACAAACCACATTAGCTATGCAACTAAAACAATTTAAAAATAACACTAGTGCTATTGCAATTTAAAATCCTAAACAAATATTTATGCGGCAAAGAAAACAATAAGCATCAGAATCCATTTATAAAAGGGTATGATCTCTATGACTCATTGACCCTCTAATTTGATGCGCTTCGCAAGCTGTTGTATTGGCTCCTTCACCTGCCAAAGTTGCAACAAAAACGAGAAACAGTGAACTATAAAACAACAATAATTTTGAGTACAACGTTATATATCATTTTTTTTTGGAATTTATGTTCAGATACTAGTTTATTCCATCCCTCTAATTCCCCTTTGATTCTTATTTAAGTTTTCTATGTCATTTCCTCCTGTTGCTGTATTGAGGGTCCTTTGCCTCAACAATGCTTCAGTTTTCAACTTAAAAGGCATGGGTTTACAAAAGTGTTGTCCTGAACATGAGTTAACAAGACACATCATAAATGGCCAGAGGCAGAATTATAATTCATAGACGAGTTTGACATAAGAAAACGGACCGTGCTGGACTTCCTTGGTCGCTTGTCAGAGTTGGATTGGCTGTCATCACCACCACTAGCACCACGAACTCTACCTCTAGCTTTTTCACTGAGTACACCACTCTCCAGAGATTCAGCAGGCTTCATAAAAATAAAACATAACTATGCTTAAATTCTTATTAAATCACCAATACAAGTTTTAACGGGGAAGATACAAGGAAATTAGGAGTGCTGATAGAGTGACAACATTACCCCTCGCATGCTCACAGGAGTGCAGCTCTGCTCTCTATCTTTTGCAGAAGATGTATTGTTTTGCATCTCTGATCTCTCTCTGGTCCGGGTCTGATCAGAGCCAACTGAGTGCACGCCACCAATAGTTGACCCATCTCGTATAATTTTATCTAAGAAGATGAAGCATTATTAGGCCTTTTTTTAAACACACATGAAAAACAAACCCACAAATATGTTTTCAGAAATTACAGAAATTTTCTTCTAGCCAATGATAACTAATCCTGGAAGCAAGCATCGTCACTTTCTGTCGGCTACCAAAATACCAATATGAACAAATTTCAATTGATTGGCTTTCAAGAATCTTATATGAATATAAATGAATGAATTTCAAGTAATACACCATCAATTGGCTTTCAAGAATCTTATATGAATTTAAAAGTACTACAGATTCTAAGTAGAACAAAGATACTCAAGTTCTTCTGAGGCCTTAAAAGTTACCTTTTGGGATATCCAGGTCATCAAACTCAAATGCCTGAGAGCCAAGATTTTCAAGACCCTGGCAATGCAGAAAGAGACCCAGTTCAAGAGTTAGATAAAGGCAGAATCAATTGTTCTATAGAGGAAAGTAGTGTTGATGTGTGCCAAGGATTTAATTTGCTTACCACTTCAATTTTCTTTTTAATTTCAAGGAGCTTTTTGTTAGTGGTCTCAGAATGGATGACTTGCTTACCTGTAAATAATTGCTTTTATACTATCAAAACTCAAATAAAATCATATAATATGAGGAAGGAGAATGTATCACCATAAATGATTCAGTCACCAGTTAACAACTCTTCCACCGCTTTCTTTAGTTTGTCTAGTATTTTTCACTTAGATTGCTTATAGTATATTTCATTGCATAACTGAAGCAAACCTAAATAAAATGGATAGAGATATAGAGTAATTATCATGTATCAAAGTGCATACCCAATCTTCTGGTGGTTGAATTTTTGACATAACCATCCTGGATCATTCGGTCAATCAGCTTGCGCACAGTGTTCTGGCTGGCTTCTCCATCCAACTTATTGTGTAACTTTGCTACTGTCACGTAATCCATGGGAAGGGCATGAAACAGAGCCTTTGAGAGTACAATAAACTTGTTAGATAGGATGACCCTTTCAGATCAGAATGCAGAAACAGTTCATATGCAGTATGGTAGCATGTCAATGAGACAAAAACATAATAGCAACTTTTATTTACTTTCCATTTTGCTTAGCATGCAAATCAGTCAAGTATGAAGGGGATTCAAGAGAGATGAATTTTGCTTTGCTTTTTTTTTTTTTGTAAAAGATAGAACTGCACAAAGTGCCCTGCATCAATAGGGAAGAAATACACTGCATGCTTTGTGGCATTACGCAAATATCCCACATCATAGGAGAAAAAATGCACTGCATGTTTTACCATGTGACGGATTAGTACAGCACTTTTGCATACCTTCATGTAAATGAAATCCCCATCAGGACTCTTGTTGGCCTCTTGTGGTTTTGTCACATCTTGCATTACTATTTCTTGCCCCCCAGATGGCACCTGGGAGTTAGCCTGGCAACGTGAAAGAAGTTATATTAATCTATTAACTAAATTATGATAACATGACATAAGAGATAGTTGGTCTATTTACCTTGCTTATAGTAAAGCTGTCCTTGCCTGTTCTGGCTAAATACCCTCGGTTGACTAGATTATCCAGAATATCTATAAAAATGAGATTTTTTTTTGTCACTAACAAAGAGTCATTGCAGAGTATCATCAGACAGACAGTTTGCAGGAATCAAATAGGCATACTAGTTGAGGTAAAGTTTATACAATAAATAGTAAAGCTGAAACTCACAGAGAGAAATTATAACAAAGTTATTGTTAACTCTCAGTACCAGTACAAACCAGCAAACAATATTACCCTTTACTTTATCTATGTTCATCTCTAAGTGGTGAAGGATAAAGCCTATATTTATACAATTTCAGAATTCACAACAAAATCAGAAGAAGCATAAGAGTCAAAACAGAAACAAGGTCTCTGGATCCCTATCTGCTGCTTTTCTCTCCTCAAAGGCAGGACTGCTACTACAGACCAGCCCCTTTGGAACTAAAACAAGCAGACTGGATTCACCAACTACTCAAATTCGACCTCCCTCTATTGAGTCTTTTGATGGTATGGATCCGGTCCTTCATTTTACATTGGTAAATCTTGAAGCAGCAGCATACACGGACCCAGGGTTTAACAAATCTCAAAATCAGGATAATTTCCAGACAGGCAATCAGACTATGGATTATCATAAAGTATCAGATGAAACATGTGGTATCAGTACTAAAATAATTTATTAAATTCAAATCATAAACATAGTGTCAAACCAACACGCAGTCCAGACTACCTTCAATCAGTGCCTGCAAATTTTATACAAAGAAAGAATTACCAAACTTGCAAAATGAAAAATAAAGACATGACTTTATGTAAGAAAAACTTACTGAAGAAACTTTTGGGAAGTATGAGAGCACATCTGATACATTAACAGTGCCAATTTGCCTAGAATTTATCCATTCTTTTACTAAAGCTGTAAGTTCTTCCATATTTGTTTCCTCCATTGCGTTATCTTGAGTTTCATCTAATGGACAGAAGAATTTTTGGAAAAGGAAGTTCAGACATTAGCAAGAAAGTTAGTAGTATATGAGATCATGATAACTTGTATTTTAATGTGACAAGGATCATTAACCATCAGAAATTGAACCATTTGCTCCTTTTTCCTTCCTGTGACCTGCTAAATCATTAACTCAGTTAACAAGGAGATATCTCAATCATTCTAAGAGGAAAAAACAGATGACAAGTTTCTTGTTTTTAGGTACCATTAGGAGCAATGATGTAGCGATCAAGTTCAGCAGTCCCAATCTGAAAATGCGTAATTCAAATTAGAAACATAAAGTTAGACTTGGTTGTTCAGTAATAGTACCTTCACCAAAAATCTATGAATTTTCTTTGGAGAATATTGTTTACGAGTCATCCAAAGCAAAGAAAACTGGGAACTCCTAAATTTTATGGACCAGGTATTTTGGTACCTTGATGCTAGATCTGAAAAGTGAAATCAAATCAAACACACAAAAAGATGCATATTCATTATTTTCTAGTTTAACATCAGAATAGTTTGGCTTCGGAGCCTTGACATTTGTACAAGAATTAGGAACCATAAGGAAAAGCCAAGAAAATAACTTTACAAATCCTAAATGCGCAGCAAGTAATTTGAATGTCCCAAAATCTGGGCAAAAAGGAACTGATTATATCAGGCCATTGCAACAAGAAGTATCATCACTTAATATCTCAACTAAACAACACAACAGTGCAAGAAAAGGATCATAAAACCCTCACTAATCAGTACACAATATCCTAACATGACACAAAAGAGAAGTGTCCTTCTGCATCTGGAAATTTATAATTGTCAATTCCAAAAGAGTTCCAAAAGAGGGCAAGAAAGAACATAACCTCACTGTCAGAGTCCTTTTCATCTCCAGGATCATCTTCCACACTCATATCATCACCATGCGCATCTCCATTTTCATCCTCACAAGGGTCAAGAACACTTTTAACCTAAGCAAAGAACAATAGGCACGGAAAAAAAAATATACATTAGATTTATTGGAACAAAAATGAAGTAGCATCACATTGGTCGGATATTAATTTCAGCTATTAGTGTGGCTGATAGGGCAATATGTAAGTTAATGTCTCGTATTTCAGTACAAGTGATAAGTATTTTTGCAGGTGTCATTTGGCCGTGTGTTAGATTTTTTTTTATTAAGCACAAGTATACTTGTAAGATAAGTACCTTGAGGGCTAGAACAAGGTGCTTGCTATTTACATTGCCAACTTCCATTTTCAATGGATTCCTGTTCCATAAATTCACTGCCTCGTTCTCTGAGCAACCTCTAAAAAATGGGGGCTCATAGTCCTCAGGCTGTAACAGTACATGTGCAGATGTTCAGAAGCAATTTTGTTAGTAGAAGGCCAATCTTTTCGTTAAATGCATACATTTAGCTGAAATGACTACAGTACTGAAGTAATTAGATCAAACATCTCAAGTTATATTCTATCAGCTATCTTTTGGATTTTCCTTTTCTTTTTTCATAACTAGTGTCGAGATATTAAATAAAGCTAGGTGAAATTCCAGAGTATATAAATGTAATGAAACATCACAAAAAGGAACAAAAATATGAGTCATAAGATTAAACTGATAACCAGTGTTATTCAACTAGTAACTAGCAAATGCTTATCAGATGGTATTTGCAAAAAGAAACAAACCAAAATTAGCCACCACAAATATTTTCAAAAATACAAATCATGTTGTAATCTACTATAGTAGTTTGATACTAATAGAGAAAGATGTGATCTGATAGACTTGTGCCCTTTCTAGTGCAGTACAAAGGCAGCAATTTAATCCCGAGTTGGTTGAATAAAAAGTTAAAAACAAATGAAGGGTAGAGTACTTCACAACTCAAGAGAAGACATACCGTGACTTCATCATAGTACAACAGCTTCATCAGAATCGTACGCTGAAATATAACAAAAGAAATTGTCATTAAATCCTCTCCAGTATGTAACTGGGAAGCCTTTATGCAAAGCAAAGATTGAAATTGTCATCATTGACAAAAGCACTGAGATGTAATAATGACAACTGTCCGGAATTCTTTTTATTTTCATAATATTTATACATAAAATTTGTGTTATGCCAGAGGCATATTCCTTTTAAATGTTGATAATTTTTCCCTTACCCATAAGGACTTTCCTTTTTCTAAGACAAAATCATAATAGAACAAGTAATTAATCCATTGAAATTAATTGAAAGTGAACCAGATAGGCCAAGAAAAATTTATCGTTGATGTTGAAAATTCAAAATAACTAGTCACAAATTGATATGGTGGAGCGAAAAATTAGAAATATGGAATTATTTGGTTCACATCACTCAGATTTTGCTCATTCAGCGCTACATGCAAATAATACGTACAAGAACAATAATAAGTACCTCTTGAGGCATCTGGTCAAGGGTCCTCATTAAAGAAACAAGAGTTCTGACCATCTTGCATGCAGAGCGCCTAAAAATAGATCAAGTCGATATTTTCCCTTAATTTCTGCATTATTTATCTCATTTTTTATGGGAATATATCAAAGAAAATGCTTAGTTGCAGATAAATTGTGGCTTACTCTAGCAATAGTTAGTTTAGCTTAATTAGATTAAGTTGATTCTAAGTCAGACAGCTGAGGTGTTAAAAAAATCTAGAGATTGATTAGAGAAGAGTGATAACTGCAGAACTGGTAATTTATTGTTATAAATTGACTGGCTGAAGCTATTTCAAATCCTTGCTAGTATATAAGAAGATCCTTGAAACTACTTTAAAGTCACTTAAACAGAGTTCCTCTGAAACCTAACTCTAATCAATGGAGAGATCTAGTTCCAAGAAAGGAAGGAAAAAAAGAACCTCATTTGATCAGGTGTAATATCCGCTGTATCAGACTTGAAGTTAGCTCCACTCTTTTTATTTCCATTGCAAGTCATGTTCATGTGGACCTCTTCGTCACTGGTCTTAGGGTAGCTGAATGAAACTGTGCAAAAGATAAAAAAAAACAGATAATTAATATCAAACTCAGACCTATTAGACAAACATTATTAAGCAGCATATCTGATGTGTTGCTGTTTGGCTTAACATACAGTTAACAAAAGATTATGATACTTATACCTTCCATTTGTTTTTATCTTTCCCAGTGACATTTTGTTTTCATTTGCAAAGCTGAGAGGAAAGCTGCACTATTTTTTTTCAAGATGATTGAGGGCCAAGCCAGCATAAGAATACTGGATTATCTGGGATTTATTACAGTATTTACGGTTCACTATAGTAAAATTAAGTGTACATTTAAATAACTGCGGGAACTGGTAGAATACAAGTCAGATTGGTGCTAGATGACCTCAGTAATACATAAACTCAAAAACCTGTTAATTCTTATTAAATTATACCTAACAAGTGAATTAGCTTAAAAGAATACTACCAGCAGCATATAATGATAATGATGTGCCACTAATTAGCTAGACTGTGTAAACATGCTATAGGAGATAAATGGGATAACGCGGCAACAAAATAGTACATACATGAATATTCTTCAATCATAGGGCCTTCAGCTTTCTCACAGATGCAAAAGAGGAGTGTCTTGAGATACTTCTTTTGGAGGGCATCATAGACTCCTAAAATATATGTAACTAATGTTGAAGAAACTTAAGACTAAATAGTGAAAACTAGCTGTACAGACACTAAGCAAGAATTTCAGCCTCGATTATGCATAAACAAATTTGTACTGACTGCAAGTGGTCTAAGCCTGAATATTTTTGCTGCAGTTATTTTCAAACCTGCATCTATTTATAAATTAAGCTTGAATTTCAGCATGATATATCATCTGCGTGTCTCAAGTACTGAAAAAAGATTAAGATTGACAAACAAGAAACAGAAGACTGCAGATATTTTATCTCAAAAGAAGAAGAAGACTGTAGATTTGGCCAAACAGGATCTAACCGAAAAATACAGATTTGTCAGATGTCAACATTGAAATTAAACTGCAGAGAACACAGAAGATAATTGTTTCTTACCTTTCTCCATCCAATCAATCAGCCTCCTGGACTCCTCATCCATGGGCATCAGCTTCTTTATCTTCATCTCTATATTACAAAAAAAAAGTATAAATGAGTGAAATATTAACTAAAAGAGTGGAGGTTACATAGTAATATAAACAGAAAGGAAGAATGCTCACCTAAGGCTGGAACAGACTTGTCATTGAAATACTTCTCAGGGAAGAGGCCCCTAATGTAGCTTATGTTATATATTGCTATCCTGAGTAGGTTTCTTGTCTGTGGACATACAATTATAAAATAAAAACATAGCTGAAGTTAGAAACTTACAAGAGAAGGAAGATTTTAGTTTACTCATTCGAACTGAATTATCAACAATAATTTCTGGTTCATGAATAAATAAAGATCTGAAAATACATATTACGGAAAATAAGTAATTAGTCATCATTAAATCAGAAAGAAAGCACATAATTAGAAAGACAAGACACGTAAGAGCTAAGATATACGGATTTGGTTTGTTTAAGAGCAAGCAGGTGATAGATAAACAGATAGGAGAGGACAAATCAAACAGAACAATGATGATGAGAAATCTACACCAGAGAAGTGTCTCTAGTATGCGTCAACTTAAATGAATGCAGAAGATAATTATCTTATTATCAAATTGTAGATCTCAATGAAATGTAAACAAAAAAGTTCTCAGTGTCATCTCGAGGAATTAAGTTAGATAGGAACGATAGAGAGTATTTATCAAAGATTCAGAAAATCCTATTCAATGAAACTATTCAGATCTCTATTCAGAGGAGCTATATTCAGGATCCTATTCAAAAAAGAAGAAGAAATGATCATATTCAGATCTCTAGTTAGATTAATTTCAATAAGATATTGCAAAAAAAATAGACAATTCAGCACAAGAGATCAGACAGATGAAAATTTGTCAAGCCAGATGTACGAAGATAGGTAAATCGATACGGTATTCAGATCTAGCAGCTCAAAATATTTCCGAAAGGAAGTATCAAAACAAATAGTATGTCGATTAATGGAACATTATGGACAACAAATTACTAAAATCGGACTAAAAATGCATTATCGAACAAATGTAGCTCAAGTATTACTGATTATATTCTAATATTACAGGGATAGATCATACCAACAGGAGCGAATCTTGCTCTGTTATTTCCGCCTCCTTGACCTTTTGAGCTACTACCTGAGTAAGATTGAACAAAAGAAATCTTTATTTTCAGTCGGAGAATGATTTCGTCTGCAAAAATATCAATCACAAATAGAGGAGAGATCGTACCATTGTTAGGAGTTGAACAAGGTTAGAAGAGAAGCAAAGGTGTGGGAATTGTGTGAGAAAGAAGAGTGAGAGTGTGTCAGTCTCCCTGTCCCCTATATGGCGAAAAACTGGAAATCATGCGGCCTGCGGGGAAGAGTATATATAGGCAAGAAGGACGAAATTCAAACTTTTTGAATTTTTGGGATATTGTCGCAAGAAACCCTCAAAATTTTAAAATGTAGAAACCTAATAAGTAACCTCGCTATCTCTTTTCTGATTAATCTTCTCCATTCATAAGAAGCTAAGAACAAAAAATCATAATCTGAATGCTTCTAAAATACTTGACAGATGAATATTATGTGCGATTTTTTTTTTGAAAAAGCTATCATATTTTTATTTGATTCCGATACAAAGGAATGGTTCTTTTTATGTTCCATTTAAAGTCTTCTTTCAAAATTTATTATTAAAATTATCAGAATAACTAATGTCATTCTTTTCTTCATTACTATTTTACAGGGTTGTACACATAAATCTGTTGAAACCGTTCAGTTTGTTTGTCAGTATGAGGCTACGAGCCTATTCATGAAATAGTGAGTGCCGGGTTTCGCGGTAAGTTGTTTCGCCTTATTTTATCCCATCGGTTGTTTTGTGTAACGGGGTCCTTTACTTGGTAGTTGGTACAGCCTTTATTTCATTTTCGGGCGGGCAGCCTCAAATCTCAATAGAGGTTTATTTGATGCGGAGATATAAATAATTCGTTTTAATTTAGACGGTTATAAAAAAATTTAAATATAATTTTTAATGTACGTGAAAATTTATTATTGTTAAATATGAACTGATAATTAGTGATTAGATAATTTACGATAAAAATCCACACAGCTCTACACAAAAAAAACTCTCTAGATGATACCGTTTCTTCATTTTGGGGGTCATTTAAACTGTTCCCATTATTTCCCAAATGGATAGGAAAAGAGGCGAAATAAGAAGGAGAAAAGGGTCTGACCGTCTGAGAATTTTTGGGATTTTCAGTGTCATGAAAAAGTAAAAAAAAAAACGAAGAATAAAAAAATCATTGAAACTAAGTAGTTTGCAATTTTGACAATCACAAAAAAATAAACATATTCATAAAAATCCAACGAGTAAAATGTAAGTTAGACATATACATGAAAAATAATGAAATTTATGTAAGTTCGGCCATATAGGGGACAGAGAGACTGACACACTCTCACTCTTCTTTCTCACACAATTCCCACACCTTTGCTTCTCTTCTAACCTTGTTCAACTCCTAACAATGGTACGATCTCTCCTCTATTTGTGATTGATATTTTTGCAGACGAAATCATTCTCCACCTGAAAATAAAGATTTCTTTTGTTCAATCTTAACAATAATAAATTGCTAATGACGTTGCAATTATTTATATATCGTGGAATATTAAATAATTTAGTACTAACTAAACCTTAAATATAAACTAATTATATTCTAATTAAGATGAATTATAAATTGAATAATATCTAATTACTTAAAATTATATAAAAATAATTAATAAATATTTAATTATTTTATACAGATCGAGTCGGGTCGACGTGATCCGATCGGATCGGATATAGATCAAGATTTTTTTGACCCGAATTAAATGGATCAGATTTGAATCAGATAAAAAAAATAATAAAATAATATAACTCGACCCGAACCTGACCCGATCCGTAACACTCCTAGTCCTTGTACATCAAAGGGCCTTCTCCATTTCCACGCGAGTGTCAACTTCTTTTGCTCGCTGGACTATATACGGCCCAATAGAAGGTTCATAAGTATAACAGAGCGGCCCAAAAAAACTTCATTTTATAATATTTATACATTATATTATAAAAAATAATATACTATAAAAAACATATATATTGGAGACATTCATTAATGTTATACGTAATGGTCAACATACTCATATTCAATTTATAATTGACATTCATTGATTTATAAAAATGACGGTTTAGATTTCAGTCAAACTCTTTTTTCTTCTTCATTTCATTTGTTATTTTTTTACCATACATTTATAGGAGATGTAAAAAAGAACTTGTATGTCAAATAAATTAAATATAAAACTATTATTAAGTTTTATTATACAAAAACTATGTATTGTACAATTTTACTTAGAAAAAATATTATATTTTATATACTATATTTTATTAAATGATGAATTAATTTTATTTAAAAATTTGAGAGCATTTGTAATTGATTTAGATATAAGTTATATCTAAATAAGTATATCATTTTTATAATAAAATTAATATTCAATATAATTATTTTATAAGAAGTTATATATCAAATAATTAAATATTAACTATATTTAAATTTTATTATAAAAAATACACATTGTATGACTTTACTCGAGAAAATAAATTTATTGTGTTTGGTACATCGTCTTTTATTAAATAATAAATATATTTATTTAAAAATTTAAAAGTATTTGTGATTGATTTTGATATTAATTATATTTAAATAAAATATATCTTAATAAAATAAATATTAAATATAAATATGTTTAAGATGAAAAAGGCCGCACAACGAATGTGTGCTATACTAGTTGAAATTAATATCCGTAAGTGGTGGTAATCGGTAAATTAATAAATTATACATGTAAGGTGTCATCTTTTACAAAATGATGACGTGTGCGCAAGAGGAGACACGTGGAGAATTGGAGTTGGTATATTAGTCTATGATTACGTCCATAAGAAAACAACTTAACAAACATAAGACCTTCCTTTTCCTCCCGGTGAATGCATGCACCGATTTTCATTTTGTCAAAACGGAGTTTAACATGACATCACGCTACAAATTACAATGAAGGACGCTTGGCTTTTGTTATGCAAGAGATTTGTATAGGCAAAAAAAGGTTTAATATTAAAAAAACAATATGACGTAGCACATGATCAGCACATAGCATATATATTGACAAAACACCAATTGATGTCAGTCTGATGGAAAATTTCAGTGTAAATGAATCATCCAGACTAAATGACTAATACAAGTAAGCACATAATTTTGATAGTATAAACCACCAATTGGGGCATAGCTAATGATACGTGTGATTAAAAGTAAGAGAAAATCGAAGACCAACTAAAATGACCTAATATAGATGTGTGAGTTAACAACTGCTAATTTGTTTATATTTTTAAAAATAAAAAAGTAAAATGTGATCTGTACTTCATACATATCACATAAAAAGAGCTGAAATTTTTTGCAAGTTTTATCGCGGATAAATTAAACAATACAAATTTGTAAAAAAATGTGTAATTAAATATGTTTAGGGATCACTATGTAACAACTAAATTATATCAAAATTGATACACATTACACAAACCAATCTATGAGAAAAATTGAACGACTGTGTTTACTTTTTTTTTTGTAAATAAAAGTATTATCAGAATGAATGAAACAATTAATTGTCAAAGTCCCATCCATTTATAAATTTCCAAATTGCTTTTCATTATTAATGCATCCACACACTTGTTCAGCGTTAACAAATTGAAGCACATGCAACTCATATCAATAATCAACTTAATGTAAGAAAAAAGATTATACACGAGGAGCATGAAGCGGCCGACATTACAGGAATGAATGGCCTGTCAATCAGAGAGTGAAGTTTTGTTCCATCAGTCAGCAAACCTTAAATTCGATCCAAGACAAAAATAGCCTTTTCATCCGCGCAACCGTCTCTTGAATCAACAAAAATATCTATTGTCTTGTAGTCATAAAAAAAAGTAAAGAAAACGTGGTGTGTGCAAAACCACCATTGTTGAATATTTTTTTTGCAACTTTATTATAAATTATATAGAATGCGAAGGGATCAGTAACTCAGTATTAGCGGTGTCAATAGTTCGGGTCGGGTCGGGTTTGGGTTCGGGTTCAGGTCGGGTAATATTATTTTATTAATTTTTTGATCCGATTCGAACTCAATCCGATTAAATTTGGATCAAAAAATTTTGATCCATACCTGACCCGACGGGTTACGGGTCGACCCAACCTGATCCGTGTAAAATAATTAAATATTTATTAATTATTTTTATATAATTTTAAGTAATAAAATATTGATTAATCTATAATTAATCTTAATTAATGTATATTTAAAGTTTAATTAGTACTAAATCATAAAATTACTTCAAAAAAATATAATTAATCGTGATTTAGATCAAAAAAATTAAATCCATAACCGACCTATTTATCTTCAAGTCATATCGGGTCAGATTCGGATCGGATCAATAATTAACACCCATACTCAGTATAGTACATATACATTAGTCTTTTATATAGATGAGAGTTAAAACCAATTAACACTATTTACCTTTTAGAGGCAATTAACAACATCTATTTTTTAACAGGAGCAAAATCATGAAACTGTTGAAGGTATAAATTAGAGCTTATCATATCATCATAAATGAGGACAAAATTTCGTTACGAGGTCAGGGGACACACTATAACTATATTTAAATATTTTATTTATTTTTGCATAATACAGGTTGTATTAATTTGATTTAAGTCGAACAAATTTATGCAACGTAAAGGTACATGCAAGAGTTTATGTTATTTTTATTGAAGATGTAAATCAATTAAAAACAGAAATAATGGCACAAAAATTGCACTGTACGTGCATCTTAGAAAAAAAAACAAGATGCATAGTAGTCGTTGTGCAATTGTTTTTTAAAATAGAAAAAGCAAAAATTCTTTTTCGCATGATTGGAGGTTTTGACATATAACCTGATTTTTTTCGGGTTAGATATGGTAGCCCAGAAAAACTTAGGACCATCAATTTTTGTATGGCTATCTAGTCTGAATTTTTAACTCAGGCCATATTTCTTTTTTAAATGTTCAAAGTAATAAATTCTAAATAAATGTTGAACAAAATTTTGAAGTGAAAAGAATAAATGATTTTATTTTTGGAGCAATTTTCTAAATAAATACTAAACAAAAAATAAAAGTGCAAAGTAATAAATTATATATATTTCTAAATGCCCCTAGGTAAGCCGGTCCGAATTTTTATCTCATACCAGATAATGTATGAAAATTAATCCATATTGTTTAAAATTTTAAAATAAATGCTGAATAAAATTCATATTGTATGAAATTAATCCATATCATATAATTATAAAATAAAAATTTAACAAAGAGAACCATTACCATTAAAAGTTAAACATGAAAAATATTTGGTGGTAGAAAAATATATAAAATATAAAACTAAAATTGTTACAAAATGAAAAAGTTTGGCATTTAGAAGGAATGATTTTGTGTACAAAATGAAAAATATAAAATTAAACATAAAAAATTTAATGTACAAAATGAAAAAAATTAAAATTTTATCTCGGTCCCTTCTAATTCGTATACAAAATATACATAATTTATTACTTTTTAATTTAAAATTTCATTCAGCAATTATTTAGAATTTATTACTTTGGAGCGTTTAGAATGAATGATTCTCATATTATAAAAAGTGAAATTAAAAATGAAGAATCACAAATGATCGTTGAATTCAAAACAAAAGAAATAAAAAAGTGAAAAATATTCATTCTAAATGCCCCAAAAATAAAATTATTTATTATTTTTCACTTTAAAAGTTTGTTCAGCATTTATTTGAGGCATTTTTTTTAAATAAAAATGGTCTGAATTAAAAATTCAGTTCTGACAATCTTATTATGAGATATAAATTGATTAAGAGAGACAAAATAGTAACACACAAATGCACTTTCAATGAATTTAACATGAACTTTAAATTTTATATGCAATAGAGAGAATTCATGCTTTGATTTCTAAATTTTATTAAATGAAAAGTTAAGTTACCACTACATTTTCATTTCCATTAGAATGATCGTTGATATTTTTTTTTTGAAAAATTAGTCCTTGATTTTTTCCAAAAAAAATCAAGTTGGTTAAATATTAAATATGTCCTTAAACTTTCGAAAATAAAAACTAAATAGGTCTCCGAACTTTCATTTGCATCTAAAGGTGTCGGTTCTTGGTCTGACCCGATTGATCAAATCTGAACTGACCTGGTATGACTCATGAGTAGGGTATCAATTATTGATCCGACCCGATGGGTTAACTTGATCAAATCCAAATCTAATTTTGACCCGATATGATCCGAAAATAAATGAGTCGGGTGTGAATTTAATTTTTTTGATTCAAATCGGATCGGGTCGATTTCGGGTCAACCCGACCCAACCCAATTAATTATATATTTTTGAAGTATTTTTGTGATTTAGTCTAATTAAAGCTTAAATATACACTAATTATATACTAATTAAGATTAATTATAAATTAATTAATATTTTATTATATAAATTTATATAAAAAATATTAATAAATAATTAATTATTTTACACACGTGTCGGGTCGGGTCGACCCGTAATCCGTCGGGTCGGATATGGGTAAAGATTTTTTGATCCGAATTTAATCGGATCAAGTTCGAATCGGATAAATAAATAATAAAATAATGTGACCTGATCCGAACCCGAACCGACCCGACCCATTGACACCCTACTCATGAGTCATGATAATTAAATCAAATAAGTGTTCAAAATTTGTATCTATCTGAAGTGGGGTCGATTCAGGTTGTATCGGACCCATTTACAAATAATATAATACCGATACCGATCAGAACCGGCATGACTTATTTACACTGCTATCCACATCATTTTTATTCACTTTAAAAAATAATTTGTTGAATTTTGAGTTAGTTCGTTCCGTCGGGATGGACCAATAAATGACATTTTCAAGTTCAAATGAAAGTTTAGGAGCTAATTGATTTTTTAAAGAAAAAGTTACGGGAACTAACCTATATATTATTTTATTCTTATTATATTAGTACAATGACTTATTTAATTTAAAGTTTTTAAAACCAACATGATTTTTTACTTTGAAATTTTTTTTAGTCGGTTATTGGAGAGAAGTTCAAGGACAAAATTTGACGTAAAAAAATTCATAGACGAATTTCATTTTTTTCTAAAAAAGTTCAAGGACCAAATCATAAATTTCCTCATATAAAATAAAAAATATGTTGTAACTATTTGATTTAGAATGAAATCTATGTGGTCATATTAATTAAAAACAGCAATAATATACAAGACGGATATTAATTGCGTTTATAGGAATTTTTTTATCAAAGTTTATAGGAAAAAAAATCATGTTGTATATGTTATTAGATCTATCTTCTTGAGTTTTCCTGCAATAGGTTTATGCATAGAGAAGTTATATGTGTCCCACAATTTAAAGTGATTGTGAGAATCGTAAGGGTGATCATCGACCTAACGTGATCCGAGAAAATAAACGGGTTAAATATAGGTCTAATTTTTTTATCCGAATAAAATCGGATCAGGTTCAGATTAACCCGACCTGACTCCATTAATTGAGTTTTTTTCAAATAATTTTGTGATTTAGTACTAATTAAAACTTAAATATGTTAATTATATACTAATTAAGATTAATTATAAGTTAATAAATATGTACTTGTTTAAAATAATATAAAAATAATTATTATTTTGTACGGGTCGGATCGACCCGTAACCTAGTCGGGTCGCGTATGAGTCAAAAATTTTGACCTGAATGTAAATGGACCGGGTTTGGATCGGATAAAAAAATAAAAAAAATAATAATGACCCGACCCAAATCCGACCCATTGACACCCCCGTGATCTATATACATTAAAATTAACATATACACCGAAAGAACTGTAAATCAAAGTTAGATGTATTTAAGAAGGATTGAAGCACAGAATTTGAGTTTATCAATTACTTTCAGTAATATTCAATCATAATTAAGACATATAAATATAAACATAAACAAATACACAAAATGCAATATTGTAAATGTACTAAAAATGATTTTTAGTATAATTTATAATTGTCAGCTGTTTGCTTTTGCATAGATAAATTAAGACAAACATAAAACACATAATTTAGAGTTTCGATTAAGATATTAATCAATTTTAAACATTAAGGGACAAACACAAACGCTTGGCTTTGCACTACTGTCTTTGTGTGCAGCAGGTGGTGTTAACAATTAACCCAGATGATGACCATACGAATGTGAGCACAGATAATCCGACTGTATTTTGTAAAATCTTTGCGTAATTTGGTAAACCATCGCTATCTTAGTTATAGTCTATATTTCCAAGCGAAACTTATCTATTTCATTAACCGTCACAAACCTCCTTATCTGACGTGGCGGACACCTACACAAAATCGCATCGTTTGGAGTAGGATTGCAAGAAAAATTCATAATTCATAATTTCTTTGATATTTGATTCAATTTTAGTTTGAGTTCAGTTCATTTGATTAGATTTTTTTGATAGTTCGATTAAATTCGGTTCGATAATTTTTTTAATGAACTAGTTCGGGTTCGATTCGTAATAGTTCGATATGTAAATATTTATATATATTTTTAACTATTTAGTCAATAATATATGCAATAACATAATTATTTTATTATAAAATTAATAAGATATTATTAATTTATTATTAAATTAATAAATATCAGTTAATTTTTTAATTTTAATATAAAATTAATAAAATATTAATTATTTTAGCTCTAATTATTTATGATAATATAAAAATAAATATAAAAATTATAATAATTGAGTTCATTTAGAGTTTGATTTCAGTTGGAGTTTGATTTAGTTCGAGTTTGATTTAGTTCGAGTTTGATTTAGTTCGAGTTCGATTTAGTTCGAAATAGTTTCAAATCATACTCAAATATTAACGAGTTCGATCGAATTCTATTCGTTTGCAGTCCTAGTTTGAAGTACTTCATATCTGATGTGTTCATTATAAATCGTCCCGTAAATTTAAGACCCTCGCTATCATAATCACGGATAGTCATCATATTGATCCGACGATCGTGTAGTGTGAACAATTAATCAGTTGACGGATGTAGAGCACAAAATACATACTCCACCTACGCTTAATGCAAGCAACCCACACACAAAGTTATGAGTTAATATGCATAACATGCAAATAGGAATAACTTCATTTCACAGAGAAGTTTTACCACCACTCAATTAAAACCTTGAAATTTATAACAGTTCAAATTTAATTATATTTAACAGGACAGCTAATAGTTCTTAAATTATATAAAATTTAAAACGTAATCAATGCACAATATATCTATATTTTTTTATTTTCAACAAAGTATTATGAGATTGTCAAGTTTACCATCATCAATGGATCCTCAACTCTCTCTCCTTTTTTTTAATGAAAGCTCTCACTTGAAAATATTAACTCATTTTTAATAAAATACGAAAATAAATATTTGTCCGCCACAATTTCAAACCAAATTAAACATTCTAAACTAAAAAAAATGGATTTATCAGAATCATTATATTTTCCATATACTCACCTCTCACTTGTAATTCAGCTGACAATAAAGACAAATGCACCTACTACAAAGTAATTAAGAAACGTAATTGCCTTTGATTTTTGGTATGACATACTTTGTATGCGGACTGTATTCAGTCCCCCCTAAAGTCTTTTATGAAATTCCTCATTTATTTCTAGTCCAATTGGAGATATTTTTTAGTGTTTACCATTTATCGGTCGAGGAATCAAGCAGCCCTTGTAATGACGTAATTGCTTTTCCTTGTTTTACACACGAGACAAAATGATAGAATATTGTAGAAACTCAATTAATTTACCCCCAGAAAGTCCTCCAAGGAATATCCGAATTTCTTGTCTGATTGATTTGTACTACTTGTAGTCCATAACATCCCTATCTATTCAGTAAACATGATGTGAGAAAATTAGTTTTAAAGTCCATGGGGGTGCCACAAATTTCTAAGTTCTACCAGTTGAAAAAAGAAAATTGTTAAGAAATGTTGATTAATTTTATGGAATATAATTCCGTTGTTTCTAAGTTCTACAAGTTGAATTTTTTTTTGTTGAGAAGTGTTGATTAATTTTATGGAGGAATATAATTCCGTTGTTTCTAAGTTCTACAAGTTGAGAAAAGAAAAGTTGTTTAATTTTATGGAAGAATATAATTCCGTTGTACTTTGAAGAATATGCATATTATTTATTTTTTTTAAAAACTCTAAGCAGTTTGACTGCCTCTTGCGAGCAGGACATTTAATTAGGGGAAGAATTAGCATCATTTACTAACTCAGCAAGATGTAATGTTTGCATAAACATCCCCAGGGTCCCAGTAAACTTCCAAGGTTGAAAAAAAAAATCTGATTTTGGCTAAAGTCGTTTTAATTTAAGTAGAAATGGTGCATTTGGTCATCTCTAATCACATCATTAAAACTTAAAAGTTTGCGCTGACTTCTCAGTTTAAGCTTTAGATTAGGTAATTGCTTCGTCTACATGAATTCCTTCACACTCATTAATGTGACATATCAATCAAAATGACCTTTGGGTGTGCTAAACAGGGTTTTAGTTAGATCGTAACAATTATATAATAAAAATATTTAAAACAGAGACAAATTTCAAATATTTTTTTTGAGAAAGATTATAAGAAAAAATAATAATTACGGTTATAAAAGTACGTCATACCTGAATTTTTTCCCCCAAGCTAATAGTATTTTCTGGGCCATGGATCCAAATTTATGTTGGATTATTTCGGATCATGAACAATTATAGTTTCGGCCATATGTATTCATAAAACAGTATATTTAATTATATCACTATTTTTCTAGGTGAACATTTTGAAAGTTCACGATTCAAAATAATTATCAAATACGTATTAGCTGAATTTTTGCATCCTGATTACGCTTATTATAAAATTCTCCAATAAAAACATCGATATGAATATTCTATAACGCTAAAATCGCACAAAACATAAGTAAGACGCGTTAAAAACTGCTGTTTAAACAAGTTAATTGCCTTTATGAAAAATTTTGTGCGCATAACTACACATATTTTGGTGCAAATTAATATAATTACTCAAAATTATGGTATGTTATAAGATTATTCAGTTAACACACCAAAATAAATATATTAGGGCACTATTTTTTCTCAAAACATAAGTGATATGCATTAGAAACTGCTGTTTAAACAAGTTGTTTAAGATTTTTAACATTTTTTGTCTCATAACTACACATAATTTCGTAAAAATTCATATATAATTACTCATAATTATGCCCATTAAAATATTAGTCAATTAACACTTCGATATTAACATTGCACGACACTAATTTTGCACAGGACATAAGAAGGATGCATTAAAAACAAGTTTGTTTAAGCAAGTTGTTTGAGTTTTTGAAAATTGTTGGCCGCATTACCTACATGTAATTTCTTGAAAATTTATACAATTACTCCTAATTATGCCTATTATATGATTGTGGAAGTAAAACTTAGATATGAATATTCTATGACGCTAATTTTGCACAAAATATAAGTAAGATGCGTTCAAAACAGTTTTTTAAACAAGTTGTGTAAGATTTTCCACATTTTTTACATGAAAACTACACATAATTTCGAGCGAATTAATATAATTACTCCTAACTATGTCTATTATAAGATTGTCAAATTAACACTTCAATATGAATATCATTGGACACTAATTTTACATAAAACATAAGTAATACATTAGAAATTCTTTGTTTAAACAAGTTGTTTCAGATTTTCAATATTTATTGCCTCATAACGATAAATAATTTCATCAAAATTAATATAATTACTAGTAATTATGCCTATTAGAAGATTATCCAATTAACACTTCGATGTGAACATTCTACGACACGAATTTTGCATAAAAAATAAGTAAGATGCATTAAATTTTTAAACAAGTTGTTCGAGTTTTTTAAATTTTTTGTTGCATACCTACACATAACTCGCGAAAATTAATATAATTACTACAAATTATGTCTATTATATAATTATCCAATTAACACTCGATATGAATATTCTATTATAGTATTTTTTCATAAAACATAAATAAGATACATTTAAAGCTGCTTTGTTTAAACAAGTTGTTTAAGATTTTCAAAATTTATTGTCTCATAACTACTTATAATTTCATGAAAATTTATATAATTACTCCATATCATGCCTATTAGAAGATTATCAATTAATACTTCGATATGAGTATTCTACGACACTAAGTTAGCACAAAACATAAGTAAGATGCATTAAAAAAACAATAATTTAAACTAGTTGATTGAGTTTCTCAAACTTTTGCCGCATAACTACTTATAATTTCATGAAAATTTATATAATTACTCCATATCATGCCTATTATAAGAATATCTAACTAAAAGTTGGATATGAATACTCTATGACGCTAATTTGGCACAAAATATAAGTAAGATGCATTAAAACTCTACTATTTAAACAAATTGTTTGACTTTTTAAAAAAAAATTGGCCCCATAAATACACATAGTTTCGTGCAAATTAATATAATTACTCCTAATTATGCCTATTATAAGATCGTTCAATTAACACTTCGATATGGATATTCTACGACTCTATTTTCTCCCAAAACATAAGTAAGATGCATTAGAAACAACTATTTGGAAAAGTTATTTGAGTATTTCAAAAATTTTGGCCCGAATAACTACACATAATTTAGTGAAAATTAAAGTAATCACACCTAATTATGCCTATGAAAAGATTATCTAATTAACACTTCAATATGAACATTCTACAACACTAATTTTGCACAAAACATAAGTAGTAGGCTTTAAAAACAGTTGTCTAAACAAGTTGTTTGAGTTTGTTAATATTTTTGGCCGCATAATTATACATAATTCATTATAAATTAATATAATTACTCCTAATCATGCCTATTATATGATTCTAATTAAAACATCGATATGAATATTCTACGACACTAATTTTGCACAAAACATAAGTAAGATGCACTAAAAACAACTGTTTAAACAAGTTATTTGAGTTTTTCAAAATTTTTGACTGCATAGCTACACAAAATTGCTTATAAATTAATATAATTACTCCAAAATATGCCTATTATAAGATTCTTGAATTAAAAATTCGATATGAATATTATACAACGCTAATTTTGCGTAAAATATAAGTAAGATGCATTAAAAGCGCAATTTAAACAAGTTGTTTGAGTTTTTCAAAAAAATTCCGCATAACTACATATAATTTCGTGAAAAATTAATACAATTACTCATGATTACGCTTATTATAAAATTATCAATAAAAACATCGATATGAATATTCTATAACGCTAAAATCGCACAAAACATAAGTAAGATGCGTTAAAACTCTATAATTTGTTTAAACAAGTTTTTGCCTTTATGAAATTTTTTGTCCGCATAACTACACATATTTGGTGCAAATTAATATAATTACTCAAAATTATGGTAGGTTATAAGATTATTCAGTTAACACACCAAAATAAATATATTAGGGCACTATTTTTTCTCAAAACATAAGTGATATGCATTAGAAAGCTATTTTGTTTAAACAAGTTGTTTAAGATTTTTAACATTTTTTGCCTCATGACTACACATAATTTCGTAAAAATTAATATTATTACTCCTAATTATGCCCATTAAAATATTAGCCAATTAACACTTCGATATTAACATTGCACGACACTAATTTTGCACGGGACATCTATTAGAAGGATGCATTAAAAACAGTTGTTTAAGCAAGTTGTTTGAGTTTTTGAAAATTGTTGGCCGCATTACCTACATATAATTTCTTGAAAATTTATACAATTACTCCTAATTTTGACTATTATATTATTGTGGAAGTAAAACTTAGATATGAATATTCTATGACGCTAATTTTGCACAAAATATAAGTAAGATGCGTTCAAAATAGTTTTTTAAACAAGTTGTGTAAGATTTTCCACATTTTTTACATGAAAACTACACATAATTTCGAGCGAATTAATATAATTACTCCTAACTATGTCTATTATAAGATTGTCAAATTAACACTTCAATATGAATATCATTGGACACTAATTTTACATAAAACATAAGTAATACATTAGAAATTGCTGTTTAAACAAGTTGTTTCAGATTTTCAATATTTATTACCTCATAATGATAAATAATTTCATCAAAATTAATATAATTACTAGTAATTATGCCTATTAGAAGATTATCCAATTAACACTTCGATGTGAACATTCTACGACACGAATTTTGCATAAAAAATAAGTAAGATGCATTAAATTTTTAAACAAGTTGTTCGAGATTTTTAAATTTTTTGTTGTGTACCTACACATAACTTCGCGCAAATTAATATAATTACTATAAATTATGTCTATTATATAATTATCCAATTAACACTCTCGATATGAATATTCTATTATAGTATTTTTTCATAAAACATAAATAAGATACATTTAAAGCTCGCTCATTTGTTTAAACAAGTTGTTTAAGATTTTCAAAATTTATCGTTTAATAACTACTTATAATTTCATGAAAATTTATATAATTACTCCATATCATGCCTATTAGAAGATTATCCAATTAATACTTCGATATGAGTATTCTACGACACTAAGTTAGCACAAAACATAAGTAAGATGCATTAAAAAAACAATAATTTAAACTAGTTGATTGAGTTTCTCAAACTTTTGCCGCATAACTACATATAATTTCGTGAAAATTAATATAATTACTCCAATTATGCCTATTATAAGATTATCTAATTAAAAGTTGGATATGAATATTCTATGACGCTAATTTGGCACAAAACATAAGTAAGATGCATTAAAAACTGTTGTTTAAACAAATTGTTTGACTTTTTTGAAAAAATTGGCCCCATAAATACACATAGTTTCGTGCAAATTAATATAATTACTCCTAATTATGCCTATTATAAGATTGTTCAATTAACACTTCGATATGGATATTCTACGACTCTATTTTCTCCCAAAACATAAGTAAGATGCATTAGAAATAGCTATTTGGAAAAGTTATTTGAGTATTTCAAAAATTTTGGCCCGAATAACTACACATAATTTAGTGAAAATTAAAGTAATCACACCTAATTATGCCTATTAAAAGATTATCTAATTAACACTTCAATATGAACATTCTACAACACTAATTTTGAACAAAACATAAGTAGTAGGCTTTAAAAACGAGTTGTCTAAACAAGTTGTTTGAGTTTGTTAATATTTTTGGCCGCATAATTATACATAATTCATTATAAATTAATATAATTACTCCTAATCATGCCTATTATATGATTCTAATTAAAAATTCAATATGAATATTCTACGACACTAATTTTGCACAAAACATAAGTAAGATGCACTAAAAACAAGCATGTTTAAACAAGTTATTTGAGTTTTTCAAAATTTTTGACTGCATAGATGTGCGACCCTTTTTCGCGCGCGCTCCGCACCGCCGCCGGCGATGGGTTGCGGAAGAAGGACACGGAGATCCCTCCCGAGCGTGCATCGATGGGGGTCGGCCGATTCGCCGATTAGAGATGTTTGGATGCACATTCGTGGGGTTTTTAGTGATTGTGAGTTCTTGTAGATTCCGGTGGGCGCAAGCCCCCACCGTTAATTACCCCGGGCTACGAACCTCGAGGCACCTCCGGATCTTTGAAAGAGAGAAGCAAATAGTATAGTTAAAAGATGGTCAAGTGGTCGTCTAGGTTTATAAAAAGGGATCTACGGAAGATGAACCTACAAACAGACGGTTCAATCTATGAAAGACAAACCTACAAACAGACGGTTTTGTCTTATGGGGACGAACCTACAAACAGACGGTTCACCCATGCCACCTCGAGATGTAACCTTACCAACAGACTGTGTTAATCTCTTCATAGGGGGCTTGAGGTGAGTCTACATACGCATCGACTCGACCTCTCGTTGATCTAGAAGATAAACCTACAAACAGACCGGCTCAATCTTAACTAGTCAACAACCAATCACACAAAATACAACTCGAAGCACCGAGCGGTTGATCTTGAGGTTGGTGAATCAGAGAAGAGTGGATATGGCCCACGTATTTCTTCTCACCGATCTTCTAGATCATGAATTCGTAGCACTAGGCCGATTCATAAACCTAGGAAACACATTGCACACAATGTCAAACCCGAAGCGCCGGGGCCGCTCAACATCGAGGCATGTGTTAGTGAAGGAACCTACCTACGTAACGGTTCACATTCATCGTTTTGTGGATGAATCTACCAATGACCGATTCAATCTCACATTCTCGGAAATGAGCCAGAGACAAACTCATCGACGGACAAGTTCGTCTTGCCAGCTCAAATGGTCATGAATTACTTGTTCACGACACCGAGTCATTAAGATGTCACTTCGCTAGGACATCGTAATGTTCTTCATCTTCAAAGTCGACATATCTCTCCATGCTGACGTCGTAGCTTTGGTCAATCTTCAACGAACGTCAAGATGTTCTTGTCTCGACTAATCATCCTACGTGTTGCATTACTTGTGCAAGATTACTATGTAGCCCTACACCCCTTGTGTGAGCGTATTCAATCATGAGTTACTTGCTCATGGCAGCGAGTCATTAAGATGTCACCTCTCTAGGACATCGTAATGTTCTTCTTCTTCAGAGTCGACGTATATCTTCATGTTAGTATCGTAGCTCGGTTATTCTTCATCAAACATCAAGATGTTCCCGTCTCAATGTATCTTCTCGTGTCGCTATCGAAGCCTTAATCTTCTCACGTCACGATGTTCTTGTCTCAACGCATCTTCTTCATATTGCTATCGAAGCCTTAATCATCCCACGTCAAGATGTTCTTGTCTCAACGTATCTTATTATTATTCATCAAATGTCAAGATGTTCTTGTCTCGACATATCTTCTCATATTGCTATTAAATCTTTAATCATCCTACGTCAAGATGTTCTTGTCTTGACTAATCGTTCTAAATGTTGTGCGAATATTCCAATGTGACTCTACACTCCTTGTGTGAGCATTTTTTATTCATCTCAAAAATATACAAAGCCCATATAATATCTTTTATTATTATCTCTATTATAAAGATGCATTTATTTATTATTATTATTATTATTATTATTATTATTATTATTATTATTATTATTATTATTATTATTTTTATTATTATTATTATTTTTTTTTTGAATGTTATTTAGCTATGTAGAAAACTATTTGCAAAAATAATAGAACATGGGTAGCTATTAACTTAGAACTTTATTTATATTTTTGGGATTTTTTACAATAGCTAGAATAGTAGAATTTTATTTTTATTATTTCTAAACCCTATTTATTCTATAGAAAATCACTTACTAAAATAATAGAAAATAAAATGGCTATGATTTTTTATTTGTATTTTTAAAATGTTCATAATAGCTAAAGTAATAGGATTTTATTATTATATCCTATTATATTGAAATACTATTCATTATGTAAGAATCATTTACAAAATTAAAAGGTGGTTAGCTATACTATTTTACCATTATTATTTTTATTATATATTTTTTTATATATTTTTTTATTTTTAATATCTATAATAGCTAAAAAGAAATCATTATATCTATTTTTATTATTTCTATTTACTATCTATAGAAAAATATAAGATTTTTTTTTATTATTACTATTATTAGTTGGAAAATAGCTATAAGAGATGAAATTTATTATACTTTTATTATAACTATTATTTTATTTACATTTTATTCATCAAAAGTATTTTTTATTGTATATTTGCATAGAAATAACAAAAGAAATACAATTCATATCATAAAACTATATTATTATTCTTTATTATAATAGAAAATGTATAGTAGTATATTTTTTTTTTTGTATATTTTTTTTATTATTATTATTATAGAAAATATCAATATAATATCCATTATTATTATTATTATTATTTTTTTTTTTTTTTATCAAAGAATATAGCTAATCTCATTTTTTATTATAGTATATTACTATCATCATTATTATTTCATGAAAATCACTTGAAAAATCACTAAAATATATCTAGTTATTATTTATGATTTTTATTTGTATTTTTGGAATTTTTATAGCATTTAAAATGACAGGTCAAATCTAGGTCAACTATATCAACATATGTAATGCATTTTGCTTTTAAAATGTTTTATTATGATTATATTTCTAAAACCGGAATATTATTGTATAGAAAAATAGTATGAAAAATAAGAAAATTTTAGAAACAAATTTGAGTCAATTTGGAGTTCAGGAACATTTTTAAATCATTTATTTACTCTATATTATTACTATTCTGTTATTATTTAATTAATGGGCTTAATCTGGGCCGCCAGATCTACTCCAAGATTAGCGATCATCTTTCATTTAACTCTGTTCTTATCTGGGCCGCTGGATCCGCCTCAAGATTAAACCATACGAGATACAAGGCCCAGATTCATTCTACATCTTTATTTAAAACATCATTTTATTCTAATCGTCCGATCTCCTCAAGATCCGCATATGTGCGTCAATACTCGTGTTTATACATTAATACTCGTGCGCGTCTGTCCCTTTGACTGCTCTGTTGACCACCCTGTTGAGATTCACGCTGGAGGTCGTTACCGGTGACCGGAGCTCCGCCCTTCCGATCGATGGACCTAATAAAGATCGTCTCATTACCAAGAACCTCTCTCGTCACATCCGATTGAAGATCGATACGGTGATTCATCGTGTATAGAGGTACCATTTTCCTAAGACATGCCTCGCTTTGGTACCGATTGAGTTTCTAATCGCAAATTCAACTCAATTAGTCAATGATTCTTGCAATTAACTTCCTGTTGTTGATCGCCTATGCTTTCTAATCATGTTCACAAGATCAATTCTTTCTGGAATTTTCGTTATAGCCCAATTAGTCTCGATGCCTCCTGGTACGGTACGCCATGCTTGTTTTAATCGTTATACACTAATTGACCTTCAATTACGATGCCTTCTTGTATCTTGAATCGATCGTACGTTTTCAGATCATCATTCAAGCAACAGAATCGAGAGGATTAAGCTATCCTTCTATCGATTCAATACCGAACTGATTATCGACTTGATCGTTGAATGGGAGAGTTATATAACTCTACTACCAATTCAATTAGATAACACAATGAAAATGCAGGAGGAGATCAACACAATTATATGAAACTTTAAACCGAAGAAAGCTCAAATCTTTGCTTATCTGAAATTCATGACTTATCTGAAGATAAATGCTGGTAATTCATGAAATTCGATTAAGAAAATGGAAATTGAAAAGCAGAAATACAAGGAAAGTATAAGAATCAATATTATAGCATTTGAATCAAATAAAAAAAAATAGAGAAATTATTGCGGTTCAATGTAAAAGTCAAGCTTGTTGTACAATTCACAAAAAAAACATTCTCAATTACACTCTGAGTTTTATAACAGTACCTAATCAAGCTTGCAAATGATGATTGAATCTCCTAGAAGCTGCAAAATGAATTGAATTGAGAGACTAAGTCTACTATCAATTAATCCAATTGCTTTTTCTTGCTTTTCCTTGATCCTTCTTTGTCCGGCTATCAATCGCTCTCTCTTTCAACTCTTAAGATCTTCTAGCTTCTACCGCAGACCCCTTCGTGTTTTCCAATTCAGTTTATATAGGCTAGAAGTGTGTAATTTGCTAAATGGTGATTGGTGGGTGATTAGCACTTGGATCACGGCTTGATTCAATCTCCACCTCTTGGTTCAGCTTTAGATCAATGGATAGGATGCTACCGTGCTTTCTAATCACTCAATCGAGTCAACCTTTGCGCTAGGCCGTTTGAGTTAGTTACACACATTTTCATATTTACTCTCTTGCCATTCTCTTGACTTAACCGGCCTTCACTCCCTTTTGGATCATTCTAGAACCTTCTCCACACTTGGCAATCACCAGAGACCCCTCCTAGCCACTATAAGAGCCTTTGCATAGTTTAAAATTTCTATTTCTCCATTTGAGCCCGATTTTCCACTCAATCACCATTGCTATCACTCCTTCACCAATTCATTCAATTGCAAGCTCTTTCAGCCTCCTCTTAGCTCTAGTAATTAATCTAGTCTCGTCTCTTGCATCATTCTCATGCTTCAACATGAGTTTGAGTTAGTCGTTTTCTTCCCCGATCGCGACTTGGTGAATTACTATTTCGAGCTTCAAAATTATCATCTTTGCATTTGAACAGCGTCGCCTTGGTGAGAGGAGACTCTTTGTGCAATTAATTTCAACTTTGCAAGTGTACAAAGGTTAGTCCCAATTTTGATCTCATCGATCGCCTCTCGCCGCAATTCCCTCTATTCTTTCCATATTCCTTGAAATTCATGTTTGATACATGTTCTAATCAATGAAATACACCTTTCTATCGAATGAATTTCAAGGATTCGTCCTCTCTAGTCCACTCACCATGGCGCCTCTCGCCAACCGCGCGGAAGAAAAAGGAGAAGAGGAAGAAGAGAAGAAGAAAGCGCCCCCGGGAGGCTCTGCCTCTGCGCGTGTGAGCCGCAGCAGAGCTGGGGCCCACAACATAGAGATAATGCGCAAGGGCTGTGTGCATACTTTCTTTCATTCCTTTTTATTTGAATTGCGCTTTATCCGAATGGGCTTGGTTCACATAATGCCTTATGCTCCTCTCGATTCATAAACCCGACAATAGGTCCCACTTGTAAGTCTATCGTGTTCAGCTTACAGAGATGATTATTAACCGATTAATTCACGATTAGCATTAATCATGCCGAGTTGGCTTGTCATGATTGGTTGCTAGGTTAAGCACTCCCCTTTAGCATTAATGATTTAATTAACAATGCCGAGGTGGCTCGTAGTATTATGCCATGTGGCACAAAGCAAAGAGGCGGCTTCTCGTGATCGTGCTACGCGCACGCAGAGAGGCGAGGTGGACTTCCCCGGTCGTGCCGCGTGGCATGTATCGGGGTGAGGTGGACCCGTCATAGCTTGCCACGTGGCATGTCGCGGGGCCCACATGTCGTCGGTAGGCTGGGGCCCACCTGGCCGAGGACCAACGGGGCGCCGACACGTGGTACGAGGCGGCCCAATGAGACGCCGCCACGTGTCATACCCTCTCTCCTCTCTCGATTCTCGTGTGTAGGTGTTTGGGATCCCCGCTTGCACCCGCATGAGTCTCTCGTCCCCGCATTGTACCCGTAATCGCTTTGATTAAATCTCACCCTTGATTAATCCATTTAATCGCTTTTATCCTCTCTGAATTTATTTTAATAGCTCCACTTATCCAAAAATCATGAAAATTTCACCAAAAATCCCTAAATTCATGATGATCATCCCTGTAATTTTTAATTCCATTTTTGCCCCTCCTTCTCTGAATTAAAAATTCTTTTATCAAATAAACCCCGTTATTCCTTCGAATTAATCCCTGATCTCAATCGTAGCCCTGTGTCTCTGCCAATTATCTCTCTCTTGCAGAAACCACCCTAACTAAACATCAATTAGACTTATATTGACATTCATTAGGGCTTGATTTGATCAAATGCTGACTACTTATCAGGAATTAATACAAATCTAGACTTGGTCAAAGTGGTCGCTTCTCACTTTGCACCGATCGCCTTGTGAAATTGACTTTCAATCCCTTAACATGAGGGTGACTTGGTCAAATAACCGACTACTTATCAAATTGACACAAATCAAAGCATAGTTAGGTGGTTGCTCACGCCTATGGCACCTGTGTCACCTTGAAAGCAAAATCACATTTGGAACTTCTCATGACTAGTCGCATCAAAATGCTAGCTTGGCTTTGACATCATTTCATGTAGCATGGGATTATATCGCTTCAGCTTCTTAGGGTTTGCTCCGAGAGTAGATTCTTAGGGTTCACTTCGACTCTCTTGATATTCTAGTCACCGAGGCGCTGGGGCCCACCGTCGCTGAAAATGATTAGATGGACGACCCTCTAGAGATCTCTCTCTCCCGAATCTCCCGAGGGTCATCCATCTCGAATGAATAGGAGATGACAGTGGTATTTATATCCTTGCTTTGCACTTAGGATTTCCTTCGGGATTAATGTTTAACCCTTACTCCCGATTGATTAGACTTATCGATAAAGCTAGGTTCATGCCGTCAAGTCGCTTGCAAGCGATCGTCATGCGGGTCCCACTTGTCGAGAAAATGTGATCGATGGTCGACCCATCAGATTTTTCTCTCCGAAATCTCCCGATGGTCACCACCTCGAATGAGGAGGAGGTGGCGAGTATTTATATCCTTGTCTCTCACCCCGACATTTCCTCGGGATTAATCGATTTGTTCCGGGTTAAGCAAAGCCGATCTTTTCCGATTAGGCGGGCCCTCTCTCTCTTCCCCTTTCTCTTTCCTCCTTCTTATGTTTTATTATTAATCCTTGATTTTATTTTCATTTATTCGCTACTCATCCTTGGAATTTTCAAGGGTAAACAAAGAGCCACCCACCAAGACGAGCCCTGAACGCTCGAAAGGCTTGTCTTGGTGCATTGTTCCTTATCATTTATCTCTTCATTTCTCATGACATTTTCTCTCCTTCGGTGTTGTAGTTCCTTCTCATGGCGCCATTCCGCGTCGCCCTTTCGAGTCACTACCATTCTTTTTATGAGGATCCTAGTGATTGGACTCCTTTCGTCTCATCCATCCGAGCGACTCGTCTACCCGCGAGGCGCGGTTTATTCTTTAGAGATGATCGCCTCACGACATCATGCCCCTTCACCCTTAGGCGTTACCTCACAGCCCCTTTCGACACATCTCCCGGGCAAGGAGATCATTGACGGGGAGGCCTCTCTCGTGGACTTCCGCTTCTTTTATGGCTCCTTTAGAGTGCCACTGCTAGCACACCGGAGTGGACTCGACATATACTCACGGGAGAGGGCTATACTTGAGCGTATCGGGATATATGACTCGATCTTTCGTCGATGTTTCGCTACCACATCGACACACCCCGGTCGTGGGCTTTTGCGAGAGGTGGAACTATTCCACCAACACTTTGTTCATCGATGACCGGAGCCGACTCCGACCCTCCCGGAGATACAAAGCAGCTGATGTGGTTGCCGATCTTTGGTCGGTTTTATGACGAGTTCATAGTCTCACCCGCCGACTTGAGAGATTCATCTCGATTCCCGTCATCTTTACAGAGGTGTATGATATATACTACCATTTGAGAGGGGTCACTCCGAGTCCCCTTTAGACATTGGATTGCCTATTTCACGATCGAGTTCATACTCGTCCCGAGGGCTTAGCCTCTATTCGGATCCTTTTGCATGTGTCGGCCGAGATTCACTATGACGGCCCTACCCCTTCTCAGATGCATTGTGCTCTCACGATATAGATCGGGAGACTTATTCGACCGCATTCATTTCCCGGTGGATCCGTTACTTTCTACTACCCAGCCTCTCCCCAAAGATACACCATCCGCCTTTCGTATTTGTCATGGCGAGTTTGATTGCGCGCGCGGCAACAGGATTTCCTTAGCAAGGCTCGTATGGCCAACATTTACAGTGGGTCTCCGCGTCTAGTATCATCTCGTAGTCCTTCGAGATGTAGGGAGCCGATTCCATGGCATTTGGTTAGCGGCCGGCTTCATATGCATTGGTCGTGTTCTTATGATCCCGGTATGGTCGCTTCATCGAGAGACCATTTACCTCTCGTTGGGCGATTTAGCCGAGCGCAGCCCACTTCTTTGACTCCCACGTACGCCGATACGATTTTATAGAGTCGTGATCATCCGAGGTTCGCTCGAGATAGACGGATGACTCGCAGATAGCCAGACCGTGGAGCGGTCAAATGGTTGATAGTAGGTTCCTTCTTCCGACCCTTCCAAAGATTCGGGATAGATCGACCGACTGGAGTACCTTGTTAGCATCCGCCGTGGTTTCCTTCCTTTTAGATCGGTGATCACATATTCATTGAGCCCTATTCACCTCATCTGTGCACATCAATTTGGGCTAGATCAGATATCCCGCCGCCTCTTCTTCGTCCCGAGTTTTTGGCCGATTGGAGGGTGTCTCGGGTGGTGTTACACTCACCTCTTCCGACTAGGTACATGTGTGTTCGTTGCCGTCGATGGTTTCCACTTCTCGAGTTCCCACTTTCTCGAGACGTTATCGCAGCTGGTACCATGATGCCATCCGCTCTTATCGCTCATACACTCCTCCTATAGTTGCACGTATCACTTGTCCTCGCGACGGCCATGTCTTTTCTAGCGGCGATATCTCATACGCCGCTCTCTTTTCCTGTATCACCGTAGAGCCTATTGATTTCCGTGGTTTAGACAAATGGTTTTTTCTCGTGCTCCCGTTAGGACTACTCTTGCTGTGTACACTTCATTATTCCTTTTAGGTTACTTTCCCTTTTGATAAGCCTCGTCTCATTTCAACCAATTCTTTTTTGATTCGTAGTTGGCTTACGAATATGATCATGCGGAGCCCGGTTCTGGTCCCTCGTCCACGAGTGGTCGACGTTCATTCTCGCCCACATGTCGAGCCACCGCCCGCCCACCATGGGGAGAGATCGAGACGCGCCTCTCGCCCGCCTTCCCCGTCTTCTTTTCCTTCTCCCACTCCGGTGATTTTCTTTACCGACTCGCCTATCCTTATTCGGCGCACTTCATTTTCATTTCGATTAAGGTTTATTTTTCAGCTCGCGGACATCTCCCGTGGAGGCAGCCCGAGACGACATCGTAGCAGATTCGTCGACGCCGGCGAGCACTGCTATTTCGTGGTTTTGCACCGACCTTGCCGTCGCAGTTCGTGTGCTTCATTTAATACCTAGTTGCCGCATGCACTAGTATTTTCATTCTTACATGTAGATTTTGCGTGCACCCGAGACCGATGACATGGCGTCTCCTCACCGCTCGGAGCCTTTCTTTTATGACGGTCCTGCTTCACCGTCGATTTTGCTGGTACCCACTGGAGATGGTGACTCATTCGATGTGGTTCTGGGGCCAGTGCTCACTCTTGTACGATCAGAGGAGGCTTCTTTAGAGCAGGGGAGTCCATTGGCTGTCGAGCCCGCAGGCGACGAGCCACTACTGATCGAGGGAGGTCCATCTCATGCTCCTTCATCTCTCGACGAGCAGCCTCTCATGGCCATAGATGGCGGAGTTTCATCAGATGCTCGGGTGGAGGACTCGACTGAGAGAGCTACAGTCGATTATAGTTCAGAGCCGGATGAGAGTGGCCGCGGAGCAGCCTTTTGATGTTTCGTAGACGGAGGTCCCGGCTAGCGAGGGTCTCACTGAGCCTCATACCTCTCCCGGTATCTTATATTTCTTTTATTATTCGCCCGTATTTTATTTTTCCATGTGTTTATGCTTTTCATTTTATTTTGTAGCTGGGTCTGGTACACCTACAGGTCTTCCTGAGGCGACCGACATCCCTATTCCTGACTCAGTCCCGCCTGTCTCAGGCGACGAGGCGATAGGTTAGATCTTTTCTTCCTTCTATTTCTTCTTAGGTTATAACAATTTGTCTAACCCATTTATTTTACTTGCAGATGTTTCATCGAGGGATGTGCGCCGCCTGGCCGCGCCGGGCGATGCACTCCGGATACTTTCTTCGAGGCTATCCGCTAGATTTCGAGGTCTTGGACTCTCTCGCCCAAAGCCTGGTTTCTCTTTTGACCGGTATGGGCCGATGCGGATACCATCGCACCGCTCTACTCATTGCACCTCGTCTCGAGAGCACTTTCATTTCTAGGAGGTGCGAGGAGTCGCTCAGTGGCTTACCAGATGCGAGCTCTCTCGTATATCAAAGCACGAGTTGGAGATTCATGAGCTACGCAGCATTTGGAGGCCGCTCGACTCCACTATCTTCGCGCTCTCTTCTTGTGCCACTCTCCGCTCCATGGGAGTCGTGGTGGGCCCGCTCGATCGCTCGTGCAGCAGAGCTAGAGGACCACGATTATCGGTGGAGGGTTTCTCTCGACATCTGGCGGGGCGTCTCCCGGAGCTGCAGGTTCACTCGAGTGTCCGGGATAGTGCCTTCTCTCAGTTCTTAGATTTCGAGGCAGCTTCAGAGGAGGATAGGCACTCCCTCCATGTTCATTTGGAGACTATTAGTACTGTGTTATTAGAGCTGGAGTCCCGCTTTTTGGGCCCATAGACTGCACTCTCATTTTTTTCTTTTCTCCTTTTCTTTTGCTATACTTGATATAGGATGCATTGACATTTATCATTTTGATCTCTTGTTGTGGATGATGCTTACTTCTATTATTATCCTTTCATCGCTTCCTCTGCAGGCGCGAGGAAATATTTCATTGATTTCATGCTATGCACCTCCAATCTTATTTGCAAAAGCGCTCTATTACAACCGCTTCATTCTTTTCAGCGTCTAAACATAATAAAGAAAAATCTTACAACATCCTATTACATTCATTCTATGTATGTTCATCTTTATTTATTGCAATACAAACTCAAGTAACCGTGGTATTTTACTTGATACCGAACCCGTCGTATTGACCTCTAGGCCGGTACGTAATAAACCCGTTTATCCCTTTATTACCGATGAATAAACTTACCAAAGATCAATTGGATTATGGATGCAATTGATAACACCATTTTGTGGATGCTCCTTATATATTTAATTGACTTTATCTCGTGGAAGCTCACCCACTCTCCCCTCATTTGTGCACCGTTGCGTGCTAAAGTGGAAACTCACGTTCACTCATCTCCACTCAATTTGTTTTTGGGGGTACTACCCTCAAACATCCATCACGCATCCCCGCGAGACAAGCCATCGGTAGGTCCGCTCTCCATGACCCGAGTCACTTCTTTAAGCGAATTACTTTATTTGACACCGAATGCTCGGCAAAAGCATAAACCCTTAGTCCGACCCCTCCATGACCTATTTTGGGATTAGAAACAGATCACCTCCTCGGGGCGTGTGGTACTTTTGCGATGAATGTACCCAACCTAGTTTTTCATATTTTAGCTACCCTCAAACATCCATCACGCATCCCTCGCGAGACAAGCTTTCATCGGTAGGTCCGCTCTCCATGACCCGAGTCATTTCTTTAAGCGAGCCGCTTTGTTTAACATGAAATGTCTGCACAAGCGTAAACCCTTAATCCGACCCCTCCATGATATGTCGTGGGATTATGACACATCATTTTTCGGCGTGTGGTGCTTTTACTTGATGAATGCACCCAACCCGGCTTTGTATAACACTCGTGGTCTCGGGGACAAAGGTGGCAACCCCTTATTGAAAAGATTTTATTATTTTTTATTATCATTTTTTTTTTTATGAGTAGGGAAAATAGGTTTTTATTGTTTTACTTATATATCCTTTTATTTTATTAGAAGAAGGCAGATTTTTGGTTATTAGTGATACATGTTACTAATAGTACGAGAGTTATTTATTTATATGCCTCTAAGCGACTATTTACTAGCCACCAATTTGCTCGACCTATCCCTTGGCTTGCGCCGCGGGCGACCAATATGAGCAACTTTCGTCATTGGGCAAACAGATAGTTTGAGGGACAACCGCAAACCCCGCCCATTTTTGTGTTTATTCTCGTATCAAATGGACAAACCCAAATGGTATTTGTATTATGAGCCCAAACACCAAAGCTCTCGCCTTACATTCTCGCGTGGTTTTGGCGTTGTATTCCCTTATTCTATTTTTTATTTTGTTATAGGGCTAAATGTATTTGTGTGGTTTTGGATTTTTGGATGCATTCTATTTACGATGCACAAGTAGGGTTTTGGGATTTTTATGCAAAAGTGGAGGTTAGACATGGGTTTATGTTTCGTGCACGTGTGTGTAAACGAACACTTATTCTCTCCTTATTTATTTACAATAGATACTACTCGATTGGCCCCGCTCCGGCCGTGTGTAGTACTTCTTCGTATATCGCCCATTAATCGGTGGCATGGGCCTTTTTCACCTTCATGGTCTATGAGTTGGTATGCGCCGCCCCGTACACCTTCTCAATTACGTATGGCCCTTCCCATTCGGGAGAATTTTGGGCCGATGTGCCGCCAATAATCGGCCTCTTAAGGACAAGAACAAGCTCCCTTGTTGAAATGCCCCGACTCGCGCCATCTTATCATATGCCCTTGCCATTTTTGCCTCGATATATTTCAAGGTTCTCGCCGGGCTATCGCCTCTTCTCGTCCATGGCATCCAACTCGTCCGGGCCTAAGTTGTTGGCATTCGTCCATGGTCATATCATTTTGCATAGCCACCCGCAATGACGGTAATTCCACCTCAAGAGGGAGAACCGCTTCAACCCCAAAAGCCAAAGAATACGGGGTAGCTTGCGTAGGCGTTCTGTATGTGGTTCGATAAGCCCATAATGCCTCCCGTAGACGATTATCCTGGGCCTCGTTGGTTACCGTCTACGTCTTCTTCATGATATTGATTAGTGGTTTTGTTAAAGGTTTTCGCCAGCCGTTGGTTTCTCGGGTTATAAATGGACGAGAATCTCCAATCAATGTTAAATTGCTCCGCCAGTGGCATAGACTTTGGAGCTCTTGAAGGCCGTTCCATTATCGATATTATTCGTTGTGGTGTACCAAATCAGAAAGGATGTGCGTCTTCAAGAACTTAACCACATCGGATGCTTTAACTTTTTGAGTGGGATGGCTTCACCCCATTTTGTAAAGTAACTGTCGCCGCCAGATAAACCTAAGTGACCTCTCGACGTCGGAGGGTCTATGGGCCCCACTATATCCGTGCCCCACATATTAAATGGCCAGGATGCTACCGTGGGGTGCAACGGTTTGGCGCTTGATGTATAAAAGGGCCGTGTATCCGGCACATGCGCACTTCTTTGCATGCTTCTTCACAACCGCACCACCATCGTGGGCCAATAATACCCCATTCGCTTGATTTTTAACTTCATCTTTGGCCCAGACTGATGTGCTCCACATAGCCCGAATGAACTTCTTTCATGACCGCCCGCTTCAGTGCCCCGATACGCATCTTAACCATAATCGATCATAAGACCTCCAGATAGCGTATTGCCCACATATGCATACCGTAGTACCCTTTTTCTTAGTTGATCGCCTATCCTTTTATCCTGGGGAGGGTGCCATGCCGGAAATATTCGATGAACGGTTGTCTCCAATCATCGTCTTCTTCTGCTATCATTGTTTCTTGGCATTCTATCTTTTCTCGCCCAAAGATGCCTTCATTATTCACATTGTTTGTCGTCCGACACAATGATAATGGCCTTCTATCATGCGACGATGATGTGGATTTCCGCTCGTTGGTTCACCCAGCCTCCTTGGCGAGTTTGGCCAACGCATCTGCTTCACCATTCACAGCCCTCGTGACCTTCTCGATGGACACGTACGGGATTTTCTTCATTAGTTCCATGGCCTTCTGGTGATATTGTATTAGTTCTGGCTTCAAGACCTTGTATTCGCCAATTATTTGATTTATAATAATCACCGTGAATCCCCAAAGATGCGCACATGCCTTGATTTCCACTCCAAATGATAGCTCTAGTCCGGCGATAAGTGCCTCATACTCGCTTCATTATTTGTGCATGGTTCGGTTAAAGCCGAGAATGTCGTATTATCCCGCCTTCCGGGTTACGAAGACTAGCCCCCGCGCCGCCGCACATTGGGACTCCCGGCCCGCGACGGCTTGATCGACGAGGCACCATCAAAGTACATCTCCCATATAGGATTTCCTTCTTCAACATGTAGAGTTTCCTCGTCGGGAAAATCACATTTTAATGGGGAGTCATCTTGAATCGGGTGTGCACCAGAAATCGCGCCGCCGCCCTTTTATCGCCTTTTGCGTGTATGTAATGTCGAACTCGGTGAGAATAATAGCCCATTTGGCCAGCCTACCCGTCAACATTGGCCGAGTCATCAGATATTTGAGAGGGTCCACCTTGGATATTAATATGATTTTGTGGGCTAGCATGTAATGCCTCAATTTCTTCACCGCGAAGATTGGGCTAGGCAATGCTTCTCGATCGGTGAATACCCATGTTCTCGCCCCTACCATCATGCGACTTAAGTAATATAGCGCATTTTGATTACCATCCCGGTTTTCTTGTGCCAATAGTGGCTCCCAAGGATCCATCCAAGGCGGTTGTATATAGAATGAGTTCCTTCCGGCACGGGCGCCGCCAATACCGGAGGGTTGAGCAGATATGCCTTTTTTTCAAAGGCTCGCTGGCACTCGCCATCCCATTTAAACGGATATTCTTCTTAGTCACCGGTGAAGGGTTGGATTTTACCCGATAGTTGGCTATAAACCGCCTAATGTACGCCAATTGCCCTTGCAAAGATCGCAATTGTTTTAAATTTTTTGGCGGGGATAGTTCAGCTTATTGCTTTGATTTTGCCCGGTCTATTTCAATTCCCCGTGACGTACCACAAACCCCGTAAATTTACCTGATGATACCATGAATGCGCATTCAACGGTTTAATTTGAGCGCATGTTCTCTCAAAGCGATTGAAAACGACCTCAAGATATCGGAGGTGTTCTTCATATGACATGGCTTTGATGACCAGATCATCCACATAGCATTCAACTATCTTGTGGATTAAATCGTCGAATATTTTCGTCATCGCCCGTTGGTAGGTGGCACCCGCATTTTTCAGCCCAAACGCATGACTTTGTAACAATATATGCCAATCGGCGTGCGGAAGGCCGTGTGCCTCTCATCTTCTCGGCGCCATTTTGATTTGGTTATAGCTCACAGTAACCGTCCATGAAGGAGAAGACTTCATAGGAGGATGTATGGTCAATTATGATTTTGCACGGGAGCGGAAATCATCTTTAGTGGCACGCCTTGTTTAAGTCCCGAAAATCCACACAAATGCGGATCCGCCCATTTTTCTTTTTAACCGGACGATGCTAGCCACCCATTCTCGCGTCTCTTCTTCCCGTATGAAGCCTCGCGTCGATGAGTTTTTTGTTTCCTCCACGACCTTTTCTTCCGCTCTATTCTCATCCGCCGCGCTTGTTTAATCGGCTTGAAGGTTGGATCAATTTTTAAGTAATGGACCGCTACGTTGGGATCTAATCCTGCATTTCTTTATAACTCCAAGCGAAGTACCCATGTAGCTTTTAAGGAATGTCTTCAACCCGTCGCCCACCTCTTCCGGTAACGACGCGCTTATGAAAGTTGGTCGTGGGTCTTCTTCTCGTCCCCAAATTAATTTCAGCTAACTCATCGACCGTGTCGGGTTCCTTTTCTAGTCGTTTCAAAGCATTTTTCAGATCGGGGCATTGTCCTCTTCGTTTCATTATCCGCATTTCAACGTAAGTCATGCAACAGCCTTTCTTCCATACTCTGCATCTGCTCGTAGACCCTTCGAAGCATGTCGCGTCATCGCAGCTTATACCCTAACCCCCGGTGTATTTTATTTTACCATCCAGTGCCCAGACCTTATTCTCGCCGCCATTCCGCATTTCATCGAAGCGCTTGGCCTCGCCTTGATATATCTCTTAGACATTTCGCCCTTTTTGCCGCTTTATACAGCCTCCTTTCCAAAGGGATGAGATGCAGCGTCATCGCTCGTTGCATTCTCCGATTCTTGTTCTATTACCCACTTCTTCCAAGTGTCGTGGTCGTGGTTCTTCGTAGACCGGGTTGAATCGCTCCGATAGAAAATTATAGCCTTGTGGATGATAGTTCTCCCTTTGATGCGCTCTACCCTTTGCCGCACAACAAAGGTCTTTAGTGGTTTGTATGTGGTTCACTTCCTTGGCATGAGGTCTTTAAAATGCCTTTCGGGAACCACAGTAATCTCTAGCGCCGCCATCTCTTCTTCTATCTCAATGTTCATGACCGAGTTGGAGCAGTAGATTTCTTTGATCGGCTTACGTCTTGCAACCTTAGGTTTACTAGGTACGGAGTGTGCGAGATCGTATAAGCCACCCCTTTGCCCTTGTTATTCAAGTTATGCGAGCCGGGTCTTGTTGAAAGCTCTTCGGGAGTGGATCGTCCCGTTTCTATGCCCTTCTTCTACGAGGTCTTTGAATACCCAAAGATTCTTCAATAGTGTGGCCCAAGATGCGATGATAAGGGCAGAATTCGCTTCGCCGCTCTTTCTATGTCGCGGGTCTTTGCGACGGAAGTGTCAATCCGCTCTTTAGGGCCTCGCTCAAATATCCGAGTCGTTTTATTTTTCAGAAAGAGTATGGTTTACTCTTCTCGACCTCGAGGGTTTGCATGACGGTCGGTTGCTTAGCTTTTGTTTCTTCCCCTTTGATTCATCTACTATTACAATTACCCGCTTGCCGCTATCAGTGCTTGCTCTTCGGGGTCCCGAACGGGTTCGCTCGTCACCTCCTTCGAGTAGCTCTGAGTTGTAGATCGCGGTTTATGTGTTTTCAATCATTATCATGATTTCATTGTGTTGCACCTTGATATCCCGCATCACTTCCCATTGTTCGTACACCTCTCTTCTATTATTTTCAACCCGGTGCCTTATTTCGTCGATCGCATTCCGTACGCGACCTTCAAAATTTTCCCGCCACGAGCGTTCTTCATTTATAGACCTCACCCTAACCGGTTATCCCTTCCGCCACCGGATCCCGTGTTGATCATATATGACTCCTCACTTTCATTATCCGTCTCTGTGCCCTTTATATGGCTTCGAGGATGTGATAAATGATCTCTTCGTCGACTCCTCTTCCTGTGGTTGACGATCATGGCCGCATTCTTCCCCGAGGTGGTATCGCCCGAGTTGTTAGAATCTTCTGAGTCTTCTCCCGAAGTTGCCTCTATGATCCGAATTTGAGGGGTGTTGGCAGTGTTTAAAATTGAAAATGACCTCCTCTTCGTAATCACTTGCATTGATTTCGTTCGGTTTTATTTGGGCCTTATACGCACCCACCGTTTGAAGCGGAAGGTTGCTTCTTCACCCGACTTTCTTCCGGTCTTTGGGCTCGAACGCCTTGGGGTTTAATATTAAATTTGACCTCTTCTTCTTCTCCGCATGAGGTATCAAATTTAGGGCCTTTATCAAGGGTTTCGACCGCTTTTGTTATAGGCCGCTTTGGCGCCACGCGATTTAGGCAAAAAAATATTGGGCGTCGTTGAATTTAATCTCATGCACCCCGAATGGTTTGACATCTCCATCAATTCTCTTTTGCTTACCATTCTCAATATATTTCAGTGCATTGGTGCAGAGTAGAGGGTATGACCCGATTGTCGTGAAGCCACGGCGACCCAAAGAACGCCCGATAAGAGGTTTCACGTCAATGACATAGAATTTAGTAGGCGCTCTTAGGCTTCCACATTGCAAGTTCGTAGTTATAGCCCTGTGGCCTTTTGGGAGTTTTGATTGAAGCCATGAATAATCACCTTTTCATCGATAGGTTCTTTACGTCTAAGGTGATGGTCTTCGTAGTTTTGAGCGCATGATATTGATCGAAGACCCCGCGTCGACCAAGATGCGCCAATCTTTTGCCCTCCGCAATTTCCGGTGATGTATAGCGGGGGTTATGGTCGACGTGCCTATTAAGAGGTCATTGTCCGTAAAATTTATGCAGCGGCTCGCTGCGTGAATAGGGCTTCCCGCATATTTTGCTCGATGAAATATGACTTGTATTTCTCGGGATCTTGCAAGGCCCGGATTAGTACCTCCCTTAGGTCTTGTGACATCATCAACGCGTCAAATATGCTTAATAGCGCCGGAATCTTACGTATGTGCCAACACATTATATTCTTCGCTCGTCGACCGGTCCTTTTCGGGTTCTTGCTTGGATTCTCGACCTCTTTACCTTTATTCTCGACCTTGTCCTTTCCTTTATCTAATCCCTTGGGAGCCTCGTCTCTCGGTATATAAGTCCCTGACCGAGTACGCTTTACATTCTTCATTTTTGGTCCCGCAGGTGCTTGCTTCTCCTTCATCATTCGGGAAGAACATCTCCTCTAAAGTTGGCATATCTTCGTCGTGAGAAGAATATACCATATTGCACGAAGCACCCCGCATCTCTTCGCTTTCTTCTTTATTTATTTCTTCATCCACATTTTCTTTCTTTTGACCTAGGGTTAGCTTCTCCGCCTTCTTTGAGATGAAATGTCAAGGGTGATCGCTCGGATCGCCTCGCTCGTACTCTTCAATCTTGTTCTTTTTGGACTTGTTGTTTCTATGCTTCTTTCTTTTCTTAAGAACCCGGTCTTGGCTCGGTCCACCTTATAATATACCCCGGGTTTCGCGGACCACCGGCGTGATATCGTCTTTCCATTTCATGCCAGGTTCTTTTTCGAGAGCTTTAAGCATTTTAATCGATTTCTTCGATAGGTGCGTAGTCCATCGCTCCTCTTGATCTTCGCTTAGCCGGCCCGGACTTTCTCTTCCTCGTGAGAGATCGTGTTGGCCCGTTCATGGGTCGATGGGCTTTGCAAGAACCCTTTAGGTAAAGTAATTTCACCGTTTTTATACGCCTTCTCGACCCAATCTTTGAAGACCCAAAGAATCTTCAATCGAGTGCCCTATTATTCTCGTGGTATGGGCAAAAGTCGGGTTCGTCCGATTTGTCGCATCTTCCGGCGTTTATCGCCGGCAGCAGGTTAGACCATTCTTCTGCCCCCTCCGAAGATTTGGGCAACTTTATCTTTCCCGAAGGAGTACGGCTTAGTCTTCTTTGTCCGAGGGATTCAAAACTCCGTGAACTCCCTCCCTGATTGGGCCCGGGTCCCTTGTTGTAATTATTGCCATTTGTGCCATCGCCGCCGCTTGGGTGTCTCGCGTTGGCAACCATCTTATCTTTTAGCGAGGTGAATGCCACTTTGGTTTCGCTCGGCTCCTCGTTGCGCCTATTATTCATGAAGTTCTAAGACAAGTGTGTGGTGACATCCTTTCCATATTGGATACCGATCCGAGCAAGTCTTTAAACGTGTTGACCTTTGTCACACCAAGAAGCATGCCCATCCACCCGTCAATGTTCTTCATGATTAGGTTGACGCCTCATCTTCTGCTAATGTGCTGGTCGCATTTGATGCCGAGGTTCCGCCATCTATTGATAAAATCGTCATTGACTCCCCTTTCGGGTTTAGTGCTTCCAGACGGCTATGTTTATTTTGTCGACACCATGACAAATCGCGCCCCGAACGAGTCCGCCATCTCGTCCCAGTCCCGATGTCGTTGTTCTCCAAAGCCGAATAGTACCATTGAAAGGCGGTTCCCACTAGGCTCGAGGGAATTGTCTTAACAAACAAGCATCATTGCCGCCCGTGTCGCCGCATGAGGCTACAAAGTGGGCTGTGTGTTGTTCTGGGTTCGTGTCTTTGTTGCCTTCCCGAGAAGGTCCCGAAGCGAGGGATCACATACCCTTTAGGATATTCTTCTAAATCGTATATGGCAGTGGTATGGATGTCCACGCTTTTTGACAGAGGGATAGCGTATCCACCTCCGCGCTATTTGCATTTGTCGGGCAATCATGGCTTGAATCTCTTTCCGGATATTCCCGTTGGTTCACCCTCCACTTCTATGGTTCTATGTGGATGGGGTTTAGAATCGACAGTTGTTTTCCCTTATGATTGCTTTTGGTACCGTGGACCCTTCTTCGACGGAACTACCAAACTTTGAAATGGCGTCTTGTGATTCTTGTAAGGATTTGACCGCCTTAATCAATTCTTCATTTTGCTTCAAAGATGGTAGCGATTAGCTCCCGTTGCCTAATCGCCTCTTCGTCCCGTGCCTCGATGTGGCCTTTCAATATTTCTATTTCATCGATGGGCATTTCGGACGTGTTTCAACGTCCTCTTCATTATCGAAGAGATCGTGGTTTTCGTTGTGGTCTTCCCCTTCCCTCGCTATTGCCTTCGGGTTGACTCTCTTTGGGGGTCTCCTTTTCTACCATTATTTTTGTTGGTGTTTGTGACGTGAGCTTGATTAGGCGAGAGATCGGTCATCCCGGGTCATATTCACCTCAAGACGTTGTCCTGGACGTTGTCGTAGCTTATACCGATGGTGTTGATCGAGAAGTGCTCTTCATAGCGAGCTTTCTTCTTCTTCTTTGTTTGGTTGGTCGTGCGTTATTTTCGATCGTTAAGTGGTATTCTCGAGCCTAACCGCCGAATACACTCTTCCGACCTAGGCGGCTAAACACACTCTCGGCGAGCGTTGGACTGCCGCCTTGCCGGGCCGGGCTTGAGATCGGGGCTTTGTTGGCCGGGAACCCTTGGGACCCACACCGCCGGGTGCTAGGTGTTGCCTTTGATGTAAACCTCCTAGGGTTCGGAGTGGAGACAATGGCTTGCGCCGAGCCATGTCTTGAGAGTGATTGGGGCGGGAGACGTATTGTCTCGACCTAGCGTTCTTCGACGCTCTTCCTCTCGTTCGAGGGCCCCGCGAGCCTTGTAGATGGCTTCCGCAGGGTTCGAGACTTATCCCCGGCGCGCCGAGGCCTTCGAGTCGGGCGAGGTGTGGGCTTAGGCACCTCCCATGCCCGGCGGCGGAGCCGGCCCGTGGCCGAGTTCTTGGCCACTATTCGAGAGCCGTAAATTTGTTGGAGACCGGATAGCCGGCCTAGCCACCACCGATTCTCGGTATGCGTCCGTGGCCCTCTTCCCGGATGCTCGAGAGTCGCGGTAGCTTCGGGGCCGCGCCGTCGGGGCCGTCCCTTGGACGGCCGCCTTCTCCTCTTCGGGGAGGCAAGAGGAGAGGCCATCACGTTGTTTGAGATCCCCTGGGAGTCGTGGTGATCGATTCTTCCTCCTCGTCCGGATGGAGATCCGACGGCCGCGGAGTGAAGGCGCCACCGGAGCCGGGCCGTAGATAGTAAGTTCTTGCGGGATGGTCCCGAAGAACATGAAGAGCTTGCCCTCCGGCTCGTGCAGGAGTGACGTGTAGTAGGAGCGAGGTTGAAATTTCCAAAGTATGCCATTTCGCAAAAACAAAAACACTTGAAAATTATTAGTCATTTTTAGCGCATAGAAGACCACTTGTATCTCTTAACTATTCTATTTGACTCTCTCTTTCGTAGATAAGAGGAGAATCTAGGTCCCACCGGGCGTGCCAGATCCTGTGCGACCCTTTTTCGCGCGCTCCGCACCGCCGCCGGCGATGGGTTGCGGAAGAAGGACACGGAGATCCCTCCCGAGCGTGCATCTCGATGGGGGTCGGCCGATTCTCGCCGATTAGAGATGTTTGGATGCACATTCGTGGGGTTTTTAGTGATTGTGAGTTCTTGTAGATTCGGCGGGCGCAAGCCCCCACCGTTAATTACCCCGGGCTACGAACCTCGAGGCACCTCTCGGATCTTTGAAAGAGAGAAGCAAATAGTATAGTTAAAAGATGGTCAAGTGGTCGTCTAGGTTTATAAAAAGGATCTACTAAGATGAACCTACAAACAGACGGCTCAATCTATGAAAGACAAACCTACAAACAGACGGTTTTGTCTTATGGGGACGAACCTACAAACAGACGGTTCGCCCATGCCACCTCGAGATGTAACCTTACCAATGCACTGTGTTAATCTCTTCATGTGGGCTTGAGGTGAGTCTACATACGTATCGACTCGACCTCTCGTTGATCTAGAAGATAAACCTACAAACAGACCGGCTCAATCTTAACTAGTCAACAACCAATCACACAAAATACAACTCGAAGCACCGAGCCTGGTTGATCTTGAGGTTGGTGAATCAGAGAAGAGTGGATATGGCCCACGTATTTCTTCTCACCGATCTTCTAGATCATGAATTCGTAGCACTAGGCCGATTCATAAACCTAGGAAACACATTGCACACAATGTCAAACCCGAAGCGCCGGGGCCGCTCAACATCGAGGCATGTGTTAGTGAAGGAACCTACCTACGTAACGGTTCACATTCATCGTTTTGTGGATGAATCTACCAACATGACCGATTCAATCTCACATTCTCTGAAATGAGCCAGAGACAAACTCATCGACGGACAAGTTCGCTCTTGCTACCAAATGGTCATGAATTACTTGTTCACGACACCGAGTCATTAAGATGTCACTTCGCTAGACATCGTAATGTTCTTCATCTTCAAAGTCGACATATCTCTCCATGCCGACGTCGTAGCTTTGGTCAATCTTCAACGAACGTCAAGATGTTCTTGTCTCGACTAATCATCCTACGTGTTGCATTACTTGTGCAAGATTACTATGTAGCCCTACACCCCTTGTGTGAGCGTATTCAATCATGAGTTACTTGCTCATGGCAACGAGTCATTAAGATGTCACCTCTCTAGACATCGTAATGTTCTTCTTCTTCGTAGTCGACGTATATCTTCATGTTAGTATCGTAGCTCGGTTATTCTTCATCAAACATCAAGATGTTCCCTGTCTCAATGTATCTTCTCGTGTCGCTATCGAAGCCTTAATCAACGCATCTTCTTCTTAATCTTTCATCCCACGTCAAGATGTTCTTGTCTCAACGTATCTTATTATTATTCATCAAATGTCAAGATGTTCTTGTCTCGACATATCTTCTCATATTGCTATTAAATCTTTAATCATCCTACGTCAAGATGTTCTTGTCTTGACTAATCGTTCTAAATGTTGTGCGAATATTCCAATGTGACTCTACACTCCTTGTGTGAGCATTTTTTATTCATCTCAAAAATATACAAAGCCCATATAATATCTTTTATTATTATCTCTATTATAAAGATGCATTTATTTATTATTATTATTATTATTATTATTATTATTATTATTATTATTATTATTATTATTTTTATTATTATTATTATTATTTTTTTTTTGAATGTTATTTAGCTATGTAGAAAACTATTTGCAAAAATAATAGAACATGGGTAGCTATTAACTTAGAACTTTATTTATATTTTTGGGATTTTTTACAATAGCTAGAATAGTAGAATTTTATTTTTATTATTTCTAAACCCTATTTATTCTATAGAAAATCACTTACTAAAATAATAGAAAATAAAATGGCTATGATTTTTTATTTGTATTTTTAAAATGTTCATAATAGCTAAAGTAATAGGATTTTATTATTATATCCTATTATATTGAAATACTATTCATTATGTAAGAATCATTTACAAAATTAAAAGGTGGTTAGCTATACTATTTTACCATTATTATTTTTATTATATATTTTTTTATATATTTTTTTATTTTTAATATCTATAATAGCTAAAAAGAAATCATTATATCTATTTTTATTATTTCTATTTACTATCTATAGAAAAATATAAGATTTTTTTTTATTATTACTATTATTAGTTGGAAAATAGCTATAAGAGATGAAATTTATTATACTTTTATTATAACTATTATTTTATTTACATTTTATTCATCAAAAGTATTTTTATTGTATATTTGCATAGAAATAACAAAAGAAATACAATTCATATCATAAAACTATATTATTATTCTTTATTATAATAGAAAATGTATAGTAGTATATTTTTTTTTTTTTTTTGTATATTTTTTTTATTATTATTATTATATAAAATATCAATATAATATCCATTATTATTATTATTATTATTTTTTTTTATCAAAGAATATAGCTAATCTCATTTTTTATTATAGTATATTACTATCATCATTATTATTTCATGAAAATCACTTGAAAAATCACTAAAATATATCTAGTTATTATTTATGATTTTTATTTGTATTTTTGGAATTTTTATAGCATTTAAAATGACAGTCAAATCTAGGTCAACTATATCAACATATGTAATGCATTTTGCTTTTAAAATGTTTTATTATGATTATATTTCTAAAACCGGAATATTATTGTATAGAAAAATAGTATGAAAAATAAGAAAATTTTAGAAACAAATTTGAGTCAATTTGGAGTTCAGAACATTTTTAAATCATTTATTTACTCTATATTATTACTATTCGTTATTATTTAATTAACGGGCTTAATCTCTGGGCCGCCGCGATCTACTCCAAGATTAGCGATCATCTTTCATTTAACTCTGTTCTTATCTCGGGGCCGCCGGATCCGCCTCAAGATTAAACCATACGAGATACAAGGCCCGCATTCATTCTACATCTTTATTTAAAACATCATTTTATTCTAATCGTCCGATCTCCTCAAGATCCGCATACGTGCGTCAATACTCGTGTTTATACATTAATACTCGTGCGCGTCCGTCCCTTTGATCGCTCCGTTGACCACCCCGTTGAGATTCACGCCGGAGGTCGTTACGGTGACCGAGCTCCGCCCTTCCGATCGATGGACCTAATAAAGATCGTCTCATTACCAAGAACCTCTCTCGTCACATCCGATCAAGATCGATACGTGATTCATCGTGTATAGAGGTACCATTTTCCGGTACAGTCTCAGTTTGGTACCGATTGAGTTTCTAATCGCAAATTCAACTCAATTAGTCAATGATTCTTGCAATTAACTTCCTGTTGTTGATCGCCTATGCTTTCTAATCATGTTCACAAGATCAATTCTTTCTGGAATTTTCGTTATAGCCCAATTAGTCTCGATGCCTCCTGGTACGGTACCGGCCATGCTTGTTTTAATCGTTATACACTAATTGACCTTCAATTACGATGCCTTCTTGTATCTTGAATCGATCGTACGTTTTCAGATCATCATTCAAGCAACAGAATCGAGAGGATTAAGCTATCCTTCTATCGATTCAATACCGAACTGATTATCGACTCGGATCAGTGAATGGGAGAGTTATATAACTCTACTACCAATTCAATTAGATAACACAATGAAAATGCAGGAGGAGATCAACACAATTATATGAAACTTTAAACCGAAGAAAGCTCAAATCTTTGCTTATCTGAAATTCATGACTTATCTGAAGATAAATGCTGGTAATTCATGAAATTCGATTAAGAAAATGGAAATTGAAAAGCAGAAATACAAGGAAAGTATAAGAATCAATATTATAGCATTTGAATCAAATAAAAAAAAAAATAGAGAATTATTATGCGGTTCAATGTAAAAGTCAAGCTTGTTGTACAATTCACAAAAAAAACATTCTCAATTACACTCTGAGTTTTATAACAAGCATTCTAATCAAGCTTGCAAATGATGATTGAATCTCCTAGAAGTCGCAAAATGAATTGAATTGAGAGACTAAGTCTACTATCAATTAATCCAATTGCTTTTTCTTGCTTTTCCTTGATCCTTCTTTGTCCGGCTATCAATCGCTCTCTCTTTCAACTCTTAAGATCTTCTAGCTTCTACCAGAGACCCCTTCTGTGTTTTCCAATTCAGTTTATATAGGCTAGAAGTGTGTAATTTGCTAAATGGTGATTGGTTGGGTGATTAGCACTTGGATCACGGCTTGGATTCAATCTCCAACCCTTGGTTCAGTTTAGATCAATGGATAGGATGCTACCGTGCTTTCTAATCACTCAATCGAGTCAACCTTGGCGCTAGGCCGTTTGAGTTAGTTACACACATTTTCATATTTACTCTCTTGCCATTCTCTTGACTTAACCGGCCTTCACTCCCTTTTGGATCATTCTAGAACCTTCTCCACACTTGGCAATCACCAGAGACCCCTCCTAGCCACTATAAGAGCCTTTGCATAGTTTAAAATTTCTATTTCTCCATTTGAGCCCGATTTTCCACTCAATCACCATTGCTATCACTCCTTCACCAATTCATTCAATTGCAAGCTCTTTCAGCCTCCTCTTAGCTCTAGTAATTAATCTAGTCTGTCTCTTGCATCATTCTCATGCTTCAACATTGAGTTTGAGTTAGCTGTTTTCTTCCCCGATTGGTGACTTGGTGAATTACTATTTCTGAGCTTCAAAATTATCATCTTTGCATTTGAACAAATACGTCGCCTTGGTGAGAGGAGACTCTTTGTGCAATTAATTTCAACTTTGCAAGTGTACAAAGGTTAGTCCCAATTTTGATCTCATCGATCGCCTCCGCAATTCCCTCTATTCTTTCCATATTCCTTGAAATTCATGTTTGATACATGTTCTAATCAATGAAATACACCTTTCTATCGAATGAATTCAAGGATTCTCGTCCTCTCTAGTCCACTCACCATGGCGCCTCTCGCCGCCGCGCGGAAGAAAAAGGAGAAGAGGAAGAAGAGAAGAAGAAAGCGCCCCGGTGGGAGGCTGGCCTCGCGCGTGCGAGCCGCAAAGCAGAGCTGGGGCCCACAACATAGAGATAATGCGCAAGGGCCAGTGTGCATACTTTCTTTCATTCCTTTTTATTTGAATTGCGCTTTATCCGAATGGGCTTGGTTCACATAACAAACTTATGCTCCTCTCGATTCATAAACCCGACAATAGGTCCCACTTGTAAGTCTATTGTGTCTAAAGCTTACAGAGATGATTATTAACCGATTAATTCACGATTAGCATTAATCATGCCGAGTTGGCTTGTCATGATTGGTTGCTAGGTTAAGCACTCCCCTTTAGCATTAATGATTTAATTAACAATGCCGAGGTGGCTCGTAGTATTATGCCATGTGGCACAAAGCTAAACGAGGTGGCTTTCGTGATTGTGCCACGCGGCACGAGAGGCGAGGTGGACTCCCCCGGTTGTGCCGTGTGGCATGTATCGGGGTGAGGTGGACCTGTCATAGCTTGCCACGTGGCATGCCGGTGGGGCCCACATGTCGTCGTCAGGATGGTGGGGCCCACCCGGGCCGAGGTGGACCAATTGGGGCGTCGACACGTGGCACGAGGTGGCCCAATGAGACGCCGCCACGTGTCATACCCCTCTCCTCTCTCGATTCTCGTGTGTAGGTGTTTGGGATCCCCGCTTGCACCCGCATGAGTCTCTCGTCCCGCATTGTACCCGTAATCGCTTTGATTAAATCTCACTCTTGATTAATCCATTTAATCGCTTTTATCCTCTCTCGAATTTATTTTAATAGCTCCACTTATCCAAAAATCATGAAAATTTCACCAAAAATCCCTAAATTCATGATGATCATCCCTGTAATTTTTAATTCCATTTTTGCCCCTCCTTCTCTGAATTAAAAATTCTTTTATCAAATAAACCCTGTTATTCCTTCTGAATTAATCCCTGATCTCAATCGTAGCCCTGTGTCTCTGCCAATTATCTCTCTCTTGCAGAAACCACCCTAACTAAACATCAATTAGACTTATATTGACATTCATTAGGGCTTGATTTGATCAAATGCTGACTACTTATCAGGAATTAATACAAATCTAGACTTGGTCGTGGTTGCTCTCGCTTTCTGCACCGATCGCCTTGTGAAATTGACTTTCAATCCCTTAACATGAGGGTGACTTGGTCAAATAACCGACTACTTATCGAATTGACACAAATCAAAGCATAGTTAGGTGGTTGCTCACAGCTATGGCACCAGGTCAGCCTTGAAAGCAAAATCACATTTGGAACTTCTCATGACTAGTTGCATCAAAATGCTAGCTTGGCTTTGACATCATTTCATGTAGCATAGGGATTATACTGCTTCAGTTCTTAGGGTTTGCTCCGAGAGTAGATTCTTAGGGTTCACTTCGACTCTCTTGATATTCTAGTCACCGAGGTGGGGCCCACCCGTCGCTGAAAATGATTAGATGGATGACCCCTCTAGAGATCTCTCTCTCCCGAATCTCCCGAGGGTCATCCATCTCGAATGAATAGAGATGACAGTGGTATTTATATCCTTGCTTTGCACTTAGGATTTCCTTGTGGGATTAATGTTTAACCCTTACTCCGATTGATTAGACTTATCGATAGGCTAGGTTCATGTCGTCAAGTCGTTTGCAAGCGATCGTCATGTGGGTCCCACTTGTCGAGAAAATGTGATCGATGGTCGACCCATCGAGAGATTTTTCTCTCCGAAATCTCCCGATGGTCAGCCACCTCGAATGAGTGGGAGGTGGTGGAGTATTTATATCCTTGTCTCTCACCCTGACATTTCCTTGTGGGATTAATCGATTTGTTCCGGGGTTAAGCAGCGATCTTTTCTGATTAGTGGGCCCTCTCTCTCTTCCCCTTTCTCTTTCCTCCTTCTTATGTTTTATTATTAATCCTTGATTTTATTTTCATTTATTCGGCTACTCATCCTTGGAATTTTCAAGGGTAAACAATGAATATTCTACAACGCTAATTTTGCGTAAAATATAAGTAAGATGCATTAAAAACTGCAATTTAAACAAGTTGTTTGAGTTTTTCAAAAAAAATTCCGCATAACTACATATAATTTCGTGCAAATTAATACAATTACTCCTGATTACGCTTATTATAAAATTATCGAATAAAAACATCGATATGAATATTCTATAACGCTAAAATCGCACAAAACATAAGTAAGATGCGTTAAAAACTGCTGTTTAAACAAGTTTTTGCCTTTATGAATTTTTTTGTCCACATAACTACACATATTTTGGTGCAAATTAATATAATTACTCAAAATTATGGTAGGTTATAAGATTATTCAGTTAACACACCAAAATAAATATATTAGGGCACTATTTTTTCTCAAAACATAAGTGATATGCATTAGAAACTTGTTTAAACAAGTTGTTTAAGATTTTTAACATTTTTTGCCTCATGACTACACATAATTTCGTAAAAATTAATATTATTACTCCTAATTATGCCCATTAAAATATTAGCCAATTAACACTTCGATATTAACATTGCACGACACTAATTTTGCACAGGACATAGAAGGATGCATTAAAAACTATTTGTTTAAGCAAGTTGTTTGAGTTTTTGAAAATTGTTGGCCGCATTACCTACATGTAATTTCTTGAAAATTTATACAATTACTCCTAATTATGCCTATTATATGATTGTGGAAGTAAAACTTAGATATGAATATTCTATGACGCTAATTTTGCACAAAATATAAGTAAGATGCGTTCAAAACAGTTTTTTAAACAAGTTGTGTAAGATTTTCCACATTTTTTACATGAAAACTACACATAATTTCGAGCGAATTAATATAATTACTCCTAACTATGTCTATTATAAGATTGTCAAATTAACACTTCAATATGAATATCATTGGACACTAATTTTACATAAAACATAAGTAATACATTAGAAATTGCTGTTTAAACAAGTTGTTTCAGATTTTCAATATTTATTGCCTCATAACGATAAATAATTTCATCAAAATTAATATAATTACTAGTAATTATGCCGATTAGAAGATTATCCAATTAACACTTCGATGTGAACATTCTACGACACGAATTTTGCATAAAAAATAAGTAAGATGCATTAAATTTTTAAACAAGTTGTTCGAGTTTTTTAAATTTTTTGTTGCATACCTACACATAACTCCGCGAAAATTAATATAATTACTACAAATTTTGTCTTTTATATAATTATCCAATTAACACTCTGATATGAATATTCTATTATAGTATTTTTTCATAAAACATAAATAAGATACATTTAAAACTGCTGTTTAAACAAGTTGTTTAAGATTTTTAAAATTTATCGTTTAATAACTACTTATAATTTCATGAAAATTTATATAATTACTCCATATCATGCCTATTAGAAGATTATCAAATTAATACTTCGATATGAGTATTCTACGACACTAAGTTAGCACAAAACATAAGTAAGATGCATTAAAAAAACAATAATTTAAACTAGTTGATTGAGTTTCTCAAACTTTGCCGCATAACTACTTATAATTTCATGAAAATTTATATAATTACTCCATATCATGCCTATTATAAGAATATCTAACTAAAAGTTGGATATGAATACTCTATGACGCTAATTTGGCACAAAATATAAGTAAGATGCATTAATAACTGCTGTTTAAACAAATTGTTTGACTTTTTTGAAAAGCATTGGCCCCATAAATACACATAGTTTCGTGCAAATTAATATAATTACTCCTAATTATGCCTATTATAAGATCGTTCAATTAACACTTCGATATGGATATTCTACGACTCTATTTTCTCCCAAAACATAAGTAAGATGCTTTAGAAACAGCTATTTGGAAAAGTTATTTGAGTATTTCAAAAATTTTGGCCGAATAACTACACATAATTTAGTGAAAATTAAAGTAATCACACCTAATTATGCCTATTAAAAGATTATCTAATTAACACTTCAATATGAACATTCTACAACACTAATTTTGAACAAAACATTAGTCGTAGGCTTTAAAAACAGTTGTCTAAACAAGTTGTTTGAGTTTGTTAATATTTTTGGCCGCATAATTATACATAATTCATTATAAATTAATATAATTACTCCTAATCATGCCTATTATATGATTCTAATTAAAAATTCGATATGAATATTCTACGACACTAATTTTGCACAAAACATAAGTAAGAAGCACTAAAAACAGCTGTTTAAACAAGTTATTTGAGTTTTTCAAAAATTTTGACTGCATAGCTACACAAAATTTCTTATAAATGAATATAATTACTCCAAATATGCCTATTATAAGATTCTTGAATTAAAAATTCGATATGAATATTCTACAACGCTAATTTTGCGTAAAATATAAGTAAGATGCATTAAAAACTGCAATTTAAACAAGTTGTTTGAGTTTTTCAAAAAAAATTCCGCATAACTACATATAATTTCGTGCAAATTAATACAATTACTCCTGATTACGCTTATTATAAAATTATCGAATAAAAACATCGATATGAATATTCTATAACGCTAAAATCGCACAAAACATAAGTAAGATGCGTTAAAAACTGCTGTTTAAACAAGTTTTTGCCTTTATGAATTTTTTTGTCCACATAACTACACATATTTTGGTGCAAATTAATATAATTACTCAAAATTATGGTAGGTTATAAGATTATTCAGTTAACACACCAAAATAAATATATTAGGGCACTATTTTTTCTCAAAACATAAGTGATATGCATTAGAAACTGCTGTTTAAACAAGTTGTTTAAGATTTTTAACATTTTTTGCCTCATGACTACACATAATTTCGTAAAAATTAATATTATTACTCCTAATTATGCCCATTAAAATATTAGCCAATTAACACTTCGATATTAACATTGCACGACACTAATTTTGCACAGGACATCAGAAGGATGCATTAAAAACGGCTGTTTAAGCAAGTTGTTTGAGTTTTTGAAAATTGTTGGCCGCATTACCTACATGTAATTTCTTGAAAATTTATACAATTACTCCTAATTATGCCTATTATATGATTGTGGAAGTAAAACTTAGATATGAATATTCTATGACGCTAATTTTGCACAAAATATAAGTAAGATGCGTTCAAAACAGTTTTTTAAACAAGTTGTGTAAGATTTTCCACATTTTTTACATGAAAACTACACATAATTTCGAGCGAATTAATATAATTACTCCTAACTATGTCTATTATAAGATTGTCAAATTAACACTTCAATATGAATATCATTGGACACTAATTTTACATAAAACATAAGTAATACATTAGAAATTGCTGTTTAAACAAGTTGTTTCAGATTTTCAATATTTATTGCCTCATAACGATAAATAATTTCATCAAAATTAATATAATTACTAGTAATTATGCCGATTAGAAGATTATCCAATTAACACTTCGATGTGAACATTCTACGACACGAATTTTGCATAAAAAATAAGTAAGATGCATTAAATTTTTAAACAAGTTGTTCGAGTTTTTTAAATTTTTTGTTGCATACCTACACATAACTCGCGAAAATTAATATAATTACTACAAATTTTGTCTTTTATATAATTATCCAATTAACACTCTGATATGAATATTCTATTATAGTATTTTTTCATAAAACATAAATAAGATACATTTAAAACTGCTGTTTAAACAAGTTGTTTAAGATTTTCAAAATTTATCGTTTAATAACTACTTATAATTTCATGAAAATTTATATAATTACTCCATATCATGCCTATTAGAAGATTATCAAATTAATACTTCGATATGAGTATTCTACGACACTAAGTTAGCACAAAACATAAGTAAGATGCATTAAAAAAACAATAATTTAAACTAGTTGATTGAGTTTCTCAAACTTTTTGCCGCATAACTACTTATAATTTCATGAAAATTTATATAATTACTCCATATCATGCCTATTATAAGAATATCTAACTAAAAGTTGGATATGAATACTCTATGACGCTAATTTGGCACAAAATATAAGTAAGATGCATTAATAACTGCTGTTTAAACAAATTGTTTGACTTTTTTGAAAAGCATTGGCCCCATAAATACACATAGTTTCGTGCAAATTAATATAATTACTCCTAATTATGCCTATTATAAGATCGTTCAATTAACACTTCGATATGGATATTCTACGACTCTATTTTCTCCCAAAACATAAGTAAGATGCTTTAGAAACAGCTATTTGGAAAAGTTATTTGAGTATTTCAAAAATTTTGGCCGAATAACTACACATAATTTAGTGAAAATTAAAGTAATCACACCTAATTATGCCTATTAAAAGATTATCTAATTAACACTTCAATATGAACATTCTACAACACTAATTTTGAACAAAACATTAGTCGTAGGCTTTAAAAACAGTTGTCTAAACAAGTTGTTTGAGTTTGTTAATATTTTTGGCCGCATAATTATACATAATTCATTATAAATTAATATAATTACTCCTAATCATGCCTATTATATGATTCTAATTAAAAATTCGATATGAATATTCTACGACACTAATTTTGCACAAAACATAAGTAAGAAGCACTAAAAACAGCTGTTTAAACAAGTTATTTGAGTTTTTCAAAAATTTTGACTGCATAGCTACACAAAATTTCTTATAAATGAATATAATTACTCCAAATATGCCTATTATAAGATTCTTGAATTAAAAATTCGATATGAATATTCTACAACGCTAATTTTGCGTAAAATATAAGTAAGATGCATTAAAAACTGCAATTTAAACAAGTTGTTTGAGTTTTTCAAAAAAATTCCGCATAACTACATATAATTTCGTGCAAATTAATACAATTACTCCTGATTACGCTTATTATAAAATTATCGAATAAAAACATCGATATGAATATTCTATAACGCTAAAATCGCACAAAACATAAGTAAGATGCGTTAAAAACTTCTGTTTAAACAAGTTTTTGCCTTTATGAATTTTTTTGTCCACATAACTACACATATTTTGGTGCAAATTAATATAATTACTCAAAATTATGGTAGGTTATAAGATTATTCAGTTAACACACCAAAATAAATATATTAGGGCACTATTTTTTCTCAAAACATAAGTGATATGCATTAGAAACTGCTGTTTAAACAAGTTGTTTAAGATTTTTAACATTTTTTGCCTCATGACTACACATAATTTCGTAAAAATTAATATTATTACTCCTAATTATGCCCATTAAAATATTAGCCAATTAACACTTCGATATTAACATTGCACGACACTAATTTTGCACAGGACATCAGAAGGATGCATTAAAAACGGCTGTTTAAGCAAGTTGTTTGAGTTTTTGAAAATTGTTGGCCGCATTACCTACATGTAATTTCTTGAAAATTTATACAATTACTCCTAATTATGCCTATTATATGATTGTGGAAGTAAAACTTAGATATGAATATTCTATGACGCTAATTTTGCACAAAATATAAGTAAGATGCGTTCAAAACAGTTTTTTAAACAAGTTGTGTAAGATTTTCCACATTTTTTACATGAAAACTACACATAATTTCGAGCGAATTAATATAATTACTCCTAACTATGTCTATTATAAGATTGTCAAATTAACACTTCAATATGAATATCATTGGACACTAATTTTACATAAAACATAAGTAATACATTAGAAATTGCTGTTTAAACAAGTTGTTTCAGATTTTCAATATTTATTGCCTCATAACGATAAATAATTTCATCAAAATTAATATAATTACTAGTAATTATGCCGATTAGAAGATTATCCAATTAACACTTCGATGTGAACATTCTACGACACGAATTTTGCATAAAAAATAAGTAAGATGCATTAAATTTTTAAACAAGTTGTTCGAGTTTTTTAAATTTTTTGTTGCATACCTACACATAACTCCGCGAAAATTAATATAATTACTACAAATTTTGTCTTTTATATAATTATCCAATTAACACTCTGATATGAATATTCTATTATAGTATTTTTTCATAAAACATAAATAAGATACATTTAAAACTGCTGTTTAAACAAGTTGTTTAAGATTTTCAAAATTTATCGTTTAATAACTACTTATAATTTCATGAAAATTTATATAATTACTCCATATCATGCCTATTAGAAGATTATCAAATTAATACTTCGATATGAGTATTCTACGACACTAAGTTAGCACAAAACATAAGTAAGATGCATTAAAAAAACAATAATTTAAACTAGTTGATTGAGTTTCTCAAACTTTGCCGCATAACTACTTATAATTTCATGAAAATTTATATAATTACTCCATATCATGCCTATTATAAGAATATCTAACTAAAAGTTGGATATGAATACTCTATGACGCTAATTTGGCACAAAATATAAGTAAGATGCATTAATAACTGCTGTTTAAACAAATTGTTTGACTTTTTTGAAAAGCATTGGCCCCATAAATACACATAGTTTCGTGCAAATTAATATAATTACTCCTAATTATGCCTATTATAAGATCGTTCAATTAACACTTCGATATGGATATTCTACGACTCTATTTTCTCCCAAAACATAAGTAAGATGCTTTAGAAACAGCTATTTGGAAAAGTTATTTGAGTATTTCAAAAATTTTGGCCGAATAACTACACATAATTTAGTGAAAATTAAAGTAATCACACCTAATTATGCCTATTAAAAGATTATCTAATTAACACTTCAATATGAACATTCTACAACACTAATTTTGAACAAAACATTAGTCGTAGGCTTTAAAAACAGTTGTCTAAACAAGTTGTTTGAGTTTGTTAATATTTTTGGCCGCATAATTATACATAATTCATTATAAATTAATATAATTACTCCTAATCATGCCTATTATATGATTCTAATTAAAAATTCGATATGAATATTCTACGACACTAATTTTGCACAAAACATAAGTAAGAAGCACTAAAAACGCTGTTTAAACAAGTTATTTGAGTTTTTCAAAAATTTTGACTGCATAGCTACACAAAATTTCTTATAAATGAATATAATTACTCCAAATATGCCTATTATAAGATTCTTGAATTAAAAATTCGATATGAATATTCTACAACGCTAATTTTGCGTAAAATATAAGTAAGATGCATTAAAAACTGCAATTTAAACAAGTTGTTTGAGTTTTTCAAAAAAAATTCCGCATAACTACATATAATTTCGTGCAAATTAATACAATTACTCCTGATTACGCTTATTATAAAATTATCGAATAAAAACATCGATATGAATATTCTATAACGCTAAAATCGCACAAAACATAAGTAAGATGCGTTAAAAACTGCTGTTTAAACAAGTTTTTGCCTTTATGAATTTTTTTGTCCACATAACTACACATATTTTGGTGCAAATTAATATAATTACTCAAAATTATGGTAGGTTATAAGATTATTCAGTTAACACACCAAAATAAATATATTAGGGCACTATTTTTTCTCAAAACATAAGTGATATGCATTAGAAACTGCTGTTTAAACAAGTTGTTTAAGATTTTTAACATTTTTTGCCTCATGACTACACATAATTTCGTAAAAATTAATATTATTACTCCTAATTATGCCCATTAAAATATTAGCCAATTAACACTTCGATATTAACATTGCACGACACTAATTTTGCACAGGACATCAGAAGGATGCATTAAAAACGGCTGTTTAAGCAAGTTGTTTGAGTTTTTGAAAATTGTTGGCCGCATTACCTACATGTAATTTCTTGAAAATTTATACAATTACTCCTAATTATGCCTATTATATGATTGTGGAAGTAAAACTTAGATATGAATATTCTATGACGCTAATTTTGCACAAAATATAAGTAAGATGCGTTCAAAACAGTTTTTTAAACAAGTTGTGTAAGATTTTCCACATTTTTTACATGAAAACTACACATAATTTCGAGCGAATTAATATAATTACTCCTAACTATGTCTATTATAAGATTGTCAAATTAACACTTCAATATGAATATCATTGGACACTAATTTTACATAAAACATAAGTAATACATTAGAAATTGCTGTTTAAACAAGTTGTTTCAGATTTTCAATATTTATTGCCTCATAACGATAAATAATTTCATCAAAATTAATATAATTACTAGTAATTATGCCTATTAGAAGATTATCCAATTAACACTTCGATGTGAACATTCTACGACACGAATTTTGCATAAAAAATAAGTAAGATGCATTAAATTTTTAAACAAGTTGTTCGAGTTTTTTAAATTTTTTGTTGCATACCTACACATAACTCCGCGAAAATTAATATAATTACTACAAATTATGTCTTTTATATAATTATCCAATTAACACTCTGATATGAATATTCTATTATAGTAATTTTTCATAAAACATAAATAAGATACATTTAAAACTGCTGTTTAAACAAGTTGTTTAAGATTTTCAAAATTTATCGTTTAATAACTACTTATAATTTCATGAAAATTTATATAATTACTCCATATCATGCCTATTAGAAGATTATCAAATTAATACTTCGATATGAGTATTCTACGACACTAAGTTAGCACAAAACATAAGTAAGATGCATTAAAAAAACAATAATTTAAACTAGTTGATTGAGTTTCTCAAACTTTTTGCCGCATAACTACTTATAATTTCATGAAAATTTATATAATTACTCCATATCATGCCTATTATAAGAATATCTAACTAAAAGTTGGATATGAATACTCTATGACGCTAATTTGGCACAAAACATAAGTAAGATGCATTAATAACTGCTGTTTAAACAAATTGTTTGACTTTTTGAAAAGCATTGGCCCCATAAATACACATAGTTTCGTGCAAATTAATATAATTACTCCTAATTATGCCTATTATAAGATCGTTCAATTAACACTTCGATATGGATATTCTACGACTCTATTTTCTCCCAAAACATAAGTAAGATGCTTTAGAAACAGCTATTTGGAAAAGTTATTTGAGTATTTCAAAAATTTTGGCCGAATAACTACACATAATTTAGTGAAAATTAAAGTAATCACACCTAATTATGCCTATTAAAAGATTATCTAATTAACACTTCAATATGAACATTCTACAACACTAATTTTGAACAAAACATTAGTCGTAGGCTTTAAAAACAGTTGTCTAAACAAGTTGTTTGAGTTTGTTAATATTTTTGGCCGCATAATTATACATAATTCATTATAAATTAATATAATTACTCCTAATCATGCCTATTATATGATTCTAATTAAAAATTCGATATGAATATTCTACGACACTAATTTTGCACAAAACATAAGTAAGAAGCACTAAAAACAGCTGTTTAAACAAGTTATTTGAGTTTTTCAAAAATTTTGACTGCATAGCTACACAAAATTTCTTATAAATGAATATAATTACTCCAAATATGCCTATTATAAGATTCTTGAATTAAAAATTCGATATGAATATTCTACAACGCTAATTTTGCGTAAAATATAAGTAAGATGCATTAAAAACTGCAATTTAAACAAGTTGTTTGAGTTTTTCAAAAAAAATTCCGCATAACTACATATAATTTCGTGCAAATTAATACAATTACTCCTGATTACGCTTATTATAAAATTATCGAATAAAAACATCGATATGAATATTCTATAACGCTAAAATCGCACAAAACATAAGTAAGATGCGTTAAAAACTGCTGTTTAAACAAGTTTTTGCCTTTATGAATTTTTTTGTCCACATAACTACACATATTTTGGTGCAAATTAATATAATTACTCAAAATTATGGTAGGTTATAAGATTATTCAGTTAACACACCAAAATAAATATATTAGGGCACTATTTTTTCTCAAAACATAAGTGATATGCATTAGAAACTGCTGTTTAAACAAGTTGTTTAAGATTTTTAACATTTTTTGCCTCATGACTACACATAATTTCGTAAAAATTAATATTATTACTCCTAATTATGCCCATTAAAATATTAGCCAATTAACACTTCGATATTAACATTGTACGACACTAATTTTGCACAGGACATCAGAAGGATGCATTAAAAACGGCTGTTTAAGCAAGTTGTTTGAGTTTTTGAAAATTGTTGGCCGCATTACCTACATGTAATTTCTTGAAAATTTATACAATTACTCCTAATTATGCCTATTATATGATTGTGGAAGTAAAACTTAGATATGAATATTCTATGACGCTAATTTTGCACAAAATATAAGTAAGATGCGTTCAAAACAGTTTTTTAAACAAGTTGTGTAAGATTTTCCACATTTTTTACATGAAAACTACACATAATTTCGAGCGAATTAATATAATTACTCCTAACTATGTCTATTATAAGATTGTCAAATTAACACTTCAATATGAATATCATTGGACACTAATTTTACATAAAACATAAGTAATACATTAGAAATTGCTGTTTAAACAAGTTGTTTCAGATTTTCAATATTTATTGCCTCATAACGATAAATAATTTCATCAAAATTAATATAATTACTAGTATTTATGCCTATTAGAAGATTATCCAATTAACACTTCGATGTGAACATTCTACGACACGAATTTTGCATAAAAAATAAGTAAGATGCATTAAATTTTTAAACAAGTTGTTCGAGTTTTTTAAATTTTTTGTTGCATACCTACACATAACTCCGCGAAAATTAATATAATTACTACAAATTATGTCTTTTATATAATTATCCAATTAACACTCTGATATGAATATTCTATTATAGTAATTTTTCATAAAACATAAATAAGATACATTTAAAACTGCTGTTTAAACAAGTTGTTTAAGATTTTCAAAATTTATCGTTTAATAACTACTTATAATTTCATGAAAATTTATATAATTACTCCATATCATGCCTATTAGAAGATTATCAAATTAATACTTCGATATGAGTATTCTACGACACTAAGTTAGCACAAAACATAAGTAAGATGCATTAAAAAAACAATAATTTAAACTAGTTGATTGAGTTTCTCAAACTTTTTGCCGCATAACTACTTATAATTTCATGAAAATTTATATAATTACTCCATATCATGCCTATTATAAGAATATCTAACTAAAAGTTGGATATGAATACTCTATGACGCTAATTTGGCACAAAACATAAGTAAGATGCATTAATAACTGCTGTTTAAACAAATTGTTTGACTTTTTTGAAAAGCATTGGCCCCATAAATACACATAGTTTCGTGCAAATTAATATAATTACTCCTAATTATGCCTATTATAAGATCGTTCAATTAACACTTCGATATGGATATTCTACGACTCTATTTTCTCCCAAAACATAAGTAAGATGCTTTAGAAACAGCTATTTGGAAAAGTTATTTGAGTATTTCAAAAATTTTGGCCGAATAACTACACATAATTTAGTGAAAATTAAAGTAATCACACCTAATTATGCCTATTAAAAGATTATCTAATTAACACTTCAATATGAACATTCTACAACACTAATTTTGAACAAAACATTAGTCGTAGGCTTTAAAAACAGTTGTCTAAACAAGTTGTTTGAGTTTGTTAATATTTTTGGCCGCATAATTATACATAATTCATTATAAATTAATATAATTACTCCTAATCATGCCTATTATATGATTCTAATTAAAAATTCGATATGAATATTCTACGACACTAATTTTGCACAAAACATAAGTAAGAAGCACTAAAAACAGCTGTTTAAACAAGTTATTTGAGTTTTTCAAAAATTTTGACTGCATAGCTACACAAAATTTCTTATAAATGAATATAATTACTCCAAATATGCCTATTATAAGATTCTTGAATTAAAAATTCGATATGAATATTCTACAACGCTAATTTTGCGTAAAATATAAGTAAGATGCATTAAAAACTGCAATTTAAACAAGTTGTTTGAGTTTTTCAAAAAAATTCCGCATAACTACATATAATTTCGTGCAAATTAATACAATTACTCCTGATTACGCTTATTATAAAATTATCGAATAAAAACATCGATATGAATATTCTATAACGCTAAAATCGCACAAAACATAAGTAAGATGCGTTAAAAACTGCTGTTTAAACAAGTTTTTGCCTTTATGAATTTTTTTGTCCACATAACTACACATATTTTGGTGCAAATTAATATAATTACTCAAAATTATGGTAGGTTATAAGATTATTCAGTTAACACACCAAAATAAATATATTAGGGCACTATTTTTCTCAAAACATAAGTGATATGCATTAGAAACTGCTGTTTAAACAAGTTGTTTAAGATTTTTAACATTTTTTGCCTCATGACTACACATAATTTCGTAAAAATTAATATTATTACTCCTAATTATGCCCATTAAAATATTAGCCAATTAACACTTCGATATTAACATTGTACGACACTAATTTTGCACAGGACATCAGAAGGATGCATTAAAAACGGCTGTTTAAGCAAGTTGTTTGAGTTTTTGAAAATTGTTGGCCGCATTACCTACATGTAATTTCTTGAAAATTTATACAATTACTCCTAATTATGCCTATTATATGATTGTGGAAGTAAAACTTAGATATGAATATTCTATGACGCTAATTTTGCACAAAATATAAGTAAGATGCGTTCAAAACAGTTTTTTAAACAAGTTGTGTAAGATTTTCCACATTTTTTACATGAAAACTACACATAATTTCGAGCGAATTAATATAATTACTCCTAACTATGTCTATTATAAGATTGTCAAATTAACACTTCAATATGAATATCATTGGACACTAATTTTACATAAAACATAAGTAATACATTAGAAATTGCTGTTTAAACAAGTTGTTTCAGATTTTCAATATTTATTGCCTCATAACGATAAATAATTTCATCAAAATTAATATAATTACTAGTATTTATGCCTATTAGAAGATTATCCAATTAACACTTCGATGTGAACATTCTACGACACGAATTTTGCATAAAAAATAAGTAAGATGCATTAAATTTTTAAACAAGTTGTTCGAGTTTTTTAAATTTTTTGTTGCATACCTACACATAACTCCGCGAAAATTAATATAATTACTACAAATTATGTCTTTTATATAATTATCCAATTAACACTCTGATATGAATATTCTATTATAGTAATTTTTCATAAAACATAAATAAGATACATTTAAAACTGCTGTTTAAACAAGTTGTTTAAGATTTTCAAAATTTATCGTTTAATAACTACTTATAATTTCATGAAAATTTATATAATTACTCCATATCATGCCTATTAGAAGATTATCAAATTAATACTTCGATATGAGTATTCTACGACACTAAGTTAGCACAAAACATAAGTAAGATGCATTAAAAAAACAATAATTTAAACTAGTTGATTGAGTTTCTCAAACTTTTTGCCGCATAACTACTTATAATTTCATGAAAATTTATATAATTACTCCATATCATGCCTATTATAAGAATATCTAACTAAAAGTTGGATATGAATACTCTATGACGCTAATTTGGCACAAAACATAAGTAAGATGCATTAATAACTGCTGTTTAAACAAATTGTTTGACTTTTTTGAAAAGCATTGGCCCCATAAATACACATAGTTTCGTGCAAATTAATATAATTACTCCTAATTATGCCTATTATAAGATCGTTCAATTAACACTTCGATATGGATATTCTACGACTCTATTTTCTCCCAAAACATAAGTAAGATGCTTTAGAAACAGCTATTTGGAAAAGTTATTTGAGTATTTCAAAAATTTTGGCCGAATAACTACACATAATTTAGTGAAAATTAAAGTAATCACACCTAATTATGCCTATTAAAAGATTATCTAATTAACACTTCAATATGAACATTCTACAACACTAATTTTGAACAAAACATTAGTCGTAGGCTTTAAAAACAGTTGTCTAAACAAGTTGTTTGAGTTTGTTAATATTTTTGGCCGCATAATTATACATAATTCATTATAAATTAATATAATTACTCCTAATCATGCCTATTATATGATTCTAATTAAAAATTCGATATGAATATTCTACGACACTAATTTTGCACAAAACATAAGTAAGAAGCACTAAAAACAGCTGTTTAAACAAGTTATTTGAGTTTTTCAAAAATTTTGACTGCATAGCTACACAAAATTTCTTATAAATGAATATAATTACTCCAAATATGCCTATTATAAGATTCTTGAATTAAAAATTCGATATGAATATTCTACAACGCTAATTTTGCGTAAAATATAAGTAAGATGCATTAAAAACTGCAATTTAAACAAGTTGTTTGAGTTTTTCAAAAAAAATTCCGCATAACTACATATAATTTCGTGCAAATTAATACAATTACTCCTGATTACGCTTATTATAAAATTATCGAATAAAAACATCGATATGAATATTCTATAACGCTAAAATCGCACAAAACATAAGTAAGATGCGTTAAAAACTGCTGTTTAAACAAGTTTTTGCCTTTATGAAATTTTTTGTCCACATAACTACACATATTTTGGTGCAAATTAATATAATTACTCAAAATTATGGTAGGTTATAAGATTATTCAGTTAACACACCAAAATAAATATATTAGGGCACTATTTTTTTCTCAAAACATAAGTGATATGCATTAGAAACTGCTGTTTAAACAAGTTGTTTAAGATTTTTAACATTTTTTGCCTCATGACTACACATAATTTCGTAAAAATTAATATTATTACTCCTAATTATGCCCATTAAAATATTAGCCAATTAACACTTCGATATTAACATTGTACGACACTAATTTTGCACAGGACATCAGAAGGATGCATTAAAAACGGCTGTTTAAGCAAGTTGTTTGAGTTTTTGAAAATTGTTGGCCGCATTACCTACATGTAATTTCTTGAAAATTTATACAATTACTCCTAATTATGCCTATTATATGATTGTGGAAGTAAAACTTAGATATGAATATTCTATGACGCTAATTTTGCACAAAATATAAGTAAGATGCGTTCAAAACAGTTTTTTAAACAAGTTGTGTAAGATTTTCCACATTTTTTACATGAAAACTACACATAATTTCGAGCGAATTAATATAATTACTCCTAACTATGTCTATTATAAGATTGTCAAATTAACACTTCAATATGAATATCATTGGACACTAATTTTACATAAAACATAAGTAATACATTAGAAATTGCTGTTTAAACAAGTTGTTTCAGATTTTCAATATTTATTGCCTCATAACGATAAATAATTTCATCAAAATTAATATAATTACTAGTATTTATGCCTATTAGAAGATTATCCAATTAACACTTCGATGTGAACATTCTACGACACGAATTTTGCATAAAAAATAAGTAAGATGCATTAAATTTTTAAACAAGTTGTTCGAGTTTTTTAAATTTTTTGTTGCATACCTACACATAACTCCGCGAAAATTAATATAATTACTACAAATTATGTCTTTTATATAATTATCCAATTAACACTCTGATATGAATATTCTATTATAGTAATTTTTCATAAAACATAAATAAGATACATTTAAAACTGCTGTTTAAACAAGTTGTTTAAGATTTTCAAAATTTATCGTTTAATAACTACTTATAATTTCATGAAAATTTATATAATTACTCCATATCATGCCTATTAGAAGATTATCAAATTAATACTTCGATATGAGTATTCTACGACACTAAGTTAGCACAAAACATAAGTAAGATGCATTAAAAAAACAATAATTTAAACTAGTTGATTGAGTTTCTCAAACTTTTTGCCGCATAACTACTTATAATTTCATGAAAATTTATATAATTACTCCATATCATGCCTATTATAAGAATATCTAACTAAAAGTTGGATATGAATACTCTATGACGCTAATTTGGCACAAAACATAAGTAAGATGCATTAATAACTGCTGTTTAAACAAATTGTTTGACTTTTTTGAAAAGCATTGGCCCCATAAATACACATAGTTTCGTGCAAATTAATATAATTACTCCTAATTATGCCTATTATAAGATCGTTCAATTAACACTTCGATATGGATATTCTACGACTCTATTTTCTCCCAAAACATAAGTAAGATGCTTTAGAAACAGCTATTTGGAAAAGTTATTTGAGTATTTCAAAAATTTTGGCCGAATAACTACACATAATTTAGTGAAAATTAAAGTAATCACACCTAATTATGCCTATTAAAAGATTATCTAATTAACACTTCAATATGAACATTCTACAACACTAATTTTGAACAAAACATTAGTCGTAGGCTTTAAAAACAGTTGTCTAAACAAGTTGTTTGAGTTTGTTAATATTTTTGGCCGCATAATTATACATAATTCATTATAAATTAATATAATTACTCCTAATCATGCCTATTATATGATTCTAATTAAAAATTCGATATGAATATTCTACGACACTAATTTTGCACAAAACATAAGTAAGAAGCACTAAAAACAGCTGTTTAAACAAGTTATTTGAGTTTTTCAAAAATTTGACTGCATAGCTACACAAAATTTCTTATAAATGAATATAATTACTCCAAATATGCCTATTATAAGATTCTTGAATTAAAAATTCGATATGAATATTCTACAACGCTAATTTTGCGTAAAATATAAGTAAGATGCATTAAAAACTGCAATTTAAACAAGTTGTTTGAGTTTTTCAAAAAAAATTCCGCATAACTACATATAATTTCGTGCAAATTAATACAATTACTCCTGATTACGCTTATTATAAAATTATCGAATAAAAACATCGATATGAATATTCTATAACGCTAAAATCGCACAAAACATAAGTAAGATGCGTTAAAAACTGCTGTTTAAACAAGTTTTTGCCTTTATGAATTTTTTTGTCCACATAACTACACATATTTTGGTGCAAATTAATATAATTACTCAAAATTATGGTAGGTTATAAGATTATTCAGTTAACACACCAAAATAAATATATTAGGGCACTATTTTTTTCTCAAAACATAAGTGATATGCATTAGAAACTGCTGTTTAAACAAGTTGTTTAAGATTTTTAACATTTTTTGCCTCATGACTACACATAATTTCGTAAAAATTAATATTATTACTCCTAATTATGCCCATTAAAATATTAGCCAATTAACACTTCGATATTAACATTGTACGACACTAATTTTGCACAGGACATCAGAAGGATGCATTAAAAACGGCTGTTTAAGCAAGTTGTTTGAGTTTTTGAAAATTGTTGGCCGCATTACCTACATGTAATTTCTTGAAAATTTATACAATTACTCCTAATTATGCCTATTATATGATTGTGGAAGTAAAACTTAGATATGAATATTCTATGACGCTAATTTTGCACAAAATATAAGTAAGATGCGTTCAAAACAGTTTTTTAAACAAGTTGTGTAAGATTTTCCACATTTTTTACATGAAAACTACACATAATTTCGAGCGAATTAATATAATTACTCCTAACTATGTCTATTATAAGATTGTCAAATTAACACTTCAATATGAATATCATTGGACACTAATTTTACATAAAACATAAGTAATACATTAGAAATTGCTGTTTAAACAAGTTGTTTCAGATTTTCAATATTTATTGCCTCATAACGATAAATAATTTCATCAAAATTAATATAATTACTAGTATTTATGCCTATTAGAAGATTATCCAATTAACACTTCGATGTGAACATTCTACGACACGAATTTTGCATAAAAAATAAGTAAGATGCATTAAATTTTTAAACAAGTTGTTCGAGTTTTTTAAATTTTTTGTTGCATACCTACACATAACTCCGCGAAAATTAATATAATTACTACAAATTATGTCTTTTATATAATTATCCAATTAACACTCTGATATGAATATTCTATTATAGTAATTTTTCATAAAACATAAATAAGATACATTTAAAACTGCTGTTTAAACAAGTTGTTTAAGATTTTCAAAATTTATCGTTTAATAACTACTTATAATTTCATGAAAATTTATATAATTACTCCATATCATGCCTATTAGAAGATTATCAAATTAATACTTCGATATGAGTATTCTACGACACTAAGTTAGCACAAAACATAAGTAAGATGCATTAAAAAAACAATAATTTAAACTAGTTGATTGAGTTTCTCAAACTTTTTGCCGCATAACTACTTATAATTTCATGAAAATTTATATAATTACTCCATATCATGCCTATTATAAGAATATCTAACTAAAAGTTGGATATGAATACTCTATGACGCTAATTTGGCACAAAACATAAGTAAGATGCATTAATAACTGCTGTTTAAACAAATTGTTTGACTTTTTTGAAAAGCATTGGCCCCATAAATACACATAGTTTCGTGCAAATTAATATAATTACTCCTAATTATGCCTATTATAAGATCGTTCAATTAACACTTCGATATGGATATTCTACGACTCTATTTTCTCCCAAAACATAAGTAAGATGCTTTAGAAACAGCTATTTGGAAAAGTTATTTGAGTATTTCAAAAATTTTGGCCGAATAACTACACATAATTTAGTGAAAATTAAAGTAATCACACCTAATTATGCCTATTAAAAGATTATCTAATTAACACTTCAATATGAACATTCTACAACACTAATTTTGAACAAAACATTAGTCGTAGGCTTTAAAAACAGTTGTCTAAACAAGTTGTTTGAGTTTGTTAATATTTTTGGCCGCATAATTATACATAATTCATTATAAATTAATATAATTACTCCTAATCATGCCTATTATATGATTCTAATTAAAAATTCGATATGAATATTCTACGACACTAATTTTGCACAAAACATAAGTAAGAAGCACTAAAAACAGCTGTTTAAACAAGTTATTTGAGTTTTTCAAAAAATTTGACTGCATAGCTACACAAAATTTCTTATAAATGAATATAATTACTCCAAATATGCCTATTATAAGATTCTTGAATTAAAAATTCGATATGGATATTCTACAACGCTAATTTTGCGTAAAATATAAGTAAGATGCATTAAAAACTGCAATTTAAACAAGTTGTTTGAGTTTTTCAAAAAAATTCCGCATAACTACATATAATTTCGTGCAAATTAATACAATTACTCCTGATTACGCTTATTATAAAATTATCGAATAAAAACATCGATATGAATATTCTATAACGCTAAAATCGCACAAAACATAAGTAAGATGCGTTAAAAACTGCTGTTTAAACAAGTTTTTGCCTTTATGAATTTTTTTGTCCACATAACTACACATATTTTGGTGCAAATTAATATAATTACTCAAAATTATGGTAGGTTATAAGATTATTCAGTTAACACACCAAAATAAATATATTAGGGCACTATTTTTTTCTCAAAACATAAGTGATATGCATTAGAAACTGCTGTTTAAACAAGTTGTTTAAGATTTTTAACATTTTTTGCCTCATGACTACACATAATTTCGTAAAAATTAATATTATTACTCCTAATTATGCCCATTAAAATATTAGCCAATTAACACTTCGATATTAACATTGTACGACACTAATTTTGCACAGGACATCAGAAGGATGCATTAAAAACGGCTGTTTAAGCAAGTTGTTTGAGTTTTTGAAAATTGTTGGCCGCATTACCTACATGTAATTTCTTGAAAATTTATACAATTACTCCTAATTATGCCTATTATATGATTGTGGAAGTAAAACTTAGATATGAATATTCTATGACGCTAATTTTGCACAAAATATAAGTAAGATGCGTTCAAAACAGTTTTTTAAACAAGTTGTGTAAGATTTTCCACATTTTTTACATGAAAACTACACATAATTTCGAGCGAATTAATATAATTACTCCTAACTATGTCTATTATAAGATTGTCAAATTAACACTTCAATATGAATATCATTGGACACTAATTTTACATAAAACATAAGTAATACATTAGAAATTGCTGTTTAAACAAGTTGTTTCAGATTTTCAATATTTATTGCCTCATAACGATAAATAATTTCATCAAAATTAATATAATTACTAGTAATTATGCCTATTAGAAGATTATCCAATTAACACTTCGATGTGAACATTCTACGACACGAATTTTGCATAAAAAATAAGTAAGATGCATTAAATTTTTAAACAAGTTGTTCGAGTTTTTTAAATTTTTTGTTGCATACCTACACATAACTCGCGAAAATTAATATAATTACTACAAATTATGTCTTTTATATAATTATCCAATTAACACTCTGATATGAATATTCTATTATAGTAATTTTTCATAAAACATAAATAAGATACATTTAAAACTGCTGTTTAAACAAGTTGTTTAAGATTTTCAAAATTTATCGTTTAATAACTACTTATAATTTCATGAAAATTTATATAATTACTCCATATCATGCCTATTAGAAGATTATCAAATTAATACTTCGATATGAGTATTCTACGACACTAAGTTAGCACAAAACATAAGTAAGATGCATTAAAAAAACAATAATTTAAACTAGTTGATTGAGTTTCTCAAACTTTTTGCCGCATAACTACTTATAATTTCATGAAAATTTATATAATTACTCCATATCATGCCTATTATAAGAATATCTAACTAAAAGTTGGATATGAATACTCTATGACGCTAATTTGGCACAAAACATAAGTAAGATGCATTAATAACTGCTGTTTAAACAAATTGTTTGACTTTTTTGAAAAGCATTGGCCCCATAAATACACATAGTTTCGTGCAAATTAATATAATTACTCCTAATTATGCCTATTATAAGATCGTTCAATTAACACTTCGATATGGATATTCTACGACTCTATTTTCTCCCAAAACATAAGTAAGATGCTTTAGAAACAGCTATTTGGAAAAGTTATTTGAGTATTTCAAAAATTTTGGCCGAATAACTACACATAATTTAGTGAAAATTAAAGTAATCACACCTAATTATGCCTATTAAAAGATTATCTAATTAACACTTCAATATGAACATTCTACAACACTAATTTTGAACAAAACATTAGTCGTAGGCTTTAAAAACAGTTGTCTAAACAAGTTGTTTGAGTTTGTTAATATTTTTGGCCGCATAATTATACATAATTCATTATAAATTAATATAATTACTCCTAATCATGCCTATTATATGATTCTAATTAAAAATTCGATATGAATATTCTACGACACTAATTTTGCACAAAACATAAGTAAGAAGCACTAAAAACAGCTGTTTAAACAAGTTATTTGAGTTTTTCAAAAATTTTGACTGCATAGCTACACAAAATTTCTTATAAATGAATATAATTACTCCAAATATGCCTATTATAAGATTCTTGAATTAAAAATTCGATATGAATATTCTACAACGCTAATTTTGCGTAAAATATAAGTAAGATGCATTAAAAACTGCAATTTAAACAAGTTGTTTGAGTTTTTCAAAAAAATTCCGCATAACTACATATAATTTCGTGCAAATTAATACAATTACTCCTGATTACGCTTATTATAAAATTATCGAATAAAAACATCGATATGAATATTCTATAACGCTAAAATCGCACAAAACATAAGTAAGATGCGTTAAAAACTGCTGTTTAAACAAGTTTTTGCCTTTATGATTTTTTTGTCCACATAACTACACATATTTTGGTGCAAATTAATATAATTACTCAAAATTATGGTAGGTTATAAGATTATTCAGTTAACACACCAAAATAAATATATTAGGGCACTATTTTTTTCTCAAAACATAAGTGATATGCATTAGAAACTGCTGTTTAAACAAGTTGTTTAAGATTTTTAACATTTTTTGCCTCATGACTACACATAATTTCGTAAAAATTAATATTATTACTCCTAATTATGCCCATTAAAATATTAGCCAATTAACACTTCGATATTAACATTGTACGACACTAATTTTGCACAGGACATCAGAAGGATGCATTAAAAACGGCTGTTTAAGCAAGTTGTTTGAGTTTTTGAAAATTGTTGGCCGCATTACCTACATGTAATTTAATTTGAAAATTTATACAATTACTCCTAATTATGCCTATTATATGATTGTGGAAGTAAAACTTAGATATGAATATTCTATGACGCTAATTTTGCACAAAATATAAGTAAGATGCGTTCAAAACAGTTTTTTAAACAAGTTGTGTAAGATTTTCCACATTTTTTACATGAAAACTACACATAATTTCGAGCGAATTAATATAATTACTCCTAACTATGTCTATTATAAGATTGTCAAATTAACACTTCAATATGAATATCATTGGACACTAATTTTACATAAAACATAAGTAATACATTAGAAATTGCTGTTTAAACAAGTTGTTTCAGATTTTCAATATTTATTGCCTCATAACGATAAATAATTTCATCAAAATTAATATAATTACTAGTAATTATGCCTATTAGAAGATTATCCAATTAACACTTCGATGTGAACATTCTACGACACGAATTTTGCATAAAAAATAAGTAAGATGCATTAAATTTTTAAACAAGTTGTTCGAGTTTTTTAAATTTTTTGTTGCATACCTACACATAACTCGCGAAAATTAATATAATTACTACAAATTATGTCTTTTATATAATTATCCAATTAACACTCTGATATGAATATTCTATTATAGTAATTTTTTCATAAAACATAAATAAGATACATTTAAAACTGCTGTTTAAACAAGTTGTTTAAGATTTTCAAAATTTATCGTTTAATAACTACTTATAATTTCATGAAAATTTATATAATTACTCCATATCATGCCTATTAGAAGATTATCAAATTAATACTTCGATATGAGTATTCTACGACACTAAGTTAGCACAAAACATAAGTAAGATGCATTAAAAAAACAATAATTTAAACTAGTTGATTGAGTTTCTCAAACTTTTTGCCGCATAACTACTTATAATTTCATGAAAATTTATATAATTACTCCATATCATGCCTATTATAAGAATATCTAACTAAAAGTTGGATATGAATACTCTATGACGCTAATTTGGCACAAAATATAAGTAAGATGCATTAATAACTGCTGTTTAAACAAATTGTTTGACTTTTTTGAAAAGCATTGGCCCCATAAATACACATAGTTTCGTGCAAATTAATATAATTACTCCTAATTATGCCTATTATAAGATCGTTCAATTAACACTTCGATATGGATATTCTACGACTCTATTTTCTCCCAAAACATAAGTAAGATGCTTTAGAAACAGCTATTTGGAAAAGTTATTTGAGTATTTCAAAATTTTGGCCGAATAACTACACATAATTTAGTGAAAATTAAAGTAATCACACCTAATTATGCCTATTAAAAGATTATCTAATTAACACTTCAATATGAACATTCTACAACACTAATTTTGAACAAAACATTAGTCGTAGGCTTTAAAAACAGTTGTCTAAACAAGTTGTTTGAGTTTGTTAATATTTTTGGCCGCATAATTATACATAATTCATTATAAATTAATATAATTACTCCTAATCATGCCTATTATATGATTCTAATTAAAAATTCGATATGAATATTCTACGACACTAATTTTGCACAAAACATAAGTAAGAAGCACTAAAAACAGCTGTTTAAACAAGTTATTTGAGTTTTTCAAAAATTTTGTTGCATAGCTACACAAAATTTCTTATAAATGAATATAATTACTCCAAATATGCCTATTATAAGATTCTTGAATTAAAAATTCGATATGAATATTCTACAACGCTAATTTTGCGTAAAATATAAGTAAGATGCATTAAAAACTGCAATTTAAACAAGTTGTTTGAGTTTTTCAAAAAAAATTCCGCATAACTACATATAATTTCGTGCAAATTAATACAATTACTCCTGATTACGCTTATTATAAAATTATCGAATAAAAACATCGATATGAATATTCTATAACGCTAAAATCGCACAAAACATAAGTAAGATGCGTTAAAAACTGCTGTTTAAACAAGTTTTTGCCTTTATGAATTTTTTTGTCCACATAACTACACATATTTTGGTGCAAATTAATATAATTACTCAAAATTATGGTAGGTTATAAGATTATTCAGTTAACACACCAAAATAAATATATTAGGGCACTATTTTTTCTCAAAACATAAGTGATATGCATTAGAAACTGCATTTGTTTAAACAAGTTGTTTAAGATTTTTAACATTTTTTGCCTCATGACTACACATAATTTCGTAAAAATTAATATTATTACTCCTAATTATGCCCATTAAAATATTAGCCAATTAACACTTCGATATTAACATTGCTACGACACTAATTTTGCACGGGACATCGAAGGATGCATTAAAAAAAATTGTTTAAGCAAGTTGTTTGAGTTTTTGAAAATTGTTGGCCGCATTACCTACATGTAATTTCTTGAAAATTTATACAATTACTCCTAATTATGCCTATTATATGATTGTGGAAGTAAAACTTAGATATGAATATTCTATGAGCTAATTTTGCACAAAACATAAGTAAGAAGCACTAAAAACAATTTTGTTTAAACAAGTTATTTGAGCTTTTCAAAATTTTACCTGCACACTACACAAAATTTCTTATAAATTAATATAATTACTCCAAATATGCCTATTATAAGATTCTTGAATTAAAAATTCGATATGAATATTCTACAACGCTAATTTTGCGTAAAATATAAGTAAGATGCATTAAAAGCGCAATTTAAACAAGTTGTTTGAGTTTTTCAAAAAAAATTCCGCATAACTACATATAATTTCGTGCAAATTAATACAATTACTTCTGATTACGCTTATTATAAAATTATCCAATAAAAACTTAGATATGAATATTCTATAACGCTAAAATCGCACAAAACATAAGTAAGATGCGTTAAAAACTGTTGTTTAAACAAGTTTTTGCCTTTATGAAATTTTTTGACCACATAACTACACATATTTGGGTGCAAATTAATATAATTACTCAAAATTATGGTAGGTTATAAGATTATTCAGTTAAGACACCAAAATAAATATATTAGGGCACTATTTTTTTCTCAAAACATAAGTGATATGCATTAGAAACTGCTGTTTAAACAAGTTGTTTAAGATTTTTAACATTTTTTGCCTCATGACTACACATAATTTCGTAAAAATTAATATTATTACTCCTAATTATGCCCATTAAAATATTAGCCAATTAACACTTCGATATTAACATTGCACGACACTAATTTTGCACAGGACATCGAAGGATGCATTAAAAACGTTGTTTAATTTTAAGCAAGTTGTTTGAGTTTTTGAAAATTGTTGGCCGCATTACCTACATGTAATTTCTTGAAAATTTATACAATTACTCCTAATTATGCCTATTATATGATTGTGATAGTAAAACTTAGATATGAATATTCTATGACGCTAATTTTGCACAAAATATAAGTAAGATGCGTTCAAAACAGTTTTTTAAACAAGTTGTGTAAGATTTTCCACATTTTTTACATGAAAACTACACATAATTTCGAGCGAATTAATATAATTACTCCTAACTATGTCTATTATAAGATTGTCAAATTAACACTTCAATATGAATATCATTGGACACTAATTTTACATGAAACATAAGTAATACATTAGAAATTGCTGTTTAAACAAGTTGTTTTAGATTTTTAATATTTATTGCCTCATAACGATAAATAATTTCATGAAAATTAATATAATTACTAGTAATTATGTCTATTAGAAGATTATCCAATTAACACTTCGATGTGAACATTCTACGACACGAATTTTGCATAAAAAATAAGTAAGATGCTTTAAATATTTAAACAAGTTGTTCGAGTTTTTTAAATTTTTTGTTGCATACCTACACATAACTTCGCGCAAATTAATATAATTACTACTAATTATGTCTATTATATAATTATCAATTAACACTCTGATATGAATATTCTATTACAGTAATTTTCCATAAAACATAAATAAGATATATTTAAAACTGCTGTTTAAATAAGTTGTTTAAGATTTTTAAAATTTATTGTCTCATAACTACTTATAATTTCATGAAAATTTATATAATTACTCCATATCATGCCTATTAGAAGATTATCCAATTAATATTTCGATATGAGTATTCTACGACACTAAGTTAGCACAAAACATTAGTAAGATGCATTAAAAAAATAATAATTGAAACTAGTTGATTGAGTTTCTCAAACTTTTTGCCGCATAACTACATATAATTTCGTCCAAATTAATATAATTACTCCAATTATGCCTATTATAAGATTATCTAACTAAAAATTGGATATGAATACTCTATGACGCTAATTTGGCACAAAAAATAAGTAAGATGCATTAAAAACTGTTGTTTAAACAAATTGTTTGACTTTTTTGAAAAACATTGGCCCCATAAATACACATAGTTTCGTAGAAATTAATATAATTACTCCTAATTATGCCTATTATAAAATCGTTCAATTAACACTTCGATATAGATATTCTACGATTCTATTTTCTCCCAAAATATAAGTAAGATGCATTAGAAACAGCTATTTGGAAAAGTTATTTGAGTATTTCAAAAATTTTGGCCGAATAACTACACATAATTTAGTGAAAATTAAAGTAATCACACCTAATTATGTCTATTAAAAGATTATCTAATTATCACTTCAATATGAACATTCTACAACACTAATTTTGAACAAAACATTAGTAGTAGGCTTTAAAAATAGTTGTCTAAACAAGTTGTTTGATTTTATTAATATTTTTGGCCGCATAATTATATATATTTTATTATAAATTAATATAACTCTGAATGGCCATTAGAGTTTTTTTTACCATTATGTATTGGATGTTGAGTATTCTTCCTGAATTTTCTATTGGATAAAAATAATCATTTTATTTTGAATAAAAGGGCATAATATTTATTATATTTTTTAGCAAGGAGATGATCAACATTAAATTGTTTAAATTAATTTAAGATATGTGTTTAATTTAAAATAGGTGACATTCTGTACTGAATGTACACATTACCATTTTTCATCATTGAAATTGCTACAATTAAGTAAGAGTACCAAATGATATTTGGAACAAATTTAGTTGTATGTCGAATCGAATGAGTTAAAAATATCATATCAGGCAGGTTAGTTCCAATGTCATCGGATTTAGTCCGACAAAATTTGTCCTGATCATCTGTCCTATAATTTTGTAAAAAAAAAAAAGGTCCGGTAAAAGTTGGCGTTATGTAAAATTTGATTAAATCGACACGAAATAATGAGATGAAGATCAAAATCCAACTGAAATGATACAAGATTGTACATTTATTCAACCAACAACATTATTTATCTGTTATTAGTCATTAAATTTTAAATCCAATTACAAGTAAATGAGAAAAAAGTTTAATTGCTTATAGTAGAAGGAAAGTAATAATTATAATAAGATTAGCGAGATTATAAGAGCACAGGTCCCTCTGTGCTCTTAATTCAAAGGGTACATAATCATCTTTAAATTATGATTTTTCTCTCTTAATAAATTATTTATATTAAATTTTTATACGATATAAAAAAATATTATTTTTTGAGTTTCCCTCTCTTAAGAAAATCTTTATTTAAAATTTTATGGCATAAAAAAAATATTATTTTTTAGTTTATTTGTTTCATATTTTTAATATAAATTTAAAATAATTATAAATAATCAATCTTTACATATGAAAATAAGTCACTTTAAAAAATCCAAAATAAATACTTAAAAATCTCTAAAAAATTATATTACATAAAAATTTGATATAATTTTTTTATTGAGACTTATAAATAAAAATTTAGAAATTATTAAATATCTTTTTAAGCTAAGTTAAACTGTGAAGGGGCTCTGTAGTTTGTACTTATGAATATCGGAACCATTTAAGATCAAGAGACAACACGTGCTGGATACAGCGACCCTTCTCTTAATACTTAAAATATGGATAAATTCGGCCCATCGTTCCTTACGTGAACCAAGAAATTAGATATGGATGATAGGTACTGTATTAACAAAATCACATGGTACGTGAACAGCGCAGAGCAAAATACGGGATGGGGCAAAATTTCACGGTATGGGATAATTAAAAATATATTTTTATATTTTTATACTAAAATGTAGTTTGAATTATATTTTTAAAATAACATACAATTGAGGTATATTTTTTCCTTTATATTAAAATTGGCTAAAAGAATATAATTTATAAGAGTATACTTAGCAAATTAACTTTCCCAAAGAGGGAGATCAAGTGCTTCCATGCAAAATGTGGTTCTGCCACTATAAGTGAACAGGGACAAAAGGAGGGGTGGACTAGCAGGATTGATCCCTCATCTTCTCAAAAAAAGTTAATTAAATTAAGTAGTTATTAAATAATTTTAATAATAAAATATATTTTTTTAGTATTTTGACCTTCAATTTTCTAATGATCCTATCAATCATTTTTCAACCCTCTATTCTTCGATTCTAGTTTTGTCCATGTATATAAACCCGACATGATGTGCGTGTTCAGAAAAAAAACATAAAAAAACATAAATATATGTTATATGCTTGCAAGTGTCGAATATTTAGAAGCGTCATGCTAGACGACATACGCACCGGGCATGATACGATACAATCAAATGTCTAGTAAACATATGACATATATAAACATGTTCAAAATTACAAAAGTATATTTTGTATTAGTGTATTATTTTAAAGGAAAGGGGTCATTTGACAATAGTTATTTTAACAATTTTAACAATTTTAACAATGAGTTTTCATATAAATACAAAAAAAAAATAGAAAAAATAGAAAAAAATATAAATATGCTTCTCTACTTATAAATAGATGATGATTCAAATTTTATATAATTTTATTATCATTTAATAATCCATCAAATATCGTTAAATTAGAACCATTATAAATTACATAACGTTTTAAATATCTACGCCGGGTGTAGTAGCTATATTTAAACGAAAACAACTGTGGCAGCTGAATGCCCCTAGGCTGTAGTTGTTGGCCCAAAATTCAAGCAAAGAAGAAATCGATATATAATTATCGTCCGACCCAAACATACTTGCTAGGACCAAAACTGACAAATTGGGTTCAGAACAAATATAGAATCAATTCTTAATCAACATGACCGGACTTAAACAAGCACCCAATAACATATATATATGAAATACATGTTTGATTTGTTTTACCAAATCCGAGGTGACCTTCCCACTTATACAAGAAACAAATCTGATCGATCGGAAGGTGATTTGACAGACCCAGCTTTATCAAACGGATGGTCTAGTTCTTTCTAGTTCGAGCCAGGTGGAATTTCTTTTGGGATTGGATCAGAATTCAGAATCAGATCAGGGTTATTGAAATTGGTAACATTTGGCCAGCACGTAATTAGTCAAGTTAATGTATTGCAACCAAGAATAAAGAACGGTTTGGAATGCCAATAAGCCATCCAATTGACAATGGTAATCATAAAAATAAAATAAAATGATTGATTGAGATGAGATAAGATATCTGGTGGACTCTCTATGTTTGTAAGTTTGTGACCAGGGTAGTTTTCTTCTAGCCTCCTGTCACTATAGCTTTTCCTTGAGAGGACTCAGAGGAGAGGCGTGTGGAGTGTGTCCACGTTGGCTTCTCTTCCATTTGGAAAAAGAAAGATTTCTAGAATATATGGCGCACGGCACTATGGTTTGAAGCTTGAAGAGCTTTATTTAATCGTTAGTACAGTATATGAGTATATTATATTTTTATTGTAAGTTATTGTTACATGTATTTTTTTTATACTATATTATCCATTGGATTTTATTTCCTTCTCCTCTTTTATATTTAATCGGATGGCTTATATATTTCAAAATATCTCTTCAAGTCTTTATTAAAAAAAGGCGTTTGTCCGATATAACTCATGAGAAATTTAATTTTTAAATGGATCCCCTCCTTTTGTCTCAACTCATTAAAAAAAGTGTTTGTCCGATGTATGTCACCATTATTATATACATCTTTATTTATATTTTTTATACGCCTTAAATATTTCAATACCTATCTCTTATATGTAAATTTTGTCTTACTGAATTATATATATTTTAAAAAATAATAATAAATTATTTTTGCCGGGATGAAGCTCGGAAAGCAACCCTATTGATACATAAAAGTTAAATCTTCATGTTTTTAAAACAGGCCGCTTTGTCATATCTACTATTTCTTCGATTTATTTCTCTCTTCTAGTTTTATTTTATTGTTCAAATGACTCAAGTACTTTTAATTTCTCTCCTAACTAAAAAGAGATGTATTTCATATACTTAAGGAGCAATTTAATTTTTAAATGAGACCAATCATTTTGTGTTCTTTATGTATAAGCACCATGCGGTTAGTTACATTTGTATAGTTATACAAATCTTTAATATTTCAAAAAAAATTAAATATAAAATTAATTTGGTACACTTATATTCTTTTTAAAATACAAATCTTTTTTAATTAATATACCTTCTTTGAGGTAAAGTCCAAGGCACTACCAGCAAGCCTAGTATATATAACACTAATTATTTTATTTAATAATATAAATAATCAAATTATTAGTTAATTATTAATACTAATAATGAAAAAATAAAATTTAGTACTAAAAATGATAGAATATTAATGGTAGTGATATATTTTTTTAATACTTTGCATTTGTTAGATGGATATGCAAATGGAGTTGTTTTTTTCCCAATGTCATCGTAGCAGCTACCAGTGGGAGAACACCACTCCCTGCTATATTTTTTTGAAAAGTAAAAAAAAAAGGACATCAAAGGAGGAGTATTTTTGTACAATCGTCTCATCATTGACGTGTTTGTACAGTGTCACTGTCAGTGATGCATTGTTATTCTAAGTATCAAAATTTTATCTTTTTGATTATTATTATTAGTAATTTAATTATTTATATTATTAAATAAAGTAATTAGTGTATATATAAATTTCGGATTAATAAATGATATTATTTTTATCTTCATTAATTTGTTACGGATTGAAAATATTGTGAATCCGCGACAATACTAAATCTGATTGAAAATAACTTATGATTAAGTACATTAGTTGATCAAAATTTATGAATGGGAGATGATATATAGATATTCTTGTTAACTTTAATACTCATGTTAAATGAACTATTATGCATATTAACAATTTTATTATGCAGCTAATTCTGTACAATATTTTTATTGTTCCTCTTAAATGAATTATTATTCATATAGTACTATTTATATAAAATAATAAAGTACGGCATAAATAATAAGTTGTATAATAAAACTATGAACATGCATATATCTCCGTTAAATTAACGATAGAGTCAGTATCAACACATATCTCCGTTAAATTAACGATAGAGTCAGTATCAACACATATCTCCGTTAAATTCTCATTTAAGAAATGAACTCATTGGAGAGAAAAAAAAAACGGTCTAATCAATAGTAATCTTTTGTGTTGATTAATTGAAGTTAGTATTCCGTATATGATGAACAGGACAATTTGAAGACGTGCCATAATAGCCTTGTTATATAAATTTAAGGCTATATCTTATTTGCATAACTGACCTCTCACCGGCGTGTCAATTATCGATCCGACCCGACAGATTAATCCTACCCGATTCGAATCTAACATGATTCAAAGATAAATAGATCGGATATGGGATTAATTTTTTTGATCCGAATCGGGTCGGGTTTGGGTCAACCCGACCCGACCCGATTAATTATTTTTTTAAGTAATTTTGTGATTTAGGACTAAAAAAACTTAAATATACACTAATTAAGATTAATTAATATTTTATTGCTTAAAATTATATAAAAATAATTAATAAATATTTAATTATTTTACATGGATCGAGTCGGGTCGACCCGTGACCGTCGGGTCGGATATGGATCAAAATTTTTTGACTCAAATTTAATCAGACTAAAAAAATAATAAAATAATATAATCCGACCATTGAGACCCCTACCTCTCACACACAGCTGTGTGCTAACTAGACGGGTTTTGTGTCAATTTACACCATGGAAATTTATAAATAATATGACTCAGAAGCAATATATACGGATTAACTAAGAATATTCTCATTAAGCCCTTTGTCTTTTCGGACTAAAAATTTACCTTTACGGCTGTCAAGCTGCGTTAAGGTTTAATTATCAATTTTAATACATAAAGAGGACTTTTTAAACATGCCATCTCCATTACTGATTTTTGTTTAAATTTTTCATTAACTTGAATTCAATAGTTTATATATATTTATTTTCTGTCACCGTTTAAAGTCATGTGTATAATATATTTAAGATGAAATATAACTTTTAAAATGATCAAACTTTTTTATATAATCCTTTATAATTATCATATATTACTGATTATAATAATAATTATTATTATTTTGTATGTCTTTAGCATTTAAAAATTTTAATTTAAAGACTTTTTATCGCGCAAAACCCAATTTACAGCTCTAGTTATGAATAATATATAATGAAAATGCAAAAGTACGACAGAAATCAAGTCAATCCTCTTTTTTTCTTCATAAATCATGCGACTATAGCTTTTTTTAACATCCTTAATTAGTGACTTGAGCTACAACACAAATATTTATATATTGTCCGAAATAGAAATGCCTCATTTTTCTTCTTTATTGTGTTTGTAGTTTAAATTTAAGTAGCTCAATAAATTCTACACATCGGAATCTTATATAATATAAAAAATCTTTATATTTAACTTTTTTTTCAGAATTTTTAAAATTGGGTAAAGATAAAAAGAAAATAAATAATTCATATACCAAATTAACTCTCTCTCAGAAATCTAAAAAAAATTAAAAGATCTACTAATTTTTGATATTTTACAGGATTTGATTTATAATTTTTTGTAGTAACCTGAATTTGAATTCCAATCATAATAAAATAAAATTTGAATAATTTATATTCTTAAATAAAGATGAGGTTCTAAATTATTTAACTTTTAAATGTTCATAAATAATTTTTCATCTAAATTCAACCAGAGTATAACCTTTAAAACTAAATTAAAGACTAATTCTCAAATTATATATATTTTGAGGTATATACAAAATTTTATACACCAGCCTAACTCCATCCTTTAGCAACTTATGCATGCACGGTGACTTCAAATTAGATTTAGTATCTTTAGCGGTGTTAATGGGTCGAGTCAGGTCGTCTTCGGGTCGATCATCATTATTTTTTATTTTTTTATCTGATCTAAACCCGACTCAATTATATTCAAGTCAAAAAAATTTGAATCATATCCGACCTGACTAGGTTAGTTACACGTGTAGAATAATTAAATATTTATTAATTATTTTTATATTACTTTAAATAGTTAAATACTAATTAATCTTAATTAATGTATAATTAATATATATTTAAAATTTAATTGGTACTAAATCATAAAATTAATTCAAAAACATAATTAATTGGATCACATCAGATATAGTTCGAATTAAAAAAATTAAAGTTAAAATCGATCTATTTATTTTTGAGTCATATCATATCAAATCAGATACCGTTGGGATCAAATTAACCTTGTCTGATCAATAATTGAGACCTAGATACTTTCCTCTTTGTTTCCATCCCCGAAATTTGGTCTGTGGAGATGGAGTCGGTTGGTTAAGAATTTAAGATTTGATTTTGCCTGGCCTTCTCCGACGCGGACGCCAGAAGGCGCACTTGATAGCAAGTTAGCAACACAACAAATTACTTGATGCTACCAAATAAGGATGATCCAATGGAATAATGGCGGGTCCGCTCGTCATCCACAAATTTTCCAAGTGGCCTTCAAAAGGTTTGTGTGTGAATTTTATTCTAACACCTGTTCTTCATTGTCTAATTCATTTCACACTTGTACTCATGTTTCAAAATTAATTAGATTGTAGAAGGTATGAAATTAGAGTTATGTTATGATCTAAATATCGAGTTATGTCGGGTCGGGCCACATTCGAATCGAATCAGATTAACCTGTCGGATCAGATCAAAAATTGACAGCCCTAGATTCAATTTTATGCCCCTTCACTCCTTCAGGGCCGACCCCTGATGCAAGTTTTTTGATAAAATATTTATACAATGTGTTAATTATCTGAAACTAAATGGACGACCAAATTATGAAGTTAATAACATGTATACCAATTATGAACTTAATAATATGTATACCAAATTATGAAGTTAATAACATGTATACCAATTATGAAGTTAATAATATGTATACCAATTATGAAGTTAATAAAAATATTAGTGTCTGCCGTTGTAATTCAGTTTTGATGATGGGATATATTTCTTAAATTGGGGCCTACGGTTCATTTGCATCGAACCTTCGAGGTACCAAACAACTATGCATCTAGACATGTAGTACACTTCTTTTTCCAGTTAAGCCACGTGTTCTCTTCCAACAGAACCGCCTGCCCGCCTGCCCGCCTGCGTGTCATTTTTTCCTTTTATGTAGTTTTTCTGATTTATTTATTTATTCAAAGACCGACCGATCAATAGAACTGCAACGATTTTCTAAATTAATTATTAAAATAATTTTATTTTTAATAATAAGAGTGATTAAAATAAAATTTAAAAAAATAAAGTGAATAGTAGCATTACTATCAATGACGTTTTGTAAACGCACTAATCCGACTGACGGATTTTGATAAAGACGTCACCGAAAGTTACATTTTATATATTTTTTTAATTTGTAAAGTTCTTGCATCTAATTTTGCATCCCAAAGTTTTCCGCCAGTGGGAGAACACATCACTCCCACTGGTGTTGATGTGTTTTTTTAATAATTAAAAAGTAAAAAAAAATGAAAGATGTTACTGTTAGTGTCACGCTTATAAAGCATCACTGACAGAGATATTATGTCATTCATATTTTTAAAATTTTAATTAAATTACTTTTATTATTAAAAATAATATTATTTTAATAATTAATTAAAAAATCGCTGATAGAGCAGAACTGTTACCAGATTGAAAATTAATAATCACATTTCAAGGATTGAATCAATAATTCATCGTGAATTTAAACTTACGGTCGCCCATAAGCTTAAGTGAAAGAATTAGTTACATGAAACCTTTTTTTTAATTTTTTTCTAGTTTTTCACGTATTTGATCCAGAATTTTTGATATGATTCTCAAATATTAATAAAAATAATGAACAACACGTACGTGCCAAAAAAAAATCAAATATCTATATTATATTATATTATTATAGAATAAAGATACCGTGAGTTTAACTCAAGAAGTATATCAAATTATCTCTAAATTTTAATTTATCATTCTTATTAAATTCTTTATATGAAAATCTTGTGGGATGCAAAAATTTGGAGCGTTTTGATATTTTTAAGTCACCGTTTTTAATTTTTAAAAATGATGTTCAAATATTGAATATTTTATTATTGAGAAACACTCCAAATTTTTACATCCCATAAAATTTTTATATAAAAAATTTAATGAGCATGATAAATTAAAATTTGGAGATAATTTATTATCATTTTTGAGTTAATCTCACGGAAGGTTTCCGTGAGATTAAGCTCACGATATCTTTATTATATACTCCATTACTGATCTTGTTAAGTTTTCAGCTTTTTACCTATGACACATCATCATCATTAAAATTTCTTCATTATTGAATTTTATTTAAAATAAATTTCAATCACTTATGGTTTATATATATTTTTTTTCTCTCCTCATTTAAAGTAACGTGTGTAATATATCTAAGATAAAATTCAACTCGTAAAATAATTAAATTTTTTATGATCCTTTTTAAAATTATCATATTTTGTTATATTATTTATAATAATAATAATTATTATTATATATCTTAGCATTTAAAAAAAAATTATATTTAAAATTTTCTTAATGTGATTTTTTTAAATATATTTTATATTTTCAGTTAATTATTTGAGAAATATATCATCACGGCGAAACTCAACTTACAATTCTAGTTATTATAAAGCACTTAAGAAATAAATTTGGTCATTTTCATTTCACTCAACATGTTAAATGTTTCAAATATCTCTATCAGGAGGTACAAAATAAAAACTAAATAAAATCAATGGCAGAGATGAACATATAAGCTTTTTTTATTTTCGCTTCAGTTAACTCTTATTTCCCACACATTAATAAAAAATAATTTAAAAAATATCAAACGAATAAATTAGCACTAACTATTTTAGACTGTAAATGAAACTACCACCAGACAGTTTTACTCTAAAAAATATTATATTTTATAATCACTTTTTATTAAATGAACTGATGGATTGATTTTATTTAAAACTTTAACGGTCTTTATAAATGTTTTAGCTATAAAATATAAATGCTGATAATAGCTCCTAATAAAAATCCCTCTTTACCGTTCTTGCGTTGTCCCAACCCTCTGCATTGTTTTTGGCATTTTTTGTTATTTTTTAGATGGGTGAAAAATCATTAGTATTGAATAGTACAAAAATCATTAGATCAATATTCATCTAAAAAATAATAAAAAATTTCAAAATAATATATATAATTTCATCTCCAAAGATATTTTAATATAAAGATCGTGTTCAATGGTTTGGATAAGCCCTTTGGATTTTTAAATTTGAGATACGGACGTAAAGCACGGAAAATTTTGTGTTTCACGAAATACCATAGTCTCACTATATATATTTTCTGTTTTTGATGAAGTATTTATATTCACTCCATAAAATGTCCCTATGAAATGTTAAAGATTATTTACATCATTCATAAGGTTAATACAAAAATTATAAGTTTAAAATATCCGTATTTGTCATGTTGATGCAAAGGACGAGGTGGGGCGAAAATGAAATAAAATTAAAAAAAAAACTGTCAAGCTAATTCGTAAGGCGAAATTGAAAGAGGAAGGGAACGCATAATAAATGATGATATTGTTGAGAAATGAGAAAGGTTCTTGGGGTATATATATAAGGAGACCAAAATAATTTCACATAAAATATATTCAAATAAAATATATTATTTAATTGTAAAATAATTAGTGCTACATAGTACGTACAAGATTTTAAAAGTACGTTTATCCTGCACAAGAACGGATTTCCTTCTAATTATTTATAATGAATTGAACGATTTGGATATTTATTTGAACGAATTTAAATGGACGATCTTCCTATTTTAGTGAAATGTCCCTCTTCTAATTAATTTGTACTGCAAAAAAGTAAAGTGCAAGTCTTAACATACGCAATTTGTCTCCTCACTTTTTCCGATAAGCACTTCACATCTTTGTTAAAATTGACGGTTAACTATTATATTTGTCATTTAACCATTTTCATGTCGACAATAAAATTTCTGGGCTGGTACTTAAAGATATCTGATTAAGATCTTCAATTCTTGAAAGTTTTACACAGAAAAAAAAATGAAAAAAAAAATCAACTGAAGTTTTATGACCAAGTGTCATGAATCTTGATCGTAAAACTTTTTTTTTAACTTGAGGAAGAAGTTTTACTGTCAAGAATCATAAATGTTACAACATCTAGAAGGATCATCGTTCTCAAATTTATAGATCTAGTGACTTTCAGCTTTTTATTTGAAACGCGTACAGTTTTTTTTTTCTGAATAATAGAGAAAATTAACACAAATTAGTGGATTGGGTTGGGTAAATTTTTTTTTATCGATTTTAAATGAGTCAAATAAATTTTTTTAAATGAGTCGAATAAAAATAAATAATGATGACTTAACCTGACACGTTAACACTCATACATCTAGGTAATTATTGTATATACTTATTATCATGGTCATTAATTGACACTACTTATCATCAACATTAATCATTGTTAATTATACATTTTTTACAATTGATAGATTATAATTCACTGCACACCGTGTACGTAAATTTTCGAAGGTAATTGCTAATGGTCGGCACAGGTGATTGTAACGCCTCTATTGCCCATAACTAAGAAATGATAATAATTTTTTTTGGAACAATATTGTTTGATTTGTTCAAAAATGAATTGAAGTATTATTTTCTCCAAACTCTTTCAGAAAAATAATTCATTTCTTTTTTCACACGTCAGATATGCCTGATTTCAAATTTCTAACTCATACTTTTTTTTTCCACGGCACATATAGCTGATTTAAAATTTCCAAATTACTCATTTTTTTCACATATCAGATATGCCTTATTTATGATTTCCGAATAATTTATTTCAAAAGGAAATTAAATTTCCGCTCACCGTCAAAAAAGAAAAGAAGACGCGTTGAATCTCTTCATTAAATTATTCGGAAAAGAGATTCAACATGTCATTAATTAATTTGTCTATTGCGTTGTCTTTAACTCTATTAATTAATGACATGTTGAATCTTCTGTTTAGGTAATGAATTTTCTCCTACACCCTTTCAGACTAAAACAAATGTCATTTTTATTTCCTGTTATTTTGAGTCAATATAGAATAGTGACGAATGACGACAAAAAAAAGTTTCGCGGGTCCAGACGAAATATCCAGGTTACTGCAATTGTAATTTTCAATAAGATATTGCATGAATCGTAGCAAAATATTATGATAGATATGTTCAATATCACATTATATCGATGGTTCACATACTGGATTTTCATTGATCTCATTTAATAATATGTCTTTCATATCCAAATTAGACCATCATTGCGAAGAGAGGATACTAGATTGACTCTTTTATTTACCCAAACTAAACCGTACTTTTATTTTCCTTTGAGAGTAGTTACAAAATGATAGATGTGAAATTAGAAAATTTTCAATTAGATATGAATATGTACTTCTAATATAATACAATATAATTTTGAAATAATTTATTTTTGTAATTCATGCTACATAAAGGAGGTTAACTCGTGTGTTTTTTAGCTGTCATTTCACAATGGATCCGAATCTGTTGTTATTCTTCAGAACAACATAGTTTTGTTATTCCAATCGAGATCATCGATTCAGTTTTGAAAATTTTGGATGAAATTTTCTCTTTCTTCTCTCTCTTTTTCGCTCTCTCTTCAGCATAACAGAGATCATTCATCTCAAATCCAACGATCATGATTAGAATAACACAATCCTATTATCTGAAATTTGGATGACAACATATTTCAAGTCTATCATGATTTTATTTAAATCTCTTCATCTATTTTAATTTTGTGTTTCATGTATAGTTTTCTCCCTCCTCATTTAAACAGATAGATGTAATATGTCAAATGTAAATTTTAACTCTCAAATAGATCTAAATTTTTTTGCTATTATTTTATAATTTATCATATATTAATTATATTGATTATTGTTATTATATTACTTATTATTGTACACATCTACAGCATCTATAACTATTTTTGGGTAAATCCGGGGGACAACAAGACAATGCACAACTATTGTCTCAATTCCCATTGCTATTTAGTTTGAACAAACTGCTCATCAGTTAAAATTTCAAAATTCTATATCTGGTGTGCAAATTTTAGTTCAATAAAATCTTGTATAAATTTTTTATTGTTTTTAATATTTTTAAATGACCATAAAGATAATAAAAAAATTAGATGACAATCGAGCGGGTCAGGTCAGGTCAATTTGACTCAATAAGATTGTCGGGTTACGGGTTTGATAGGGTCGAGTCGGGTCAGATCGGCTATCGGATCATCTAGTGTCGACTCATTTTGAGTTGTATCAAGTCGAGTCGGATATCTGATCATCTAGTCTCGACTCATTTTGGATTTTGAGTCATATTAGGTTGGATCAGGTATCAAGTCATTTCGGATTTGAGATCATATCGGGCTAGATTGGGTCGGAAGGGTTGTACGGTCGAGTAAGATTTATTTAGTAATTGATATCAACTATAATATTCGTATATTTGCTCATATATTATCATTGATAATGTTTATTATAATAAATTTATAATTTTTAAAAATCATATCACATCTAATTGCTAGTATTTATTTATGTGCAATGATATATTCAAAAGATCAAAAAGTCAATTTGAGAAAATATAGAAAATGCAAAAGAAATCAATGAGACAATGACTATCATAAATAAAACTCAAGTTTATATTTCACGTCCAAAACTTTTTCTATGAATTTTGTATGCATTATTTTTAAGTTTAAAGTGAAGAATGGTCTATTCAAATAGTTTCAAATTATAAAAAATATTAAAAAAAATACTTAAATCATCTAAAAATTCAATCTAATCAAATGTAATATTTATTGTTACATGAACTTCATTCATTAATTAAGTACTTTTTTGTTATATATTATTCTCTTCAAATATGCATAGTATATTTTTCAACAATCAAGTAACGAATATATATATTCCATATAAAGAACTTTATACATATAATTATCTTGTTCTAAATCATATTAGTATTCAGTTATCAGTTTAAGAGATTCATATTTTTTTTAACAATCTAAACTTAGTTTGAAGTATAATATAAATGTTATAAAAGAGGGGTGATAATTGCAACTTTTTTGCACATCATTTATACAATTATTATTAGATATAAATATTTTTTTAAAAATATCTTTTAATTCATATATCAAAATATATTTGTAAAATTATTTATACTTCATATATTGTGTACATGAATAGAGTATATACTTTGATGCACAAGAATAATTTCTTTTTATAAAAATCTTAATTATTTTTAGTCGAAATCTAATTATGCGTACTCAAGTTATGTCGGATTGGGTCGGGTATCAAGTTATTTGGTATCGGATCATTTTAAATTTAGTATCATATATGGTCAGATTAAGTTGGGTATTGAGTCATTTTGAATTTCATATCATATTCAGATGGATATCGGGTCATTCTTTATTTCGGATCGTATCTAGATCAGGTCAAGTATCGGATCATCCTAATATCTAATATCGTGTTGTTTTATAATTTGAATCGTATCAAATCAAATTTTAACACCTCTAACATAAATATCAATATATAGGTCAAATATGATAATTGTTTGGTCATTAAAAATGATAAAAGAAAATTCTAGAATTGTAATAACCTTAGTTATGGCAATATCGATACATTCGGACATATAAGTTAAAATTTTGATTTTTCTTAAGATGGGTTGATTAATTGTTTCGCGACGACGAAGCTTCTTCCATCCACAAAATCTCAATCATTGTTTAAACACAGATTGGATAATGATACCATGATAGTAGTACATAAGTAGGGTTGTCAATGGATCAGATTCAAATCGGATCTCGGAGGATTTAAATGCAAATTCATTAAAAATTTATAAGATTCATATGCGGATCCGTATGCAATAAAATTTTGTTAATCCAAATACGAATCCATATTTACTGTTATAAGCGGATTTCGGATCATATTTCGGATCTTATATTATAATAATATTAAAAATAACATAATTAATATATGACAAGAGAAAAATTATCATGTTATCTTAAAATTATTTCAAAAGTAACAACAATCATAATTCACATTTACTATTATAGCAATCTTAAAATTAAATATTCCAATCATAAACATAGCAACAATCATAACTATTTATTCTAACTTTCAAAATATACAATAAACATCAAATAAAATCTACCTAATTAATATAATAACTATTATTCAACTTTATGAATCAACAAAGAGTGAAATATAACACATTGCTCTTCAATTTAAACTAAATTGGACATGTCAATTTTATTAATTGACATATGATATAATTTTATTTATTTATCGAATTCATAGCGGATTTGAATTTAAATCTTATAAGATCCAAATGTGGATCCATTATATTAGATGGATTATTTTCTAAAATCCATATGCGGATCCAATAAACTACCGAATATATTTTAAGGATCCATTTGTGCGGATTTGAATCGGGTTTCGGATTTTGAATATCAATTGACTGCCCTATACATACGCATTCTCCGGATGTCGATAAAATGATAATAGCAACCTACTATTAATAGAAGATTTTAGTATACCTAAGGGTCCATTTGGAAAATTAAAGAATAACTTTGGAAGAGTGATAATCATAGAAAAGTGATAAAATAGTATTTTTTTTTTTGAAAGAGTGATAGAAGAGTGATATTTTGACTATTTAGAAGAGCAAAAATATCGTTTGACATTTGTTAATCAGAATAGTTAAAATATAGATAATTATGTTACTAACAATGATGATAATGATAATAATAATAATAGTAAAAATAATAATAATAATGGTAATATAATAATAAAAGATAATAATCATAATTCATAATTATAATCATAATAAATAATAATATAATAATAATAAATTATAATTATAATCAAAATCATAATAATATAGTAATAATAATAATAAATAATCATAAGTATAATAATATAATAATAATATAATCCTAATAGAATAATATAATATAACATAATTAAATAATAATAAAATAATAATAATAATCATAATCATAGTCATAATCATAATAATAGAATCATAATCATAATATAATAATATAGTAAAAAAATTATAATCATAATCATAATAATATAATCATAATATAATAATAAAATTATAATCATAATATAATAATAAAATTATAATCATAATATAATAATAAAATTATAATCATAATATAATAATATAATACTAAAATCATAATTATTATAATATAATAATAATAATTTTAACAATGATGATAATAAGATAATAATAATTATTATAATAATATAATAAATAATAATAGTGATGATAATATAATAATAATAATGATTATCATAATCACAATCATAATAATAATACTAAATAATATAATAATAATAAAAAATAATATCATAATATTAATATAATAATAATAAAAATCACAATATTAATATAATAATAAATCATAATCATAATTATAATGTAATAATAATAATAAAAATATAATCATAATCATAATCATAATATAAAAATATAATATAACATAATCAAATAATAATCGTTATTCCGATGAAAGCTAATCCGATATACCATCTATAATTTGATATACCGGATTAATATTTTTCTACACTCTTCTATTTAGTCTAAAATATATTTGACAAATTAATTCAATAGTAATTTTATTCTTATTTTTTTCTATTGTACGGAATTTAATTACCATCTAATGAACTCCGGCCGTTTGGAATTTAATTACTTCACGTGACCTACTACCCTGACAAGAAGCCGTACCAAAATTAGACTCCAGTCTCCAGTTGTAATCGCAATCAGTTATTTTGTCGATTCACCAAAGACATGGATGGAAAAAAGTCGGTCCAACCTACTCGCAGGAAGATGGTGGAATTATGTGGGAATTGTTCTTTTGTTCTTTTGTTGCATAACGATCGACCATGTCTGTTTTATTTATATGTTCTATGTACATACATACACAATAGTGCATGCCCCTATAATTTTGGGAGGAATAATAAATGTATAGAAGACAATTGGAGGACAAGACATACTCCAACTTTTTTTATTTCTCTTGCAGGGTGTCAAGGTTGCATGAGAATTGCGTTTTAAATATGAAGGGTGTCAAGGTTGCATGAGAATTGCGTTTTAAATATGAAAAGGATCAATTGACAACCTTAACAATGATTGTTAAGTTCTAAAAAATTAAAAAATAAATTTTAAAATAGAAAAAAAATTATAAATGTGTTCTTCTATCTTTTGATTGATGATCATTTAAATTTCATATAATTTCATTATCGTTTGCTAGTTTATCAAAGACCATCAAATTTTCATATAATTTATAATGATTTTAATTTAATGATCTTTGATGGACTATCAAACAATAATGAAATTATATGAAATTTGAATGAGCATCAATATAAATGTAGAAGAACATATCTATAAACTTTTTTCTATTTTATCTATTTTTTATATTTTTTTAGAGATCCATTATCGAGATTGTCAAAATAACTCATTGTCAATTGATCCCTTCTCTTTAAATATACTAGCTGGACATATTTTTGGCATACTGTCGGTGTTTACTGTATTCTTTTAAGAGTGGACAAGATAATTTTGCATAGTATTATGATAATTCCTTTTTCTCTGCTAATAAATAGCTAGAAAGATAAATATATAATTGAATCCAAATAATTGTTCTGTTCTCCTCCAAATAAATTGTTATGTTGGCATGATGGATATGTTTCCATTTTTTTCAAATTGAATACAAGTTATATTAGGTCTCAAGTTGCTGTGGGTGTGGAGCCAATTGTCATAGGTTAAACATTTCATAAGATTTTTGTTAGATAGTCCCGGAATTAATGGACTAAAATATAAATTATATTGGGTTAATTGTGTGAGTCATGATATCTTATAATCACGTTTCACCCCAATTATTATTTTTTTCCTCGTTGTACTATGAGATATGGTAACGGTTATTAACCAAGTTGCTAAATGGATCTTAAACCGTTATAAAGGGTGTTAGAAAATATTATAAATAATCATTATCAAATTATATGTGTTTGTGAAGCTGAAAAAGGCCTTTAGCAACGATTCTAGATATATAATTGTTGTTAAAAGGGTATCTAGCAATGATTTTGGCTCAAAATTGATGTTAAATAGCCCTTTAACAATGGTTTTGTTTAAAACTGTTGCTAAAGATGATTTAAGAAAAACTTCAATTTTAACTTTCTTTAACTTGAATTAAGAGCATACGGTAGATAGTATGAAATGAAGATAAATTAATATATAAGAAGACAAATTGATATATAACAACAAACAATATGATATGTTATTCATTCAATAACTAATATAAAAATATATATAATTATTCATTCAATAAAAAATATTTTACTCAACATTACATCTTTCTCATCCAATAACATTAAAATCTATATAATTTTTAAGAAAAATAATAAAAAAATAGATCTCAAATCTTTAAACGTATTTTTTAGGGTCAAGGTGAGTTTTTTTGGCAAGAATATGATATAAATAGTTAACCCTATAGATCTCATCATAAGTTTTTTTTTCCGCATAGAACGCTGTATAGAACTCTATAGATGATTGAATTTCGATTTTAATTTTTTTCATTCTTTCTTTTTTTCTCTTTCTCTCTCTCATATCTCTTTTATATATGAAACAGGGAGGAGGGAGAGTAATAATCTATAGGATTTCAATTTTTAGATCATTGAATCGGGATAAAAAATATAGCAATCCATGTGAGCAAAAAAATTAAAATTCTATTAGTTGATGCAACTCTATTAGAGCCAAAAGTTACATACTCGTTTAGGAACAGTTTTTACGACAAATTGTTGCTAAATATCACATTTAATGACGGTTATGGGCCCAGAGCCGTTGCTAAAGGTGGTATTTAGTAATGGTTCCTATAAGGAACTATTGCTAAATGAGTATGTAATTTTTCTGTGTGTTTAGACTCTATTTTAATAATATTTTTTATTAAAAATCATTGTCAAATAAGTTTTGAATAATTTAATAATGCTACTGAACTATTTTAACAAGGTATTTGATATATAATCGTTGTTAAAGAGGTATTATCTAAGGCCATTTTTGTTATAATGTTGTCTCCTTTCTCCAAACCAAGGTTTTGTTACCTGTTGTATGGAAAAGAAAATATATTAAGACTACGGCAAATAATTTAACTTCATCAATTTGGCGAATTATAGTATCCATTGAATTGATTTTTTTTTTTTGAAGTTATTTTCGACTCGAGTCATTTCGTTTAAATTTGATTTATAATTTTCTATAAGCTTTCATTTAAATTGTATCAATAAGTATGAATCAGAAACCGATCATGCTAGCTTTTGAGCTCAAAATAAATTTGAATTCAGACTTTACACGAGTATAATCATTAACTTCTCGTTTGTTTTCAAGTTATCTAAAAAATATAAATTAAATGGGAGGGATCACCTGACAATGACTATTTTGAAATTGACAATGGAATTTCGAATTTATTTGAAAAACTATTGAAAATAGAAAAAAATAGATATATTCTTGAAAATATAGAATGATATTCTTTCTAATTTCGTACAATTCAAATATAGCCCGTAAAAAAGCATGATAATATTATGCAACTTTAAATGGTACCAATTTAATGATCTTTGATAAATTATCAAATAATATTTAAATTGTTTGAAATATAATTAATTTATAAGCTCAATAATATGTCTATAAATATTTTTTTTATTTTAAATTTTCTTAAAAATATCTTTCTAATTTATTTTAAATCTTAGTCGAGATAATCAAAATGGTCATTGTTAAGTGATCCCTCACATAAATTAAATAAGTAATTACTTTCTTTTCTAAATGTAAGTTATTTAAGTGCAAATATTTTTCTAAAAACTACGTTTATATTTTAAAGGTGTATTTTATAATATATTAGTAGCAAGAAATTACAAAATTTATAAATAAACTACATATTAGTTATTTCAAGCTGAGATCAAACAAGTCCATCCCAAGTATATAAGTTGAATTTGCAAATCTAGTCTCAATTATTTACAGAAAGAAAAAAAAATCGCAGATTCTAGAATGATTGAATTATTTTTCGACCCATTTGAAGGACTCAAAACAATTTTTCATTCCCCTTTATTTATTTTTTTTTGTTGTTGGCCCCAACTGATCCCACAGAACAAAGGGCCTTTAGATCTAAATTTTTAGAATTGTTAAATAATTTATAATTTTAATAAATATCATATACTTAATTGAGTTTGAATTATTTTTCTTATTTTAGTGCCCTTTAGCTCCATTTTTTTTTCAAATTGATTAATTACTATAAAGATTATCTGAAAATTAACAAACTTTATTCTTATGCATAATTCAATGCCAACTTTAGTTTTAAGCTCTCTATTTAATAGGAAAAAAATGCGAACTATTTGTGCATTTTCATAGGAGTTTTCTATAATAAAAAATTATGCCCATCTGAAACTAGAGATTATTGTACTTACTCTTTTCTTTTGAATGATCCGGAAATCCTCCAGTGGCATGATTCTAGTGTTTACAAATAACTAAAATTATATTTATTTTCTAAAAATTATTGAGATCATAAGTATTAAGATAATAATTACAGTAACTCTATTCTTCTATATTAAGATACCTGGAACCTGGTAGGCTCACGTCCATTTTTTCTTTTATTTTTTTCATAATGTGGTACAATTCTTTTGGTGGCGCTCTCAATTTTTCATGTTAAAGAAATGACAGATGCAGCCTGTAGATCACAGGGTACCTTGTCATTTACTTTTTATTTTTCTAAATATTTTTTTCTTACAGTAATTAACCAATTTAAAAAATTCAGAGCTAAAGAGTCCTGAAATAAATAACATAGTTCAAACTTGATTAATTATAAGATATTCATTAAGATTCTATTTTTTAAGTTATTTTCAAAATTAAAATCATAATTACTAACTTAACAAAATAAAGATCTATAGGGCTGAAAAATTGGGGCACTTTGTTCTGTGGGATCAGTAGCGGCCGACAAATGAAATTAAAAGGACCGAAATTTTGTTTCTGGACCACTCGTGCGTCGAAAAAGCAATTCAATCATTATAAAATCCACATTTATTTTTTTGCTTTTCCACAAATTAAAAAGTTGCTCCAGTCTCCATGTAGGCAATATTTAATCAAGTACAATTATTGCACAATAATTAATCCAACCTGATTATTTTGTTTTTCTGTTTTTAATTCCCTCATTTAGGATATAAGGCATCAATCATTCAAATAATAAATCTAACCCGAGTAATCTTGGATAGAGTTAACTATTTCTATTTCTATGCTTTTTTAGAGGGGCGTAATCCCTCTAATAAATCCACATTTTTTTTAGAGGGACTTAAGGTTAGGTAAATCTTGAGTCAGTCAAATTAAAAAGATGGATTTTTTTTTCTATTGACTTTGTGCAAAATTGATTGCCAATTCATCTCAATTTATTTCTCAAAGTTAACGACAGAAAATAGTGGCCAAATTCTTATATATTTGTGCATCTAGAATAGAAGAAAGATATGTACAATTCTACAACAAATTCTTTTTTTAGATAAGTAGATAACTGCTTTATATTTTTTTGAAATAAAGAAAAAACATCTACAGGGCTTGAACCCCCCCCCCCCCCCCAACCCCTCTTTATGGAAAAAAAACCCAAATATTTGATCATTACATAAATCATATGCTTTTACTTCTGATTATGTTAATAGCTGCCTTCATTATTTGGATCGCGATAGATAAAAGAAATAATAAATATCCGTATGAAAATGAAATGTATTATGATTTGATGAGAGGATCTCTCTATCAAAACTATCCATCCTCCAATTCTGTTTTCGGAGACTCAATCCAACTATTAATGAGATGATTTTGATTACGCTTATTCAAATTCGTTGGATTCGTTGAAGGTAGTCATCAGAGGCAGTTTAGTGAGGACTAGAGGGGCCGAGACCTTTAAAAAAAAATAATTCTTAAAAATTTATGATAATTTATCATGTAATTATGAAAAAATCATTTTAGTCACCTTAAAAATTTAAGACATAGTATCTAAAGAATATATAAAATATTTTTAGTCTCTCATAATTTTATGTCAAACTCCGTCAATTATAATCATGTTCCCAAGATAGGAAACTTTGACATCAGAATAACAGATCGCATTTTGAAAATTAATTTTTTTTTCAAAATAAGACTCGCATTAATTTTGATATTTGTTATTTTTCATATATTATTTTTAAACTTCAAACTGCCCCGCTTTTTAGTTTTTACTAACCATACGGTTCTTTACTCCTCAAAATTTATGCACCTAACATTTGCTTTTGGTTACATGCTCCCAATACATTTCACTTGCAGGGTATTTTGCCTTGGGTTTTGTTCCAACCGCTAAGCTCTTAGGTATCATCCTAAAGGTTGGGTCTGATTTCTTGAGAGTTAGATTTAGTAGGCATATAAGAAAGCTGGGTAAGAACTGAATTTGATAAATATTTTTAGAGAGTCAGATTTAAAAGATTTGATTTTTAAAGAGTGAGCTAAGCTCTCCGAACTATAAAAGATGGGTGAGCCGGATAAGTGTCAACGGGTAAGGAGTTTGATATATATTTTTTACAATTATATATTTTTTAATGTTAATTTATATTATATAAAATATTAAATAATTTGATATTTTATTTTAATTTTTTTATTAAAATTTTTAAGTGTAATTAATATATAATATAAAATATTAAAAAAAAGACGGATAAGAACCGAAAAAGGCCAAGTAAGGACCAGAAAGGATTGGGTAAGGACTGGAAAAGGCCGGCTAAGGATCGGAAAGGGCCGGACAAGGGTCGAAAATGATCGGGTTAGAAGGGTTTGCTTTTTAAATATTGAGCTTAGTCCTTACCATTAGAAATGACCGGATTAGACTTGTGAGGGTCTGATAAAAACTGATTTTTTTAAAATGTCGATCGGGTTTTATAATTTTAATTTTATTATAAAATTATAAAATATTTATTATTTTAACTCTAATTATTTATGATGATATAAAATTTATAAGAATTGAACTCATCTGAGGCTCAACCTCAGTTCGAGCCAACTCAGCTCATTTATCCTCGTTCAACTAAGTTTAATTCGATTTAGCTCACCCTATAGTTGCAACCTTTAATAGGAGCAGTACAAATGCGAATAAATGTCTTGCTTTCGTAAAAGGGACCCATTATATGAGTGCTTGGTTTTGGCTTCAGCCTCTCACAACTATTTGAGGGGGGAGAGTACATTAAATGATGCTAGAGGTTTTATACGAAAAGTATTCTTCATTATTTAAGTACTAGTATCGCTTTTCCTAAACAACATTAGGAGTTAGACGCAATACAAACAAACATTACTTTTTTTATTAATTATTTTTGTTCGGATTTCTGTGGGCTCTGTTTGTTCGTGTTATCCTATGTGAGATTCTGCTTGGATGGAACCACTAAACTAATAAGCCATTAAAGAATGTTATCCAATCTCGTTCGCCAAGTTAAATAATCACAAAACATTAAACAAAAGATAAATATTTTGTGGGGTCTCTTCTATAAGCTAATCCGGTATACCAACTTATAGGTGGAATACCGGATTATTTCTCGTCGGAATAGCGATTATTGTTTGATTATATTATATTATATTATTATATTATGATTATGATTAAGATTTAGTATTAATATATTATTATATTATATTTATGATTATAATTTATTATTATATTAATATTATGATTATTATTTATTATTCTTATTATCATTATATTATTATTATTAAATTATTATTATCATTATTGTTATTATATTATCGTTACCATTAGTATTATTATATTATTATTTATTATTATAAATATAATTTTAATATTATATTATTATATTATGAATATAAATATAATTATTTTATTATTATATTATTATGATCAAGATTATTTATTATTATATTATTATATTATGATGATTATGATTATGATTATTATTACTTATTATTATTTTATTATGTTGTATTATATTATTATATGTTGATTATAGTGATGATTAATTTATTATTATATTATTATAATTATCATTATTTTTATTATTATTATTATATTTTTATTATTATATTATTATTATTATGATTATGGTTATATTATTATGATTATGACTATAATTATTATTATCATGATTATGATTATGATTATATTATTAAAATTATGATTACTTATTATTATTATTATATTATTATAATTATGATTGTAATTATAATTTTTTATTATTATATTACTATATTATGATTATGTTTATATTTTTATTATATTACTATTATAATATTATTATTTATTATGATTATTTTTATTACTTTATTATTTTATTATGTTGTATTATATTATTATATGTTTATTATATTTATGATTAATTTATTATTATATTATTATAATTATAATTATTTATAATTATTTTTATAATTATGATTATATTTTTATTATTATATTATTATGATTATGATTATGGTTATATTATTATCATGATTATGATTATGATTATATTATTAAAATTATGATTACTTATTATTATTATATTATTATAATTATGATTGTAATTATAATTTATCATTATTATATTACTAATTATGTTTATATTTTTATTATATTACTATTATAATATTATTATTTATTATGATTACTTTTTATTATTTTATTATTATTATCTTACTATTATGATTATTATTTTACTATTATTATTATTATCATCATCATTATTAGTATCATAATTATTCATATTTTAACTATTCTGAGTAACAACTGCCAAACGATATTTTCGCTCTTCCGAATAGTTAAGAATATCACTCTTCTACTACTCTTCCAAAAAAAATATTATTCTATCACTCTTCCAAAATTATCATTCTTCCAAAGCTATTCCTTGATTTGCCAAACGGACCCTAAAAGAATTGCACAAAGATGCTTCTGAATTCTGATATATACAAAACCAATCCTGCCTGGTATGCTTTGGTACCGGACTGTTGAAATTTTGAAAAGGGGTTTTATAATTGGGGGCCTAGTTGAATATACAAATAAGCTATATCATGACAGGCGTTGTTTATTTCTATATCCCCTTTGTAATTAAATAAACTATATATCATCCACGGCGGTTTGTTCATTTCTAAACCTCATTTCAAGGTTGGTATGTTTGGTGAATCATTTTTGTGTGCTCATTACTAAGAAAAGATTGATGGAACATTTTTTCAAATTAATAGATAATAACAATATTTTATAGATACGAGTGTTGTAAGTCAAAAAAAAAGTGAATTTGTAATTATCAAATTTTTTAAAGGTAATTTATATGATACGTTTTTTGAATAAATAAATAAATTCAAACATTGGATTATTTTAGTGTGTCAAACAATCAAATTACATTTTACGAGTAGAAAGGTGTCATGGCGTACAACATTAATCGCTTCTTTATCTCTAATGTTTGATCTAAGCAAATTATTCCGTTCCCCTTTGATAACGATTTTTTTAAATATTATTAAGAATATTAAAAATTAAATATTTAGAAAAAACAAATTAAATTTCTAAATCTAGTTCGGACGCAGATCGCTTCAACAGATATTTTTATTTTAAAAATAAATAAATAAATAAATAAAATGTGAGAATGCAACTCCCACGTAAACACTCAGGAGCTGAAAAAATTAGATTCGAATCAATTTGATTTTTTGAAAAAATCAAATTCAAGTTAAGTTCAAGTCAATTTAACTTTATATAAAAATTAAATCATATTAGATTCAAATTCAGACAAATTAGATGAGTTTTTTAGTTAGATCGGATTTTAACGCCTCAAATAAAACAAAGATAAAAGAGATATAAGATATGGATATGGTGTGCTTTATCAAATGGAAACTTGCTTGATTTTATACTTACGAGAGAAACCAATTACCTGCCATTGATGGGTGTTTTTCTTCGACCGCACTCCTGGTCTTTTGTACACCTAGAAACTGAAAGTGCTTGAGCTGGCTGCGGGGTGCATATGGTCAAAGTCCAGGAGATTATTTTGGGAAGGAATATCCTGCCCGGTTGTATTGTACAGGCTTTACTTAATGCTGAACATTAAAATATAGATATTATATTTTTTTCATATGATTCATCTCAATTTTAAAAAACTGGAGAGAGCTAGTACCCAATGAATTCATATTATTTGGACAGAATAAATCCATTTTTTGATTATAAATGGAGGGGGGTAAATAATAACCGTCCGGTAACCGGCACTTTTCAGTGGCATTTCATGTACTTGCCGAGGGCAATTAATGAATTTCACTAAAGATCTCAGTCATATCAACAGTCACAGAATTCAGCGATGCTACATAAATTGATATCAAGTGTTCTAAATTCATATAGTTTCGTATCGTATCGTATTATGTGTCGTGTATTTTTATTTTTTTGTATCGTATCATCGTGTTTAAAATTAATAGAGCGGTAGTACAGTACGGTTATGGCACGACACGAATAAGGCATGTCGTGCGCTTACCGTGTCGTGTTTAATCATATCGTGTATAATCATATTGTGTTTATGCAATATAACATGACTTAATCATGATAAATATGTCTTAATCGTTCTAAATACGTCTTAATCATGATAAATGAGTCTTAATAATGTATAATCATATTCTTCACAGTTGTACATATATGAATTTAAATATATCGCAAATAGACTTTCTTCATCACATACTAGTTCATCTCTGGCATACTTTCTGCATCATCTCAATCCTTCAACAAAACTAGAGCCGAAAATACTTTCTCATTCAATCCCGTTCTTCTGTCGGTTAGAATCTTATTAGTTGCGGTGAAAAATAATTCAAAAGCTACTATCTATGAACACCAGAACAACAAAAATATCACATGAATGCTAAAGTTGGGAACAAGTCCTTGGCTTGATGTCAAAATTATAAAATATTAAATTTGTGTCGTGTCGTGTGGTATTTTCATTTTGTGACGTGTCGTGCTTTCGTGTTATATCGTGTCGTGTCCAGTTTATGTACTGTTGTGTACTGTACTGTGTTGATTTTTCAAAAAAATCAGACACGATAGATTAAAACATGAATCCAAAATCATGTCATATTGTACCTTACCGTGCCCGACAATCATATTTTATCATTTTCTGACCGTGTCATTCCGTATCGTACTCAGCCATGATAGACATGGATTTAGAACACTAATTATATCAAGAAAGAATAAAGAAGTGCATTGAAAAATAGAATTTTTTTTGTTTATTTGATGTATCAATTCTACTTGTTTGTTGGCTGCACTAATATGTTTACTGCCCATTCGTTCATTTTATTTATTTATAATTTTTTCCTGTCTTTCTTTCTAGAGCAGTTCTGACACCCGTGCTTAGTTTTTCTGCTGCAGATAAATGTAGTAGTTATTATAAGGATACAAAGATGCTTGGACCGTCTATGGGTGCGTAAGTGGGAGCTGCGATCCCAATATATATTTTTTTTTTAAGAAACAGAATGTGACGCTGCAATTACGGGCGGTGTATTCAGTTCCTCGATGCGCACGTGGGAGTTACGCTCGCACGTTTTATTTTATTTTTATTATTAAAAAAAATAAAAATCTAATGGAAGCGTAAATAGGAACTGGTTCGAACTAGATTTTGAAATTTATTTTTTTCTTAAATATTTAATTTTTAATATTAATAATAATATTTAAAAAAATCGGCCTTTGATAGTATGTCACGGGCTCATTTATACGAAAGCGTCATAAAAATAGAGTTGAAATTCGTGCAAACGGAGAATGATTCAATGAAATTTTCTACTCGTACAATCGTACTTGCGCTGCCACTTTCTCATTATAATGTGCAAACACATTTAAGAAATGTGATTGACCGGTAAAGTTCCTTAGAATTTACAATATTTTTTTTATAAAATAATGATATTAAATAAATACTGTTTCTTTTAGATTTTAAAATAATATTATGTTAAATATTTTGATGATAACAAGTCGAAATCTTATTTAATATTATGTTAAATTAATTTTGTTCTATAACAACAGAAATATGTTGGAAACTAGACAACCATAAAAGATACTAGTTATTTAAAATTAAGTATTAAAATCTTCCAAAATAAAAGGAGGCATGCTATATTGGTGAAAGAGGAAGCATATTCGGTGACAAAATTACCAGTTGAAGGAAGCGGGTGCAAATATACGGAACTGATCATTGTAAATGACGATTGCTAGTTATATACGAGAGAGAGAGAAAAAAAAAAGAGGATGTTTTATTTCAATTTTTTTACTTAATTATGCTGATTTATTTATTTTTTATATTAACAACAGAACAATTCAGCATGGAGCCAAACATAAAAGGTTGTAGCTAATTAAATTAAGTAATTCAATAATAAAGTTTAAAAAGTGCATAATTTATTTCGGAAAAAAAATAGAGCATATTTGCTGCATGTTGAAAAGGGTTGCAAGTTCAATCAAAATTCTTCAGAAAAAAGGATGATAAATTAGTGACAATTCCGAGGTCAGTGATAATTAATTTGCTTGCCTTCACCACTAACTAGCTCAAATTGACCTTTCTGCAATTATAGAAAATCATTAAGGAGGATTTTCTATAGTTTAAACTGTTCATTTAAATTGAAGAAGTTAAATCCAATATGATGGATTTATTTAGTTTAGAACTGTGTAATTCCTATTTTGACTAACTGTAACGGTGACATTGTAAAACCGTTATTAAAGTCATTTTGTGATGTAGTGAAGGCACATCTACTGCGTGGTTGATAAGGCTCCAATGTCCTATCGATCGATGTCATTTGAAATGTGCTAGAAGATGCGCTAGTCTTTCTTCTAGAACCCAGATAATGAACTTCACAGAAAGAGTAATTAATTGGAGGAATCAATTCTTGTCAGGTTGAGAACATCATCGGACCAATAGAGAAAACCATGGAACTCGTGTTTAATTAATTTAAACCTACTTTGCACAGACCAGGTCCTTATCCAAACATTAGTTTATTTGTAACAGTTAAAATATCCCCTCAACAGCCCCTCAGAAACAATAAAGAAATTTAATTAAAATAAAAATGACAACAGACACCATCACTAGACTCAACTACTACAAATCCATCTCAGGTATTCCCATCTTTCCACGGTTCCCTTCTAATTGAGAAAGTCAAGCCAATACCGCAGCATCTCTCTCTCTCTCTCTCTCTCTATCTATCTTACCCCCTTTACAAGCAGAGGGGCAACCCCTCTATATATACTCAACCGTTACATTTGTCTAAGGCGAGGCAAACTTACTTGGCTAAGCAAACTTACTTGGCTAAGCAAACTTTCAAACTTCCAAGCCAAAACAAATGGCGAGGAAAAGCTCATACAATTCTTTCTTCTGCTGTTTCACCTCTCAGTCTCACGACAGTTCCCGGAGAACTGCCAGTAGCTCACCATCATGCAAATCATTCTCCAGCATTAACTCCATGGAATTGTTGTCGCCGGAAGATCTATCGATCTCACTAGCTGGATCAAACCTTTATGTGTTCACCATGTCAGAGCTCAAGACTGCCACCCGCAATTTCTCCTGTAGTAATTTTATTGGATCGGGCGGTTTTGGACCTGTTTATAAGGGTTTCATTGATGAGAAGCTCCGGCCGGGTCTCAAGCCGCAAACAATTGCGGTCAAGTACTTGGATGTTGATGGCACGCAAGGCCATAGGGAATGGATGGTAAGAAAATTGACATCAACTTTTTTTTTATATTTTTTACTTTTTTTTTAAATAGGAAATCATATTTTTATTTGAAATAAATAAAGTTCACATACTATTAATTTCATATCTAATTCCTGTACAAAAACATATATATGTTTTTTTCTTGGTAATGTACTTGTTAACAAGTAGATGACTTGTATGGGTTGCATCAGGTTTCAATGAGTCAATTTGTGTTTTCTTTTTGTTTTTATGTCATCAGGCAGAGGTGTTCTTTCTTGGGCAATTGAGGAATCCAAATCTAGTGAAGTTGATTGGATATTGCTACGAAGATGAGCACAGAATGGTGGTGTACGAGTACATGGACAAGGGAAGCTTGGAAAACCATCTTTTCAAGTGTAAGTTTTATATAGTCTAAATCTCTTGCTTACTGTACTTAATTTAGGAAGAAATTGATATTTTTTCCAACCTGGATATACAGGAATAAAAAGGCGCCTTTACAGCTTTCCGTGCCTTTCTTTATTATTTTTTTTTTTGCACGGTTGGCATGCTTTTTTTTTCAAACTAGGAAGTTTTCAATTTAATTTGTTAATAATCTGACAGCTTAAAGCTGTTCGTGGCTTCCATAACTTTATCCTGTTGTCTTCTTGAATATATTCTCCGTTGCTTAAAATACAGTAATTGTAATATTCAATTATGGCAAGCTATTATTTTAGATTATATGCGTTAATAATAATATTCAATTATTGTAGGCTATTATTTTATATTATGTATATCTTGATAGCAACTGGTCAAATGTCTCTTACTGGTATATTGTAGATATTTATATTTCTGGTAGAACCTCTTCAATCCAACATATCATCTGTATGCAGCTTAATTAATTCAAGGGACATCAATACCTTTCAAAGCAAGCCCCTTACTTTTCATACATCATCGATCAAATTTAATAATATTTACTGTCAACATTTAATTGACAAGTAACACCTTCCGGTATTAATTTAATTAGACACATTTTCTGCAGAGTACCTAACAAATTCAATTTTATAATTGGGACTGATTTGTTTAATAAAACGTGCTTAATTATGCTGCGGAAGTATATAATTTAAAAAAAAACTATATGTAATGATAATTTTCCTGTCGATCATATCCTTTTTGAAGATATCTGATGTTTTTCTTCCTTTGACAATTCTAGCAGCTACTGTTAATGGAACTTTGCCTTGGATGACAAGAATGAAAATTGCAGTTGGAGCCGCGAAAGGTCTCGCCTTCCTTCATGAAGCCGATAATCCCGTCATATACCGCGACTTCAAAGCCTCAAACATATTACTTGACCCGGTAAGTTGTTACAGTTCACAATGCATCACTAAAAACTTCTCTGAATCATTTCTGTTAGTTCTTCTTCAAACCCTGGTTTTTGTTAAATCATCACAAAAGAAAAAAAAAACTACCATAGTAATCATGTCAAAAGTTATGACTGCATTTCTTTTCTTTTTTTGAAGCAGAGGGCGATTGCCCTACTGTGATTTCATTCAAAGATAAAAAAATATTTACATTGTCCATTTACAAAAATGAAAGTGCAAAGAAAAAAGAGGACAAGAAACATAAAAAGAGGGACCAAAACCTTACAACCAGCCAATTATCATAAGAAAAGTCGAAAAAATGACTGCATTTCTACTGGTAGATTAAATTGTTGAATGAACTTGTCTTTTAGGTTTTGATATTTATGTAGTACCTTTTGACTGTTCATTAGAACACGCAGTCTCTTAGAGATAAAAGTCAAATTGTCAAATTCACCGGTTAAATTTCCAAATTTTTGGCTTATTGTGTGCTTATTTTAGTTGACTTCTTTATTTCATAGCTCCAAATTTCTTTAAGCTTTAGCTCTAACACTACAAGAAAGTGACGCATTTCTTCTTAAACAGAACTTACCTAAATTTGTCCATAACCATGTATTTAGTGAACATATATATTGTGGGCTACAGAAACTGGTAGCAGAAATTGGATATAAATTTTCAAGTTAAAATAATTTTGTGAAGCTTATGAAAGAATAATCATGTATTCTTCAGCTGATAATTAGATGTCATATTTCTTAAAATTATCAGGATTACAAGGCAAAATTGTCTGATTTCGGACTCGCAAAAGACGGGCCCCAAGGCGATGAAACTCATGTCACAACCCGAGTAATGGGAACTCATGGCTATGCTGCACCAGAATACATCATGACTGGTACTGTTACTATCTATACATGAAACTATTTTCACTTCCTCAGAAAGCAAACCACTTGAATTACGTACCTAACAATCAAACAAATTTTGTTCTTTCCATAGGTCATCTTACAACAAAGAGTGATGTGTACAGTTTTGGAGTAGTACTGTTGGAGCTCCTAACAGGCAGGAGAAGTGTGGATAAGAAAAGGAAACCAAGAGAACAGAACCTCGTCGACTGGGCCAGGCCCTTTCTCAAAAAACCAGAAAAGGTACACAAAATCATGGACCGGAACCTCGAATCCCAGTATTCAATAAAGGGTGCAGAGACAGCAGCACAAGTGGCATACAAATGCTTAAGTGAAAACCCCAAGTCAAGGCCCCATATGCGGGAAGTGGTCGGAGCCTTGGAACCGGTGCTCGAGTTTAAAGATGTGCCATTTGGTTCGTTTGTGTTTACACTTATAGTTGAAGATGAGAAAGGAGAGGACGGCGAGGAGAAGATGCGAGTAGAAAGCTTCAGATATGAGGGAGAGAAGCCTCGGAGCCATCACGATCGGCACAAGCAAAAGTATCCGAATTCAGCGATTCATGCGGATGATGTCTTTGTGTGGAACGGATCATATGCCAGATCACTGAGAGCATGCAGAAGATCACTTAGCAACAACCAGGAAAGAGGGGAATAGATGTTTCGAGGTGAGGTAGGATTATGGCGGTGTCCGCAATCCCTGTAAATAGATTGCAAAGGGATGATCGTGGTTTTTTATCTTTTTTTCTTCTTCCTTTTTGTTAAAGAAATGTATTGTTGGTTGTTTGCTAGAATTCTTTATCTCGTTCGTTTTTCATCTCTCTGTTTTGATCATGAGGAAGTATAGAAATCGCATTGTAATATATAAAAAAAAAAGCCATCTTTTTAACATGAGTTAATGGCCTACTACTTCAAAAAATATATAAAAAGGCCATGCTAAAAAAATTTAAGTTGAAGCGTGAAATAGAAGAGGTTGTAACAATATTCTTGATATTCAATTTTTGTACTTTTGACTTTAAGTTTATAATTGGTACTTATAAAATAAAAAATTGTGTTTGGTAATGTAGAAATTCTAAGTTTAGACCTTCAAAAGTTATACACACGTAACATCAAGGCTTTCTGAGCTTTCTCTATCTCTCTCGACCAGTAACTTTCTGATCAATTTTACACGACCATAAGTCTACAGAAAGTTTGTTTTACGCGTCCAAGAGGCATGTCACTGAACTGTTTGTTTTGTAGCACACAAAATACAGTCAATTAACTGAAATACACGCAGCTTATCAATCAATTTGTCCAAGGAGAGTAGGAGACTACTTCGAAACAGTCCCCTGCTCCCCATTTCAGATTACTACTATTTTTAGTCATCAGGCTCCAAACAACATAGTCAAATGCATGCGCTTACAGTTTCGTTTGGTAATCCACTTCTGTACAAATTTCCAAGAAAAAACAGATAAATTATTTACTATGTTAAGAGTTCACAAGACCAACATCCACAATACATACTGATCCCACTATAGTTCTACAACTACAAGCACTATGTTTCAAAACAAAATAAATAACAACCCGAAGCTGTGATTACACAAGTGGAGATTGAAAATACTACCAGTCTCACAGTATATCTCAGTATGAACTGAATTGGGCCTAAAACCCAATAGTGAAATATGTGGATCCGGTATTTTTGGTCCAGTGGAGACTTGAATCATTCCAAAATACAGCTGCCGAAACAAGTGTTATCATGTGGAGTTTTGGACCTAATCAGATAGATTTATCTTTCATGAACTTTTACCTTGGAACAAGTGTTCATATATTTAAATTGGGGTTCCTGTCTAGAAAAATGAATATCTCATTTTGTTGGTTGAGGTGTATGTGATTCATATTTCCAATTTCAAAATCTTATTTATTGATTGGGTGAGAGAAGATGACCCTGCTTGACATCATGAGCATGTCACCCAGCATAGATGCAAAGAATGACGGATAGGAGATATTAAAACAAAAGGAAAAGGTTAGTACAGGGTATTGAGGGAAGGGAACTAGAAGCAAGGATTAGAACAGTTGCTCTCCATTTTGCAAAAAAAAAAATGGTCCTTTTGCTTCTAAAATATCAAAATATGATTATCCTGCCAGCTCGCTAATAAAAAAAAATGATCTCCTTTTTATTCTTTTCTTCTTTTTGTCCTTAAGGCTGACATATTTATTGTCTGACCATTTTTTCTAAAAAAAAAAAAATTTCGTACTTGGTAGCAGATGCAGATACACAAAAATGCAACATAAGAATGCACCTTTTTTTTTGGAAATCACAAAATCCCTCAGATGAACCAGCCCTTGATTTTAAACCAGAGAGCTAACTTGTTTAGAGAGCGTAACTGTAAGTCTCACTCTTCAATTTGGCTAACTAAAATAACAACTTCAATTAAAGGGCACAAACACAAATTTAAATTTCACAGGTTCAACATAGATGATAATAAGTCTCACTTTTTTATGAAATATTATAGGTTCAAATTAATTTATAAAAAAGTATATAAAAATAATATATATCTGAGTTTACAGAAGTCTTATTTTACAAAAAAATAAAAAATCATCTTGACACGTAGGTCAATAGTGCAGTCAGCATTACGGGCAAAAAAATGATATTTGAAAGGCAAAATGGAGGAAGTGTTCTTCCTTAGATTATAGGTGAAAAATGAAAATAAATTAGGTTATAGATCATTAGAAGTAAAACTTATTCTTATTCACTGAGAAGTCTATTATATAAACGTACAACGGAGTATAATATAAAAGAAATCAATTAAAATTTTTTAACTGATACTAATTAATATTTTCTATATTTCAACACTCTCCATCAAAATGGGCAGAAGATATCTATCAAACTCATCTTATCACATAATCTCATTAGATCCTTTGATGAGACAATCTGCTACTTAATTTTCTATAGCTACATGACTCGACTCCAATAATCTGCTACTTAATTACTATATTTCAACACTACATGTTTAGTTCTATCATACTGCATAGAATTATCAGCAATGTTGATCGCTAATTTACTATCACACTACAATTTCATTTCTTTCTCCGTGATTTACCTTGAGATCTTCTAGTAATCTCTTCAGTCATAGCATATCAGCAACTCCTAATGTCATAGCATTGTACTCAGTTTATGTCGTTGATCTCGCAACAACTGGCTGCTTCTTGCTCTACTAGGAGACCAAATTGCCCCCTACAAACATGCAGTAGTCAAATGAATCTTCTGTCATCTTGACGATTAGCCCAATCAGAGTCATAATAGGCCTCAATATTCATGTGATCATTCTTCTTGAAAATCAGACTTTTTCTGAGTGCACTTGCAGATACCTCATGATATGATACACTGCGTTCATATGGTCTTTCATAGGGTCATGCATGTAGCAGTACATCACGCTTATTGTAAACGAGATATCAGGATGAGTGTGACACAAATAGATTACTCTGCCTACTAATTTCTGGTACCTCTCATGATCAACATGTTCTTCTACATCTGCACTTATCTTGGCTTCCACATCAATTAGAGAAATTACAGGCCTACAACCTAGCATACATGTCTTTGTGAGCGAGTCTAGAATATATTTTCTCTATGATAGAACAATACCTTCTGCTCCACGAGCTATCTCAAAAATAAGGAAGTATCTGCATTGTCCTAAGTCTTTTACCTCAAATTCCTTCTCAAAATTGCTTTGAACTATGCAATTTGTCCTTCATTATCACCAGTAATGATCATATCATCGATATACACAGTCAGCATAGTGATGTGATCATCATGTTATTGAGAACAAGAGTCTTGTGTGCTTTGCGCTCTACTATTAATTTTAAGTCAGAAATGATCGATCCAAACCGCTCAATCTAATCTCCATATTAAAATCTATTAGTAAACCAAATTTTATATTTTTTAGAATTTATTTGCTATTTTTTTGGATAGGGGGGAAACCATCATTTTGGATGAATCGGAATTCTCAGATCAAGTCATTTTCTCCTCATCAACAAAAATAGCAAAAAAAATTCTAAAAAATATAAAATTTGATTTACTAATATATTTTAATATGAAGATTAGATTGAATGGTTCGGATCGATTATTTCTGACTTGAAATTAAAAATAGAACGCAAAGCACACAATGCCTCTGTGCTTTGTAAAGCACTATAGTCGGACTATATATATATATATATATATATATATATATTTCACCCATATTTGTGCCTAAAAATAAGATCAAAACTCACAATCTCATATTTTATTTCATTGCATAAGCATATTTATTTTTAGATTTGATTCTGCTTTGGCCTGTTGCACATTTCAGGGATATCGAGCCCAAAAATTGAGGAATCGAGTCCCAAACTGAGTTTCCACGCCAATTGAATTATCACGAGACCAACAAAAGTCATTTACCACAACAACAAAGGGCATACGGGCCGTTTGGTCTCTTTTCAGAAAAACCTGCAAAGAAGACAGCGATTTAATGCCGCGATTCCCTTCCAAACTCGCCAATCCCTCTCTTATATATTCATCCAACGGCCTAGGGATTGGAGAGCTCAACTTTGGCCACCATTTTCACCAACCTTTCATCTTCTTCCACTCCACTACCGCAAACCCTAGCTGTCGGCCATTTTTCGAGGGCAGTTTGAGAGATCGAAGGCCCGGAGCCCCGAGATGAGACGGAGACCAGGCAGAAGACTGGCACAGGGCCGCATTCAGAGTTTGAATCATCTCTTTTTGTTGTATTCTCTGTTGTTTTGATATTTTTTATTAGGATATCTCTTATTCTTATTCTTTGTATCTTTATTATATTTTTATATGCCGCAATGAGTGATGTGTATTTTGTTAAGCTAATAAATACCCTAATTTTACTCAATTTCAGCCGCAAGCGTACGACCTAGTCAAGTAGTAATTGGGGTGTCGAACCAGAAGGATAAGGGTGAATTACCAGTTCTTATAAATTTCACTAATCTAGACAATCGATCGAGAGTTTTTATTTCAAAATAAAAGTGCATTAATCTAACAACAATGACTGTAAAGTTTATCAAATTGTGGATCCTAGGGGTTTTCGGCTTCACTCTCACTCGTTTAGTCAATTCACTCTATTTGATCTTTTAGTTTGTTCTTGTGTTTGTCAGGGATTCAATCTCAGATTTAGTACCAAATTTACACTTCTGTGGCTTGATACCATACCTAAACAATTCGGATTTCACGATTAAGTATTTCACCTTACAAGTCTAAGTCCATTAAGATCGGTGAATCACTTTGACATAACCTAGATTTTGTACTTCTCCTTTCGGTACTTCACACAATTTCTAGGGTTTCCTCGGTTTTCCTTAGGTAATAAGTTTCATGATTAAGTACTTGGCCTACGACTTAAATCACTATTTTGGGTCAGAAGATTCAGTTCCACCTTTCGGTTTCCGCTTTCACTTCTATGATAACATGCAGTTGATTAAAACTAGGCATTCAATTTAGACAAAATATCAATCACAAACAACAAGGACTAAAAGATCATCAAATGAGTAAATTAAACCATTCGAGTTATCGAGTTTACACCTAGACCCCTAAAAGGGTGTCTAGTCACAAATCATGTCAAAGATTGTACCAAGATTCATGTTTAAACAACAGTATAACACGAGAAAAGAGTAAAGAAAAGAATAAACCAAGAAGATCTACGATTTCTCACCCTGTTCTTGAGTTCTTCTTCAAATTCTCCTTCTAATGGTGTTTTTCCTCTTCTTTCTTGCTTTAGAATTCTTCTCCAGTCAGTTGAGATATCTCTGGGGCAAAAGGGTGTCAAAATCTCTTAATTTCAATGAGAAAATCGCTTTAAAATCTATTAAAACTACCAATTCGAGCTGTCAGCCTAAAAATTACAGTCCGCAATTTTTGCATTTTTTTTCAGAACGAACCAGAAAGCATTTGCGGTCCGTAATTTTTGTATGGGAATGCTTTTAACTTGATTTCTTCGTGTAAATCTGACACACCTCGTTCCAAACATTATTTCTCATGTTAACATCTTTGTTTACACTCAATGACCTGTAAAATAATAAGAAATGCAGCAGTATCTCGAACTTGACATAAAAACTAAATAAATTCTTAACAATTAATATAAAATACATAGTTTTTGAGATAAAACCCTAATTGAATATAATATATAAATGAGGCTTATCAATGAGCAGCTAAGTACTCTATTTCTTAGGGATTAGGAATATTAAATTTGGATCATGATTTTTAATTAAGAGATTTTATATTCTATGGTTATGATTGTTGTGCTATGTATTATTGTCATGCTTGTTTGATTACTTGTTGAACCACTAGGGTAGGTCTTGAGCTGAGACCAGGCTTCAGGTTTGATCGTTTAAGCTTCAAGTGATTTTTTAAGGATTTTACTAAGTACAATAGGTAGCTTCGGGACCCGAGACGGTAGATTGGGTTGTGTCCGAGAGGTTGAACCCCGCTCAGATCGAGAGATCGAGCGTGTCTAAAGAAAATCGGCACTCAGTCTAAGGGATCTAAACCAACATATGAGAGTTGAGATTTAGTTTAATTTAGGAACTCTAACTAACCACCAACTATACAAACAAACCAACATGCGAGAGTTGAGGTTTGTTTAGGTACTGATCAGTAGGATTCACGCAACCAATGAAGAGAACGCCCTTTAAGAACAACTGTGAATTATCTTGTAATGCCCCGACCGAGGCGCTACGGAGATGGTATCTTCAGCATCTATCTGATGGCCCGCAACCTGCGTCGCCAACAAATAAGAGAAATAATAAAGAAACAAAACGGAGTCAACTTACAAAGCTCAGGAATCGATTATTTAACGACGCGGCTTCTCTATAATAGTATTATGAATAATACAGCTCCATTCAAAGCATTTCAAACAATAATAATTCATTTTTATAAATTAAAGCATGTATTAAGCAATTATGCATAAACACATGAAGATCACACATCATGCCCGCCGTGATAAGTGGGAATATCCCATAAATCTGCTAGTAAGCGGGACTCCGCAGAGCCATCTTCCACTCACAACCCTTCAGGTTGTGTGAACCCTCATTTTTGTAGTACGAAAGAGTTAACTTATGATATGTTCAATTATGTATAATTTTACCAGTTCTAATTATCAACATACAATCAATTCAAACAGTTCAATCCATACTTCATATCACATATCTATTCAGATAATTCGGGTCACTGATTCATATATCAAGTTAAAAATCAATCAATCAATATCAACTAAATTCAAGTCAAGTCAAGAATTCAATTAACAGGTAATATTCAAATATAAGTTATAGAGAAGTCTGATTATCTGATACAGAATGATATTCATTTACGACTCGATTCTGATTCTTGACTCAATTGATAATATTCCTTGAATCGTTCTGTGATACCAATATATTAGACAATAGCATATCCTTTTTCTCTTCTCTTTTTACTTAATTTCTTCAGTTTTGCTCTCTGTGTCGTTTATGGCTTCTCTCATTCTCCTCTGTTTCCAATTTCATCTTTTCTCTGCCTTCCTTTCCCCTCTCGTTCTTTTCTTTTTTTTTTTTTTTTTTTTCACCGAGAAGAGAAGCCCATATAAAGATGAGTTAACCGACTCCCATCTGTGTCAAGGCCACGTCCCACGTGCCTCTCAAAGAGCCACCATCCTGGCATGAAAATTTAGTTTCTTTATTATTGTTGTTTTATTAGGTTTTACAATTTAACCCCTAAACATTTATATATTATGAAATGATCCAAATAATAAACTTACTTTTTATTTGATATATTACATATCTGAGTCCATACGGACCGTATGCATTTGCATACAAGTCGTATGGTCCAGATCCGAGTAGATGCTGACTTATACTCCTAAGAATTATTATTTTATTAATATAAAAATCCACAAAAATATTTACTATGTTACATTTTAATTTATAAAAGTACAAAATAATTTTTTTGAACAACCCCTTTATTTATTTTGCACATCTAGAGATCCGAGTAGGGTAAACTTAGGTCGTACGCTTGCGGCCGAACTAAGTAACGTAAGGGTTTATAAATTTTAAAAGTGGTACAACCCCGTGCTTGTCACTTCATGCGACTCTCTTCCTGTATAATAGTCATAATAGCCTCATCTAGTGAAGGGATCCTCGTCTGAGCCAGTAACACTGCACTTCTTTGCTCAAAAGTCGGATTCAACCTCCTCAGAAAGTGTATAATTTTTATTTGTGCATCTCGCTCCCCTCTCTCGCACTTCGGATCTTTACAGCGTGCTATTGACGAGAAGTAGTCATACTCTGCCCACAATCGCTTCAGATATGTAATATATTCTTGGATTGAGCTATCTTCTTGTACCACTGCTTCTATCCCGCGCTCGATCTGAAACACCCTCATATTATTCTCATCGCCTACATAGATCTTCTTCAACTTAACTCAGATATCCGTCATGCTCTGAATGTCATCCACCGTGACCATAATCGACGGAACCATAGAGTTGATAAGTCAAGCATACAATAGTATGTCTGTGGTCTTCCATTTGTTCCACCCGGCAGTGTCCTGCCTCGGTTCCTCCTCTCCTGTCAAAAATCCCTCCAGGTTTCTTTCAACGAGAGCACCCGTGATCCGATGCGACCAATTTAGATATGTGGCTAGTCCGTCAAGCTTCAGATCAGCTGGTGGGAGTTCTAACTTCACTATTGTGGATGTGTCAAGACCTCAACTCATTTTGACATCCTCATGAGCTCGAAAAATGTCTTCATGTTCTGTTGGATCTAGCTTCGTGTTAAATTTTTGAAGGATTCCAATGCGAATTGGGTAAAAATTAAAATTTCTGGTCCAATCAACATCTAGGATCGATTTATTATTGCTAACCTTTTCTTATTTGATTGCATCACAAATCACAATTACACATGTACCTACAAGAGAGATTGTGATACCATACCTATGATCTTTAACGTAGCTTTATTCCTCTTCAGTTCACCTTGAATTCGAAATAAGAAAACATCGTCGAGTCCGTGCTAGCCTCCTCTTCGTCCGCTCCTAGCTTTATCACCCGTACTTGATCGATTGTTAATCGTCAATTATTTAGCAAATATTTAGAGGAAGAGAGAAAAACTAAGTAGAAAATTATAACCTCATAATGTATGGCCATATATAATATTTATAGACTCCAAATATCAATTCAAAAACTCATCAAATTCGTACAACAATTAAGGCTTGAACTAAATACGAAATGACACATTAACTGCTAACATTTCAGCACTAAAACTGCCATAACTTCCTCTAGAGAACTCCAAACGATCTTAAATCTTCACTATTGGGTTCTACACTCCGAGGGCTAAGATTTTCATAGGTCATTTGTCCAGATTGGTTATCATTTTCCCTTTCAAATTCCAGTTCAAAATAGTCTTAGAATCTGACACGAATTTGTGGCCATAATTATGATCTCCTCTATCTCTTTATTTGTTTAATAAATTATATTGGACTTTGGGCTTTAAACAAATTTATATCTCATAATAATATTTTCATATTATTATAATACATAAAATTTATATTATACTCATAATATGCATATGTTAATAAATTTATTTTCCCGCTAGGAAGTCATGTTATGTGACATAATATTTTAACAACTCTTATATGTACCTATATTTCATTCAATATGAAATCTTGTACATATAGAATATATTAAAATATTTATTTTTATTTTTCCTTCAGTTGGTGTGACCTATGTCGAGGATCTATGTTATGTTGGTAATGAAATAAAATATTTTATTTCATAAACTGTAAGCGGTATTTTAGCTATACATTACAGTTACCCAAATAACAAAAATATTTAGCAAACGCTTACAAAACCCGATCCTTTTAGTAATGTTATTATTAACATTACTTGTGTTCATTCCTTGTCTTATGATATTATAATTATTATACAAAGTAGACTATGACATCTTTGTATTATAATTATTTTTTGGTATCCATTAAGTAAATTATAAAATTATAATTGTACTTCAGTTATATTGGATCCATTTATAATTATACTTTACCAAGTGGCCCATAAAATGTCATTTTTCATTAATAATGAGTGACAATGATACTATTGACATATACATTTTCCCGGCACAAGTCATATATAAAGAACTATTACTTTTATCACTACTTGTTGCAAGTAGCTTTTAATAATAATTACGTTATATATTTCTCATGTGAAAAAGATACATGTCTCAATCTTAAAATCAAAGACACGATAAAACATTAATGACACAAACACAATCCATATAATGTTTTATCTATTAGGTCTGTTTAATATATGAAATATTTTATATATTCGTGTTATTAAACGATAATATTTTATCAACGCTTACAAAACTACAACGTACTTTAATCAACACGACAGTCTTATATGGCATATTAGTGTTCCTGCTAATATCCAAGACTTGTAAACATTTTAGAGATATATATTCATCTTATTTAGAGTTCTGTTGTTCAAGACTAAGTGCATCTTCTTGAACATGTCTAAATACGAATATTGAACTCATAGAATAAAAATGTTAACAACATTCAATTCATAAATATAACATAAAGTAATCATCAAAGATAATTTTTAGAACACAAATCTAACAATTTTTTTATTGATTCATCTTGTTCCTCCATCAACCCCACTTTAGATCTCCTCACACTTTTAAAAATAATCAATCATCTATTTTTTTAACTAACCACGCTTAAACTTAAACAAGAGAGAAATAAAGAGGTGAGATGACGGTGGTAGCAGCGTAGCTTGGAGAGACGGCGGCACGACCCAAAGAGGGTGACTACTGTAGCATTTTTTTTCTCATTTTCTATGTGGTGACGGCCCTAACAAGTATTGGTTCTAATATCAAATATAAATCGGAACTTATTATTATTCAATCAGTGATAAGTCTATTATATAGACGTATAATGAAGTATAATAGAAAAAAATAATTAAAAATCTCTAATTGATATTAATCAATATTTTTTATATTTTAACATTAGATATGAATAGAATGGTGTATCAGACCTTGTTTGAAAAGAATTGTATATTATGATAACCAATACTTAAATTGAAAAATTAATGGAACGATGAAGTAATTTTCTGAATGGAGAGCACAATTTATGCTCAGAATTCATCGTGGTTCGTGGGTCTTTATGGGCATGGAGCACTAGTTGTATAGTGGTGGGTTCTCTATAAGTCTAAAATGATAAAAAAAAAAAGTGAGTGATGATAAATATAATAAATTATAAATAGATAACAATAAATGGTGTTTTGGTACATGGGCGGATGAAGTATTTTAGTCAGGGGGTAAATATCGGATTGTAATAACTTATCGGGTTTAAATCCATTAACTAATCGGATACTAAATAAAAAAATAATAATTTAATATATATTCTTATCTAATAAAAAATTTATTAGAATAATAACATTTTATATATTAAAAATAACAATAAAATAAAGCTCAAAGTAATAGATAATTAAATTGATGAAGAAAATTTTCGTCTATAAAACTTTATATTTTGATATCTTTGCATAATTATTTCATTATACATGATATTAAATATTTTTTTCTCAATAAAATTAATCAGACAATCCAGGGGGGCAAAAAAAATTTCCATGGGGGACAAACTACCGAAAGTATTACCGAAAAGCACTGTTTTTCAAAATCCGGAGGGGGCTATTAGTTGATAAAATCCACTGTTTTATTGGTAAAGAAATTATTTTCCGGATGGAATATTTGAAATTTAATATCTTTCATTGAGCATGATTTCTCAACTTTTACAATTATATATAAACGTTTCATTCCAAATAGACTACTCAGAAATCAGAATCAGAAACAATCCTAATTCCCATAACTTCTGCAAAAGGCTGAATCCATGGCCAACATTTCTTTTCTTTATTTGATTTTATTTTTTCTTTTTCTTTTTTACTTCCATGAAACTCTCTTTGCTTTTTGGCAGTTCTGCAAAAGGCTAATAAGCAAATTGAATCCTTTTTACACTCCCAAAATCTCGCTAGCTTTTTGCTCTCCTTTTACAGTTTTCTATGCTTTTCCTCGTTACTTTTTGTATGTCGCGTGCTTGTAAAACCATGCGGTACTGAATTACATGGAGATCATATATGTTTCAATGGAGTTTCAAACAAAATCTGATGAATTTTATCCTGCACTTAGTACAAATTAAAGGTACAGTTAAGGAGTAAGTGCTTCAAGTTAGATGTTCTAATACTAATGTGTACTAGCTTTCTTTTTTCTACTTTTTGTCGATCAAACTCTCCTGGAAAATAATTGTATACCGAGTGTTCTAACGATCATATTCAAAATGGTTATTCAAAACTTCTGAATTCAAACTAACAATTAGGGGGGAAAAGCTGGAAGCTAGATGATCAGCATATGCAATTCTGATTTCCTAACAGTAAATTTTACTGTTTTCTGTTGTTTTGTTTCCTTTCCAGAAAAAAGTCTTTTGAACAAAGTAAGGAGATGCTACTAAATTGTTGCTCTCTAAAGTATGAACAAATCGCATTATCTAATTATCTCTGATAGTTATTCATCAACTATGCTACTTCTAATGGTTCTCTCATAGCAACGTGTAGACAATCCACTGGTAATATACAATTCTTGAAAAGAACAGCAGCACTAAAATTTCCCACTACTGACGTCCTTTATTAGCTGCACTAGATCAGGCATCCACCTCATGATCAGCACATTCAATTTTTTTCCTATATATACTCTCAAAGGCACTTCTCTGCCATTGTCACTTTATCAAACAACAAATAATAATAATTCCCATGGGCTCAATTCTACATCATCATCGCATTGCCACTATCCTTCTCTTAATTTCAATTTCTTTTTCCACATTAAGTTTTGCCTCAAGCATATCCTCTAATACATACATTATCTATGTGAACCCATCACACAAACCAGCGCCATACCAAACCCACACTGCTTGGCATGCAGCTCTGTTCCAGTCACTCTCCATCGACCCATTGCGCCACCTACTTTATTCATACTCCTCCATTAGTGCCTTTGCGGCATCTCTATTGCCACATCATGTACCGCTCTTTGCCAGCCATTCCTCCACCCTTCATATCCACGCTGACACATTTGTCCCTTTGCTCACGACCCGCACACCGACCTTTCTCGGTTTACCTCCATACACATCATCTGTTAACTCCCACTACCCTTCTATTGACGTCATTGTTGGCGTACTTGACACAGGCGTGTGGCCAGAACATCCCAGCTTTAGCGATGCTGATCTCCCGGCAGTTCCTTCACGTTGGAGGGGTACATGTGAGTCAGGACCCGACTTTGCATCTTCAGTCTGCAACCGCAAGTTGATTGGTGCACGTAGTTTCTCCCGTGGATTTCAGGAAGCAGGAGGTAATATCAGCGCAGCTACACCGAGAGACCTTAATGGCCATGGTACCCACACAGCATCCACTGCTGCTGGTTCACCAGTGACAAATGCTAGTTTGTTCGGCTATGCCTCTGGCATTGCTCGTGGCATGGCACCAGGTGCTCGAGTTGCAGTTTACAAAGTTTGTTGGACTCAAGGTTGTTATGGGTCAGATATTCTTGCTGGGATAAATAGTGCAATTGAGGATGGGGTGGATGTGTTGTCCATGTCCCTAGGAGGTGGGGCAGCTCCATTTTATAGTGACCCAGTTGCAGTTGGTACATTCTCTGCAATAGAACGTGGAATATTTGTAGCTTGCTCAGCAGGTAACAGTGGGCCCACACCATCATCCCTCACCAACGCAGCTCCATGGATTGCCACAGTTGGCGCTGGGACGCTTGATCGAGACTTTCCAGCATTTGTCCAATTAGGCAATGGCAAACAATACACTGGAGTTTCTCTGTACAGTGGAGAGTGGAATGGAAAACAAATGCTTCCAATTGTGTATAACAAGGAGTTCAAGTTGGGAGCAATTCAAGCAAGTTCTGCTTGTCTGGTACGCTAGACCCAGCACAAGTCAAAGGTAAAGTGGTTTTATGTGAACGTGGAATTAATGCACGCGTAGAGAAGGGTCGGGTCGTAAAAGAGGCCGGCGGAGTCGGGATGATATTGATAAATCAGGAAGTAAATGGAGACGAATTGGTGGCTGACAGCCATCTTTTACCAGTAATTGCTCTTGGAGCCAAGACTGGTGCTGCAGTAAGAGACTATGTGTTTTCTGATCATAATCCAACTATTCAGATGTGGTTTGTAGGAACTGTGCTGGGGGTGCGGCCATCTCCAGTAGTTGCAGCATTCAGCTCAAGAGGACCTAGCACGCTAGTGCCAGAATTGCTCAAGCCAGATATGATTGGGCCAGGGCTGAACATACTAGCTGGTTGGACCAGGTCGGTTGGGCCTAGTGGATTGGCAGAGGATGATAGGCGGTCTGACTTCAATATTGTATCTGGTAAGATCTATTTTACCATTTATTTATTTCTAGAAATGCACGAGTAATTCTAAGACGATAAGGTCACCTAAAAACTAGTTTTGACCTAGACAGAGACAATAATCTTCAAATGTGAGATGGCACATTTAGAACCTGATGGAACATCTTTTATAAACATTTAAAGTTGGGCAATTAGTCTCTCATTTTTAATGTCAATAAAAGAAAGTAATAAGATCACCTATCCAAATGTAACAGTTTGTACAAGATAAAATACTTTTCACTTTGTAATTTTCATATGATTAAAGATGCCACTATCACTTGGAATTTGACAGAAAAAATTCTTCAAAATAATACACTCCCGACTCCTTATCAGTAGACATGGCAAGCGAAATTATTTGCTTCTAGGTACTGACAAAAGGAAGGGAGGGACAAATTTTATTGTACACTTAATGAATGTTCAAAATTTTCTGGTACAGGAACTTCGATGTCATGTCCACATATCGGCGGTCTGGCTGCACTGATAAGAGCTGCACACCCAGATTGGAGCCCCAGTGCAATCAAGTCAGCTCTCATGACTACTGCCTATACAGTCGACAATACCGGTTCCCCACTCCATGACTCTGCTAATGGGACCCAACTTGCAACACCATGGGCATATGGATCAGGTCATGTCGACCCAGTAAAGGCCCTTTCCCCTGGTCTTATTTACAACACTACCACGACGATTTTATTTCCCTTTTGTGTTCCTTGAGGTACTCACGTCAGCAAATCCAAGTTATCACTTCCAGTTCAAATTCAACATGCATACATAAGCTGTCAACGCCAGGGAACCTCAACTATCCTTCTTTCTCAGTAGTATTTGGTCAAAGATCAAGATTGGTTGTCAAATATCGACGGGAGGTAACCAATGTGGGTCCTGCAGGATCTGTTTACTATGCGAAAGTTATTGGACCAGCTAGTGTTAGTGTCTCTGTTAAGCCCCAGAAGCTCATTTTCCGACAGGTAGGCCAGAAACTGCTGTTCACTGTGACATTCAAGTCAGTAAGTGTTGGAAGCCGATCGGATGCAGAGTTCGGCTGGTTAACATGGACAAATAAGCAACATCAGGTCCGAAGTCCCATAGCTTATACTTGGAACTATTGAATGAGTGCCCACGTTGCTCCTTTTTTCCTCAATAGTTGAATTCCAATAATTCAAATAATGCCATTCAAATGTCCTCGCTTTCTTCAATCTTTTGCCTCTTAGTGAGCTCATTGCACACTGAACTAAATTAGTGATATCTGATGATAAAAACTAAATCAACTTTTTCAAGTTCTAAACACGCCTTGAAATGTATCTGTTCATATAACGAAGGCAAAATTACTAGAAAAGTGCATATTTGTGATTGATGAGAAAACACATATATACAAATAACGTGACCATCACTTTCAATTACAAAGATAAAAAAAAAAAAAAAAATAATCCTTTTTGAGTTTCTATAAGTCCTAAGTATGATATATTTCCTGGCATGTTTCAAATTGCTACAGAAACTCCTAACAAATAGGAACAAAATTGTTGGGCCGCATAAATGAGGTCAAAAGAGAACAAGAATTAACAACAAGAAGCTGCACATTTCACAAAAACTATATGTTAAGTAACATGTTCAAGAATCCAAAACAATACTAATAATATTGCATTAACAAACAAGGTGACTACCAAAAAACCAATTTTAGCAAAAACATCCACTTATACAGCATGGATTGTTGCGTTTGATGCACCTGCATATATCACCACAAGTTGGGCACAACCAGACACAGCCGCAAGAGCACTCCGGACAGCTTGGGGCCCGGACTGCACAGCATGACTTGCTGCAAATAGACTTGCAGCGGCAAGACCACCGTTGGAAACATGAAAACCCACCATTGAAGCAATGAGGTTGTGTGCATGAACACTTTATGCAACGGCAGCAAGACTCACTGCAGCAGCACGATCCACAGTCAGTGCAGCACCTTGGTTTACATTTGCAGCAGGATCTGTAGCAGTTTGAGCTGCAGCAATTTGAGGTGCAGCAGTTGCTCCAGCAATTTGGTTTGCAACTGTTCCAACTGCAATTCGGTTTGCAGTTGTTGCAATTGACTGGTTTGCAGTTGCTGCAACTGCAATTTGGTTTGCTGTTGCAGGAGGAGCTGCAGCGGGGGCAGCAGCTTGAGACACAGCAGGAGACCTCCGCACAAGATTTACAACAGGTGCAACTGGGGCAACTGCAGCTGTCATATGCACACTCACAGCTGCAGCACTCACAATTCTTTGATTGTGGACAGCTGCAATTAATTGGTTTCTCCAAGCAGCATATCAATGAGACGCAGCAGTAAATCTTTGACCTAGTCAGCATAATGTTCAAGAGTATCAGAAAACAGTACTGTGCTGTTTAGGAGCAACATGCAAATCAAGTAGCCATGTAACAGAAAATACATATACATATCTGATAACCAGATGGGACCCATGCCAAAAACTCATTCTCAGCTTGCATGTAACAACTAAGCATTGGCATTAAAAAAATTGCAGTCAAGGATGTGCTGGCACCTACACCCAACTCAGAGCACCACAATGATCTTTTCTCTTTTTTCCCCTCAAAAATCAGTCTTTTGTTTTTGTATTTCATTGAACACTGCAGCGAGTTCCAGAAGAAATCAGACCATGGTAACACAGAAATAAGCACTTGATTCCTAACCACTCACAATATTGCAACTGTAAAGAAGCTATAACGTTCCTCTTATTTCAGATCACAGCAGCTGGATCCAAAAAGAAACCAAACAAATTGAACCCAGAAGAATCAAAGGCTAGGCCCAAATTTCTAATCGAACCATTGTCCAAGTGGCTCACCCCATCTGTGGTTATTTAATCGGCTCATAGAGTTCCCGAGTCCAGCCCACATGTGATTGTACATAGCTTGTGGCTATGTGATCATAAACAATCAAATTTCTGGCCATTACAGATCACAAACTATATACTTTATACTGGCCATTACAAACAGATGAAAACCTAGATAAATTCCCAGAAAAGGAATATTCTTAAAAGTTTGTCTTTGGTTATTAGTTTTTCTTCATTTTGCTAACATAATTAAAGGATATTAAAGAATATTGCAAGAAAACATGAAAAATCCTTTATGGCTGTAAGGTACCTGATCCACCTCCACATGCAACAGGACCCATGTCTCTTCTTATTTCTGGAAAATGAGCACAAATCATCACAAGTCTCAAAACACAATAACATTTATAATGATTGCAAGTGTAGAATCCATACACTGGTATAATTGGATCTGGTTTTGTTCCAACAAACTCATTCAATCTGCAAGGTAAAAAAAAAAAAAAAAAGCAACCAGATTATTAGATAAGTACAAATCACAAGTTTCATCTGGAATATAAGTTCATTGTGGTTTAGATATAAAATGCTACAAAACCAAATAGACAAACTTGTAACACATGAATGAGAACTAGTGTTTGCCCTATGAGAAATGACAGAACGAGTATTGTGCATTTATAATTATAGGCTCTTTTTAAAATACTCTACCTTGAGTTTTGCGATTGGAAGATAACATAACTGTGTGACAATGTTTTTGAAATTTGGCCTTATCATATCATTATGTAAAAGAGCAAGCCTTGATATTGAGAGCTTATTTTCATTTATGAGCAGTGTGGCCAGTAGTAAGAACTTTTGTATGAAGCCAAACAAAAGTGGAAAAGGAAAATTTAGGATAACATAGCATACTCTTTGCAGCATCTTGAAACAGGTTGTATTCTTTCAAGAGATTGCAACTCATCCTATTTAAAATCAACAGATGAGTAGTAAGAATATGTAGTTAGCAAGTATCACAGTCCAGAGTTAATTTAAATATTTACTGCAGCTCAAGTAAAAACAAGTCCAATGGTAGATTATGTGAGTAGGTAACAATTTTAGCCAGTTTTTCCGACTCAGTAATTAAATAAACCTCGAAAGTCCAATTCAGAATGAATATACTTAAAATTTAAGCAATAATCAAATGAAACAACACAAGAAAACAAATACTGTCAAGCTGACAGTCCGTACCAAAATTCCTACAAGTATCGGACCCTGTACAGTACCAAATCCAGTACATACATATCCTTCCGCTTAGAATAATTTCTCCCCGCAAAATGCATAGATATTTTACTCAATGGAATTGTAAATTACATATTCAGCCCATAACATATTCGCTGCATCAGGAACTAATTTATGCATTTTTTTTATTTTAGCTTCAACCATACTAATAGAGTAATAGTATCTTTCTCCAATGACCTTTTTATGGAAAATTTTGCAATAAATAGAAAATGCATAAATTACTATAATTTCTCCCCTGCTAATGCATAGATACTTTGATAGAAATGTAAACTACATACTTGGCCCCCAACATATTATCTTGATCATAAACGACTAGATGTGTTTTTAGTTTAGCCTTATCTGAACTCAATAGTATATCTTTCTCAAACCTCCTTGTTCATCTCCTAATAGATTTTTTTTCAATAACAATTGAGCTAATTTACTTTAAAAATTATTGCTCCATACAAATCTCCTAGTAGATTAAGTTAATCTTTAATTTGCTGCACGATTAAACTTAAATTCAATACTAAAACCAGGCCAGCCCAGCCTCAATTTTTAATTTCTTGGGCCCAACAATCCTAAAACTGCCAAAACTATTCCATTTCCAAAAGGATTGCTCAAGTACGACAGCTTTGGGTTCTGATCTGCAGTACTGTAGTAAATTCTGGTTATACCAGCCAATCAAAAAGCAATTATATTAGAGCAGGAAAAAAGCACTGCCAAGAGATAAAGATCAGTTGCAGTATCTTTAATTGTTTGTGATCCCATATTACACAGAAATGTAAGAAGCCAATTATAACAAGTACAACAGGACCCATACAGCCATACTAAAGTTTTCCTTAAATTTAAATATAATGAAACAATAAGAAAGAACATTTCTCGACAAGATTGAGTAATTGACAATTTACACCAAATTTCCAAAGCTATAAGCAGAAGTGGGGCTCTTCTAATCTAAACTTAAAACTCGCTAAAGAGAAAAATATACGTAAATTCAAATTTTAGCATTCAATTCATGCCTACTTTTTTTTCTAGGATAGAAGGGTGCTCTGTTTCCAAGTTTCCTACATTTTATTTCTCAATAGTTCAAAAGATCGGTAAATATTTCAATATTAAGAAGTCTTTTTTTCTCAAATAAAAATAGCTAGCTAAAATAGTATCCAACAACTACAAGAAGAAGATTTTCTCAAAAATTAAAAAACACGAAAAGAGAAACGGACTAAAATATAATGGTCGATTATTTTATTGAATCGTCTACCTGAACAGAGTGTCGCTTTATTTTAGGTTCGAGTAAAATACCACGACAAAACAAAAAGAGGCGCACTAAGAGACATTTGTAACACCGGACCAACTTTCCCATCTGTAGCTCTAACGAGCAACCTCCATGCCTCATCCCATTGTTAGCAGATTCCAGGAAAAGGAAAACCAAAATCCCAGAGTCACTATCCCCCGCCTCCACACTCCCACATTTTCATTTCTACAGAGAGAGATGCAGAGAGGCTAGCATTATTACCTGCAAAAAGCCGATCTCACGGTTCAAGATCTGCACATCGAGTTGCAACCTCCGACGACCGCACAAATCTGGATACTTGGGAGGAGACTTGGGGCGGGGAGGCGTGACATCAGTTCCCATTCGCTCACAGGCGGTGACCAGACACCATTGGCAAAAAAAAAACCTCTTCTTCTCTTCTCCGATATTTGTTTTACCAAAAGCGAGTTGAGTTGAATCTCGTAGGAGGACTAGTAGTAGAAGTCACAAGAAACGAACGGGAGGGATAGGAGTGGGGTGAGACGGGGTTTAGCGGCGGCAGAGGAGATAAGGGGACTGGGACAGGTGGGGTAGAAGCGCGGTACGAGAAGGGGGCGTGGTGTGGAGGTGTCTTCACTCGTCACCGCTGAGCTGCTTGCTGGGACTGGCGTTGGCGTAGGCGCAGGCGCAGACGCAGGGGCAGGGAGGAGAGAGAAAGGGGCGAAAGAGGAAAGAGCCCCCATTTATTCATGCGACTGGCCTGCCGCTGCAGTGTGCGCTGCAATAATAGCAGTGGAGATGATTTTACACGGAAATAAAATTCCCAAGTTGATATACTTGCTATTAGTATAGGTTATAGATGCTATAAGTTGTCAGAAAATTATATCATCTGTCATTTCTAATAACGTCTTTACTCAGATTCACATGGATTATCAGAAGGGTATCTTACATGTCCATGTCTGCTGTACACTTTAATCTTCAACTTTACAACGGGTAATTTTGACAATCTTCACAATAAATTTTTCATTAAATATCAAAAATCTTAAAAAAAGAAAAAAATTATAGATATTTTTTATCTATAGTTTGATAGTGTTTTAATTTTCATATAATTTCATTATCGTTTTATAGTACATTAAACACCATCAAAATTTTATATAATTTATTCTTTTATAAGTAAAAAAATATATCTATAAATATTTTTCTAATTCTAAAATTTATTTGATATTTATTTCAAATTTCATTGTCAAAATTATTAAATAACCCATTGTCAATCAAGGATCCCTCCCCACAAAAATTTTCTATGTCAGCAACTCAGCAGAAATCTATCTAATGTCTTTATCTTTTTAAACTTCACTTTAATGTTAATTAAATCAATGGGTAAAAATACTGAAATGACCGTTGGAGTATAAACTATAAATAAATACCACCACTTAACGCTTTAATGTCTATCTTTTCTTTTCCTTTGACCGGTCATGGGCAGTTTCGTAGTTGACTTCAACAGAGATTTAATAACGATAGAAATCGTTGCTTGAGAGCTCTCTATATATACAACACTGTAAATTCAACGTTTGAGCTACTCATTACGCGATTCCATAAAACAGAGTTTCGAGTTCATTTGAATTCAAATCATTCATTGATTTAACTAGCAGCGTAACTGCAACGCGGAATATTTTTATTTTATATATCCATTTTAAATTGTTTTTGAACTAAAGAAAAATGATAAAATAAATTTATCAAAATTATATATTTTTAATGTGTTATATGTTGAGATTTTATTAATGTAACTAGTGTATAATTTCAAAAAAAAATCATCTAAAATCTCAAAAAGATATTATATATGACTTAACTGAACTAAATACAACTTATAACTAAGATTGATATACCTTTGAAGCGTGCTTGAGTCACCAGATGAGCAGAAAATGATTAGGAGATACACACAGCATCGAGAGACCAAATTAGATCTTCTCCAATGGTATCCATCAAAAATAACCCACAAACGCTTTCTCAATCTCTTGTTAGGTTAGTTAGGAGTGCTCTTCTTAATTCTACAGTCATTTTTCATAAATTATAACTCTTAAATATGATTAAAATTATCCTCAACACATGAGATAGTCAAAATTAATGCGGCAAAAATTCAGCAGAATTTTCGCGATTAAGAAAATAACTTGTTAGGTTTCTATCAGGGGAAAGACTCTTATATAACTTTCTCAACAAATGAAAGGGCATTTTTCCACGTTTTGGAAGTGTTTCCACTAATTTTGAATAGTCAAACTTGTCGGTTTTGAAAAATATGATGAATTTTTCCTTAATTAACTAAGAGAAATTAGATATATTGGATTATGCTCCACTTTTCAATAGTGGAGAGTGAATTCTAATTTTTAGTCATATCAACATATGACATAGTTCCGAAATAACATAATTCTCATCTAATTATATAATGTCAATATACCGTTAAAAAATAACAAATAAAATTTCTTAAAACTCTTCCATTTGAACCTTATTAAACACTTTAATATGTTAAATAACTATTCATCTCATGTTATTTGATATGTCCAACACATCAACGGTTCAAAAAATATGTATAGGTTTTGTTCTTATGCGGCGTGACCTTTTGGGACCTGTATATACTTAGCAATGAGATTAAAATATTTTTAATTATCATAGATCATAAGCGTCACTTAGCAATGTGCATTATGACACCTAAGTAATACATATATAATGTATGCTATAAATATCTTAGTCATAGACAACGATAATCGTCCCCAACTCATTGCATGTCACATGATATCCAAAACAGTACAAGACATGAATGTGTCATTCTTACACTATATTTTTTTAATCTAGGGACGTCCAATTTGAATATCATCGCTCACGTCAATAAATAAGAGGGACATCGATATTCTTAATTCGTACTTATACTTCATATAAAAGACGTATATCGAGATAAAATATGTATAGTCACTAATTACATACAATGTTGGATAATATCTACAAATATAAACTATTTATATAAGAAGAATATTCATCTCATACCTATGAATTAGCAAGTAAATAAAATATAATGACACAAATACAATACTTATAGTATTTTATTATAGGTCAAGTCCAATAACATGTCCAACATGACATTTGTGTAATTAAGTTGATAACAATTATTGTATAATTGTAAAACACTTATTGTATGATTTGTAAAACACAATCATCACTCAACTTACATACTAATCTTAGTTAATTATTATTCCTAAATAATTAATATATTATGAATATTTTAGAATTATAATTAATTAATATATATATTTCACAATTGAGTCCAACTCAATATATAAATAATAAATAACTCAGAAAATAAATAATATATCATATATTTAATCATACTAATACATAACTAAAGTATAAACATCATATAATTGACTGTAGATTATAATAACACTAATAATCTCTCACTTGAGCTAAAATCAATCTCATACACATCAACACGCATAAAAGAAACATCTAACCAAACAGTAGCCTCGAGTACATCACATCTACATGACTTAAATCTCACTGTCAATCCCGCATGAACCTCATCCAATACCTGATATATGCATCATGTGATTGGCCTGAGATAAAGACTTTATTAGTATATCAGTAGTGTTCGTCTCCGTATCTACTTTATAAACCTTAACATCACCTCTTTCGTAGAATATGTTTTGATTTCTAATGCGATCGAGATTTATTCGCTTGGACAATGGCTCCATTATTGTCACAATAGAGCCCTAGTAATCCTGAAGCACTAGGGATCACTAATAGCTCAATCATTAACTTCTTGATCCACACGCCTTTCTTAGTTGTCTCCGAGGCAGCTATGTATTCAGCCTTGATGGTTGAGTCGATTGTAGTGTCTTGTTTGAAACTCTTCAAACTCACAACACCACCATTGAGAACGAACACAAATCTTGATTGCGATCTCAGATCATCACGATTGGTCTGAAAACTAATATCAGTGTAACCCCTTACAATAAACTCAGTTTCACCTCCATAAATAAGAAATATATCCCTACTCCTTTTCAAATACTTCAGGATAGTTTTTATCGCGATACATAGATTAGTTTGGTCATACTTGTCACACTCAAAGAATATGACACATCTAGACGAATACAAATCATATCATACATGATAGATCTAATTATCGAAGTATATGATATCTTTTTCATGATATCAAGTTCAGCATTCGTCAAAGGACAATACTTCTTCCCAAGATCAATGCGATGTGATATGGACAAGGTTTTTTTTAATTCTACATGTTGAACCTCTTCAATGCTTTATCAATATATGTACTTGACTTAATTGTATAAGTCTTCGAGATTATATTATTATATTATATTATATTATAAGTATTATTATAATTATATTATTATATTATACTATGATTATTGAGATTATCTTATTATATCATGATTATTATATTATTACTATTATTATTATAATTATTATTTTTTATTATTATTGTCATAATCATCATCATTATTAGTATCATAATTATCAATATTTTAACTATTCTGATTAACAACTGTCAAATAATATTTTGACTCTTCTGAATACTCAAGAATATCACTCTTCCAAAATGATAATATTTTATCACTCTTTTAAAACTACTACTCTTCTAAAGTTCTATCAAATAGTAGATTTCATTATTTATGTTTTGAAGGGGTTTCTTCAGATTTTTTTCTTTTGTAAGTGAAATAAATAAAAATCAAGAAATGGTCTGATTGCATGCATAGCCATATTCAAATTTAAAATTCGGTCTCAATTTTTTTATAATTTTTTTTTATTTTAATTAAGTATTTATTTAATAATTTATTCATTAGTTTTATAGTTTTTAATATCTTATTTAGTTATTTTATTTTGTTGAATTATCTGTTCAATGGTTTAGCTTGTTTTTAGTTGATTGTTTAATTTTCATAATTTCTTAAATAATTTGACTCTTCTGATCGAACAAACGGAGATAATCATCATTATTATTCAAAGAAATAATTAATCAATTTTAAAAAATATTCTATTTTATTATGTCTAAAATTATAATCATGATCATTGTATGATTAATTATTTTTAATTTTTTCAGTTTTGTTTTGTTCCATTTAAAATTCTATATTTAATTGTTTGTTTAATGATTTAGGTTCTTCTTATCATAATTTGTGTCAGATTTTTAATTAAAAACCAACATTAAATATTTTCCCTTTAAAAAAATATATTTAGAATAATAATATGTTAAGTATGATATTATTATGTATTAAATTATAATATATAGTTAAAAATCATAAGTGAAAAATTATAAAATATATCACATTGGTTGATATCATAGCATAATTAGACATAAATAAAAAAATAAAAGTAACTAATTCAAAAATATATCATAAATGTTATTAAATATAACTATATATGATGAGCATAACGAACTAAAATATATATAATTTCTTACTATAAATCTAAAAAAATAATGACAGAATGGATTCACACAACTTCAAGCATGTTTTTGTGAGCTTTATGCAATCGTGTAGCACATCTCGATTGGGGTTTTTTTTATCAAAAGTTATAACCGTTTGAAGATGAAGTGCTTGAATTTTGATTTTTCTTCCCCGTTCATTTGAAATATTATGAAAATTAAACAATCAATCCAAAATAAGCTATATAATTGAACAAATAATGAAATATAATAAAATAATAAAATAAATTATTAAAAACTATAAAAAATAATAAATAAACTATTAAACAAATAATTAGCCAAATAAAATAATTTTATAAAAAAATTGAGACCGAGTTTCAAATTCGATTCAGTCCGGCAAACTGGAACTGAATTTGAAATTGAGATCCGACGCAAAAGCCAGTTGCAATCAGGTCATTTACTGATTTTTGCTTGCTTCATTTACGAAAAAATCTTGGGTTTTTGGATTTTTTGTGCATGACAACGAAAAAATTAAACTATTTAATTTTAAATATTGAACGGTAGAGATACATATTTTCTGATCTAGTTAGAGAATGGAGGTTAACCAGTAAAAAAATATTATCGTTAATAGATAAATCAACCGTTCTTCTTTCGATCCATAGGACCATAATATAATGGGAAAATTAGTTCCATGCCATCTCAAAACATTGAATTTAGCAAAATGCCACCTCAAATTTTAAGTTCCATCTAATGCCACCATAAAACAATTTTAATTAGCAAAATGCCATCTATATTGTATTTTTCCTTAATTTATACATTAAAAATATTTGAATTTGTAAAGATACGATAATACCCTCAATCTAAATAAATTCTTTTTTTTTACCATTTGCTCTTACTTCTAGTGAGAAATTCTACAATTCAAAACCTCCCGAATTTGTGCCTTTTATTTCTTTTTTTATGGTTGATGTCGAGGGTCTCAAGCTCTTCGAATAAACAGGTTGATTATTATTGGTTCGTCGTTTTTGCCATTAAATTTTGGTCATAGGGTAAATAACGTAGAGCCCTGGACCTCCATTCTTGGTCTTACGAGAGAAAAAAAATGATCAACTTGAGGTCAAATTCATTTGCAGTGTATACAATTTACCATCATAATTTTGGATTTGAGAGTGAAGTTTCGTGATCAGCTTGTTCTTTGTATCAGAAAGAATTCATTTTTCAACAAATAAAAATAGCTCTAAACTTCATTCAATTCATATTGTAATGCCATCTAATAGCGTAACTAGGGTTTGCGCTGATGAGAAGAAGAATCTTGAAAACAAAATATGAAAAGCATAGACCAACCTTTAGATGGAGAGAAGAGGCGATTAAGCTTGTAATCGAATATTGATGATCGGGTGGACGACGCTCACGGGAACGACGAAGAAGAAGGGGCCGGAGACGTCCTTTCTGCCTCGACGAAGAAATAACATCAAGTACCTCCGTTTTGGGGTAGATTTCAAAATGCGATTTCCTCTAGTTCAAATCCCGTTGATTCCAAATTGCAGCGGTATCTCCATCCATTCCGATCATAAGAAATTTTCTATTTCCAATTCCAATTCGTGTTTGAGCGGAGGCGATTTGATTTTGATCACAGGGTTAATTACCGACATGATTCTAAGTTTATTATGTGCAAAATAAAGTATTAAATTTCAAGAAAGAAAAATAGATGAGTTGTATATCAGGCTGGGATAAGGGTATTTTTGGAATTCCAAAAATACATTCAGAAAATACACTGATTATTGATTAAACTTAATTAAAAATATATAAACATTGTATAAGTGTGGTATTTTGCTAATTAAAACTGTTTTATGGTGGCATTAGATGAAGCTTAAAATTTGAGGTGGCATTTTACTAAATTCAATGTTTTGAGATGGCATATAACTAATTTCCCCTTAAAAAATGACAAATTTATCTTTGGTATCGGGCTCATACACAATTGATATTTTATATAATTTAATTATCATTTAATGACATGAAGGATATTAATCTCAAACAGTAAAAATTCAAAATAATACACGATGAAAACATATTATAAATTAGGAGATAGACAAATATGTTTTCAGCTCAAAATAATAATGAGTTAAATTTTTATTTTTTCATGCTCAAAATGTCAATCCAAATAGCTCAATAAATTTTTTATAGGGTACAAAATTTTATCATCTTAGAATTTTCTTGCTATTTTAAATCTTTTTTAAAGATGGCCAATTGATATTTTTCTAGAATAACTAAAGTAATAAAATAATTCTAAAAATGGTTAAAAATACCAGTCTTGAAGATTTTATACGAATATTTAATTGAGCCACTTCGATCAATATTTTTGTCCTTCAAATTTAATTTGATTTTTTTTTTGAACCAAGAAAAGCTCCTAGAGGGCTTGAACTCACGTCCTTCAGATAAAAACATAAATGCTTAACCTCTAGAAAATTTTAATTTGTTTAAGACCGTTGTTTTGCTTCCTCAAAAAGAAAAATTTGTATTCCTTTCCATATTTTTTATGGAATGTCCGTGAGCCTGAGAATCAGAAGCGGAATCTAAAATATTAATATAAAAATAATTGAGATGCGGGTTTATATCAGTAAAATATTAAAATTAGTATATTAAAAAGACTGATATATTACACGAAATAAAAATATATAATAAATTTTAATTAATTTCTATAGAATTGAAAGGGGCCGACCCCAGCCACCCCTTAAATGCGTCTCGTCTCTGCAGAGAACTGTTATTTTGACATAGATAGAGGTGCATATCCGGAGGTGATTATCAGTATCACCCGAGTATTCAGCGAAGCAGGCACAGATGGGGAGCGTCTTTCTCGGGTTTCCATTCCATTCCATTCCTATTGTTGTAGAAGCTCCTAAATTTGTAATGTCGTTCCCGCATTTCTTTTTTTCTTTTAGTAGTTCTTTCCCAGGACGAGATCTCCCAGGTAACAGTAAAACAGAGCCATACCTACATCTTTTCTCAAAGCAAGTGTGAATTATAAGCTTTTTTTAGGGGTGTTTGGTAGGCATCTTAGCTATGACTATTATTGACTAAATTAATCTGATGAAAAGTTTTTTCAATTCACTTTTCGGTGACTCAACTCATTCCCAAAATTTTTCTCATTTTCATTATTCTCTTTTTTTTTTCTAACTCATTATCAAAAGAAAAAATAACATCGCCTCTTACCTCCCTTTTTTTCCCAACTATTAGAGCTCATATGAGATCCTTTTCTCATTGTCCAAAACATGATTTGACCATCAAATTATGATAATGTGATTTCTTTGCAAAGTTTAAATATAAAATAAAAAATTCTTAGAAAATTCCCACCTATAATCGAACACCCACTTATAAGATTTTCTAAGGTTTTTTTACCATTGAGAATCTTTAATTTATAAATTGGTAACCCATCACCATCCCCATGAATTCCCACAGGCAAATCATCTACCGAACAGGCCCTTAGTCTGTTGACTGTTGGTGTGGCGCCCCTTCAGCAAGTCTGCAAAATGGTTGGCGATGTCAGACTCCGTGCCAGTGGCAAAAGATGCAATTATAGTGATGGAGAGGGGTACTCTCGACGTCTTCTTTTCCTGCCATAGAGCGATGGGGAGTAGTAGCAGATTTTTTTGGTAAATAAAAAAAATAGAAATTTGGTAAGAATACTTGTGCGCAATAGCGTGGATCAAATATAAAACTAGATCTCAGGTGTTTGATCGAGTTTTAAACTCGGTCCTAATTTTTTTATATTTATTTATATTAAAAAGTAGCAGGAAGCTGGAACCGAGTTTTAAACTTGGTCCCATATTTTTTTTATATTTGATTGTATTAAAAAGTAGTAGGAAGCTGGGACTGAGTTTTAAACTCGGTCCCAAATAATTTATTTATATATTGTCATACACCCAGCAGCATTCTCATTCATCTTTCTCCAATTATTTCTTCAAAATCACCATTGTTACTATTACAAGAGCTTCCAACTAAAAGTGTATTTTTTGACAGATCCAGTCTCGATCCGTATTCACCACTTTCTTCTCATCAATATTGTAAGTTTCTTTTTTCTATTTGGACTATTAATTTTTATTGTAAAATTAAAATACACTAACAGTAGGGTTTATCGTTCATATTATAGAGACGATAATGTTGTTGATCAATGTGCATCACGGAGGTTAAATCTTGAACACTTCAACCGGTGTGGGTTACGATATTTATGCCGTGTGCACCTTTTCTGCCGATGAGATAATGAGTATTCATGACTTGAAGAGACAGATTCATATTGGTTTGAAACTGCTCCATGGCTATTTCAATATCAGTATTAGTGCACAGATCAACATTGCCCTACTAGGTTCAAATGTTTTTTTATAGTTTATTTAGAGTTATTTCTGAGAAAATTTAGAGAATAATTAAAACAATAGCTTCGTATCAAATACTCTGGTATAAAATACTTGAGCTAGTAGTTGAATCTGAACCAATATCCGGTTCTGATCACTATGAGCCGACTAGTATTCCTGAAAATAGTAACATAGTCCATACTGAGGAAAGAACCCACTCCCGAGCTTGAGAGCGGCCACCATCCCGTGTTCCGTTATAAAATGTGGATGAGGATGAGGAAGAAGAAGAGTGATACCTAGATGTCGAGGAGGATGACATTCATGATGCAATAAATATAAATATGGATGAAATTGAGGATGAGATAGATATCGAAGAAATAATTAAAGAGTGGCAAATATTTATTCCTTTCATTCATCGGGGAATAAAGCACATGTGTGCACAATTTGCTGATAATACGCAATATCGTATGTATACGACTCTTATTTTCATAAATCATGTAGAATTGATGAATAATTTGGTATCGGTAAGCAGTTCAGTACAAATCATAGTTGAAATTAAAAATCACTGATTTTCAAGTTCAACGAAATACACAATTGAAGGTAACAAATAGTGGCAAATCAAAGTTCGTGATGACGTGTAAAGTTTCTAACTGTTCATGGAGAATGTATACCACACCCAACATAACGGATATTTAGGAGATCAGAATAAATCCGCTCGAGTACTTTTTATTTTGACAGTGTTATTAGGACAGACCATAGTCAGATGAATTCTAGAAAGATAGCATATATTGTTAAAAATCGATTGAGAGAGAACTTAGAAATGACAGTAAAAAAAAGTAAAGGGTTTAGTTAAATAAAAGTTTCTCACAATACAACCAAGTTATAATAAATTATGGAGAGAAAAGGAGCTGGCAATTGCATATATTTTTTATAGTTGGGAGAGGTCATACAAGATACTTCCTTCTCTGCTAGCAGTCATATAAAATTTCACATATGGCATCAAATACATCATAGAGACGACACCCTCAATAAAGTTCGGTGTTGAAATTTTTTTATCGTGTTGTATGAGCATTTGATCAGTGCATTGTAGCATGGCCTTATTTACGGCCAGTCTTAACTATCGATACTGGATTTTTATTGGATCGGTATATCAATAAAGTATTTTATGGCATGTGTTTATGATGCGGAGCAACAACTACTACCACTTATATTTGCTATTGTAGCAGGCGAGAAAAGTATAGCAAACTGGGGTTGATTCATGCAATGGTTACGTAAAGATGTTGTCGGTCATGGTAAAATTACTGTTATCTTAAATCAGCATCAAGGTATAAGGGCAATATTTGAGAGATCAAATTTTGGATGCCAAAAATCAGCAGGCGAGATTGTTCACCATTATTCTACTCAACACATTGCACAAAAGATATAAAAATGTTCACGTTCACTCTTTTCAAACAAGCTGCGAGATATAAAAATCTATGGAGGTGCGAGAAATATCTGAAAACAAATTAACAACATTAGATCGAAATCTTATAAGTTCATAAGAAAAGCAAAAATCATGCAAGAAAATCTCCCAACGGAATAAGTGTCTAACAAAATGATACAAAATAACAGAAACCGTAATAACTAAACAGTTACAGTTGAGGAAGTGTCAGTCGAGAAATTTCATTACAAGAAGTTAACTCCAGATCAAGTGGCTGCATTGTATCAAGAAAGATGGGCACAACATCTAGACAAAGGTCTCAATCGACGGGGAATAATGATAAGCAACGATTCAAAATCACTGAACAATGTGTTCAGGATCACCAAACAACTTCCAATATGTGCTATCGTCGAGAATACATGGCACAAATGTGTTGAGTAGTTCTATAAGCATCGAGAAATTATAACAGTTTGGGAAGTCCAAGGTCTGATGTTCTTCCAAAAGGTTAGGAAATGATAAGCATCACGGTGATAAGGAGATAACTTATGATGTCATATCACTTGATTGTGTTATCAACAACTATGATGTTTACAACAGAAATAAACTTATTGAAACAGTTATATTCTATATGTATATAATTTTTATTTAACTTCAAAATTTAAGGAATAATTTTTAATTTTTATTTCAAATAATAGGGACAAAGGGGTAAAATAAAATATGAGGTTGAATTATCTATGACGAGAATTGATAATTGTTGGTGTTAGGAGCTATAATTGACCGACATTTCATGCGATCACTTGTTCGTTTATTTCGTTCAGAAGATTGGATTACACTCAGTATATTAGTCCATATTATAGTATTCAGTATTATATTAACATATGGTCTAATCATTAACGTAGTTATGGCAATAAACGAGATTGACTAATGTACAACGGTCCGATAATCATGCCAGATTCAGCAAAAATCAACAAAAAAATGAGAATGAAGATACATATTCCGATGGTTATGGATAAAATGGAGGATCGTATCAACATACTACCAACTCGGCCGAGCTCGTTCCAGTAGAAAATGATTTGGATTAGAAGATGTCATGTTTTTGTTTTATTATTATAATAATAAAAAAATTGAATTTTAATCGTTGTTATTATATTTTAATTTGTTTGACACTATTTTAGAGCAATGTATTATCGTGCTTATATTTCGCATTATAAAACTTTTTTTTAATTGTTATTATAATATTTTAGAATAATTTACTGTCGTGCTTCGTTTTAATATAACATACAAACGTAAAAAACATTAAAAAAAACTGAGGCTGAGTTTGAAACTCGGTCCAGACTATTGACACACAAAATCCGGATGTTCTTACTATTTTCCTATTTTTTATTTACCAAAATAAATAAAAGATCTGCTTGAGCTTCGTCCTTAGTTATAGTTGCTTAAATAAAAGTCTTTCTTGTGACTTGTAAGCCCTTAATCCTGGGCCTTTCGAAGAGGTGGAACAAGGCTCGTTCTTCGGCCCAGATTAAGGCCCTTTAACTCGTGGCCTTTTGGGACTCTTTGTTTTTCGAACTTCCTTGAACATACATTTGGATCCAATAAAATAAGTTCCAAGGCTCATCGACGCGCATATGTTTTGGGATCATTCACTTCACTTCAGTAGAATTAGAAATCAATCAATTAATCAATATCTAGTGTTCTCAAAACCGTGCCACTGTGGCTGAACACTGCACGAACGACATGACACGATAAGGACACGACATAATTAAGACACGATATGTGATACATATCGTGCCGTGTCTTAAGTGTGTCATGTTCGATTTTTCTACTATAGGGTACGACACGGTATAGTATGATTAAGAAGGCGTACACGACACGAAAACATGATCAGGCACAACACGATTAGGTACAACACGATAAACCCGACTAGGCCCGACTAGACACCACTAGGGTTAGGCACACTAGATACCACTAGGCACAACTAGGCATGATTTCTCCAATTTTTTATAATGTTTTTTTCTGAATTTTAAAAAACAAATATATAATATTATAGTATACAAAAATATATATGCATTTTTTCTTTTCTTTTTTCTGTTTCTTCCATTAAAAAAACATTTTTATAATTTTCTCTCATTTTTTGATATTATTTTTTTTTTAACTTTGTCCAAATTTTTGGGGAAAAAATAGAAAATATAATATTATAGTATATAAAAAGTTAGGAATTTTTTTCATATATATTTTTTATTTTTTTAGATTTTTAGATTTTTTTTAATTTTCGACACGGTTAACACGAATAAGACACGTCATACTGAATCAACACGATACGAACAAACACGGCACGGTTAACACATGATGTGCCTTAACCGTGCCGTACTAATCATTTTTAATTTTTGACACGACACGACACAACACGATAAAAATAATAAAATAATATCCATGCCGTGTCGTCCCAAGCCATATTTGATATGTCATAGCACAACACGATACAATATTAGAACACTACATGCACCTATAACAAACACATGGATAAAATCCAACTGTTTTCCAAATATACATTTTTGGTCAATTTTCATTCTGAACACGCAACCACGGCTTTTTATCCGTTTCAGTCGCAGTACAAAGTCGTCGTTGGCAACCTAACCACACTACAAAGACTACCAAATATTAATCCTTCAGGGCTGTCATTCAAATCATAGTTCACGCATCGCTCGTGATCAATTTAAAAATTGGTTCAAATTTGGCTCACTCGTTAAGCTCGTTACATTAATGAGCTGAACTTGAACTAAATCCTGCTTGAATTATTATGCTTGTAAAACTATACTATTTATTATTTTTATTATTCTATTGATTTTTAGTACATTATATAAGTAATAATTCAATATATGAAATTATTAAATGAAATATGTATAAAACTACTGTCATTGTTATATTTTTTTATTTTTAGTATAAAAATATTAATATAAAATATTATTAATTATTAAATAAGCTATTAACGAATCAGCTCGATTTGCTCGTTAATTTAATGTGCCGATCTTAAATTTGTCCTAACTTGATTCAACTCAGGTCATTTACAGCCCCTATTTTCAACTAGCAAAGCATATCAATAAACTCATTATATAGTAATATTTTAATGATTTTGAATCAATTTATGCAATTTGAAATTCTGTGATATATAAAAGTCAAACGGACAACCGCGGAGAGCAAATACTTTTATAATGAATGTATTATTGTTAGATCGAGTGCATTGCAAATATATATATATTGGTTATCGCTAATAAGGAAGAGAACACAACACAAGTATAGTTTATTTATTTAACTAAAGCTTCTTCTGACATTATAATAATTAGAAGTCAAAACCCAACTTATAGAAAAGGAAATTCAATATAATCGGACCTGAACAGAAAATTAATCTAAATTACCATGAGCATGAAAACTGAGGGGAGCAGTATCTAGTATCTGAACCATTGATTCGATAATTAGTAGCATTTTTTTGGATCGATGCTGTTCATACGAATACAAGAATGGTATATTCTAATCTGTACTGGTACAGGGACCAGCTAAGAAGGTAATTCCACGCTCATTTCAGTTTTTTTTTCATGATGTTATTCAATTAAGTACAAAACTAATTATATATTACAGTAAACTGCTTTCATTGGAAGGCTAGATGTACATGAACGTGTATTCTTTGCGGAAAATTTCCGTACAAAGATCTCCGCAAGGAAATCACAACGACTGCGAAAAAGTTTAACACGAATTTTGATGCACAAGACTATTTATTACTAATAAATCATAACCGTTGATAAATGATCCGATCGTCCAAATCAAAAAAACCGTACATACAGAGTTTTTCCAGCTCCGCAGGTGATATGAATTCAGATGTACATATAACCCAGAAAGGTTCTACAAAAGAAGAGTTAATTTTGCAAAATGCAGAACTATAATGAAATAGAAAGACAATGGTGGCACTGACTTAAACTGTAACCCCTCAAGCAAAGCCGAACAAGTAAACAACCTTTTCATTTAGACCCAAAGATAGGGATGGTAATTTAGCATGTGGCCCGGTGGATCCGTCTGGATCTGTTCCGACCCGACGTCAACTCATCCGCCCCGATCAATGTACGAGTAGGACCAGGCTGGGTACAGATTTGAAGTTAGACCCGTCCGCCCGACTCGAAATAATTGTATATATATATAATTTATTTATATTTATACTTATATTATATATATTATATATCAATATATTTTAAAAATTATGTAGAATTTTAATATAACACTAATATCATTTAAATTATATTAAATATTTTATTATGATATTATTATATGAATAGAAGCACTAATATTTTTGAAATTTATAAATGTAAATAATATAATTCAATAGACACTTTGGTACCTTTTTAGTCATATCTTTTAACTTAAAAAATTTAATTAATATAAAATTAATTTTTTTAAAACCATGACAACTATATCTATCATTTTTATATTTTGATCTCTTTTAGAAACAGAACATATAGACCTCAAAAATTCATATTATAAAAGTTAGCTGCTGAAAATTTTTAAACCTCTAAATACTTTTTTAATCATAACTTTGTATTGAAAAATCATATTAAGATGAAATAAAATTCTGTAGATTCATAACAATAAAATCTACAACTTTTATATTTTAAGTTTTCTCAAATTCATAATCTAAAATATTCAAAAAAATACGTTTCTCAACCGATTTTAAAAACTGCACTGCAGAATGGGTCCGGACGGGCCGGGCCATAAAAACTTGGCCCGCAGGCAGGACATGCTGAGATTTTCAGGCCCGGATATATAGACCGGGCAGGACGGATATGCGATTTTGATGGACGGACCGGACCATGAAATTGACGTTTTACCCGCCTATCCGGCCCATTACCATCTCTATCCAAAAATGATCAAACATAATAAATTAAGTATTTTCGTCCTTTCTCAAATAAGGACCAACGAATTTGTATCGTCATGATACCACTTTTTTTAATCATACGCAAGGTATCCATCTAAAGGCACATCTTAATGATGAAAGTTTTATTGTATCATACATACGCATTACGCAAGGTACTTTTCCCTTTTACACCCTGAGAATTTTTCAAATCACTTTTCCGCATTGCAATATATTCCTAACGCACATACCCATTTTTTACTTCTGAACTTTATAATACAACAAGTTGATAATCTGAAACTCTATGAGCCCTGAGCCCCTGGGCCATGCAAATCATGAAATCACACCAAAGACCAACACACAGACGCCACACTAGCAAAAGAAGAAGGTAAAATAAGCACCAAAGAAAGAGAAGAAGAAGTGGGTGATTGGACCTATAGATCAGGCACAAGCGCAAGGATTATCAGCCTTGATCAGAACCTCATTTGCCCCGCTCCTAAAAAGCAGATATCCAACCCCAAGTCCTACCACAATAGCAATAAAAACCCCTGCATTAAACGACATCACTGCCAGCATCAGCATGTACCCAATCGCAGAATTGACAGTGAAGAGCACCGCCATAGCGAGCCTCGCAAGACTCCACCCTCCAAGCAGTCTTGAATGGAGCAGGGGAATCGAGATATCCGGCTCAGATAAACCGGTATTTGACTCAGCGAGGATCTTCAATCGGATCCGACGATCCTCCATGTACTGGTAGAAGACGGAGGCGAGGCCGAGAGCGAGGAGGGAGAGCAAGTAGCCGAGCCATGAAGTGGTTCTCCACGAATCGAAGAGGATCGTGACATTTTTGCCAAAGTAGAAGGTCATGTGCATCATCTCGGATAAAGGGTAAAATCGGGAATTCGCTCGATTGGTGAGACCGGGAACCTAGACAAGTTGGTGGTTTGGTTGAGAACTCACGATTTGATTCGTAAAGGAGGTGAGAGAAGCTAGAAGACGCGCGAGGTAGGAGATGAAGATAGAGAGTATCCTTCCGTTTTGTTCTGGTCTCGGAAGTCGGAGAAATGAAATTACGCCCGGATCAGATTTTCTATTGCTCAACGCTGGACCTGGTTCATTGAGACAATCTTTTGTACTTATAGGGACAAAACGGTAAAAATACAGAGTTGGATGGGATCTAGATGGGAACATGTTAGACAGCAAACGAGTCAAGTTTGAATGACGTAGATTTAGCATAAGTTTGGTTCATGAAGATTTTGAGTCGATTTGAGTTGAGCTTATGAAACGTTTCGAGTTAAAAAAATCTAGTTCAAGTTTGATTCATTACTTTTCGAGAGAGCTCATGAGCCAATACATGTATATTGACTCGGTTTGATATTTATATTTAACATCTACAAACTACAAATTCGATATATTTATAAAATGATATATGAGTTAGTATAAAATTGATATATCAACAAACTATATTTTTAATAAAATCTTTGTTGCACTAATTTGAATGGATGAACCAACAAAAAAACTATCGAGTCAGATATATGAGCTGAGTCACGAGTGAATATGAGAAGTCGTTAAACCACTGAGATGATGAGATGATGAGAGACAATGAGAGATAGATTATTTGATTAGAATTTAGCAGAAAAAAATATATAAATTATTATTCTTCGAGCCGAGCCAATTCAAACTCAAACTCAGCTTATTTAACTATCGAGCCATATAACTTACGTCAAATTAGTTCGAATCAGATTAGCTCGAATCCGAACTTTTTTATGCAGCCTTAGAATAGAACAGGTCAACACTAATTTCGTTTTCGCTTTTTTAATGTTCCGAAGGCCTTTTCAAAAAATCTTTTTTTTTTACAGGCTGGACTTAAAAAGCACGAGGATAATATTCGAAGCAAACTTGATAAATATAAAGGAATTTTTTTGAAAAATATTTTAAATTATAGCTGTTTATTTAAAAAATTATGCTACATTTTATTTAAATTATTACGATAATAAGTACGAATATTGGAACAAATTCATTAATAAACCAAGAGTAGCAACACCTCAATTCAAAAGCAATCGAAGCGAATAGGCACTGAAGGTTAGTACAACTGTACAAGTTGTACTGCATATGTACAACAATTTTGAGCAAACGAAGCCAATAGGCACCTCCAACTGCTCATATCTATTTTCAGGCCCAATATAGAGCCTACACAAATTTGCCTTTTGGTCTATTTGAGGCCCAGAAAGAACAATTTGATTCGGTCATAGAGAGCGAAACAATTATAATATGTTTCTTTTCTTTTTTGTTCAGAGAGAATTCTGGGTGCTCTAATTTCATCATAAGAAATATTTTTGGGTCGCGTGACATGGCCGAAGCGGAACTAGGGAGCCCCAATTCTGTCAATAAAGCGGAACGAATTTATTGACAAGTAAAAACTGACATTAATATTATGATGGATTGTTGAGAAATAAAGAAGGATTAAGGTAGTTAATTAGGCTATGATCCGTGAGGGTATTTTTGTCATTGGCTAAATAGGAAATACATCATCCAACATCTACAACTTAGTAATCATAGATGGATTGCATATTTCCTTGTAATTAGGCAATAATAGGTAGGTAATATTCCAACGGTAACATTTATTACTGTTTTATTTTTTCCCGTTTAGCATAGGTATAAGGAAAAATTAGTTCTATGCCATCTTAAAACATTGAATTTAGCAAAATGCCACATTAAATTTTAAGTTCCATCTAATGCCACCATAAAACTATTTTAATTAGCAAAATATCATCTATATTGTATTTTCCCTTAATTTATACATTAAATGTATCTGAATTTGTAAAGAGACGATAATACCCTCAATCTAAATAATCTCCAACAAAATCTCTGAACTGTTTATCTCGCCTAACCCTAAATAATCGTCTAACCCTAAATAATCGCTTATCTCCCTACCGCTGCTCATATCGCCTCTCCCTGCCACCGGCCATCCCGCCTCTCCCTACCGCCGGCCATCTCGCCTCTCCCTATCGCCGACCATCTCGCCTATCCGCTCCGTACTCTCTCTACACCGTGCAAGATGTATAAGTCTGGGCATATTCTAGGCAACTATTGATGAATGCTTTTTTGTTGTAATTTTGGGCATATTCTAGGCAACTATTGATGAATGCATTTTTGTTGTAATTCTGGGCATATTCTAGGCAACTATTGATAAATGTTTTTTTGTGCGTCTATTGTCCTGCTCAGTTGAAGTAGCTGATACTGGTTATTTTGATATTATAAATACACCAAGAATCACATTACATGTTTGATCTTGGTCCAATTTTAACTGAATTTTGCATGTAAGTTTATGATCTTGGTCCGAATTTTACAGGAATTCGCATGTTCAGATGATGTTCTGCACGACAATCGATTTGAGCTTAATTGACAACTAAAAATTTAGTATTAGCAATTTACAAAAAAGGACAAAAACAATTTTTGATAACATGATGGCAGTATCTAGTAATGTTTGTAGGCAATACTGGTATGCAAAGATATCGTGAGTACTGGATGTAAGCAATAATGTTGAGTACAGATAATAACATGATGGCATAATCCATTACTGCTTGCAAGCAATACTGGTACATACAGATACCATGAGCATGGCCAAAGAGCTAAAAATCATGAGAATCTGGAGGAGATTTCCCAAGCTGGCCGAGATGGCGATTTTGACAAGAGAGAAGAAAGAAACGATAGATGAGTTGTATATCAGGCTGGGATAAGGGTATTTTTGGAATTCTAAAAATACATTCAGAAAATACACTGATTATTGATTAAACTTAATTAAAATTATATAAACATTGTATAAGTGTGGCATTTTACTAATTAAAATTGTTCTATGGTGGCATTAGATGAAGTTTAAAATTTGAGGTGACATTTTACTAAATTCAATGTTTTGAGATGGCATAGAACTAATTTTTCCTAGGTATAAATAGTGGCGCAAGTGTACAGTACAATCAGATGAATTAAAATTACTTTCAACAATTTATCTCAAATCAATACTCACAGAAAATCAATATGATATCAGAGCAAAAATTCATCTAACTCTCAAAAATTCACACAAAAGCTCAACAGTAAGAAGAACTATATCAGACTATTGATCAAGGCAACTAAAGAGAAAAAATTCGAGCAAAGTTGTATCTGTTCAGACATCAGCAAAATATCAGAAACCAAAACAAAGAAAGTCAAGCTGTGTATTTGTTCAATATCAGCTAAATACCCAAAAAGGCAAATTACCAGCAAATTGAGAAAAACCATAAATGACTGAAGGAATATTCACATTTCCAATCCCAAATCAAACAACTCAGATATCCATCTTTCTAAGGCCAAATATAGATTTCAATACTTCACAAAAATTAACCAATGCGCTCCTCAATGGCAAGAACTATATTCCATGGGCAAAAGTTGCCAGAGTGACTCTCAAAGGAAAAGCGTTGCTCGGGTATGTTAATGAGAGTAAAGTAAGACCAACAGAGGGAGTGAAATTGCACGATGAATGGAATATGGTTGACACTCAAGTAATGACCCACATTTTAAATTATCTAGAACCCCGACTGTCAGAAACTTTTTATTGTGAAATAGCCTTAAAACTATGGCAAGCAATCGAGAACCAGTTTAGCAACAAAAATAATCATTCACAGATCTACCAGCTCAAAAAAATCAGTCAAATCCAGTAAGAAACCAAAGATATACCCGAATTAATCAGGTTTATAAGATCCAAATACGAGAAACCGAAATTATACAGAACTCCAACCACTGACCTTAATGTGTTCCAAAAGAGAGAAGAGACTAATCGTGTACACCTTCCTCTCAGTCCTTGACTCAAGTTATGAGGCAATCCGAGCTCAAATTCTGCTCTCAACTGAAAATCTGACCTTTGATGATGTAACCACCCTCATCCGGCAAGAAGCGACAAGGCGTGTTGCAATGGGAGCTCCTGACTCGAACCCTAAGTCAGTAGCTCATGCCTTCACAGCCAATTGCTTCAGTACCGGACATAGCAAGGCAAAAGGTGAAGTCCAAAGGTGTCAACACTACGGAAAAGAGGGACACGCCCAGGATCGATGCTGGGTTTTGCATCCCCATCTCCATCCAAAAAGTTTTAGCCTGAGGCGACAAAGCGAAGGTTTTTTGCACAATCCCTAGATGGCGGAGAAGGAGAAAGGAAGAGTCTCGTGTCGGCTTGAAGCGACACAAAATCAAACCAAGTGAAAATGAAGGTGCCAGGATCGAGAGGCTGGAAACAACGCTCTCGACGCTGTTAAGCCAAAAGCTTGGCCCAGATTTATTTTTCACTCCCCTTCTAAATATCAAATTGAAAGCCCAAAGCACAAGCCCAACTGCACTTATAATAAAATATAAGGCAACAATTGGGGCACAAACTGTAATTTATCCTCTGGTTTCATTCAAAATAATTGCTTAATTATAGGACTTAGTATTATACATAAGGAACAAAATTATACTAAATAGTACTTGACTCAGGTGCCACCGACCGCATGATAGACAACCAAACCTTGTTAAAAAAAATACTACACCATCATGAATGTCAATATTTTTCGGGTGTGATTAATATTTTTTTTCAAAAAAATTCCTTCAAGATGTGTTTTATGTTGAACATTGTTCGGTTAATATTTTATCTATTAGTAAACTTTCAAAAGAATTGAATTGTGAAATAATTTTCAAAGAAAAAATTATGATTTTTCAGGACTTAGTCACCAATGAGAAGATTAGTGAAGGACATTTAGAAAATGACTTATATTTTTTGGATAACAACAAAACTAATTTCAATAGTAGGAAATATGAAAATTTAAGTGAACTTTGGCACAAGTGACTGAGATATCCTTCTGACAAAATTTTAAATTTCATGTTTGATTTTTCTAAATACTATGGTAGTAAATGTGAAATTTGTAAACTTACAAAACATGTGAAACTTCTTTTTTATAATTCTAATTCTAAAAGTAATGAAATATTTGTGTTTGTTCATTCCGATGTATGGGGTTTAACTCCCGTAAGCTCTTACAACGATTATAGATATTTTATTATTTTTATTGATGATTTTCAAAGACAACATGGTTATAACTTATGAAGAATAAAAGTGAGGTTTTTTTTTTCTCATTTTCAAACATTTACAAACTTAATAGAAACACAATATAATAAAAAAATTAAAACCTTTAGGACGGATAACGAAATTTATAAACAAAATTTCTCAAACTTTACAAAATTAAAGGGAATTATTCATCAAACCACGTGTGTCTACACACCTTAACAAAATAGGGTATCAGAACGAAAAAATCGTCACTTACTTGAGATGATAAGAACTCTTATTTTTCAAAATAATGTCCCAAAAATAGATTACCTTGTGCCAATTTAGGTTTTAAAAGCCCTTATGAAACTCTCTATAGAAGAAAAATTAACCTAGAACATCTAAAAATATTTGGGTGTACTTGTTTTGTTCATAAAAATAGGATAGATAAGTTGGAATTTACGTCAATAAAAACTATTTTTTAGGATACTCATCTAAAAAAAAGGGTATAAGTGTTATGATTCAAAAAATAAAAAACTTCATATTTCAAGAGATGTGTTCTTTCTCGAAAATGGACCTTTTTTCAAAGTGATTGAAGAAAAAGATTGTGATCATGTTACACTAACATCTTCTTTGATTTGTCGATTTACAAAATAATCTTGAATTTTATAATTTACCTTGTTTGAGTTTTGTGCAGGGATTAACATGCAAATGGATTAGTGCACAAGAACCAAGACTAATAAGATATAAGAGCTTGATCAAGACTGCATTAGGTTTAGGTTTAGTTAGACTCAATCTGGATTGAATTGGTCAAGATAAATTGAGCTTAAACAACAAAGAAAAATATTTCTGCCCAGTGGATCGTTATAACGATTTAGTAATCGTTATAACGGTTCATCTTAATACTCAAAAATATTCTAAGACAGAAAATTCTCAAAGAAACCAGAGCGTATCGTTATGTAACGATTCAGTAATCATTGCAACGGTTTATGAAACGTATAACGATTCAGTGAATCGTTATAACGTTTCTGCTCAATCGATCCAACGGTTATTCTTTCTAAACCGTTATAACGATGACCAAACCGTTATAACAGTTCAGGTAGTAAATAGTTTTTTCAGCTGTTTCAGAAGATCTATTTTAAAAGGATCATCTCTCTCACTGATTTGATGTAGATCAAACTAGCTAAATCATTACTCCAGAGAGCTTAATAGCCATATACAAAGTGAGAGAGATAATTCAAGAGATTGAAACACTCAATTAGCCAAATTCTTATTAAACCTCAATCTAACTTCTCTCTATTCTTCCAACTTGATCCTTCGTGATTTTGTTGTAAACATTTTCTTGGGCTGTAGTGCTCACCTTTTTGAGTGTGTTGTCACTCACTTCTTGTTTTGAGTGTGTTGGCACTCACATTTTTGAGTGTGTTGTCACTCTTGTTATCGATAGGCTTGATAATCCATTTTTATGTAAGGGACTAAGTTCTACAAGTGTAAAACTATTTTTAGTGTTTCAGCTCAACCTCAATTATTGGAGGTTGAGAGTCCCGGAGACGTAGGCATTTTTAAGCCGAACTCCGTTACATCTTGTGTTCTTGTTTGATCTTTTCTTTTCTTTTCTCATATTTCTTTGATTGTTATATTCTTGTGAGAATTGAATCATATTGAATTGTATTCCGCTGCCATTACACTTGAACACTAAGCCCCAAATCGGTTTATACATTTCTACGTTAGGTTCTTTACATTCTTGCACTCTTTTTGACCTTTAATACCACCATCCTAGGGCTATCAGATCCCAACTCTTCAAATGAGTTTATGCTATCTTGTGATACTAACCTAGAAGGAAGGAAGGTATGTGTAGAAAATTATATATCATGTAGGTGATCAAGTAAGAGAAGTCAATCCACCACCACAAGAAACGCAAGAAGAAATTGAATTAGAAGGATAAGAAGAAGGAGATCAAGGAGATGAAGTACAAATAAGACGATTGAGTCGACAAACTAGACCCTCTTCAAGATTAAAGGATTTTATTACGTATTTGGTACAATACCCTATTCAAGATTACATTTCATATGAGTACATTACTTATGATCACTATGTTTTTTTAAATGCCCTATCACAAAGTGAAGAACCAAAGGTTTATGAGAAAGCAAAACTTGACCCAAAATGGTGTAACGCGATGGACGAAGAACTTGATGCCTTAAAAAAATAAAACATGAGAAATATGCCTTCTACCAAAAAATAAAAAACTAGTTGGGTGTAAATGGATGTATAAGATTAAATATCATAGTGATGGTACTATAGAACGGTATAAAGCAAGGTTAGTTGCCAAATGATATACCCAAATATATGGTATTGACTACTGTGAGACCTTTGCACCAGTTGTAAAAATGAATACCGTAAGAATCTTATTATCCATTGCGGTAAATAACGGTTGGAACTTTTTCCAAATGGATGTTAAAAATATTTTTCTTCAAGGAATACTTGAAGAAGAGGTGTATATGAACCTTCCACCGGACCATAGAAAGGAAAATATTCCTAACCTTGTTTGTAGGTTGAAAAAATTAATTTATGGATCAAAACAATCTCCATAGGTATGGTACGACAAGTTTAGTCACTTTTTAATTTTTTATAATTTTAAAATTAGTGGTGCCAACTCATCCTTGTTTACCAAACATAACTCCAACGGTATAACCATAGTATTAGTCTATGTGGACGACTTAATCATAACCAGTGATAACCAATTGGAAATTGATTGTGTGAAAAGAGATCACAAATAAAAAATTGATATAAAAGATTTAGGCAAATTAAAATATTTTCTTTGGATAGAAATTATTCATTCACTTAAGGGGCTATTTATATCCCAATGAAAATACATGCTCGATTTACTCAAAGAAATCAAAAAGTTAGGTTGTAAGCCGACAACAACCCCAATTGACTCAAACATAAAATTAAATACCGGAAGATGGTGAATCATTAGAAGATATAAACCACTTCCAAAGGCTTCTAGGGAAACTAATTTATTTGACCGTTATAAGATCGGACATGTCATTTGTTGTAAGCCAAATTAGTAAGTTTATGCACTCACCAAGAACACCACATCTAGATGCTATAAATATGATACTAAGATATCTAAAACGGACCCCCAGAAAAGGAATTTGGATGAGAAAAAATAATATTAATGCTATATGTGGCTATTCCGACGCAGATTGGGCAGGAAGTTTTAATCAAAAATCAACTATCGGCTTTTGCACATTTGTGGACGGGAATTTAGTCACATGGAAAAGCAAAAGCAAAATATTGTTGCTCGATCAAGCGTGAAAGCAGAATATCGAGCAATGGCGTCAACCGTAAGTGAACTAACTTGGATTAAGTAAGTGCTTATCGACTTAAACATAAAGGTTACCAAGCCAATGAACATGTCATGTGACAATCAATTAACAAGGCACATTACAATAAATCCCGTCTTCCACGAGCGCACCAAGCACATTGAAGTTGATTGTCACTTTATAAGAGAAAAAAATACAATCAAAGGAAATCGAAACTCCATTCGTGAAGAGCGAAGATCAATTGGCCGATATTCTCATAAAATGATTAAGCATAAAAACATTCGAAAATATTTTGTTCAAACTAAGATTATACGATCTCTATCATCCTAGCTTGAGGGGGAGTGTTGAGAAATAAAGAAGGATTATGGTAGTTAATTAGCCTCAGACCCGTGAGAGTATTTTCATCATTGGCTAAATAGGAAATACACCATCCAACATCTACAACTTAGTAATCATAGATGGGTTACATATTTTCTTATAATTAGGCAACATGTATAGGCAACAGTAGGTAGGTAATATTCCAATGATAACATTTATTACCATTTTATTTTTCCCGTTTAGCATAGGTATAAATAGTAGCGCAAGTGTACTATTTATGTCAAATCAGATGAATGAAAATTACTTTCAACAATCTATGTCAAATCAATACTCATAAAAAATCAACATGGATCATGTATGAACTTTAGTATAATCTCAAGTTTGATGACTAAATGAGCGGGTGCTGTTTCGATGGCCTCAAATGAGAAGGGGCACTGCAAACAATATGGTTGTGAAATTTCTATATTCGACCCTTCACTAGATTTTTTTTTTCAAGTTTTATACACTAGACTTTCACCATCAATTATACATGATGGCGACGTCCAGAGACGGAATCATAATTTGAACTTAGGGGATGCCGAAAATTTGATTGAATGATTTATGTATTTGAAAAAAAAATTTATAAGGGATGTTCAATACATAAATATCCTACTATTACAAGCAAAAATTAATATTTTTATTAATTTATGTAAATTATGAGAGGTGACAGACCCCCTAGCACCATCTTGTCTCCGTCCCGGGTAACGCCTCTTGTTTTTCCTTTAATTGGATTTCTTCTTGATATAGGTATCTTCGGGGTATCTCGTGGTATATGTGCGCCCCCTCGCGCCTCCTCCCATCAGTAGAGGGACTGTGTATTTGACACTAGAGCTCACTGTATGCTATATGAGCGCTGTGGCCAATGAGTGTGTACTTTTTTGTGTTTTCTCTGGGCCTCGTCCCCTCTGCTAATGTAGATTGGTGGGGGTATTTATAGCAATATGAAACACACTGTGGCAGGTGCTGTGTATATATGCGCATGTGTATGGGCTATGGCTATAGTACTATATGGGTTCGTTTGGTAGTTGTTAATCAGAATAGTTAAAATATGAATAATTATGATATTAACAATGATGATGATAATAAAAATAATATTAAAATAATAATAATAATAATAATAAAATAATCATAATCCATAATCATAATCATAATAAATAATACTATTCATAGTTTTAATCATAATAATATAATAAAAACAAAAAATATAATCATAATATAATAATATAATAAAAATATATAATTATAATCATAATCATAATAGATAATTAGAATTTTTATAATATAATCATAATATAATAATATAATATAACATAATTAAATAATAATCATAATCATAATAGTAATAAAAATAATACAATAATAAAAATTATAATCATAATAATAATAATAATAAAAAATAATAGTAATCATTATAATATAATAATAATATAATCATCACTATAATCATAATATAATGATATAATGATAATATAACCTTAATCAAAATATAATTATATAATAATAAATAATCATAATTATAATAATATGATAATAAAATTATCTTAATAATAAATAATCATAATTATAATAAAATAATAATAAAATAATAATAATAATATCATAATAATAAATAACAATTATAATATAATAATATAATAATAATAATAATAATATCATAATAATAAATAATCATAATTATAATAATATAATAAAGTAATCATATTTATATTCATAATATAATAATATAATACTAAAATTATTTTATTATAATATAATGATAATAAATAATAGTAAAATAAATAATATTATAATACTAATAGTGATGATAAAATAATAATAATATTATTAATATAATAATAAATCATAATTGTTTACCCTTGAAAGATTTCAAAGATGAATAGATGAATAAATGAAAATAAAATCAATGATTAATAATAAATCACATGAAGGGAAAGTCTAAAAGGAAGATAGAAAGATGGCCCACGATGCTAAGATGGTACCCTCGAAAATCTAAGTTAAGCCCGGAATGGATCCATTAGTCTCACAATGGAATGAGAAAGGGCAGAGAAGTGAGGAGTATAAATACCCCACTATTCTCTATCCACTCAAAGCATGAGTGAGACAGAGATATAAATACTCCACCACCTCCCACTCATTCGAGAGGATCGAGGGAGAGAGAGATCTCTCGGGTGTCACCATATGATTACATCTTTTTCGACAAGTGGGACCCACATGGCGAGCCCCTTATAAGCGACTCAATGACATGGACCTAGCCTATTTTGCTAAGAAAACTAATCAACCCTAAGAGGTTAAGCATTAATCCCACAAGGAAATATCGGGGTGAGAGACGAGGATATAAATACTCCACTCATCTCCTACTCATTCGATGTGGGACGACCTCGGGAGATTTCTGAGAGAGAAAATCTCTTGATGGGTCACCATTTGATTACATTTTTCTCGACAAGTGGGACCCACTGGCGAGTCCCTTGTAGATGGATCTAACAACATAAACATAGCCTATCCGATGAGTCACCCATGTGACCATTTTCACCGACAAGGTGGACCAACACCTCTGACCTATTAAAGGAGTCGAGTTAAACCCTAAAAATCTGCCCTTGGAGCTAACCCTAGAGAGAAGCTGAAATAGTATAATCCCTATGCTACATGAAATGATGTCAATGCCAAGCTAGTATTCTGATACAACTAGTCATGAGAAATTTCAAATGTGATTTTGCTTTCAAGGTCGACACTGGTGCCAAAGCCGATGAGCAACCACCTAACCATGCTTTGATTTGTGTCAATTATCGATAAGTAGTCAGTTCTTTGACCAAGTCACCCTCATGTTAAGGGATTGAAAGTTAATTTCACAAGACTGATCAAAGTAAAAAGTCGGGAGCAACCACTGATCAAGTCTAGATCTGTATCAATTGTTGACATGTAATCAATCTGTTGATCAGATCAAACCCTAATGGATATCAATATAAGTCTAATTGATATTTAGTTAGGGTGGTTTCTACAAGGGAGAGATAATTAGCAGAGACACTGAGCTACAATTGAGATCTGGGATTAATTCTGAGGAAATAATAGGGTTTATTTGATAAAAGAATTTTTAATTCAGAGAAGGAGGGGTAAAAATGGAATTAAAAATTACAGGGATGATCATCATGAATTTAGGGATTTTTGATGAAATTTTCATGATTTTTGGATAAGTGGAGCTATCAAAATAAATTCAGGGAAGATAAAACAGATTAAAAATGAAAGATCAAGGGCCGAGATTTGATCAAGGCAACTCGGGTGCAAACTGGGAGAGACTCATCCGGGTGCAAACCGGGGAGATCCTAAACACGCATACACATAATCGAGAAGAGAGAGGGTGTGACACGTGTCGCATCTCATTGGGCCACCTCATGCCACGTGTCGCACCCCATCGTCCACCTCACCATGTGGGCCCCACCACCATACCGACTCCGACATGCGGCCCCACCAACATGCCACGTGGCAAGACCCGACAGCCCACCTCACCCCTCCACATGCCACATGGCGATCATCACAAAGAACACACCTCACTCCCCATGTGCCACATGGCGCGTGTTAACAAAACACCTCACAGATCATACTAAACCTATCGCCACATGGCGCATGCTATTGGTCCAACTAGGTAACACGTGGACCCCAGAGGTGACACATGGCACTACACTACAGAGCCACCTCGCATACATTAACACTACCACGATGATTAATGGGATGATTAAAAGTGGCCCTATCGAGTGTGCCAAGATCGATCACTTCATTAACACTAAGCAATAGAATAATCGATTGGTGATTGGATCTAATGGGTGGACCTAGAGTCATAACACTTACATCTAGGGCCCACATGTCGTAAGATTTAAGAGTGTATTCGTTTATTCATCCATATACCATGCCTATGTAGTATTAAACAGAAGATTTAAATCGAAGAAAGTGAAAGCAAGCGTGTACACGGATCATTTTTGTTGCGTCTCTCGACGGTGGGTCCCAATGTGTGGCGGGCTCTCTGCGCCAAGCGCATTCCTTCTCTTTCTTCTCTTTCACCCCTCCTCTCTTTCTCCTTCTTCTCGCCGAGGCCGATGGCGTCATTAACTCCAATTGAGTTCTCTAGAGCTTAAAGCTTCAAAGTCCTTATAGCCGAGAGGTAATCCACGCATAGGAGAGAAAGGGTAAGCACTCGAAATTAAAAGAGAATAATTGAATAGAAGCGAAATGAGAGAGGATGATCACCTCGGGTGATTAATGAAGAACTTTGATCCGTGGATCTAAGCTTAAAATTGATGATACAAGCAAACCTTAATCACCTAGGCGATGCTGTAAATGAAAGAAAAAGCAGCAATTAAACGTTGAATAAGAGCAATTGAGATAAGATGACAAGGTCGGGTAAATTGAGGAAAGTTAGAACCTTGTGCTATAAACTCGAATTGGCAGTGTTTATGGCTTCTATGCACTCACACGATGATGTTGAAATGGTGAAGTTTGACAATTGAATGGAGGAGCTATGATAATGGCCAAAGTGTGAGCTCGGGTGAGTGAGTTAGAACTTGAAGAGATGAACTACAATGGCAGAGACTAAGGATACACCTTGGAGGCCTTTAAATGAGTATATATAGTATACCAAGGATGCTAGAAGGTTCTGTGAGCGATTTAGAATGGAGATAACTGAATCAAGTCAAAGGTCAAAGATCTAAACTTTGGATTCTTACAATGGGGCCCACAATATAACAGAAAGCAAAGACCATGTTTATAGGCCAGGGCAAGTTAATTGATGGTGTTTTAGATGGTGTATGGCTCTAATTCCGTTGGTACACCCTTTAATTGCCTATATAAACCTCTAATCCATGGAGATTACAACAACAGAAAACAAGAGAGAGAAGAAGAGAGACATAATACAATAGACCAGAGAGAGAAAGAGTAAGAAGGAAGCAAGAACTTGGAAGAGATTAGTATAATCGATTGATCTCAGTTTCAACTTGAGAACTCGATTCATTTCATCTCAATTATTCAGATAAAGGTGAGTTCTAGACCCTAGTTCATGTCAATTCAAGGTCTGCAAGTTCAATTCTTGAGGTATGAAAGATTAAAGGGATTATTGTAACTGAATTCCTCAAGTAACAGTATATCAGTTCTATCGTGTTGAATTTTGTCATTTTGTTTCGATTATATTCATTTCTTTTCCTTTATTTCAAGAGCCAGAGTTTTGAATTGCATATTTCTGTTGATTTCTTGGTTGAATTTTATCTGAAAAGCCGAAATGAAGATCGTTATATCGATTGATCTCGATACGTTGCTTGAGAACTCGATAATGACCAAATTTCAATCGATTTCTGTTTTAAAGTTGAAATCAGACCGACTCTTATCTCGTACCATATACTTTAAAGTCTATATAGCTGTTCAGATCAATTGATCTCACTAAAAGCTTGAGAACTTGATCAATTTAGTGTGATAGCACCTGTCATCGTGTCTCGTTCATGAAATTGCGTTTTGATTGAAAATTAAAAGGAATTATAGGCATAATCAAGGATATTTCGGTCTAAGTACATGTTACAAGGGTGTAAGTATGCTAAGTTCAATGTCAATCGATGAGTAATAGGAATTTGAGATGAATCGCAATAGATATCCACCGATTCCAAGTGCTTTCCAAGTGATTATCTCCAATAGCTGAGTTATAAACCAACTTGAATCATTCTAATTGTGTTGAAAGGCATCTACATTTATATACGATGCTAATTGAGCGATTAATTGTTGAAAGAGACGACTAATTGTGTTGAATTCGCGAATCGAGATTCTAGACGGTTGGTACCAAATCGTTCATCCGGCATTGGTGCGTAACAACCCACCGTATAGATCGTTGATCGACACATAGAATAACTTCCCGAGGAGAGACGACGTCGGAGGAACTATCGATCGGAAAGAGACGGCTCACCGCCGGAACGCCACCAAGACAAATCTTGAAGGCGCTATTGACCGAAGGGTCAACGAAACGCGTCAAGCACGAACATTGACGCAAGAACACGAATATCAAGCGCACATGCGAATCTCGGAATAGATCGGATGCTCATAATGTGATAAGTGGATCTGGGCCTTACATCTCGTATGGATTTAATCTTGAAGTGAATCTGGCGGCCCAAATAAGAACAAAGTTGAATAAAAGATAGGCGCTAATCTTGATACAGATCTGACGACCCAGAATAAGTCCATTAATTAAATAATAACAGAATAGTGATGATATAGAATAAATAAATCATTTGAAAATGTTCCTGAACTCCAAATTAACTCAAATTTGTTTCTAAAATTTCCTTATTTTTCATATTATTTTTCTATATGATAATATTTCAGTTTTAAAAATATAATCATGTTGAAAAAATTTAAAAGCAAAAGACATTACATATATTGATATAGTTGACTTAGCTTTGACTTGTCATTTTAAATACTATAAAAATTCCAAAAATACAAATAAAATCATGAATAATAGTTAGATATATTTTACTGATTTTTCAAGTGATTTTTCATGAAATAATAATGATAATAGTAATATGCAATAATAGATAATGATATTAGCTCTATTCTTTGATAAATAAAAATAAACAATAATAAAAATTATGTTAATATTTTCTGTAAAAAAAAGAATAATAAAAAAATAAATAGCATAAAACATACAAAAATATATACAACCATTATAATAGATATTAAATTCATTTTCTTTTATAATAAAGAATGATAATATAGTTTTATAATAAAATGAATTACATTTCTTTGTTATTTCTATACAAATATACAATAAAAATATTTTTGATGGATAAAATGCAATAAAAATAATAGTTGTAATAAAGAATATAATGAATTCCATCCCTTATGGCTATTTTCAAATAATGATGATAATAATAAAAATCTTACATATTTTTCTATAGATAATAAATAGAAATAATAAAAAAAAATAAAATATAATGAAAAAACTATAATAAATAGGATAGAATATTAATGAAAATAAAAATAATATGGCTAATCATCTTTTTTTGATTTGTAAATAATTTCTACATAATGAATAATGTTTCAACATAATGAAATATAATAATGAAATTCTATTACTTTGGCTATTATAAATATTTTAAAAATACAAATAAAAAATCATAGCCATTTTACTTTCTATTATTTTGTAAGTGATTTTCTACAAAGTAAATAGAGCTTAGAAATAATAAAAATAAAATTCTACTCCTTTAGCTATTATAAATAAAAAATATATATAAATAAAATTCTAGTTAATAGCTAACCCATTTCCTATTATTTTTGTAAATAATTTTCTATAGAAGTAAATAGAGTTTTAAAAAAAAAATAATAATAATAAGTAAATTCATCTTTATAACAGAGATAATAATGGAAGATATTATGTAATAAGCTTTTTACATTTTGGAGATGAACAAATATGCTCACACAAGGGGTGTGGAGCCACATGAGGATGTTTGCACACATGATATAACATTTAGAACGATTAGTCAGGACAAGAACATCTTGACGAAGAATAAACAAGGATGCAACAAAGAACATGAGAAGATACGTTGAGACAAGAACATCTTGACGTAGAATGACTAAGGCTTCGATAGCAACATGAGGAGATATGTCGAGACAAGAACATCTTGACGCTTGATGAAGAATAACAGTGTCGCGACATCAACATGAAGAGATGTGTCGACTCCAAGAGATATGAACATTACGATGTCCGAAAGAAGTGACATCTTAATGACTCCTGTCATGAACAAGTAATTCATGACCATTTGAACTAGTAAGACCGAACTCATCCGTTGATAAGTTTGTCTTCCGGTTCATCTCCGAGATTGTGAGATTGAATCGTTCGTAGTAGATTCATCCACAAAACAATGAATGTGAACCGTTCGTAGTAGGTTCCTTCACTAACACATGCCTCAATGTTGCAAGCTCGATTGTGCTTCAGGTTTGACATTGTGTGTAACTGTGTTTCCTAGGTTTATGAATCGGCTTAGTGCTTTGAATTCATGATCTAGAAGATCGGTGAGAAGAAACACGTGGGCCATATCCACCCTTCTCCTGATTCACCAACCTCAAGATCAACCGGCTCAGTGCTTCGAGTTGTATTTTGTGTGATTGGTTGTTGACTAGTTAAGATTGAACCGTTATGTAGTAGGTTTATCTTCTAGATCAACAGAGGTCGAGTCGTTCTGTAGTAGACTCACCTCAAACCCCTCTGAAGAGATTAACCTGGTCTGTAGTAAGGTTATCTCTCGAGGTGGAGGCGGTAGGACCGAACCGATCCGTAATAGGTTCGTCTTCCATAGGATTAAGTAGGTTGAGTCGTTCGTAGTAGACTCACCTCAAACCCCTTCGAAGAGATTAATCGATCCGTAGTAAGGTTACCTCTTGAAGCGATAAAGATTGAACCGATCCGTTAGTAGGTTCGTCTTCCATGGACCCCTTTTGTGAACTCGACGACCACTTGACCATCTTTTAACTATATTATTTGCTTCTCTCTTTCAAAGATCCGAGGTGCCTCGAGGTTAGTAGCCCGGGGTAATTAACGGTGGGGGCTTGCGCCCACCGGAATCTACAAGAACTCACAATCACTAAAAAACCCCCTGAATGTGCATCCAAATCTCTCTAAACGGCAGAATCGGCAATAGCGACTTAGCAGATGCACGCTCGGGAGGGATCTCCGTGTCCTTCTTCCGCAACCCATCGCCCAGCGGCGGTGCGGAGCGCGCGAAAAAGGGTCGCACAATAATATAATATAATATAATAATATTATAGTACTAAATCATAACCATAATCATAATCATAATCATAATAATATAATACAACATAATCATACAATAATCGCTATTCCAACGAGAGCTAATCCGGTATACCACCTATCACTTGGTATACCGGATTAGCACTCTTCCGCACTCTTCTAATTAGTCTAAAATTTGTTTGGCAAATTATTTCATCTGAATAGAAATTTTATTTTAATTTTTTGCTATTTCATTGATGTTTACCCTTGGAAAATCTCAAAGTTAAGCAGCCGAATAAATGAAAATAAAATCAATTATTAATAATAAAACATAAGAAGGAGGAAAGAGAAAGGGCAAGAGAGAGGGCCCACTGATCAGAAGAGGTCGATGCCTAACCCCGGAACAAATCGATTAATCCCACAAGGAAATGTCAGGGTGAGAGACAGAGATATAAATACTCCACCACCTCCTACTCATTCGAGGTGGCTGACCCTCAGGAGATTTCAGAGAGAGAAAATCTCCTGATGGGTCAGCCATATGATCACATTTTTTCTGACAAGTGGGACCCACCTGGCAGCCCCTTATAAGCAGCTTCAAAGCATGAACCTAGCTTATCTAATGAGTCTAATCAATCCGGAATAAGGGTTAAGCATTAATCCCACATGGAAATCCTAAATACAGGGCAAGGATATAAATACCCTGTCATCTCCTATTCATTTGATGTGGATGACGCTCAGGAGATTCAGGAGAGAGGAAGAGATCTCCTAATGGGTCATCCATGTAATTATTTTTCACTGACAGGTGGGCCCCACACCTCAGTGACCAAAACATCAAAGGAGTCAGAATTAAACCCTAAGAATCTATCTTCGAAGCAAACCCTAAGAACTGAAGCAGTATAATCCCTGTGCAACAAGGAATGATGTCAATGCCAAGCTAGTATTCTGATACAACTAATCATGAGAAATTTCAAATGTGATTTTGCTTTCAAGGCCGACACGGTGCCAAAGTCATGAGCAACCACCTAACCATGCTTTGATTTGTGTCAATTACTGATAAGTAGTCAGTTCTTTGACCAAGTCACCCTCATGTTAAGGGATTGAAAGTCAATTTCACAAGACTGATCAGGTACCAAAGCTGGGAGCAACCATCTGATCAAGTCTAGATTTGTATCAATTGTTGACAAGTAATCAACTGTTGATCAGATCAAACCCTAATGAATATCAATATAAGTCTAATTGATATTTAGTTAGGGTGGTTTCTGCAAGGGAGAGATAATTGGCAGAGACACTGAGCTACAATTGAAATTTGGGATTAATTCAGAGGAAAGAACAGGGTTTTCTAGACAAAAAAATTTTTAATTCAGAGAGACAGGGGTAAAAATGGAATTAAAAATTATAGGGATGATCATCATGAATTTAGGGATTTTTGGTGAAAATTTCATAATTTTTGGATAAGTGGAGCTATCAAAATAAATTCAGGGAAGATAAAACAGATTAAAAAGGGAAGATCAAGGGCTGAGATTTAATCAAGGCAGCTCTGGGTGCAATCTGGTGACAGAGACTTATGCGGGTGCAACCGGGGAACCCAAACATATACACACAGAATCGAGAGAAGAGAGAGAGTGTGACACGTGTCGGCAAGATTTCATTGGGCCACTTCGATTGCACGTGTCGAAGACCCCATGGTCCACCTCGGCCAGGTGGCCCCACCACCATACCGACCGACATGTGGGCCCCACCAACATGCCACGTGGCAAGCTCGACAGTCCACCTCACCCTCCCAAAGTGCCACATGGCGCCCCTGCAAAGAACACACCTCACTCTCCTATGTGTGCCACGGCAACACCACAAAGATCACACCTCAACACTCCAGTGCCATATGGCAACTGGCCATGGTGCCACATCACAATGGACCAAGCCACATGGCACTACACTACAGAGCCACCTCAGTATACATTAACACTAACACAGATGATTAATGGGATAATTAAACAGGTGGACCTATCAGATTGTGCCAAGTCAGATCAATTAAACCTAAGCAGAAAGTTAACTAATCCACAGTTAGACTAATGGGCCGAGACTCAGATGCTTACACATGGGGCCCATTTGTAAGGTTTATGAGTGTATAGCCTATGCGGATGACTATGAGTCAAGCCTATATGCAAGTTCAAGCAGAGATTTAAATTGAAAAGAAAGGGCAATGTGCACCTGACCCATTTGTGTTGCGCCTCTGACTGTGGGTCCCACCGTGTTGTGGACTCTGTGCGCCAGGCGCACCTCCTTCCCTTTCTTCTCCTTCTCCCCTCCCTCTCTTCTTTCTTCTTCTCGACGAGGCAGAAGGCGCCATTAGAGGTGATCAAGCTCTCCGAAGTTCACAACTTCAATTCCTTTCTCCTGTAGCTAGCCTATACATGAGAGAAGATGTGTGAATAATCAGAATTGAAAAATAACAAGTGAATAGGGTGATTGAAAGAGATGAATACCTCGGGCAATCAATGAAGCACTTCAATTCTAGTCTCAAAATCTAAAATTGGTGATGCAAATCCTTTCTACTCTCTTAGGCGATGCTGTAGATGAAAGAAAAAGCAGCAATTAAGCATTGAATAAAATCGAAACCTTGTGCTATTGACTCGAATTAACTGAGCTTATAGCCTCTATGCACTCACACGATGATGTTGAGATGATGAAGATTGGCAATTGAATGAAGAAGATGCGGTTTGAATCAAAGGTTGAACTCGGGTGAGTGAATCAAAGTTTGGGAAGTGAATTACAGTAACAGGGAGCAAAGAGGCACCTTGAAGATATTTGAATGAGTATATATAATATACTAAAGAAGCTAGAAGGTTCCATGGACAGTGAAAAATGAGAAGATAATTGAGTCGGGTCAATGGTCAAAGATTTGAGCTTTGGATCCTTTAAACGGGGCCCACATCACAACATAATGAATAACAGAATTGAAGAACCATGTTCATAGGCCCAGCCAACTCAATCAATGGTGTTTAGATGGTGTATGGCTCTAATCCCTTGGTGCACCATTCCAATTGCTTATATAATCCGACTAATAGCAAAAACTTATACACACACAATACAACAGACAAGAGAGAGATAGAGAGAAGAATATTGGAGAGATATAGCATAGAAAAGGCAATTGGAAGAGAGGGATTGATTGCAAGAAGAGAAGAAGGTCAAGAAACCGATTGATCTCAGTTTTAACTTGAGAACTCGGTTGTTATATCTCCAATTATTCGTTAGAAGGTTAGTCTTGAGCTTAATATCAATTGAATTTGAAGTTTCAGTGTTGAATTTTCAATGTAATTGATATACCGTATTTGAATCTTAGAGTGACAGTATCTTCGAGTTGAATTTTTCAATTTCTCTCTTTAGTTTGCAAATTCACAACTTCTTTCTTCTAATACTTGATCTGAATCTCAGTTCTTGTTTTGTTTCTTGATTGAATTTCAAGTGAAAATCAGTAATTGAGTTGGAGAAATCGATTGATCTCGGTTAAAACCTGAGAACTCGATACCAGCAAAGGTCTTTGCTTTGATTCCTTGTTTGAACACCAAATTCATCTTAGTTTGTGTTTGTATCACATGTATTCAAGGTCATAGTATCATTCAGAGTCGATTGATCTCAGTTTCAACTTGAGAACTCGACGGAATTAGAAGTCTTCAGTGTGTTATCGCGCCGTGTCAGCTAAGTTGAGCTTCAAGTCGGGACCAGAAAGAAATTGCACATATAATCGAACATATTCTGTTTTCAATTGCCGTCATGGAACTTGTCAAGTGAATAATTAGTGTTACAAACAAGTTAATCACAAGAATTTAGAGTGAATTGTGATCGGTACCGAACGGTACTGTTGTGCACTTTGAATAGAGAAGATATGAATCAATTTGAGTGATCTTAATCATGTTATAATACATTGACATACATGCACGACATGGATTGAATGTTCAATTGCTAGAAATAATGGTTAATTGCATTGAATTTGTGAGATTTGAGACTCGGTACCGATTGGTACCAAATCAACTTATCTGGTACCAACGCACAGAGTGATTCACCGTATAGATTCTCAATCGGACACCGTAGAATGACTCCTCGTGATGAGACGATGCTAAGGTGGTCACCTGATCGGCAAGAGGTGGTCTCAGTCGCCGGCGCCACCGTGGGCACGAATATTAAAGGCTTTATGGATCGGAGAATCAGAGAAGCGCATCAGCGCGAGTATTGGCGCCTAAGCGCGAATATTGAAGTGCGCATACGAATCTTAGAGTGGATCGGACGTTTAGAATGAGACATGACTTAAATAAAATGATGAATGAATCTGGGCCTTACATCTTATGTAACTCAATCTCAGAAATGAATCCGGCGGCCCAGATGAGAGTAAAGTTGAATAAAGTTACATGCTAATCTCAATACCGATCCAAAGGCCCAGATTGAGCCCAATAATCAATTAATAACAGAATATTAAAAGTATAGAGTAAATAAATCATTTGAAAATGTTCCTAAACTCCAAATTAACTCAAATTTGTTTCTAAAATTTCTTTGTTTTTCATAGTATTTTTCTATATAATAATATTTCAGTTTTAAAAATATTATCATATTAAAACAATTTAAAAGCAAAAGATATTATATGCATTGACATATTTGACTTAGCTTTGACTTGTCATTTTATATATTATAAAAATTCTAAAAATTCAAATAAAATCCTAAATTATAATAAAATATATTTTAATGATTTTTCCAGTGATTTTTCATAAAATAATAATGAAAATAATAATATTCAATAAGAGATAATGAGATTAACTCTATTCTTTAATTAAAAAAAAGAGAATAAATAATAATATCAAATAAATATTATGTTAATCTTTTCTGTAAAAATAAAAAAATGTGTAAATAAATAATCATAATGATAAATAATAAATACATCTTATCCTAGAATAAAAATAATAATAATAAAATCATATAATAAAATAAATTGTATCCCTTTGGTTATTTTCTAAAATTTGAATAAAAATATAATAATAATGGAATAAATGTTATTATTTTCTGCTTAAAAATATTAATAAAATATAATGAAAATATTTTTGATGAATAAAAAAAATAATAAAAAATAATAATTGTAATAAAGAATATAATGAATTTCATTCTTTGTATCTGTTATAAGAATTTTAAAATCCAAGTAATAATAATAATGGTAATAAAACAAAAATCTTATATTTTTTTTTTACAAATAATAAATAGAAATAATAAAAATATAATAAAAACTATCATAAATAGAATAGAATAATAATAATGATTCCTTTAGCTATTATAAATCCTTAAAAAAAATAAAATAAAAATAATATAGCTAATTCATCTTTTATTTTGTAAATAATTTCTACAAAATAAATAGTATTTCAAAATAATAAAAGTATAATAAGATAAATCCTATTACCTTGGCTATTATAAAATCTCAAAAATCTAAATAAAATTCTAGTTAATAGCTAATCCATTTTTTATTATTTTTGTAAGTAATCTTCTACAGAAATAAATAGAGTTTAAAAATAAAAAAAATAAATTCACCTTTGTAATAGAGATAATAATGAAAAATATTATCTTAATAATAGAAAAATCAATCAATAAAAATGTAATAATTTTTTTTTTTACATTTTAGAGGTGAATGAATACGCTCACACAAAGGGGTGTAGAGCAACACAGTGATTTTGCACAAGTAATGCAACATTTAGAATAATTAGTCGGGATAAGAACATCTTGACGCTCGTTGAAGAATAACCAAGGCTGCGACATCAACATGAAGAGATATGTCGACTCCAAGAGATAAGAACATTACGATGTCCGAAAGAAGTGACATCTTAATGACTCGGTGTCATGAACAAGTAATTCATGATTAGTTGAGCTAGTAAGACTGAACTCATCCGTCGATAAGTTTGTCTTCTGGTTCATTTCCCGAGATTGTGAGATTGAATCGTTCTGTAGTAGATTCATCCACAAAATAGTGAATGTGAACCGTTCTGTAGTAGGTTCCTTCACTAACACATGCCTCAATGTCAAGCTGGCTTAGTGCTTCAGGTTTGACTTTGTGCGCAGTTGTGTTCCTAGGTTTATGAATCGGCTTAGTGCTTCGAATTCATGATCTAGAAGATCGGTGAGAAGAAACACGTGGGCCAAATCCACCCTTCTCCTGATTCACCAACCTCAAGATCAACCGGCCTAGTGCTTCGAGTTGTATTTTGTGTGATTGGTTGTTGACTAGTTAAGATTGAACCGTTCTGTAATAGGTTTATTTTCTAAATCAACTGAGATTGAGTTGTTCTGTAGTAAACTCACCTCGAACCCCTTCGAAGAGATTAATCTGATCTGTAGTAAGGTTATCTCTCAAGGCGGTAAAGACTGAACCGATCTGTAGTAGGTTCGTCTTTTACGGGATCAACCTTTCGGTGAATCCAGACGACCACTTGACCATCATTTAACTATACTATTTGCTTCTCCCTTTTAAAGATCCAGAGGTGCCTTGAGGTTAATAGCCCAGGGTAATTAACGGTGGGGGCTTGCTCCCACCGGAATCTACAAGAACTCACAATCACTAAAAAACCCCCTAAATGTGCATCCAAATCTTTCTAAACGGCAGAATCAGCCGGCATTAAACAGATGCACGCTTGGGAGGGATCTCCGTGTCCTTCCTCCGCATCCCATCGCCCAGCGGCGGTGCGGAGCGCGCGAAAAAGGGTCGCACAATTGAGTGTCAAACATACCCTATATATTTATGAGGTACAGGCGCATCATTGTTGCGTTGTACATATTTGACATCCCGGATGTACTCTGGCTAGGGCCGCATATAGGTTTTTTTGGGCCATATTGGGTCACTTGGGTTGGTGAGACTTAAATCTAGAAAATTTTGTATTATATTGGATGATTATCTCTTTTTGATAAATAAAAAAAAATAGAGTCTAATTATAAAATTTTATATAAAAGAGTTTTTTTTTTCTTTCAAGGATGGAGTTTAATAGAGATCAGTGACTGAGGTGGCAAAATTTGATCTTAGTCTAGAAATTCATAAGATTTGTTCAAATTTGAATCCAATCTGATCTGATTCGATTTGAGATCAAATGACCTGAAATTCAATCAAAATCAATCTAAAATAAAAAGAATAACATATAAATTGAGTTGACCCATTTTATTTTCAAAAAATTAAACTAATCTGATCTAACCCGACCCGACCAAACAAATTGCCATCTCTAATCGAAGGGGTGCATCCCTCTCAAAATTTTTGAAAACTAGTAAATCTATTAAGGATTTAAAATATTTAAGATGTGGATAAGATTACAAAGTAAATGAACAAATTTTATGGATACTTCATCACGTGTGACTTCTCATGCAATATTTATATGCTTCACATGTTTAGAGCAAGTTTTCACACAAATTTCACGTACTTCATCTATTTTCCATTAACTTCCCATTCATCGCATCTACAGAAAGTAAAAAATGTAGAAGGCATTATTCAATACTTACCAATTTAAATACAAGTATCGATTAGAAAAATATACATGACCTTCCGCTAGACTGTCAACATTCATGTTGGTTAAGATTCATATTGTCAAATTTAAATTTAAAATGCCAAATTTCTTTCAAAATTGAATATTGCACGTGAGAAAAATGACGTTTCTAAAATTTGAAATGTGTGTTAGTTCAAAAATTGACATTTTATGGAACTTACAAAATTTGTGACAAGCATGAAGTATGTATGATTTTTTTTTCTAAAATTACATCAGGAATCCTAACGTAATTTTTAGGAAACTCAATGACATCTAAAAAATATAGGGTGCTTTAGTACTAAAAACTACACGACCTTTTTTGATACACTAGGGTTGCAATTTGGGTTTCACCCCAACAATATAGTACTCAAATAAATAATTAACAATATATGGAACTTTTTTTTAAATATATTTAATAAAATTTCACATTGAAGAAAATTTAGACATAATATTTTTAAATGTTAAGTAATGATAATTATTGTAATAAATAATATAAATAAGGGAAGGGATCACTTGACAATCTTGACAATGGATCTTCAAATAAATACGAAAAACTCTTAAAAATAGAAAAAATCATATAGATATGTTCTTCTACTTATAGATTGATGATGATTCAAATTTTATGTAATTTGATTATCGTTTGCTATTCCATGAAAGATCATCAAAATATTATGTAATTTACAACGATTTCAATTTAACGGTCTTTGACGGACCATCAAACGATAATGAAATTGCATGAAGATTGAATCACCGTCAATCTATAAGTAGAAGAACATATCTATAAGATTTTTTTCATATTTATTCAAATATCCATTGTCAAGATTGTCAAGTGATCCCTTCTCTATATATAAACACATAATAATCTATAAATGATCATATAAAAAAGTTGAATCATTTTAAGAATTAAGTTTCGCGTTAAGTATATTACACACATTATTTTAAATGAGGAGATATGAACTATTTTATATGAATCTTAAATTCAAAAAGATGAAAAAATTTAAACAAATTAATGATGGAGAAAAATGATGATATGACATATTTAAAAAGTTTAAAATTTTAAATCTATTTTAATGCTAGGTGTTGAATTATTTTAGGATCAGACAATATTTTTTGCTTCGATACAAATCATAAGAAGAATATAAACTCAAGAGAATTGTAGAAATATCACTTCCATGTCCGAATAAAGAAACGGACTTAGAAGCTGATATGAAAAAATGTTGAAGTAATTATTGAGTATGAGCTTATAGTAGAGGTGCAGCTGTTTTGTCTCGCGCGCAATAAAGCACTAGGATCCTGACTCCTGAGCAAGATTATTATAACACATTGAAAATAATATATTTTCCTACTGAGCTAGAACACATTAAATGACATTTGGTATGAATTCTTTCAATTTGCTAAATACCCGAAATTCTTTCAACATAAATATATTTTTTAATTTTTTCTAAATATATATATAAATATAAGAATGTTTTTGAAAAAAATTTGTTGGACTTTCAGATTCTGATCCTCTACTATGCAACACGTTGAACGTCAGATTCCTTTGAGATCCCTACTTGTTCGAATTACGAGGGGATCCAATGGTTCATGTGCTATGTTGTACAGCAGAGAATATGGATTCCGGACCTTCTTATACTGTCAATAAATATATATAAATATAAGGATGTTTTTGAAAAAAATTATCAAACTTTCATGTTCTAATTCTCTGCTACGCAGTACCATACAATACAACACGTTAAACGTCAGATCCCTATCTATTTGAATCACGAGAGGATCCAACTATTTATGTGATGCGTTGCACAGCAGGAATATGAATTCCGAACCTTCTTACACCCGCCGTTGAATATGTCAATACGTGTTTGGTACTTGATATTATTGGTATGGATATCAGGATACGGTACGGACCGATCCGATAAGGGGTCTGGGACAAGTTTCGCTTGGACGAGTGGGTTCCAACTTCAAATATGTTATTGTTTGTTTCGCCCTAGTCTTCTCATCCAATCTCTCGTGGGTTCTTGAGTTTTGAAACTTCGTGGACTTTGTATTGCAATTTGCAAACAATTATCTGATTAAATTAAATAAATCAGGGAGCACCGGAGCAGCTCGTCCTTTTATTGTTTTATAATTATAACAAGAAAAATAAATAAATAAATAAATAAGGTGAACCCTATTTACGCCTCCTTCCTATCCTGTTCCTGTCTAATAATCCGCGGACTCCCCTTTCCAACTTCAATCGTCTCCTTTCCAATCGGATTTTATTTCCTCCCCCGATCGATCGAGTCAGCGCTGGCGCCTGCCCCATTTCTCTCCGATAAAGGTGATTGTCTGGAGCTCTTTCCTTAGTCGAAGCACTATATCTCTCCCTCTCAACCCCTTTCTCCTCCTCCTCTCTGATTGCAATATTTTGAGCCGAACAATCGAGTAGCGAAGAGATCCATTGGCCTTGGTTTCGCACCACCTAAAGGACGAGTTCTGATTCTTCTGTTGCTGGATGGGATCGTTTGGTAGTTTCGAGGCCAGACGGATTCTAGATCTGATTGAGTGCTCACAAGGTTCGGGAAGTTTCTGGTTTGCCAGATTTGCGGGTCGGGATTAAGTTTGCGAGGAGACAGCACACTGGAAGAAGAGGCGTGTTTAGTGTTGCTTTCTTCCGCCCCTTTCTCTCGCGCTCTTGATTGCCAGTAGTTTACTCTCCTTCCAAATTTGGAGAAAAAAGTGTGCTAAAAATAGTGGAATCTAAATCGAGCTTTATTTTATGCCATCATTAAGCTCTTTCTTGTTCCAGAATTATTGTCGTCCCTGAAATTTCTGGCATATTGTTCATTTCTTTCTCTGGAGGAAAATAAGACAGATCTCAAGTAGGAGGTTGCTAATAGGGAAAAAGTACAGCTAGTTGCTAAAAGTACAAGTAGACCTGTTGGAAGTACATGATCGCAGAGATTTTATGACATGGTATCAAATCAATAAATTCACATATAACATCTGTTGCAGATTAATTGGTCATCATCTTCCTGAGTTACTCTACTTTGCGAGCCATTTCAAGTGGTTGTAAGAGGTGTGGAGGTAAATCAGCAGCTATCAAGAAAAGTGATTTGTCTAGAAATATGTTGAGCAGTAGTAGTAACATTGGCTTGGAGCTGCCTAGAGACATAGACCCTTGTGTTAACTGGAAGACTGCCCCTAAGGGGAGACGAGGGCCTGTCAGACGGGCCCGGAACTCCATCTCCGGAGAAAGCAACAGACAGAAGGTCGCCACAACAAGCTCAAATGGAAGTGAAAATGCCTCGGATGAAGAATTTCAGGAAACAGATCAAGTTCTGGCTTCAGAATCTGAAAAGGTTTGTTTATAATATCCTCATGGTATTTCATGATACATTCTGAGGTCGTTCTGCACTGTATCTAATGTACAACAAGTTTATCTAATTGTTTGTTTATTTATTTCTTTATGTTCTGTTTGCAGTTAGGTGTGACAATTCTGGGCAGGCGCTTTAGTGACACGATCCAAAGTGTCCCAATCAAGAAAAGGATGAGATTGCAGACTGGCTCTTCTGCACCTCTGTCCACTCCAGAGGCTGGCTCGGCTTCCCTTGCGGATGGCTTGTCACTTGACAACCATGTTGATTTCTGTGGAATTTCAATACTTGCTGATGCTGCTTGCAAAAGTGGCTTGCCAGATGAGGACACCGACAACTTTCCTCTTTCTGAAGTTCAACCGCCTAAAGGAGAAAATGGTGTGGTCATGTCTCGGGAAGCTTCTGAAGTCAAGTCTCCTAAGTATGACTGCACCATTGTGCCTTTGGAGAGTTCTCCTACATATCTTGAGAAAACAGAAGTATTAAACGATGAATCAGATAAGTCATTCAAGGCTGAGAATGTTTCACAGGGTTCGAGGCTTCATTGGGATCTTAACATTGTGATGGATGTTTGGGAATGTGACCAACAAGAAGGCGGTGATTGTGCTGATTACGAGCAGAAGAACACTGCTATGGTTTGTAATATTGAAGTGTGCAATGACAACAAAGAAGAACCTGATAAGGATAGGAATGAGGAACAGGACTGTAGGAATGGTGGAGATGTTCCAGAGATGGCTGCACCAAAGAGTGAGTTGAATGGGACAAAATTGAGGAAAGAAGGCGACATTTCTGCTGAAGTCAATCCAAAGGATCCTGTGGTGGAATCTATTGCGCCCCCTAGGGACTGCTCAGCCCTGATAATTCCACAACTTAGTCCTAGTTTAACCAAGGAGGAAGTTCGGAATGAGAGTGAACCATACTCAAACCAATTGTCTGTTTCTGGACATGGACCAGCTGAAATCAAAGAAGATATTGAACTCTCTGGATCTATCACTGAAAAGCTACTTGAAATTGGTCCTCAGTTGGAGCCAACAACTGGACCTGAATTTATTTTAGAAGAATGCACTAAGGAATCTGTTGCCAGTGCTCCTGGTTCTGAGCCTAAGGATGCTAGGATGGGTGATGATCAGACAGGAACTGATGCCATGATGGGACATGATACGATGGAACATGATGTCATGATGGGAGGTGATATAGTGGAACATGATTACTTGTCTGTAGATGATAAATTGGAGTATGGTGCCCTGCAAAGTGGCTGTGAACAACTTGCCGAGGAGAAGAAACACGCTGATCTGCCACCTATTGAGACTGGTCTGATGCTGATGATTGACAATGATAATGGTCATACAACAGATGAAAAGGCAGCCCAGCAAGTTGATTCAACTGCTAGTGGTAAATTTGGCTTTGAAGTGGATAAACATGGGAATTCTGTTGAGTTTCAGAATGATGGTGATCATTCAGACTTCTGTCCACCTAAGAAGGATCTAGAAGAAGACGATTATCAATATGAAGATGGAGAACTGAGAGAACCAGCAATGCACTACTGGGGGACTGTTGGTTTCGAGTCAGCCGAGGCTGAACATGGACCCCATGAAGCTGATGAACGAGGTGATAATCAAGCTGTCAACCTTGATGCTCAAGGAAAAGAGAAGCTATTGGTGGCTGATGCTCATGTGCAACTTGACAACTGTAAGGATGCTAACATGTTTTTGAAAATGGATATGGAATCTAAAGATCAGAATGAGCTGTTGCAGAACGGCCAGGCAAATGATTTAAATGAGAATGAGTGTGCTGAGGTATTGCATAGTTCTAAGGTGAAGACTTACAGGATGGGATAAGCAACCAAAAAGTTCAAGAAAAAGTAGTGAATCTCCTTTGGAACAGGAACTTATGCCATGTTCTCCATCTCTTAAGAGAGATTTGTCGTTGTGCATTGGTACCCCGAGATCTACTGATGCCCCATATAGGAATGATAAGTCTTTTGTCAGATCAAGAAGGTATATACTTTTAAATTTCACATTTTATAGTTGTTTTGTCATTTACAATATGAGACTTTGTTGTGTTCATCATGTTCTGTGATATTTGTTTAGGTCCAAAGAAGATGAGATGGATGGAAGAGTTGAACAAAATCCTCGAGCTTCTAGGATGCATGAAAGGGGCATGGCCTCCCAGCACTCTGATACCGGCCGAAGAGATGAACATTGGATTGAAACCCGGATCAATGCAGGTCGCATCCATCATATGACAACAGATTTTGGTGCTCCATCATATGCTCCATCTAATTCAGGAAATGCTACTGCTGCTTCTATTGCAAAGGTGAAGAACAATGGCTTCATGGTGGCCCCAGATGGCACTTTGGTGAAGGCTAACGGGTCATGTAGCACCAGGAAATGTCAGAATAGCTCATCCTTCTATCAAGGGTCCCCTACAGAGAGAGATCACAGGGGATTGGGTTCATCTAGAGAGAGGATAGTAGGCTCTGACAGGTTTGGTGGCGCTCATGGTGGTCGAGTTGGCAGATGCGCGGTAGAGCCAGCAAGGGAGCGATATCATAGGCCTGTTATAGAAATTAGCCGAGGTCGAAGAAGGCAAAGCAGTTTCTCCCCACATAGGGGCAACATACACCACCACACATCTCCATTACACATTGGATCTCCTTCTAGGTCAAGAACCAGGTCACCTAATGCATGGGTTTCCCCACCAGCAAGAGGTCGTTGTCTTGCAGATCATGAGCCAAGGCATGAGAGGGGAAGATCACCGGTTCACAGAATGGGACCTGATTATGATGATCGGATTGGAGCACCAAACCCGGTGCATAGTAATCACCATCACTTCCCACCCCATGGTATGAAGTGTGTTAACGACAGGAGATGCACCTCTCCTGGAAACTTAATGAGGAGAAGCCCACCCCGGAATGTAAGGTTTTATCAATTGGACTCGCCCCCACCACCACTACATCGGCAGAGGGATGAGTTCTACCACCAGCCACTGCATTCCGGGCGATGCAATGGCTTTGGTCATCAGAGGGGATTTGAAGATAATCGGTATGAATTGGTTCGTCCTGAGAAGCTTTTTGAGAGGAGTGTGAATGGAGATGGGTTCAGGCCTCCTGATTCAAGTCGGAAGTCATTTGAGTCTTATCAGAGGAGTAGCCCGAGGGGGTTCAACCGTGGTTTAGTTGGAGATATGAATCATAGAGGTAAGGAAGAGAGGGATAGTTTCAAGTTTGGAAGGCGTAATAATGGCAAATATGAGAAACGTGACATGCGTGATCGCAGTGGTGGAGGTGATGATGCAGCTATGAGAAGAAGGCTATCATGAATTGAGGTGATTGGGTTTTGAAATTATTACCAACATGCTGGCCTAACCAACGCACCTAATATTTCAACGGAAAAGCTTAACAACATGCAGTCCTTTAGTTTCTAGGAAGTTGTATATATTTTATAATGACAGTAGGGTTTTGAAATTTTTTCTTTAACGTGTTTTACAGTTATCTTTTCAGATCATCTTTTGATCTCTTTTCTTAAATTAATTTCTGTTTTTCTAACCCATCAGTGCTGGGTCTTTTTGTCTTTTGATGTCAATGGGAAGAAAAAAATAGTATGAATCTCACTGAATGAATATTTTTTTTTTAAGTTTAAATTTCTATCTATAACTGTATGTGGTACTTATCTTGCATGCCGGTCTATGTTCTGATTCTACCGCTCTTAAGAATAGAAAACAGCCAGGTGCTACTTTATGGGGAGGAAATGTTCTGTTTTTTTTTTTGCAGTAAATTGTGCTGTGTTTCAGCTGGAAGTACCAATCTGAAAAAAGAATGAAATGAAAACTACTCTTTTGTGTACTTAAAATTTTGGCGTGTAATTTTGAATTTTGCGTAGTAACGAAAAAAGAAAGCCTTCCTGACATCACTTGGGAGCGTATTATGTGCGGAGAATTTTCGTGTGGAGATCTCCATAGGAAAATTATAACGGTTATGAAAAATCTAAATATGAATTTTGATACACGAAATTATTTATTATTATTAAATTAGAATCATTAATAGATAATCTGACCGTACAAATCAAAAGAGCGCACCTATTTTCATGAGAGTGGTCAATAAGATCCTTGTGTTGGAAATCATGTGCAGATGGACTGTTTAGAAATTTAGATTATTTTGCTGGATGTTATTTGCTTGACGTAGTTGCCTTCCCATGCTTCTTTTGGTCAACCATCTATTGCTTCTGTACTGTGTACTGTGGGATTGGGTTTTCAGTCCCTATCATAGTGATGCTTGCATGTGGAAGCATATCTTTTGACATGGAATGATGGAAACCATGTCAATCTGATCTCTGAATGATACAATTTTCCTAAATAACAAATCCTGAATCAGCATACCGGATACAGATAGCCAAATTTGCTTCAATTGACCTGACTTTTGCATTTATATCCAATCTTTCTGCAATAATTCTTGAACAGCCATGCACCAATTACAGTCCAAATTGGCGTCTATCAACCATCAACCATCAACCGTAATATGCATCAATACGGCAAGAACCCCTCGCTTGAGGTAAACTGTAAAATCATATCAGAGCATCAATGAGGTAAACTTCTGAGAGCTGCTTCCAGCTATTTACCTGTCCAGATACCAACACAATAATTATTGTTGACTAATAGAAACAAAACAAAACATGATTTTATTTGAAACCAAATCACCCGGAAATTATTAATTGATAATAGAAAACAATTGTACATTGAATGGAAAAATGTAAGTCCCCGATCCAGATGGGTCAGTGGATACATGATTTTTATCATATCCAATGTACCTACAACCAGTAAATTCGTAGGTCGCTCCTCTACTTCTATCAGTCGTGTCAGCAAAGTGCTCAGCGTGCACTCTGTAGCAGCAGTACTTTATCAGATCGAGAATTGGTGATCCAAACAGTGAAATTAATGGTCATTTTATACTTTCTCAGTTGAAGAATCAGAATATTTGATGCTTGATCTGATTCAAGATATTGCTTTACCCAAGTGTAACAACTCCAACTGAACAAAAAGTAACCCATAAATTGTGATTTAATTAAGCCCAATTGAGCCTTCTCTTATGTGAAACAGATTAACAGATCATAAAAAAATGACCTAATAATTTTCTGCTCTGTAAAAAAACAAAAAAAAAACACCATATTTTCCATCTGAAGTACCTACGGAATTTGTTGTGAATCTAAAAACATAATTTGTCAAAAGATGGCCAAGGTCAAACAATAGATTACTAAATCACCCCTACACTGCTTCCAAACTTTGTTGACAAACTGGTGAGCTTGCACCCAATACCAGTTCTAGTGTACTCTATTGAATTAAGATTCAAAGCAGAATCAAACATTTGTTTAAGTGGTACTTCGAGCAATCAAAGTATTGAAATATGCATGTAAAAAGATAATCTAACGTAAGATTTTAACCCAAATGTGTAAAAATTTCAACTTAAAACCTTCAATTGTTATTTTAATCAAACCCACCTGGTCCTTCTGTTATGTGAAACAAAAATCACCTAAGCCTCACCCCAGCGGGGGCAGAGAACCCATCGCTGTCTTGACTTTGCTACCGGAGGCTCTGAAAAAGTCATAATAGGAGAACACTCATTTTGGGGTGGGCTTACTACTTAGTTGCTTTCAACAGTTATCCTCCCCGTATGATTTTTAACTGACATAAATCAAAAGCACAAAAAATGAAGAAATGGTGTAAACTGAACTAAAGTGAAATGGAAATTGAGCTGCAATACTTCTAAAAGAAAAAAATATTATAGCACAACGCAGCCAGACTTCAGACTAGTAAGTACCACTACCACTCATGTCTACATGTGCTTCATGCCAGTAAGGTACTAAATGATACAAATCCAAATAAAGTATCTACATTTCATAAGAGCAAAGAACCATCCAGTGAGGGGCAGACTAGAGAATTCATGCAAGTACCTCCAGAGACGAACATGAAGTTAGTATTTCTATTAATTTACTTCACGTATATATTGTATATTATAGTTGTTCAGGAAAACTTTGTTTTAGGCAATTTAATTGATTGGTTATATACTCATATCTTTATGTTGATCAACTTTAAATAGATTCGAAAGTCAGATCTGATTAGACAGATTCTATTTTTCACTACACAGCTCAACACTCGTATGAATGCTTTCCAGTGCTTTATTTATTTTAATTTGTTTGTGGCCTTACTTTATGTTTTAGCTTCACTAGAATCCATTGAAGGAAAGATGAGACTGGTACCTGATTCAGCGAATCTGGCTAACAGCTGTCTTGGTTAATGAAACTATTTCATAATTAAGTTGTGGAGTATATTATATTAACTACTGAACTACATCATGACGAGTTATAAAAAAATTAATTCATTTTCCTATTCAGGTATAGGACGCATATTTGGAGGCAAGAAATAGAAAAATCCAACCGTCAATTTGCGACGTGGTGCCCTTCAGTCAGAAACTTGCCCTAATCATTGCCACTTGAGTCTATGACTCCATTCCGTTAGTACTTAAATCTATGAAATTTTCTTTTTTCATAGTCTTCTCTCAAATCCTTGAGCTGCCAGAGCTGCACCATTGAGGCTGGCTTAATCAAACTGCAAATGGAATTTGTTTCCTCAATAGTACAAAAACCAAAATACAATGTATAGTTTTTTACAAATTTGCCCCTGACTTAACTGATAGCACAAAAGAGACCAATAAGTTTTACAGCACAACACGTGTAATCACCTAGCATATAGCTCTGGTAAGAAACAGAAACTAGGTAGCCTGAACAATCCATCATAACAAAGCAACAGTTTTAGTTCAAAAAAAAAAAGCATAACTAAGCATCAAGTGTTTTCCTCAGTGTGGCCTTGTCCACTCTAGCACGATCAAAACCTCCATATCCTCCTCTTCGAGATGTGCTTCCCCAACCTGCAAAGAAATTCTTCTACTTCTGGATAATATCAAAGACAGTGTCAAAAGCCGAGACATATTTCTAGCTTTATACCAAAAGATGGCTAAATTTATAATTTTTAAACCTTAAGTCCTAAAGGAAGAAGAGGAAGAGGCATTAAAATTGATACCAAAAGATGTCAAACGAGAAGCATTTCTAGCTTTATACCAAAAGATGGCTAAATTTATAATTTTTAAACCTGAAGTCCTAAAGGAAGAAGGGGAAGAGCCATTAAAAAGGAAGAAGGAGAAGAGCCATTAAAAATTAATTCCACTAAATTTATATCCTTTAAAGGAATACAATACTATATAATCCATAAATCATCTTAGTACATTGAAAAAAAAAATATATTAGAATGGTAATCCACAGCCAAATAACTTGGGTATTTGAACATTGCACAAAAAATGATCAATATCATCATAGTGACCACAGAAGGCACAAGAGAGATTACCTTGACATCCTTTTTTAGTTAATCGATCTTTAGTGATAATCTTTTTATTTTTCTAACTAATCACATGTAAATCTTAACGGGAATTTTACAACTCCATACAATATCAAATTCTTTACTAATTACTCCTTCAAAATCAAGTCATTCATAGAAAGAGTGCGCTCAAAATAAACCTGAATGATGTCATCTCAAAAATTAATATCAGAATGCAGGGGTCAAAGAGTAAATTACCTAAAATATTTGTTAAGTGAGTCCATTCTATAAGATAGTTATTGGAGTGTCTCACGAACAAAATGATAAAGTTGTAGAGAGAACTAAAAAATGAATCAGGAAAAAGAATAAAAAAAATTAAGAGAATAAAAATCCAAAATCAAATACATGCCTGCGATGAGATTTTAGCATTTATTTATTCAATTTCTATATTGTTTTGTTTTCCATTGAGGGGTCAAGCATCAAGGACTAAATCTCCGTACTTGGTGTCTGTAGCACGAAGTTAGGTATGACCGTATGGTTTAAAGAGAGAGCTCACCATAGATGAAAGTATTAAAATAGTTGATGATTATTTTTCTGAGTCTAGACCCAATGGCCCAGTAAAAAGTTATAGGCTGCTGACTGCTGTTGTCTTAGAGCCACGTTTTATTTTTTTTGGAGGCCAACTGATTAGATTGGATAATATTAAATACTAATGTTTGTAATTGATTTTTAAAATCTTTGGGGACCTTATTCCCCCCCCCCCCCTAATAATATTATGATCAGGTCCTGATAGCAGCATCCATAATGTTTATTGTTTTGTAATAATATCTTCTGATGTGTAACACTTGTATAGTTATGGTACTGATGTTGTAGACTTTATTAGAATCTTAAGTGGAATTGTTATTTACTTTGTTATGTACGAGTTGAGCAAAAATTAAACAATATAGTTGAATGTAAAAACAAAAATCAAACATTTTAATACAAAATGTGTCTTCTTATATTTTATATATACTCCGCCGTATTTTAATTTTTAAAAAAAATATTATATGATCGCACCCACACAATATTAGATATAATACTCACACTCATACAATATAGTTTCAAAATAATAGAAAACGATAAAGAATAAATACATTGTAAAATACAACCCTCAAATCATTTGTCTTTTCAAAAAAAGAAACAATTGTTCCTGAGCCAACTATCTTGTTAAACCTAGCTCAATAAGATCTCTATCTTGCAAGATGGATTCAAAAGGAGAACCGACTAACGGGTCCAACATAATTAAACCCATAATTCGTTAACCCGACAACGGAGAAGTTCGTAAATACTTTTCTGTTGATCACCAAACCGCAATCTCATGTGATTGCAATTTGCAATGAATGGTGCTGATTTGTTTTATCTACATGTTACGCATTTGTCCCTATGAATTTATGATGGATCCGCAATTTTATTTTGTGCGAAGTACAGAATTAGCAACCTAGCTGAAATGCTCATGACTCGCCGAACCAATCGTGACTATTATATATTAACTTCTTACATATAGTTCAACATGTTAAGATTATGTTAACGTATCATATATGATAAATTTTATGCATGTTTTATCATACACCCAAGTTTAAAATTTTGATAATATAGAATCAACAAGTATCAATATATCTTTTAATAAAAAGTCTTAATATATTATCTAATCATATTTAAATTACGAGGAAGTATGCTGATTTTTAATGTCTCCATCATGCTTCTATTTTTTTATTTTCAATACTATAAATTTTAAAACTAAAATGTGAAAAATAAAATCATTAGATTTAGTCTACATTATATTTTCTTCTTGTGTAAAAAAAATATTTTTTTTCACTTTCATTTATTATGAATAAATTAGTTAAAAAATCAATATCCGGAAATTATTCATTTTAGAACATTTTTTGTTAACCCTTGATGTCACATAAAATAATATTTTAATTATCATAATTTTTTAGCTCTATATAAATTAAGTGATATATATCAAACCTAATAATTTTGTTTTAATATTTTTAATTTTAATTTTTGAAATATTAAAATTTTTAAAAATGTAGACATAATGAAAACGCAAAAAATGGATCCTCATTAGAAAGAGAAGGGTTTAAATTATAAAAATAAAAATAAAAATTGGAGACACTGGAACTCTCCTTTTAAATAAAATTTAATTCTAAGATATTTATATGTTGAATAATATATTCATAAAATTAATATCCAATTTATTTTATTTATTTTTTAAACTCATAATCAAAATTATTAAAAAGCCAATTAGCCATGCATGGTCAAGATGATAATCCCAACGACAGCCATGGTTAGTAGATTCCGGTTTCTAGGGGGCAACAAGTCTCTTTCAAACTCCTACACTGCGCAAAAATCCGACGTGCGCAAACAAATGAAATCAAAAGAAAAGAAGCATAAAAGTTCCATCACGATTCACGACTCATAAATTAATAATAGGAGTTCCATCACGGCACGGTTTCATCCAATGGACTGCCATGCGGGGGTTTTCTCACTTTCTCTCTCACTTATCGCTTATCAGTGTGACGGTGTCCTTTCTCGCTCGAGCGTGACATCGACAAGTACCTAAATATCTATCCAATCCTCTCTCTTTCTCTATCTTTTGAACAAGTTCCCAATTGGCAATTGCTATGTACTATGTTCTTGGCAACTTGGCAATTGGCATCACCAACTCCTTGTTATCCTAATTCTTTTGGCACGACCAACTAAAATGTTTATAGAACTTGCGAATGAAACGTCATGGAGGAGGTTATGAGGCGAAAATCCTCCGCCAATGCTGACATTTTTGTCCCCACCTTAGAAATTAACTTCTACCAAAAACGTCCTTTTAAAAAGAAAGAAAGAAAGAAAGAAAGAAAGAAAACTGAAGTTCCGACTACGGATGTGTAAAGTGATACGTGAACAATTTCGATTTTGCGTGCACATTTAATTATGCAGGAAATTAATCACGCTGCATGATTGGCGCTTATTTCCAAATAATTAAATTAGACGAACCACAATTTTTTTTTGTTGTTGTTGTGATCAGGCAAATTTTAACTTACCTGCCCATTGGTATACAATTACAGCAACTTTGATTAAATGGAGGTTGATTGATATATTTCCATAAATTTTTGACAAATGTTTTGTTTGTCCGAAAAAAAAATGAAAGATGTTTAGATTTTGTCTAGTATAGAATTCACTTTTTTTTTCTTTTCCTGCTAGGAAAGAGTATAATCTAAACATCTAATGTGTACCAATTTAAAGTGAAAAAAAGAAGATAAATCATGTCTTGAGCAAAAACATAAGAGAATTTATTGGACGACTATTAACATTTTTCTATTTTTTTAATCTACAATTTTTTTTATATATTATGGTGCACTAGTTTAATGTTTACTTTTTTAACAAATATGACAATTTTAAACACTGTTATTATAGTTGTGAATTATGATATAACCATTTTGTTAATGGATTCGTGACTTAAATAAATATTATGGATTTATTTTGATAACATGCAGAATAGCGTAATAAATGAAATAGCAAACATCATCAAACAATTTGAGATGGTTTCAAATAGTGTTACTATGTCATTCCACCAAAAGGCTGTAACATCAAAATAGCAATTTAAATTATAATTTAAAACTGATGTACATAAACTCTTTTTCTTTTAATAAAATCACAAAGCTAGGCTAGCTATTGACATTCCTTCCTACAAAAAAATTATAATTTTAAGCGGTGTTAATTTAACATAATCATTAAGCAAAAAAGTATAATTCATCTACTTGTTTTTGGCTACTTCTTTAATCTTGGTCAAAATAAAAAAAAACGGTTTTCTTGCAAAAAGAAAGCGAATATGCTCAGATGTAATCAACTCTTTATTAAGAAAAAAAGGCTATATAAAGAAAATAAATTTAACACCTATCGTTGTTTACTCTCCTATCTTCACTCATCTACTCACTCCAATCTAACATTAGTTAATTTTTCGTTGGGAATATGCACAGATATTAAGTTTCAAAAAAAGCAACGGTTTTACAAGAAAACACACACACACAAAAACAATGAACTCACGTGTGAATGTTGATGCAATAAACAAGAAAAGTTTTGGTCTTATCGAGTGCACGTTAGTACATAAAAGTAGTACATAATTATCTATAACAAAAGTTAGTTTTAAGAAATATATTATCCAAATATAATCTCAATACATTGAATTGGTAAATTCTTGTTGTATAGTCTTATATATTAAACAGACTCCGCATTGTGAATTACTTATTATAATGGTATAAATTATGTTACAGAATTATGTCGCAAACAACAATATTTTAATTTGGAAAAAAATATTTTTGAGTATAACAGAATCAATACATTAGAGGCTGTGTTGTCCTCGTCATCTTTGTTATTTATAACAGAATCAACATAAAGTATTAACATTTCAGAGGTTTAAACGCTGATGTTTTTTTTTTAAGGTTTTCCACTCCAAATGTTCAGACAATGTACATGCATTCAAATTCTAGGCATAATTTTACATTTTATAAAAGTGAGAATATCATTTCTAACTTATTATTATTTGTAAATCTGTCTAGAAAAAAAAATATTACATTACTTTTTGAAGCCGCTCAACTGTCTTTAAATTAAAAGTAAATAAAAGTGGGACCAATCATGCAATTATCATTGTACAGAGATTTCAAACAGAGGATCAAAATCCAAAATCATACGCCTTCGTCCCGTTTCGTCCCGTCCGCTCCCCAGATACTCCTCTCCTACAGTCCATCACACAGCCTCAGTTGATATAAATCCTCTCTCGTCTCTCCCTTTTCTTTTTTGTTTCTCCTCCCAAATCCCAATCGAATCTCTGTCTTTGTTTTACTTCAATTCACTGCCGAACAGCTACTGATAATAAAAATACTTACTATCGTTTCGCGAATGGGGGGATTCATAAAGAAAGAACATCAGTTTCTCTCTGAGCTTGGCCTCACCCCTCGCAACCCTGGATCATTTGTGAATGGCATCTGGAAAGGCAGTGGCGGAGTTGTTTCCTCCTTGAATCCGACTAACAACCAGGCTAGTTTCTTCTCTTATTCCCTCTCCTTTTGGTTTAATTTGATCCGGTATTATCTGACTTTGATTTATTATTATTTTTTTTGGAACTTCAGGTGATTGCTCAGGTGGTGGAGGCATCAATTGAGGACTATGAAGAGGGACTGAAATCTTGTGCTGAGGCTACCAAGATCTGGATGCAGGTTGGTAATTTGCAATAAAACCTGCATAGAAGAGGATCGTCGTTTTATCTTTCTTTTCTTTTTTAGAATTGTAGAATATATCTAAATACGAGTGTTTTTTCTTGTATATTTCTGAATATTTTGGTTCTTCAATTATGGCTGCTAAAATTTTAAGTTTGTAAGTGAGCATTGTGAACTTCTCAATAAATGGAGTATCCCCGGGGGGGGGGGGGGGGGGGTTGGATGGCATCACATTTATCTTTGATTATGATGGCATGCAATATGCATAGTATATTTAGGGTAATTGTTTAGACATTATACTGAATTGAAGTATCATGGGATTATATTGTCCCTCCAATTTGGATTAAATTAAGGTATAAGTAGTTCCTTCTGCAATTAGTGCATTAGGTTGCTGATTTTGAAGTTTTAATGTTTCATTTTAAAAGTCACACTATTTTTTGTTGAATGTCAATGTGAAAATACTATAATCTTGGTGAACAGGTCCCTTCTCCGAAGAGAGGAGAAATAGTACGACAAATTGGCGATGCTTTGAGGGGAAAGCTTCATGAACTTGGCAGACTTGTTTCCCTTGAGATGGGCAAGATACTTCCTGAAGGGATCGGTGAAGTTCAGGTGCATCTTTTTTAAAATTTGAACAGTTAGTTTTTACATGGTTACTGTACTGTAATTGCAAACTGCATGTCACTTCATTCATAACATATCTGAAAAGTTTACATTTTGTTGTTTAGGAAAAAAAAATACTGAAGGTTTTATTGAATTCCTGCGAAACACATTAATTCTTTCATAAAGCATAATTGATCATCATGTTGAAATCATTTTTTTCTCACAATGACAAAATATGACCCTCTATTTTCATAATTACAAGCACCAAACTATAATCACTCTGAGGTGCTAGACTAGTAAATTGCTATGACTTTTGACCTGTCCTCTTGTCTACTTTGAAATTCTCTCTGATAGCAAAACTGGATTGAAAAAAAAACTAGCTCAATCTCACACTTGCATATTTGGTTCTAAGGTTGACTTTAGGAAGTAAAATTTTATAACTTTTGTAAGGTATCTATATCATTTTATTGATTTCTTCTTGTTGGCTTTTCCTTTCTGTAGTTTTCTTATTAATTTTTTTTTATGACTATTGACAAATGGCATTTATCAATTATACAGGAAATTATTGACATGTGTGATTATGCTGTTGGATTAAGTCGGCAGCTCAATGGATCAATCATCCCATCTGAACGTAAGTTCAATTATCTTGTTATGGACATGCAGAAGTGAATATTCCCATATATATATGTCATGCCCAGGAAACATCCATGTACTGTGGTTGGAAATTTAGAGATAAGCATTGACCTGTGGGCACAAATGTTAATCAAACTATGGGCCAAATTTGAATGTCACATGAATTCTCTGAATTAGTACTTTGCTAAATGATGCACATTGTTTCAATCTCTCTTTTGGATGTTTGTTGTCTAATGTTTGCTACTCAACATTTTCTCCTTGCCGCAGGTCCAAATCACATGATGATGGAGGTGAGTAGAAGCCCAAACTCTAGGATTGGTAAAAGTTTGCAAAATTTGGGTTTTGAGAATAGTTGTGTTTGACTGTGTAAACATGTTTTGTATGACTCAGGTTTGGAATCCCCTTGGGATTGTTGGTGTCATAACAGCCTTTAATTTCCCATGTGCTGTACTCGGTCAGTTTTTTTTTTGCTCAATTGTTTCTTTTATGAACCAGCTCAACTGACAAATTGGTGGTGCTAAACTGCTAATATACTGTACCATAAATTATGACAGAATTTGTGATGTAAGTAAATGCAAAACTTGTTGCTTTTGCAGGGTGGAATGCATGCATTGCCCTTGTCTGTGGAAATAGTGTAGTTTGGTAAGACTTTATTTCATTCTAGTATGATACCTTTTTCAACCTGAGTTTTGCAACTTCTTACAACACCTGAAATTATAAACTCGGAAACATGCAAGTAAAGTTATCAACACTTGACCTTTAGATTTATATGGTGGACAACGTATATTTCAATAGATGCTGATAATGTCACCTCTACTAATTAACGCCTTTTTCTGTGACTCTAATGAAACTAAAATCATACAGAAAGGTTAAAGTTGTTGGGTCCTGAGTTTGGCTGAACATTCTAAGAAGCAACTTGCTTCAGTTAATTTGAAAAGTTGGGCTGGTAATTCATAATATTTTTTTAGGTTCAACTTAATTATTTACAATGTCTCATGTTTTTTTTATACGGTGGACAATGCATATTTCAATAGATGCTGATAATGTCACCTCTGCCAATTAAGCCTTTTTCTGGGACTCTAGTGAAACTAACATTATACAGAGAGGGTTAAAGTTGTTGGGTCCCGAGTTTGGCTGAGCATTTTATGAAGTGATTGATTCAGTCAATTTGAAAAGTTGGGCTTGTAATTCATAATATTTTTTAAGTTCAACTTAATTACAATGTCTCATGTTATTTGCAAATATTTTAAGAAATTGTTACTGCTACTGGCTACTTGTGAAATGTTGGGTATAACTTTCTCATAAAACTTCTTTTACAAGTTGATAATACGTCTGGTGTGCAACTTATAAAGGACTGTTAGTATGTGCCACTTCTAGTTGTGAATTATAGGTGAGCTTGCAGCGGAATACCATATTGCAAGTTTCGGGAGGGCTGCTTTTATCTGTTATGTAGTACTAAATAAATGTAAAGAAAAAAAAGAAAAAAAGAACAAATATCAGACAAAGTTTGTTGATGCAAAGTTAATGAGATCAGATTTTGAAAGCTTGAACTGCTAAATGTTATTGGTTTAAATACCTTAGTCTGTAAAACCTCAGCAATGTGCATGTGGGTGGTTCCAAGATCAGCCCTTGTCGATTAGTTCAATTGGCACAGTGGGAGGGACATTGGAAAATAGAATTGTGGCAGTTTCTCAGTGTTAATTGGCACAAGGGTAATGTATTGAGGTTACATATGGTAGGAAAGGAGCACCTACGACCCCACTTATCACAATAGCCATGACTAAGATAGTTGCTGGTGTATTGGAGAGAAACAACTTACCTGGTGCTATTTTCACTGCATTTTGTGGTGGGGCTGACATTGGCCAGGCGATTGCTGCCGATACAAGGGTACCTTTGGTCTCATTCACTGGCAGCACAAAGGTACCTTAAGATACATAATTCAGTTTTTTCTTGGTTTTTATTTTTTGTAAGAGCATCCCACTTCTATCCTTATTGAGAATTTGGCATTTGCAGAAGTACCCAGTTCTGTATTATTACAATTTTTTTCTTGCAGATCTTTTGTTTTTTGACATATCTTCTTTTCTCTTATTGAGAAATGAATTTTATTATAAATTGATGTTTATTTTTATATCCGTCTGATCAAATAAGTGATTGGGGCAATTTTAGGGAAATGGAAGAAATAATAAGGGCCCATTTGATTTGTGAGAACATAAAGGATTTTAGGAAGTTACCAAAAGTTTCTTTCGTCAGTGTTTCTCATGATTTAAATTTCACAGTTGGGGCGTTTGATGTAATGGAAAAATTCTGGAAAGAAAGAGAGAAGATATATTATCTTAATGCTTTATTTGTGTGTTCAAATAATACAACAACAACAAACAACAACAAAGCCTTTAATCCCAAATAAATTGCGGTAGGCTAGAGATGACTTGGTATAGAGCGGGTTAAATATTTAGCAAATAGTGACTCAGTAGGTGTGATGTGGCAGAAAACAAAAGGTTGGTAATTTTAGTTCTCATATGGATATGGGCCATGGGGACCCCACAAGTAGAGAAAATCCCTGCATTTTCTGCTCAAAAAGCGGAGAAAACAATACAAATGATAGTTGGGGGACAACATCCCGACAAAACCTGACAATCGGGATTAATAGCACATCAAACAACCAGAATATAAGCTTTTCCAGGAAACTTTGGTCCTTTCTCACATAATCCTGTATATCAAATGGGCCCTAAACAAGAAGATTAAGAGCAAGATGAGTTCAAATTATAGAGTTTATTGCCCTCAGTACAGCGCATGTGTTAAAATTATGTTGGTATTAGAGCATAGGGCTTTCAGTAATTTATTCTAGTTCTTGGTGCCTTCTGCAAATATCCCGAATTGTACATGTTGGGTGTTTTCTCTTTGCAAAAAGCTTTCAGCAACTCATTCTTTGATTTGTATAATCTGCTATATAACTAAAATATCTTTAAACTTTACAACTAACACTTCATTTTTGTGTGGTAATCAATGCAGGTTGGTCTTGCTGTCCAACAAAAGGTCAATGAGAGGTTTGGCAAATGCTTACTTGAGCTGAGCGGGAACAATGCCATTATAGTAATGGATGATGCTGATATCCAGCTGGCAGTTCGGTCAGTCTTGTTTGCAGCTGTTGGCACGGCTGGGCAACGTTGCACCACTTGCCGCAGACTTGTAAGAATGAATATCTTGAAATATGAACCAAGAATTATCATATCGCATCTCCATGGTTAGCTCTACTACCCCTATTAACCCAATCCAGCTGATTGTGCTGGTCTTATTCCAACATACACAAATCTGCAGGCCATCTTGGAGTCTAAATTTTTTTGGTGTATCACATCTAGGATATTTATCCTAAATTCTACAAACTTGTACTGCAAGAAGCTAGTAGAATCTAGTGGAGGTAACTATTGTAGGTTGGAGGTAAACAATGTGAAACTGTTCAAATTTGTGGAAGTATTGATGCAGCTTGAAGTTTCACTTAAATATTCAAATTTAGTTAATTTGTGAAATGTACTTAGGACTAATTTAAATTGTGAAACCTTTATTTTCTTTTCCGACTAATATATGCCCCAAAAATTTGCAGCTTCTCCATGAAAGCATATATCAGACTGTTCTTGAGCAACTAACTGAAGTGTATAAGCAAGTTAGAATTGGAGATCCTTTGGAGAAAGGTACCTTATTGGGACCGCTGCATACTCCTGTCTCAAGAGAGAACTTTGTGAAAGGAATTCGAGCTATAAAATCACAGGTTATTTTCAGTTATACTTTTTACCAATAATTATAATGCCATCATTCTGGAGTAGCTGCTAACTGATAATATAGGAAGGTTAGTATTATATTTGTGTACTCTTTTGTTTTGAAATTAGTGGCAAAGTGGTGCTTGTTTCTTTTTTTTGCTGATATCAATATTTCTACATGAGTCACAACATGTACAAAAATCTAGTCTAGCTGTACTACAGAAGACAATTGTGCTATTGAAGGTTTATTCAGGCTAAGTTGCACAAATGAGTGTGGTAAGGGGCCAAGGGCGCTATGTGTAGCTTATGACATATATGCATTGCTTCTAGCAATTACTATGCTCAAAATTTGAACTTTAATAAATCCTTGCATTGAAGAAGTTAGATATCAGTATGGTTTATAAACAACAACAACAAAGTCTTTAGTCCCAAATAAATTGGGGTAAACTAAAATATGGTTTCCTATTAGTAAAAAAATGGAAATGAAATGTCATTCTGTTTGACATCTATTAACCAAATTTTTTTCTGGAAAAAGTTAACTTTATTGATTAATGAATTGGGCTTATATAGAGCCTTACAAAGCACTCTTACATATAATCCCCTAGACTATTTCATAATGGCCAATTCACCAATAGGCCCCCTCAAAACTATCCTAATACAATAAACGATAAAGATACAATTCTCAACAGAGTCAATACATTTTACATTCTCAAGTTAAAGGATCTGGGATTCAATTTAGATTCTAAGAATGAACCTTTTTATTTTGTTGTTTACATATGATTATGCCTGTACAGGGTGGAAAAATTGTCACCGGAGGGTCAGTAATTGAGTCAGAAGGGAACTTTGTGCGACCAACGATAGTAGAGATCTCACCCAGTGCCCCTGTTGTCAAAGAGGAGCTGTTTGGCCCTGTCCTCTATGTCATGAAGTTCCAGGTATAACTAAACACCCAGCCGCTTGGTACTAAGTACCAGTGATTTCACAGGGGTTACAGCTTTTCTGCCACATGGAAAGAAAACCAAATTATTAAGAATATCCTCTTTTGATACTTTATTCAGAACCTGAAGGAAGCAATTGAGATAAACAATTCTGTACCGCAAGGCTTGAGCAGCTCTATTTTCACACGTCGGCCAGAAATCATCTTCAAGTGGATTGGGTAAGTGCTGTACACGAAGGATGTGGTCTCTAAGCTTTGAACAAGCAAAAGTTTGCAAAAAGTCTCTATAGTTCTCTGATAATGCAGTAAAGCTTGCTTTTTGTTGGAGTTGAAGGGTCTGTATTGTTGCTTGCTACCTGACAGAGTTCTCCATACAATGATAATTTTGTTTTAATGAAAGGAAAGATGGACCATGATAGTAAATAATCATCCAAATCGAAAATTGTTGTCTATTAAGTTAGTTCATATAGATCATATGCAGATGACTTCAAATGATTGTGTTAATTGAATGAAAGCAAGAGTTTGGTTAATTAACCAATCCTAACATAGTAATTATTGCTATCATCTTAGTTTCCATCTGTTTTGATGTTAATAGTTTTTTTGAAGTAGATTTTGATGTTAATAGTTGCTTAGTATAATAAGAGAGCATGTTATAGCTGAGACTGATGCAATGTTGTGAATATTGTCACCCACACACTGATACTGGACGGGCAACATTCATCTTCCCAAGTGGGGAAGTTTCTTTCATTAGCTGTCAGAAGCACCCTCTTGATAAACAGATAGCAAAATTTCCCTGACTCCTTTACATTGTTGGTAAAAATTAGGGAGGGAGATGGGAAGCATGGGCAATGTACCTGTTGTAGAGCCAAACATGCAGTCAGAAAATAGTAGATGTAACTCCTGGCATGTTAAATTTTCTTTTATTGTGACATAAATCTTGCAGTCCGCATGGAAGTGATTGTGGCATAGTAAATGTGAATATTCCTACAAATGGTGCTGAAATCGGTGGAGCATTTGGTGGTGAGAAGGCAACTGGTGGTGGCCGTGAAGCAGGCAGTGACTCCTGGAAGCAGTACATGCGACGTGCCACTTGGTAACTTCCTTGGTCTAAAACTAAAACTTCGTTTTTTCTCTCTTAGATGCTATCTTTAACTGGAATCAAAGTATGCACGCATGAATAATCTTGATTAACACTGATACATGCAACAAACGACGTGCATGTGTGAATTGATGAACCTTCCAGACACATTTAGCCTCATTTTGGTAATATATCTTGAAATAAATAAAACCAAAAACAAACAAAACAAAAATAAGGGTGTCACTTGACGCGATGTGTCAATGTGTTGGGTCTGTTTTGGAATTATTCGATCTCCTTGCTAGTATTTCAGTATGCATCCTGACACTTTTGAGGATTTGAAAATTCTGCATCTTTGTTGTGGATATATATATATATATATATATATATATATATATATATATATATATATATATATATATATATATATATATATATATATATATATATATAGTCTTCAAGATCAGCAAAGAACCATATGAACTAGCTGATTGAAATTTGTCTAATCTCTAATGCATAAAGAGAAGAAAAGAAAATGCAAACACATGCAATCACAAATTTTCTATGGAACGCTATTAAGAGATCTTAGAAAAAAAGAAAAGACGAAGGCAGTTACCAATATGACCATTATTATTGATTATTGATTATATTTATAAATGTTTTTGCTTGTTTTAAAAATACTGATCCGTCCTAACTTGTGAAATTTCAGTACAATCAACTATGGAAGTGAGTTACCGCTTGCTCAGGGGATAAATTTTGGCTGAATTTTAGTGTTTCTTCGCTCTTCTCTGATAAATAAGAATATATACCTGACTAGCAATATAAGACTTGTTTGCGAATCATCTCCTTCGAGATAGAACTTCTTCAATGATGGCTCGAAAGGGATAGTGATTAAAGACTTTGCATATGTTAATTAGAATCCCTCTATTGCTCTCTCGCTCTCTCTCTTTCTCCGATTGATCGTTCAAAAGGGACACTGATGAACTTGCATGTATTGAATTGTAACCAGAATTCCTTCTCTCTGTCTCTTTTTTTTTTTTTGTGTGAAAGATCTTCTCTATCTATATATATTTTTTTGAAGATCCATCTGTTCACTTTTTTTTTTTTGCCTTGGAACCTTGATAGCGACTGTCGATTAACTGTGTGTGTGTGTGTGTGTTTGAGAACCGACGATGCAACTTGGGCCACTTGGCAGCTGTCTACATTCTCATAGTCTCATCTCTGACGAGCTTGGACCGCTAATGGCCGCAAAAGAAGGAAACAAAAAAGAGTGCATAAAGTCGCAGGACTTGTTCACTATTTGATATTACGTTTTAAGACGAGCAGAAACATACTTTTTCTTTTGTTGTTCGACTGATTTACATATAATATACTTGGCTCAAGACAGATGACATGGCAATAAAACATGGTAATATAATGAGCATCTTTATCCCAAGTTGTAAACAAATGCTAACATTAACGCATCTATTTCATCATCACATCGTTATCATGAGTAGTTATTATTCGTTTAAAGGTAATTCCAGTGTACATATAATGCTTACGGTACAATTTTTTTTGGAAAAATATTGTTCAAATAAAAAAAATCAAAATCATAAATCTATTCATAATTGCTCAGATCGAATGTTATCAAATTTGAAATAATTTAGAGATTAATTATTCATTCATCACAGTGTCATTAAAATTTCATTTTAAATTATATGATGGAAGATAAAATATCTTTTAAATTGACTAAAATTTTGTACACATTTTATTTAAAGTTCTAAATTATTAGAAACACATTTATAATTTTAAATTCTTTTATTTGAGAAATATTTTTCAAAAATATGCGCCTTAAATATTAGATGTACAATAAAATTATTTTTATTTTAATATTTATTTTTATGTACACTAAAATATGGTCCCTTTCCTCTTCCGCCGAAGGAAAAGAAGTGTGAAGTGTAGCCTGAGTAGGCAAGAGTAAATGAAAGTTTTATGGGAAGGGACCACTTAACAATGGTTATCTTGACATTCTTGACATTTTTGACAATGGATTTTAAATAAATATGAAAAAAAATCTTAAAAATAGAAAAATCTTATGATTTGTTCTTCTACTTATAGATTGATAGTGATTCAAATATTATGTATTTTCATTATCGTTTGATAATCCATCAAATATCATCAAATTATAACCGTTGTAAATTATATAAAATTTTAATGATGTTTGATGGAGTATCAAACAACAACAACAACAACAACAACAAAACCTTTAATCCCAAATAAATTGGGGTAGGCTTGATGGAGTATCAAACAATAATTAAATTTAAATCACCATCAATTTATAAGTAGAAAAACATATCCATGAGTTTTTTTTTATATTTTTAAGTTTTTTAGTATTTATTTGAAAATTTATTATCAAAATTATCAAAATAATCCATTGATCACACCCATTATTATTTATATATACTGTTGTTTCTGCAAAATTATTTGATAACCGGTGAGAAAAAAAGATTGCACCTCTGATAGAACGTGTATTGAGATCAAAAATGCGCGTGCATTCGGACTGATGCCTTTACTAATACGGCCATAAAGACATATATCACAATCCGCGCTAGTTTAGATAGAACGTGTATTAACTTTAATATATATTTGGACACCGATTTCTTATCCATCGAGCGATTCGAAAAGAAATAATATTACTTCAATTATTTAGCACTTGTTATTTTTCTTTTCTTTTTTTGTAACATGATTTTAATTTTTTCCGACATATATTAAAAAAATTATATGTCATTCACGAAATTAATCATGAGACCCATTATCATTAGCACTATGATTTAGAATAGGAGTTTCAATTACCATATGAAGATTATATAAACAAATCTCTAAGTTTATCTTGATAATCTTTTTTTTTCTCTCAGCTGACAAATCAATCTGCTATCATTATATCCATTTTATTGTCGTTGTTTTAAATTTTTATTCTTTTAAAAGAAGTGCTTTCAGTGATCTAATTTGTGTCTTTTTAGATTTTTTTTTCTCTTTTGCATGAATTGAGCTAAGAAATTGGGCATATTAAATCAAGCCTAAGGATATGCAGTTTCTTTATTCTCCCTCCCTCTCTTTTGAGACTATGACAAGCAGCTATCAATTGTAATTAAAATAAGAAAAAACATAGTTAACCCTCAATTGGGCTAATACAGAGCCAACACATACCACCTAATCAATCGATGGCACCCCTGCCACAAAACTCATAACTGTACCACCTCATCAGATATAAAACATGTCACAGAGAACCAAGAAACTGTGTCATTGGTGCAAAGGACAGGCTGCAAACTAACTCTATTCTATCCAACAAAACTCCAAGCGGTGTTTCTACACCTTGGAACGATATCCAATTTCTTTCAAGCCAGATGTGTCATATTGTGACTACGAAGTGTGCTTGCCACCAATTGAAACGGTCTCTTTCATGTTGTGCACGTCCGCATGGCCTCGATTTGAGGAATGTCTACTGTACCGTTCGTCTGAATACTATCATACGCAAGCCAATCCTGTCTCCAACCGCTTTTCATATCTGTACTGCCATAGGGCACATGCAGAAGAGATGGGGTGGACGATTCTCTCGGGCATTGCCTGCATAGCGTACAACCATGTAGCACCGTAAACTTTTTGCCCGCCATTACCTCCTTTGTGAGAACCTTGTCCTGCATGAGTAAATGAAAACCTTACTATGAATTCCCCGTTCGGGTTCCATAGCCAAAGAGGCATGTCCTTCTCATTGGTGAAGATATATACCTCGCTCCGGCCTATCCTCAATGATTTGTTGTCGCGTTGAGGTTAGAGGGTACTGCAAGAGGTTTTGCATTACTGGCCAAGCATCACGTAGCGAGATAAAAGGCGACTGATATACGGGATTTCCTGCCTAATGTTTGAGCCAATGGTATCCCTCCCCAATTATCTTTCCAAAATAACAGTGTATTGCCATCACTGATTACCCATCGGATTGATATTTATTTCATTGGTTCAAGCGTTTGGGGAGAGGCCCCAAAAAATGATCCTCTCTTTTTCAAAATGACCGGCCCCGTTACATACCATGATTTAGAGTAAATTTGGATGGCAAAACTAGACCAGAGACAGCCCCGTTGTTCGTGGAGCTTCCAGATCCATTTCATGGCAAATTTTGTAGCTTGATATTTTTTAGTCCTAAACACCCAACTTTCTTTGGCGTGCAAACAACTTCCAAATTTAACAAGGAGATATCCCCGACGTGTTTCCCTCATATTTCATCCATATGAAGGTCCTTCTTATCTGATCGGTCCTTTGAATAACCCAAATTGGTAGCTTAAAGCAAGCATGTAGTAGGATCGCTGATAGGACGAAGTCTGCTGAGATGCGTACCTTTCCAAATTGAGAAATCATTAAAAATTGAGATAGAACCTTGTCTTAATTTACTTGATAACTAAAAATATGTTTATTCTTAGGATTAAATTTTTGAAATTGAGCAAGTGCATTTGAATCCCGTGGTGGAACTATGGAAGGCTTTCGCCTGTCGGGATGTAGCAATCGAAAACGACACTTTGAATCGTTGATATATAGAAAGATGCGAGAAGGATGACCTCTTAAATCATTGGAGCTTTGTGCATGGATAAAGAATAATTCGAAAAAATATATATATAAAAACTCAGCGTACGTACTGCCTTGCATGGTTGCCGTTGGCCCATATATTACAGATTTTTTTAGTTAAATAATAATAAAAATATATGAAAATGGTATGATTTTTTTAGCGAAACCCAGCCAGACCGAGTTTGCAACTCGGATCCAGCTGGTTTTTTTTGTTTGCTGTTAATTTAGTTTAGAAATTAAATAAAGTATCTAAGTGATTGTATATTAAAGTAAAATGAAATAATTTAGTTATGAAATTTCATTATATATTTTTATTTATTGAATGATTTAATAATTTAAAAATTATTATGTTATATTATTTGAAAGTTTTGTAAAAAATTAATGTCAAAATATAAATAAGAAAAACTAAATTTTAAACCATAAATGAGAAAATAAAGTACATATATAAACAACGGTCATATAAACAACGATCTCTTGAAAAAAATACATCAATGCCTACGAAACATCCTCCTATGAGAGACAGGTTGTATGTGTCTCTCGACCGGATTTCACGGCGAGGGTGCTCGTGTCTTGCGTCGGCCGGTGTCTGCGTCTCGGGCACTCGGGTGGACGGACCAGGAGTATCGTACAATGACGCGCGAGGAATATCATATTGGGTACCGAAGGTCTAGCACCCGGATCGAGACTCATCTGACTTATCTACTGAGAGTACAATATAAAATCTCCCTGAAATAAGTCAAACTCATCAGTCGTCGGCTCCGGCGCCGGGTCAGGTGGGCCGTGAGTCGGACGATCAGCGGCAGAGATATCGACGTCCTCAGAATCCATCAGAAGACTTGTACAAGTAAATTATACATATTTACATGAATTAAATTATCAAAAATCAATTAAATTAAAAATACCTACAAATTAAAACAGAAAAATTAAATATTGACCCGCGGAAGCAAGCATCGCTGTGAAAATATGATGATGCCCTAAATCACCCATCAAATGCTTTATATGGCGCAATTCATGCTTGCCAAATCATGAATGCCCGGGCGTCGTAAGCCAACCAATGGCGGTGACTGTATTCTTCACTAAACGGAACATCTGCATATATATATTTTTTATTCTATAGCACAAGTTATGTGAAGAGTTTAATTAAGAATAAATAGCTTGGTTAAATGCTAACCACTCGGACATTCTGGTGTGAATGTGGCACATAGGATAACTCATCCATAGGCTCCTCGGGGTGCAATAATGGGTGGCTCAAGTGCTCGTCAGTGTTCATTATGTACCATATTGTAGCCATCTCTCTCTTATAATACCACCCCATGTACGTATAGTGCTGGGCATAGTCGTACGATCACAACTCCGTGATAGGCAGCTCGGGCTTGTCCTATGCCTAATCGACATTCTGTCATTCACCATCTCCTGATGTGTGTTTGTTCTTATGATAAGTTAACACTTGCTGGTAATCGATCGGTGCCGGCGGAGGAACATGTTGGAAAAGATCGAACTGTCGCATGACTCTAACTGGATAGTGATTCTCAACCATCCAGAAGTGAATCATCCACACACGACACTTTCACCTGCATACGTTAAAGTTAGCAGATTAAATTCATGTACCAATTGAAGTAAATAAATTTTATTGATTTTAGAAACTTACGAATTGTAATGCACGTGGTACACCAAAGGTAAGTCATTATGATAGGCAATGTACGGCGTCCAATTGACGCTATCGTCCTGCAAATTCTCGAACTTATCTCGAAAATGCCTAGGTCCTCCATATCACGACGTGTACTTGAACAAGTGTTGTGTCGCCCATTTGACACTATATGGAGGCTGCAATCAAGGCTCGGGACCTCCTAGTGGAGGCTCCTCAGTTCTACACCTACACTGCCAATAAAATATGAAAAAAATATAGTTTTATCAATTGAGATGAGTAATATTGATTTACCTCAGTCTCCCGATCGGGAATCGTGTCAACGACCACATCCGCGTAAATGGTCCGGCTATGCAAGCAATGGTCCTCGAGGCGTGTTAGTTTGTAATAATCTTGAAGTCAATAATACGATAAATTTGTTATATAAAGCTTTGTTCATGAATTGGATATTTAAACGATATTTTGTTTCCTTGAGTATTATTGAATTTATGAATTATTCCGAGTTCATGTTGGAATTGTGAAACTTCATAATATAGAATATACTCTTAAAAGTCACTAACCAAGGTAATTAGCAGGAACACTAATTAACCGTTATCGAGTTAGTATGTGGATTAAATGATGGTCAAGTTTTACGGACCATAGACAAAGAGTTGTCATTTTAATCACATAGATAGATGTTCTAGGAACATCGTATTTGATAGACCCGAATGAAACATTAAATGGAATTGTGTTCGTGTCATTAATGTTTTCGTTCAAGTATTAAATTCTAAAGTATGAGGTATTCATCTTTCCTACATAAGATATGTATGTGTGTGATTTCTACCAAACGTTATCCGTAAAGGTGGCTATAAAGGTAGCTCTTCGGTATACATAACTTATGCGGAGGAAGAGATGGTTTGCCAAAAGTACTATTGTCCCTCGTATTTCTATACGAGTTATAGCATCATCTTGGGCCCCTTGATAGAGTAAGATTATCGCTAGCAAGTATAATTACAAGAGTAATTATATTTGATAATTTACTTAGGATCAAGAAAAGATTAAGTTTGCAAGGATGACACATACCTACCTTGAAAGCGATCGATAGTTATGAGACAAAAGAATTAAACACAAGTAAATAGTTTCTTTGGATCATGATATTGTACAGTACATCATCATCTGTGTAATTGGATGGTCATAGTGCATTCGCGGATGCCTCCTATGATTATAGAAGTTAAAACGGTTTTAACTCTATTTACCAACATAACACGGATCCTGTCGGGTCCACCGTATAGGAGTTAATCGGAGAATCTTATTGATTAATTATAAATTGTTTATAATTAATAATAAGATGGTTATAATTAATTATATATGATATAATTATATTTGTCATAGAGATGACAAGAAGCAAAAATCGATTGAATTTATAACGTGTTGGACACGTCGTATAAATTAATAAACAACAATCGAGAAAAATATAATTGTAGATGACAATTATATATATTTGATTTGGATTTTAAATATTAATTATGGATTTGAATTATGGGCCAAAGCCCATTTATAATTAAAGTCTTAATTAATAATTAAAAGCCCAAAATCGAAAAGCCCAAAATTGAAAAAACCCAAAATCCAGAAAAGCCCAAAAAGGCCCATGAAAAGCCCATGACGACCTCCAAGGGTATTTTGGTAATTTGTCCAAAAGCCCAAGGGTATTTCGGTAATTTGGCCAAAAAGCCCAATGGCGTTTTGGTAAATTGGATGAACTTTAAGGGTATTTTGGTCTTTTCACTTTGAAACCTCCCTACTATTCACGAGGGCATTTTGGTAATTTGTCAATTCCACTTTTTCTATAAATAGAGGGGTAGGGTGAGAGAAAAAGTTCCACCAAATCAGTTCTACTTTCTCTCTCTCGGTATACGGTTGTTTTAGAATTCACGGGATCGGTGAATAGTGTTTTTACGAAAGTTGCGGTATTTCTGCACATTTGTGAAACAAAATTACTGCGAGTCGTGAATAGTACTATTTCGTCTTTTCTCGGGTGAATAGTGTTTTTGCGAGAAACCGCGGTTTACGGTATTTCTGGCAAAAGAAATAAACCGCTCTCTGATCCGTCAGTCCTGGTGGATAACCTACAGAGGCATCAGACGTTTGGTGCTCCGAGACAAGCCGATTTTCATTCCAATTAAAATTTGGAAGCGAGGTATAACATCTTATATTAATCTATTTAATTGTTAAGTAGATTAATATTTTAGAAATCAATCATGGAGTAGATCAATAAAGGTTTATAAACCATGAAATTTAATTTGAACAATAATAATAATAATTAAAATAAAGAATTTAAAACGACGTAACACTAATTAATAAATAACGTAAACCGGCAATTAAAGAAATATATATACACAAATAAATAAATAAATAAATAAAGCTAACAATAAATGATAATAATAATGATAAGAACAATGATAACAATAATAATAATAATAATAACAATAATAATATCAGTAAATGATGACTTGCATAAATTAGTAAATGAAAACCAAATTTTAAATAAACTAAAATCATTTGACTACTAACTAAATAAATGAAAATAAAACATAAATTTGAAACAAATAATAGATCAATCAAACTAGAAACTTAATAAAATGAAATAATACAATAATATTAACCAAATGGGAACAATAATACTAATTAAATCAAAATAAATCAGATCTTAAGACTTTAATTTCCCTCAGGAAATGACTCATCACACCTATGGCCACACCACACCAAGCGCTATACTGGCGTGCCACAGAAAATCATCAAGCATCCCTTCTCTCTCTTTATTTATTTCTCTCTCTCTCCTATTAATTAACCACTCACTCTCTCTTCTCCCTCTTTCTCTTCGCCCTCTTCTCTGAAATCCTCCTTGTCTCTCTCTCTCACGGGATCACTGACCGAACCCTTAATGCTCCCGTCGCTCCCTGTCATTCACCTGTCTCCCTCACCAACCCTAAATCTCTCGATCTCTCTCCTAGCTCGAAGGAAAAACCCAAACCCGCTCGTGACCCTCTCGCTCGCTCACATTCGATCGAACAATCTCTCCCTCTCTCTCTCAGGTCTCAAACGGAGACGAGCTCCTCTTTCATGCCGATCTCCTTCAATCTCCTCTGTTAGTGCTCGTTGAGACCCACCTCATCTCTCTCTTGACTTCCCCTTCGCCTTTCCGCTGGCGCCAGCGCCACCAACCTCTCATCTGACCCACCTGTCTGAGCCCTCGCCGTCAACAACCCTTCTCCCCCCTTGTGCTGTCTTGAATAAATCGGGTATTATCTCTCTTTATCTAGGGCCGTGTGGGCCCTTTTGTGTGCCGAGCTGAGCCTCGTGCTTGATTAGTTTTTGTACTCTATCATTATGTTTTGAATCGGCAGCCGGCTGAGCCGTGCTACCTCTGTTGCTTGCCTTATGCGTTGATTCGTTGTGTGCCTTGGTACATTGGTACCGGTTGGTACCAGTGAGGCGGGGCCTTAAGCTTGTGCTAGTATATGCCTGGGTTCTTGCTTGATCTGTGTTGACTGTCTGATATTGTTGCATCTGCCCTAATTTTTGTGATGCCTAATTTCTTGTCTTGTCTGGCTTGTGTTATGATGCGTGGTTGTTTTAGTTTTGGGTGATCTGTTGCTTGGGGTACTGTTGCTTGATATTGATTTGCTTGAAATTGCTGTGCCACATATTGATTTGCTTGAAATTCACCCCTGGCCTATTGTTTATTGATGTTGTCATTTCGTTAGATTGTTGTTGTGCTTTGGTACAATGATACCATTGATGCAAGGCCCATGTCATTTGGCTGGTTGTGATTGTTGTTGGCTGTTATTGTGCCTTGGTTTTCCGTTGTACCCGGTTTGCTTTGTGTTGACTCGATTATGAGGCCTTCATGCTTGTTGTTTGAAGTACTTGTTGTACGCTGGTACCTTGTTCGGTTTGCTATTTGTGATGGGCTGCTGCTTGGATTTTTCTTGTCTAGTTTGGCAGGCGCCAGTCCGTTTACTTGAAATTAGGTGTTGTTGTTGTTGATTTGGCCTTTGGTACATTGGTACCAGTCGGTACCAATGATGCGAGGGTGATTGCCTTAATTCTCTCAATTTTTGTTGGCATGTTGAGATTTTGTGATTTGGTTATGTTCCAAGTTGTTGTGTTATACTTGTTTGGTTCTGGCCTTGTGCCTTACTGTTTATGCGTCTGGGTCTGGTTTTGTTGGTTTGTACTGACATTGGGTCTCTTTGCTCTTGTTTCCTTGCTGATCCTTTACTTGTGCCTTACTGTCATGTCGGGGTTGCACCCTTTGTTGCCACCTCTGATGTTGTTTTGCAATTCTTGTATGATGTACCCTGGTTTAGGGACTGAAATATGAATTAAATAAATATAAGGGCCTAAACAAATTAATTGTGGTAATAATCCTTTTTGGAGGGTTATATGCACAAAATTCAACATTTATGTACAATTGAAACTTTAAGAATAGTCGAAAAATAAATTGATCAAGTTAAATGGGCCGAAAGGTTTAGCGGGATAAAAGTATAATTAATAAATTAGTAAGTCTCCGTAATTTAAAACGTGCGCAACTAATAATTAATTAATACTTATAGTGAAATATGGGAAATGATTAGATTCCCTGATTGCCCCCATTTTCGGGATATCGGTGCATTGGCACCAACGATTCGGTAGTCAGCGTATGATCCCGAACATTAAAACACCAACACAGTTTAATAAAATAAAAACATTTAATTTAATTTGAGTTAAATTGATTTTATTTTATTTTATCTTCTTTTCTAAGATTTATAAGATAATAATTAGGATATAGTAGTTAATTAAGTTATAAAATAAATATATTAATCAATTTCTCTATTTTTTAAATAATAAGAAATATAATAATAACAACTTTAAAATATATATTAATCAATTTCTCTATTTAAAGAATTGAATATATATATATATATATTAATCATTTTCTCTATTTTTAATAAAAACAATATCAATTATATAATATTATATATTAATCAATTTCTCTACTTTAAATTAATTGATTAAGTAATTAAATCCACAAACTCCAAACTAAAATAAAGAATGAACGTATAAAATGTGATCAAGAACGATAAACATAATTTAACAGATCAATATGCGAATGACTAAGATTTCCGACACCGCATATATGCAGCGGGAATGCTGCCGAATTTTCAAGAAAAGATGCTGAAACCCGAACGAATGTTTAATTAAATTATCAATCTAATTTAATTGTTAATTATGAAATAAATCAAGTTAAAACTAATAAACATCTAATTTAAATTAATAATAGGTGATATAGTCGACTCGGATCCACTCACGGAGTACGAGGTCACACCTGACCCGACGTACGCAGACGCCGATCGCGAGGCCGGTGGTCTGCCTCCGGAGTAGAGCAACTCCGCGATCCTCGCCAGCACTCCTAGGTACGGTTTCCTGGGATTTGATTTCCTTTCTTCAGAATTAGGAACCCGAATCAAAAATAAAATGTTTTTAAAATAAAATCTGAATTGCGGTGTTTTTTGACTAAACATGATTAGAGACTTAATCTGACCTGTCATATGCATCCGGTAAATTGACCAGCATATTCGAGACATACCCGCATCGGCATGTCATATCATATCATATTGCATGTAGACAGGATATGAGTAGGATTCGGGAAATAGTCCCGAGATAGAATTAAATAATTCAAGTTGTAGATTATAATTATTAGGAAAATATTATTACTATCACTAATTATTAATTAAGTCAGGTAGTTAATCATACATTAAATGCATGGGAGTGCTGAGAGGCGGGCCGAGAAATTCTCAGTCTGAGGTTGCCTTGCATAACCAGACCATTGTGGTTACATACGGTGACCCATAGGCCCGTGGGACCCACCGGTCTGTATATGCACTGCGCATCATTGCCTGCCGGATTATCCACCGACCCTGTCATTTGGCGGGTTCGGTTGTGTCAGAGTATTTTCTTTTTGATCAATATTATATTTTTACTATTCTTAATATGATTAAGATTTTTAATCCAAATTTGAGTGATTAGGATACCATGTCTTTCAGTATTTAGTGTGGGCGGCCATATTCGAGACTAGAATCTACTCTGAGATTTTATATTATATTATTTATCCGGCTTATTTAGGATCCTTATATTGTCCGAAAGGGTTTCTCCTTTGGCCCTTAGTTGGTACAGAGAAAGTCGGGATGCGGTCCTCTGGCCCTAGTGGGTACAGTGTAGGCTCCCATTTGTATATACTCTGTTTTGTTATTTACGGGATGCGGTCTCTGACCCTTGGTTGGTACTGTTAAACCATGAAATTTAATTAAACAATAATAATAATTAAGAGGATAATTAAAATGATTTAGTATAAATTAATAAATAACCTCAACTAATTAATATATATATATATATATATATATATATATAATTAAATGAATCGATAAATAAAGTCTATAATAAAAGATAATGAATTTATCATTTACTGATGACTTACGTATACAAGTAGACACATACTCAAATTCCGAATAAATTAAAAGAATTTAATTAGAAATCAAATACAGATAAACTTAAATTTGGAATAAATAATTAAGTTGACGAGATCACAATGATGAAACAACTATAATCAATCCAATATTAACAACTAAATAAGATGCATAAAGACATAAACAAAATAAAATGATGAGCAAATGATCAATAATAAGTAAATAATAACACATAAATAAATAGCCTAATTATATCAAACACGTGTGCAATTCTGTGCATATACACTTAAATTAAAATAACATATCTTCGTAAGAAATAAGCTAATTATTAACCAACACCTTACAATGCAAAAAATAGAATTTCTGAAATTCCTTTAAGTTAATTATAAATTAATAGAGTGATAAATAAGTTGAAAGGACCATAAAATAATACAAGGAGTAATAAATCAAAATCTAAAACAGAATTTAATTCGCTACACCAACCATCACGCCATAACTGATCCCTCCATCTTTCCTCTCTCCCACGTTTTTCCCATAATTTTTCTTCTGCCCCCTACGACTCTTGTCCTTTCACACCTCTCACCCGTCCCCTCAAAATCTCTCGATTACTCTCTCTCCCCGAAATCTGTCTGGTCCTTTCTTTTCCCTTTTATTTTCCGCGGTGATAGAAATTTGTCCCCTTCCTCATACCGCCCTCCCCCTCAAATCCGCTTTGCTCTCTCTATCCCTCAGCGCCATACCCCTCCTTTTTCCATCCTTCCCTGGAGACACCACAACACACAACCCCTCTCTCCTCACTCGATGGACCAACCTCTCTCTCCCTCATTCCCTTTTTCCTCTCATCGGCTACAGAGAGCCATCATCCCTCTCTCACAAAATGATTTTCTGGCTCCTCTCTCTTTTCCCCCGGTCTGTAGAAATAAAGGGAACCCTCTCCCTTCGCCGGCCTCACCTGCACGCCGCCTGGCTGAAGCCAGCAGGAAGGCTGCCCCGAGTTGTGCATCTCTTGCACCCGACTAGGGCTCGCCACCTTCTCTCGTTCTTGCCCGAACCAGATGAGACAACCCCACTGGCAGAGCTTCCCCCGTGCTGAGCTTGGCTAACCAAGCCATTCCCTTCTGTTACCTCCTCGTTGCTGTCGTTGCCGCCTCTGTCCCCAAAATCGGGTAATACCCTTCCTCCTTCTCTCGGCCGTGTGCCATGCAGAGCTAGCACATTTCATTGCTTGTGTGTTTTCTCTGTTGCTGCCTTTTTTTTTTTTGCTTAGAGAGTGGTATTGGTGGTTTTTTTTTTCTGTTGTCTAAGTGTATTGGTTGGTACTTGCTGATTTGAACTGTTATACCAGTTTACTCCTTTTTCCCTTCTGTTGCTGGTGTGATTTTGTGTTGCGATACCAGACCAGTATCAAAATGTTCTTGCCTTCCGTGCTTTGGTACACTAGTACCATTCAGTACCAGTGAAGCGAGGCCTTTGCCCGTGCCTTGATAACCCCCTCTGAAATTCTAGAATCTTTAGGCTAGTTTCTGGGTTATTTTGTTGCTGGCACCTATGTTGCCTTTGTGTCCTCTGGTCTGTTATTGGCCTTGCTTGTTGTGCTCTGGTATATGTTATCTGGTTGAATTTTGGTGCATATTTTGTGGTTCTGCTATTGTTGTTCGTCAGTTGTGTTGTTGGCTGTACTTTACTGTGCTTGGGATTCCCCTCTGTTGCCTTGTTGTTCTCTGTCGTGTTGCCTTTCCCTTACGTGTAATGCCGATATGTGATGCTTTGGTTGTTGTTGTATCAATTGGCAAACTTGTGCCATTCTTATGACTATGTCAGCCATTCTTATGGCTATGTCATGATAGTTTGTTGTCAAAGCTGAATTGGGATGATAGAAATAAATTAAGGGACCAAATTGAAAATTTTATGGTAATAACTCTTTTGAGGGTTATATGCGCAAAATTTAACCTTTACGTACAATTGAACCTATAAGAATAGTCGGAAAAGAAATTGTTCTTAACTAAGTGGGCCGAAAGGGTTAATTTGAATAATAGTGTAATTAATTAATTAGCAAGTGTCGTAAATTTAAAAACGTGTGCAACTAATAATTAATTAATACTTACAGTGAAATATGGGAGATGATTACATGATCTGCCTCAATAATGAAAATCCGAACAGATACAGTAGTTTCGGAGGCGCCTATGATCCCAAACACATTAAAACACCAACACATTTAAATAAACAAAAATGTTTAATTTAAATTTAAGTTTAATTGAATTTAATTTCCTTCATTTAATTGTTATTTTTATTTTTATTTTCATTCTAGTCTTATATAATATATTTTATATTTTCTAATTAATGAAAATAATATTAAAATATGAAATGAGATATAATTAAAGAATATAATATAAATAATTGGGGGTTATAAAATAATGACTAAAGTAGAATAATAATTTATAATATAAAATATATATTAATAATTTTCTCTATTTTTTATAAAAACAATATTAATTATATAATATTATATATTAATCAATTTCTCTATTTTTAAATAATTAATTATCCTAATTATAATTAAATTAATTAAGTGATAACATTAAGCTAACTTAAATAATCTAAAGAAATTAAGTTAGTTACCTTAATCGAAATGAATATAATCTCAAAACACGAACACTAAATAAAAATAATCATGATTCCGAGTCTGGTATACCCTGACCTAATCAGACCAAACGTGAATAAGATACTCGCCGATTTAATCTATTTTGACTTCATAGGTTCTCGAATCTTATCGTGATGAGCCGACCAACGAGTACACTCAGAATGAGATGGCTGACGAGATCGTGAGCTCCACCGGAGACTAAGCAAATAGACGCTACCGACCTGATCGAATTATTCTCAGGTATGGTTTCCTGGGATTTTATTTCCTTTCTTCAGAAATAGGAACCCAAATTGAAAATAAAATTGTTTTTAAATAAAACTGAACTGCGGTATTTTCTAACCAACATTGTTTAGAGATCCGAATTGAACTATCATAGCATCCGATAAATTGACCAGCATTTTTGGGGCCTACCCGCATTCGCATGCCATATCATATCATGCTGCATGTAGACAGGATAGGAGTATGACTCGGAAAATAGTCCAAGATAGGATTAGGTTAGAATTAAATAAATAAAGCTATAGATTATAATTAGTAGATTAATATTATTAATATCATTGATTATTAATTAAGTTAGACAATTAATCATGCAAAATGCATGAAAGTGCTGAGAGGCGGGCCGGGTGATCTCAGTCTGAGGTTGTCTTGTATAACCAGACCAACGGGTTACATTCCCCTTGGTCTGTATATACACTGTGCACCTTTGCTTGTCGGTTATCCACCGACCCGTCATTTGGCGGGTTCGGCCGTGCCAGAGTGTTTTTCTTTTGATCAATATTATATATTTACTAATCCTAATATGATTAAGATCTTTAATCCAAATTTGAGCGATTAGGATACTCGTACTTCAGTGTTTAGTGTGGGCGGTCATATCCGAGTCTGGATTCTACTCTATTTTGTTATTTCTCGGGATGCGGTCCTCTGGCCCCTAGTGGGTACAGTGTAGACTCCCATTTGTATCATCTGTCATTTTGTCATTTCTCGGAATGCGGTCCTCTGGCCCCTGGTTGGTACAGTGTAGGCTCCCCTTTGGGATGCGGTCCTCTGGCCCCAGGTTGGTAAAGTGTAGGCTCCCATTTGTATTATATTTTATTTTGTCATTTCTCGGGATGCGGTCCTCTGGCCCCTGGTTGGTACAGTGTAGGCTCCCATTTGTATTAGTTTCCGAATTGTTATTTCCTGGGTAGTTATCTCCTTTTGACGATATGACAACTGAAGACATACTTATCCGTTTGCTTTTATTTTGTAAGGTGAATTACCAGATTTAGCAGACCAGAGTACGTGCTTATGCACGCTCACTCTCTTGGGGCGTTATCGCCTCGGGAGCCCGAATTGTCGTTTATGCGGTATTGGCGCCGCATAAACATAAAGTCCTAAGTTCATAAGTTTGGTCGCTGGTGGCGCCCGCTTAGGCAAGGCCCAAGTTCGTAAGTTGGGACGCTGGTGGCGCCCGCTTGGGATAGATCTGGCAAATTTACAATCTGGGTATTTAATTCGGGTGTTTGATTTTCGTACCTTATATTTTATATTATATTATTATTTCCATAGATTCTCTATTTTGGGTTTATTTATCATTTCATGTCATTCATGTAGGTGTGTTCTCAAACATGTATAAAATAATAACACATTAACATATATTAAAATATTTCATTGCATTTAAGTTTCGGTATCGGTATTTGGGTCCAGTCTAGGAAAGAAGATCAAATCTTAAGGCTGGATCTAAATCCGTACCGAGTAATTTTTAAATTACTCATATTTCCACGGTGGTTGTGGGATCCAGGTATTTCAGGTGCGGGATTGAGTATGGATGAGAGTGCTAGGTGCAGTCCTGCGTGATATCAGAGGTGCTTCGCCGCATCAGCACAGTGAGGCGGGTAGATGATTAGGACTTATCGGGCATTGGGTTTTTGTTTTCTTTCTTTGGGTTTTATTTGAGAGATTTTGCTACCCATTCCGATGGAGTTAGCCCCGCCGGTGTCTGGCGTTGTATTTTTCTGTATATTCTGAACTGTTACTGTTTTGTATTAGTATTATTATTGTTTTATTTATTGTGAGATTTATCTTATTTTATTCATTTATCCTTTCGTACGCACGTCTCGTCGTGCGTACGTGGCAGGATTAAACACCCCTAATCTAATTTAATTATTCTGGGGTGTGACAAGTACAGTGCAGGCTCTCATTTGTTTCTGATTTGTCAATTCACGGGTAGTTATATCTTTTGGCGATATGGCAACTGAAAGCATAATTTTAAATCCCCTTTGCTCATATTATTATTATTATTATTATTATTTTGTGAGGTGTATCATCAGATTCAGAATACCGAGTATGTGCTTTTAGCCGGCACTCTCCTAGAGCGTTATCACTCCGAGAGGCCGAATTTTCCAAGGGTATTTAGGGCATTGGCGTCCGCTTACTCGAAAATCCTAAGTTTGTAAGTTGGCCCGAATACGTGCCCGCTTAGGTAAGTCACAAGTCAAGTGCCCGCTTGTGGACGGACTGATGATCTGCAACTGGGTTATATATATTCGGGTGTTTGAATTTTTCGTACCTTATATTTTTTATTATATTATAATTTCCACAGACTTTTTATTTCGGGTTTATTTATCATTTCATACCATTCATGTAGGTGTTTTCACAAACGTTCATAAAGTTTTATTATATTTATATATATTTATTTGCATCCAAAATACAATATCGGCATTTGGGTCCAGTCTAGGAAAGAAGATCAAATCTTAAGGCTGGATCTAAATCCGTACCGAGTAATTTTTAAATTACTCACGTTTCCACGGTGGTTGTGGGATCCAGGTATTTCAAGTTCGGGATTTTCTTGGAGCGAGTGCTAGGGACAGTCCTGCGCGATGACAGAGATGCTTCGCTGCATTTGCACGTGAGCCGGGTAGTTGGATAGGATCCATCGGGTTTTGAGTTTTATTTCTTTCTTTTGGGTTTTTATTTGAGAGATTTGTTGCCCATTCCGATGGAGCTAGCCCCGCCTATGCAGGCGTTGTATACTCTTTGTTCATTCTGGAATGTATGGTCATGTATTTATATTTATTATTGTTTTGTTTATTCTATGATTGCTTTATTTAATTCATTTTGCCTTTCGTACGCACGTCTCGTAGTGCGTGCGTGGCGGGATTAAGCACTCTTAATATGTTTTATTATTTCTGGGGTATGACAGTCTGTCCCCAGTCATAGTCGTCCTCCGGTACGTTGAGCATGTCATCAAAAAATGTCAAGTACACCGCCGGCACCAAGTTTGCACTATTGTTCAAGAACATCACGGACCCGAACAAATCCAAGCCAAACGCTTGTGTGTACCTACAAAAAAAGTTAGTACTCTTGTGTACCTATAAAATAAATTCATGGACGGAGTAAAAATTGTACCGTCAGACGGTGTCGTCATCTGAGTAGGGAGGCAACTCTTGAAAATATTTTCGCAAACACGACAACAGGATACTGAATGTACTCATCCTCTTTTCCCCTGTTCCTTGTCTTAAACGACCATGATTTATCGGTGATGTCATAATAATTGTATGGATCGACATCCAACCTAAGTAGCATCTCCACCGTCCTACTTCATTCATCATCAGTCACCCATATTATTGGTTTTCCTGTATTTTTTAAATTTATAAAATCAGATTAGTAAACTTCAAAAATAAAATATAAAATAATATATTAAAAATTTAAAATACCTCTGATAGGCAATCCCCATAGACAACACACGTCCTCCAACGTCACCGTCAGCTCGGCGACTGGTAGATGAAATATCAACGTCTCTAGTCGCCACCTCTCGACAAGCGCTATCAGAAGTGCTTTATCTAACTGACAATCACCCATGATCGTTATCTGGTATAGACGCAATCGATGCAGATATGAATCCATCTACACGTTGTATGGTATTTTCGGACGATGTGCGTTCAAACGAAGAGTGTTATGCGGTTGTAAAAATTTATTTATTACATACGACATGCTAAAATTAATTATAAAGTATTTTTTTTCACATTATATGATTAAGAATACTTACATCAGTTTTAGCTCTCTGTGACCTATGTTCATTTTGGGGTACGACAAACAATTGCTGATACTCCATTTTTCACTATAAGTATTTAAAAAAATACAAAAATTAAGATTAAGATACAATTTTAATAGTATTAATTTAATTATAAATTTGGTACAATTTGGTCTAATTTGGTGCAATTTGGTGTCATTTGATGCAATTTGGTGCAATAATTGGTATAATTTGGTGTAATTTGGTATAATTTGGTACAATTTGATATAATTTGGTACAATTCAATAATTTTAAATAATTAACCTATTTACATTGTAATTAACATTATTTCACCTAATTTAATCTAATAAATTAATAATAATTAGGCTCATTAGTGCTAATCTATAATTAAGCTAATTATAACTATATAATTCAAAATTAACACTATAAATCAACCAAACCAAACTATATTAACTATGTTTCAATTATCACTACAATTATACTAACTAAATCTAACAAAATTACTAATTTTTATAAATTCGGATTTCAATTGAAAAATAAAAATTACCTTCCAAATTACGACCAAATCGACGGATCGACGGATTTTTCCAACTCTCCTCCGAACGATAAGAAGTTTCGCGCAAACGATTTTCAAATTGAAGCAAAAATGAGATAGATCAATTGAAATTGAGAAAAAAAAAATTCTTCGGTTTAGAAGAAAAGGGCAGAGAAGGGGAGAGAGAGGCGGGAAGAGGGAATTTTGCGATGGGTTAAAGGGGGTTGGCTGGACTCGAGTTTTAAACTCGGTCCAAGTCAATGGACCCGAGTTTAAAACTCGGATCTGGCCAAAGGGTAAAAATGCGGCGCAATCGTACCGCTTTTGTTTTTGTTTTTTATTTACTAAAATAAACTGCATATATTATCAATGGATCTGCTTCCATTGATTTTTGTTATTTTTGTTAGATTCATTTTGCTTATATTTTGCAAATAATTACACGAAACGGAGATGATCGCAATTAAGATTTTTGTACATTCAAACAATCGATCGATCCCCGGCTGTTAGAAAAACGCGATGGGAGGGTCCCACACTCGTGCGGGCCCCGCTCAAGCCCAACCACAAGAACAGGACGCGTGGCATCTGCTGAAGATCAGGAAGCACTGCCCGCCGTTAGATGCATCAGACTGGATCCTTTTCATCACTTGGTTTAGATATATAGATTATACATTTTTTTTTATATGGCTTCAGATGAATAAACAAATTAAAATAACATGACCCTGGTTCAGAACTTGGATCTTGGAAAACAAAATGATCGTTTACTTATTCACACACGGAAACACTAGGGACGCCGCAAAGAAAAGGCTGTATAAATTGGTGCTTCTTCTAAATTATAATTATTATTATCATTGACTCCACTAAGCTAAATTATGTCGGTTACCCAATTTCACTTCTTTTGCCCCTCGTAACTTGTTAAAAATAATCTTATGATTATTTTATAATTTTTTCAGTTGAGTCATTACAATTTCTTTACACATTTTATGAGAATCCTAATTAATAATAAGCCGCCTAAGGACCTCATCATTGAAAAAAAAAAACATATTGCAAATACATGGCAGTCTTCGTTATATCCAAATAATTGCAATTTGAGACACGATTGGTGAGCCAATTTGAGACACGATTGGTGCTCACTTCAGGCTGCATGTGCTAGAGCTTTCCACCAAGCAAACCATCTTGGTTACAATTATTGATCCGACCCGACGGATTAATCTGATCTGATCCGAAACTGATCTGATCCAATATGATCCAAAAATAAATGGATCGGATATGAGTTTAATTTTTTTGATCTGAATCGGGTCGGGTCGGGTTCGGATCAACCCGTTCTGACCCGATTAATTATATTTTTTGAAGTAATTTTATGATTTAGTACTAATTAAAGCTTAAATATATACTATTATATACTAATTAAGATTAATTATAAATTAATTAATATTTCATTATTTAAAATTATATAAAAATAATTAATAAAATATTTAATTATTTTATACGGATCGGATCGGGTCGGATATGGGTCAAAAAATTTTAACCCGAATTTAATCGGGTCGGATTCAATTCAGATAAAAAAATAATAAAATAATATGATCCGACCCGAAGCGATTCAACTTGATCCATTGACACCCCTAATCTTCGTAAACAGTGAAAAGCAATCACTCTTTTGCTTTATTCAACCAACAGCACAAAGATTTTGAAAGTCGTTTTTTGTACATTTTCTGCCTCCTCAATAAATTTAACTCTGCACATATTAAAGAGTTTTTCTTAGAAATAGGAAAAATAATATAAGTGCGTTAAATAGTTTTCATACGCAAAGCCCTCAAGATCCAAACTCAAAAAAGGTTAGAATAATTAATTACCGCTATAGAAACTTTGTTAGAAAAATTTGACCATACAACGACTATAGGAAAACAATTTCCCCCATATTCTTTATAGTGATTTTCATCCTGATTTCCACTGGCTCTCTACGTGTCTTTGATCTCCTCCATACCTTTTTGGCCCTTTTAGCCGGAGATCGGGTGGAGATGCCAATAGCTCTGAGTATGGTCATCCTTGTTATAGTGTTTGCATCTTGACACTTCAGAGGAGTTGAATCTAAGGTTTTGACACTGAGGTGATTTGGTGGCAACGATAACTACATGAAAGACTCTCACCTCAGGTTACTTTATTGATTGTTGTCCCATAACAACTCTTCTAGTTTTTTCTTTTTCTAGCATAGCCACAACCTGATCTAAGAGTGACAGATCTGACATGAGTAGTATTTGAGAACATGCTGAGTTATAACTGGGTTCGAGAATTGCCAAGAATTCAAAGACTTCGTCTTGTTCTTGTCTCTTATGAGCCTTCTCTAGATCATTCATTGGGGGTCTGTATATCTTGAGCTCATCTTTCTTTTTTGCAACTTGCTGAAGATATTAGTGTTTATTTCACCAGATTGCTTGATTCGTTATATCTCCTGTTGAAGTTGATAAATGTGAGCGAAATGCCTCTTCTTTTTGAACAAGCTCTCAGTATTTTCCCACATTTGTTGTGCTATGTATTGATATGAGATAATGTCTGACACATGGAGTTCCATAGTAGCAATCAGCCAGCTACATGTGTGATTGTTATTCTTGGCCACTCTTTAATGACCCTTTTCTCTTCTTTTGTTGGTTCACCTAAGACTTTGGAGCTGGTATGGGATTTTTATCATTGATATGCTCTAACTCATCTCGACCAATAAGACAAAATGTTACTTGTCTAGCCCACAAGTGATATTTTTTGCCATTAACAATACAGAGATTAGTTTTTCAGTATTCTGTGTCATTTTGGTCTTTTAGAATTTTGCTGACTTTTAAGAATTTATTGGTGGCTTTTAAGATTGATTATTTCTTACTATGAGTTGTTGACCAGTCTCACTAGTTTATATTCAACGATTTGAATTCACCGTTTGAACTTTTAAATTCGAGATACGGACGCAAAGTATAGAAAATTTTGTGATTCGTCAAACATGGTAACATATATATATATATATTCAAGTCGAAAAGACATCTTCAAGTCAATGTGCAAAGAATATACTCCATAAATTGCATTAAATAATAACATAGTGTCATCTTTAAGTAAACTATTGAAAATTCAACCATAGTATTGAAAAATTAATTTAAAAATACACGAGGACGTGTAGTGTGTACTAGTCCTAGCATAATTAAATTAAAAAAATCTCTTAGACTTTGCTACATCAGTTGTTGGTTTCATAAATATCTCCCTCTCATATCTAATTTCGCGAGTACTTTGCGGCGTGCACTGCTAAATAGGGAAATAATAACAAAAAACACGGCAAGGTTGCGTCCATGCGTGCGTTACGCAACCAATGCAAGCGCCTCGTGTCACATTTGCGGAAAAAAAATTAAATTATGTGGTACCACTTTAAATTTAAAGAATAATATATAACCTAATCAATTATCTTATAACTTCTCAAAGCAAACAAGAAATTAAGAACTGGTACTGTCTACAGGTCGTGTTAGTTTTATATTTTAAAAGAAATTATATCGGATTATATTGGATCAGAGTCGAATCAAATTGAGTTATTTGTATGTTGATATTTTTTTCAGATTTTGAACTGATTTTAATTGAATTACAGATAATTTGATCTCAAATCAGAATAAATTCAAATCGAATCAAATGGTTTAACTTTAAAAAAATCAAATTAAATTCAAATCTGAACGTTTTTTTTTACAATCAAATTTAATTTTCTCACCTCTAACTATCTAGTTGTCAACTCAATCAACGTTGAGCCGCAACTAATGACGAAAACCACACTATATATTATATTAATTATATATACCCGCTTTATGCCTAACGTGGCCACTTGTCGGACGTTAATGTGGGCCTCACTTGTGGACGTTAAGGAGCCTTAATTTCAATTGCGTTAAATACATCGTCTGACAGTGAATATTTTTCATCTAATTCTTCATTATTGACTGTCTTCTTTATTTCTTTCAACTTAGTTTAATTCCATTTTACCATTTCTTTCAACTTAGTTTAATTCTATTTTACCAAAGTTCGAAATCCGAATAGACGGTAAAACTAGTCCATGTTTTTTAGGGTAAAAGACCGTACGCAAAACTAGTACATGTTGTTAACATGTGGTGAATTCATGCCGACCAGTCTTGTCAGACAAAACCTCTATGGTCGACGTAAAATGTTTTTTCTTTACTCAAAGGTAGAGCTTTTTATATTTTGCATCACATATTGATGCTGTATTATTTTTTTTATTAGACACATATGATATATATATATATATATATATATATATATATATATTAAATAAATATTAAAAATTCAAATTATATTTTTTAATAGGATATAAATATGAAATAGATATTTAACGGATATAGCTTCGAATATAAATTTAGTGGCAGATGAAAAAAAATTAAATAATATGTACTACTAACAAATGAATAGTATTAAAATAAGTTTTAGATAATAATAAAGGTTTGGAATTCATTAATATTCATAATAAATAAAATTATATATAAATAAAATTTTTGACAACTTATATTAGTTTATAAATTAAAAAAGCTTATATATATATATATATAGAGTGGAGATAGCGTGAGCTTAAGCTCACGGAGGCTTCCGTGAGCTTAACTCAAAAAACATATTAAATGATCTTAAAATTTTAATTTATCATTCTCATTAAATTCTTTATATGAAAATCTCATGGGATGCAAAAATTTGGAGCGTTTTGAGCTTTTTAAGTCGCCGTTTTTAATTTTTGAAAATCAGCTCTAAAAATAATAATAATATATTCAATACTTGAACATCATTTTCAAAAATTTATATATATATATTTCTAGAATAAGGATAAATCAGATATCCACTATTTTACGTATATGTATCCGCATTATTTTTATGGATATGAATAATTAATGTACGAATATGGATAGTATATATTTACATTTTTTTTTATATGAAGCCGAACGGAGCGAATAATATTAGAGGTGATAAAAATCTGAACCAATTTGAGAAATTCGTCCGGATCTGAACCTAACTCTATTTGATTTAAAAAAAAATCAAACTAACTCGATCCAATCTGAGATCAAATGACCTACAATCCAATTAAAATCTATTTAAAATCTGAAAAAAAAATATATATTAATTAATCTGACCCGATTTAAAAAAATGAAACTAACCCGACCGAACTGCTCAATTAATATCTGCTACGTACGTTTTCACCCGAAGTCCAACACATCAGATATAAAAAACTGAAGGTCATATTTTTTAATGCTTGAATCTAGGAATGTTTTTTTGTCATTTTTGAAAAAAAAGGTCTACATATATGAGTTCTAGGTTCGGAGCACAAATGAAAACTTTGAGCCGGAAATTACACGGATTCTAATAACTTCTCATCGAATGACTAGTTGAATTTAAAAGTAACTCAAATTTGATGCACATCATGTCTAACTATTTAGGAACATTTGTAATAACTTTACTTTTTTTTAATTTGAATAATATTTTGAAAATATATTCTTAAGAATTAGATATATAATAAAAATTGAATTTTCATATAAAAATCTAGCTTTACATCAAATTTTGTATATTTTTTTAGAATTTTTCCTATTAGTTTCCTTTAATTATCCAACAAATTTCTGATTTTTCCATTTAGAGTTTTTTCTAATGTCATTTTCTATTTTTCTTATGGTGGTCATGTCTTTCATATTTTCTTAAGTCATCTTGTTTTAATTAACAATAGGTTCATTATCTTGGATAATTCACTCATGACACGTTGTTTCCCAAGAGTTGTAATAATTGTGATCGGGACCCACTTCTCACTACGTTCCTACTTATGACGACGACAAGCTATCCCTTTTCAAGTTTAACACTTCTCTCTTTATACTAGAGAGAATCCACGCTTAATTAACGAATAAATTAAAAAGAAATAGATAAAGGAGAGGTATCGTAGCGCCTTCAAACAGCCCTGAAATCTATTTGGTTATAACCACCATGCCTATTCATACCTAGCTAGCACTCTTTTAGAGTTTCTATTCCTACCTTTCTTCTTAATTGTTCTCTGTTTCAGAAATTATGTCCATGCCAATACTGGTACGGGCACAAGATCTCGTTTCAGCAACTTGTGAGTGCTGTGGCTTGACTGAGGAGTGCACCTCAGGTTACGTGAACAAGATACGGGAAAGGCATCTCGGTCGTTGGATCTGCGGGTTGTGTGCTGAGGCGGTACGGTATGAGATGCATCGGTCTAGATGGAACATACCCATAGAGGAAGCGATCGATCGGCATGTTGGGTTTCTCAAAAGGTTTAAAGCTGAGGTGGCTCCACCTCCTGAGGTAGCATCAGAACGGCTAATCCAAGCTGTCTGTCGACTCCTTCGTAGGAGTCTAAGTCTTGACTCGCCGCGGGCTGCAGTTGGAGACAAGAATGAAATGACAAGTTGCGAGCTGGGACGCTCTCGGAGCTTCTCTCCAGCTCTAGGCAGATGAATTTGAGGTATTAGAGGAAACGTTTGTAAATGTACGATTATGCGCGTTTATGCATGTTTCTTTTTAATTTAGTAATTTAGATTCTGTCAATTTATTCTCAAAAGATGGTGTAGGTTGGTAGACATTCAATACAAAATATTTCATCCAATCTAACTGGTACCGGGCCATGTTGGCTTCTCAAGGAGGATCTCTAATGAATTTATTATGACTTTCAATACCAGACATAATTACCGCTCATGTTGGCTAGCTTCTTTTTCTTCATTTACCTTTATTTTTTGAGGACCAAATTGGTTTCATGCCATCCCAAAAGTTCATTTTTTTTTGCCCATTTAAGAGAACTTGTAACGATGTAAGCCATAGATCATGAACTGAAATGGGTGTAGGACAAACAAGTACATATGACCTACAGAGAAATGTTCCAAAAATGCATTTCATACCTATGAGTTAGGACTATGAGACAGTCCGCACGCTTAACGAGTATTGACTTGTAGTTTATTGGCTAAAGGGAACTGTGAACATGTTGAATTATATTGTTTGTTTACTTGGTTTATCTATTTTGGTTGAAGTTCCAGTCATTTAGCAACTTTTAATTGCAGACAGTATGGACTGTGTTCATAATTGAGCTTAATTTAACCATTCACAAAACGAAGTTCTGAAACAAAAGCCCGAAGTAAATTATCATACGTACCTAGCACCAATGCAGATTTAAACCCATTACTTTGATGCCAGATGTTAGATTGTAATGCCAACGAAACGAAACTAAAATCCCAATCCAAATTGGAACAAGCCCAACTGAACCTTTTTCTTTTATAAATTTATTTACTATATGTTTTTCTCTGATCAAATATGCTGTTTTCCTTGCATACGGCTTTAATTGCGTTACTTGTCAGTCCTATGCTTCTGATGTATATGGATATATAATATATATCATTTGAGGTGTTTACTATATTCATAAATATATATGAATATCAATGTTAGAATAATATTTTTCAATTATATATATTATCTATATCAATATATATGTATGTCATACATATTTATGAAAATAGATAACACATATAATTAAAAATATTATTTTAACATTGATACCCATATGGATATAGTAAACACCTGAAAATAGATAACACATATAATTAAAAATATTATTCTAACATTGATACCCATATGGATATAGTAAACCCCTCAAATGTGCTTGTTTTATTCCGCAAATTCTCAAAAATTATGTAAACACCTCAAATGTGCTTGTTTTATTCCGCAAATTCTCAAAGAAAGCATGCGCCGCTATTTAAGTTGTAAAATAAAAAGGTTCAGTTAATGGCCTCCACAACTATTCATGACTGTTCCTGCTTAATTTCTCAAAAACAGCATCACCACACAAATAAAAATACTCAACTGGTTCATAAAAAAAAATCAGGAAAAGAAAGCTCATTAGTTGAAAACTTGAAATCAGTATCTGTTAAAGCCTTCAGGGACCAGGCCCCAGAAAATGCCCCCAAATTAGCAGCACAATAACAGACAAAAGTTTTCAATAAAATAATATCGTTAACATGTTCTCTACAGTTATAGACGTATATTTACATACTCGTTTGATATTTACATTTACATGTACATATACTCAAACACACTAAATTCTGTTAACTCGAAATCAAACAAAAAACTGAAAAAGCCCTCTCTGCAATTGAGGATTTTGCATTTGTTAATTCAGGGCCCCCGCCCCAGCTCATCCCTCAGATTTCAAGAAATCACCAAGATCGGGTTGTAAGTACTTACCAATTCGTACCAGCACCTCATACTCTATTACTGTAGCATCTGCCACCTCCACACAGTCATCTCTGCACAGTCCACCGCGTCTCAAGCTCAAGTTGACCGCTCGAAGACCAACAGCAATCGCCACACCGCTGTCCTCTTGCAGCATTGCACGGTGACCATGGCGGTCGGGACCAGTCGCCACTGGGGATAACCACTGGCAACCGCTTGAACAACACCGCCGCCACGATCTTCTCCTGCTTGTCGCCGGAAGAGCTGAAGCCACGTCGGACTGGGGATTCCTGCAACCTCAAGCTCAGTGATTTCCCTGTTTTGGGTCTCGCTTTGCTGTGCGCAAAAAAATAAAAACCTGCTAAACCCTTTTCAGGTAATTGGGCCTACTTGCTGGTCTTTCATATTTGGGTCTAAGAGCTGGTGCTTTTGGTATTGGGCCACGCAAATTCTTGCTGAAGATTTTTGGCAAGTTAATTAATTTCTTTAAGCAACTTTTGAATCCAAACCGAGATTACCAAAAAGAATAAATTCAAGATGTATGGAGACAAGGCCTTGCAAGAATTGGGAAAAGAATATTATTTTGAGGATATTATGAACCCAAATGCAATTAAAGATCGACATAGATTTCATAAATGCATGGTTTTATGGAATTTTGATGATTTATACACTTATGAAGATACGGGCATTCATCACGTATGTAATGATTCGTGCAAACAACTAATAATAATTGATGAATATCGAGCCATTTGTGGAGTGAGTTGTCGGATATATGGCTTAACATCAAGAGAAATTGAGGCGGTACAAACATTTCTTCATAAGGAATGGCTTCAACGAATTAGAGAGATTTTGGATAAATTGATTGTGATATATGATCCCAAGAAAAATATGAATTTAGAAGTCAAACTAATTGAGGAATTTGGAGTCGAGACACATTCCAATTGTAAATTAGAGCACGAAGATCAAGATTTTATTCATCAAGACAACCAAGATCTAATTAGCAATGATTACACGTTTGAGCAAGAGATTCAAGACTCAACTCACCAAAACAATCATGACTCAATTGACAAAAAATTCACACTCGAGCAAGAAGACCAAGACTCAACTCACCTAGACGATCAAAACTCTACTCACCATGAGGATCAAGACTCGCTCAATATCTTGCCACACTCAATCCAATATGAGGCTTCAATAATAAATTCCCTACAAAAAACTTCATACAAAGACCCATTTCGATTCGTGTGTCATTCCTCAAGCCTACACTCCTCTATGGTAGTACAAGAAAATCAATTCATATGGCGACATCTTTCCTTCGAGATGGGACGAACATTTTTGGGCCACATTCTTCTTTGGCCAAGAAGACCGCCTCCAAAACCAAATTTATTGTTTGTTCATTTTCTTTGAGCAAGGAGACTACCTCCAAAGCCTAATATTTTCATTGTTCATCTTCTTTTTTCTTGGGTTAGGAAACCACCTCCAAAACCTAATTTTTTTTTTTTCATAATCCTTGAGGACAAGGATTGTTTGAAGGGGAAGGGAATGTTACAATCTAGAATAATTGTATAGGAGATATTATTAAAGGTAATTAGTGGGGGTAATTAGTAAATTTGAATGTTAGGTGAGATAATTGTCTTATAAATATCCACTCCCCATTGTAATCTTGGTATGTTGAGAAAAGAAATAAAGATTGGTTAATTATCTTTTTTCTGTTTTTACTATTAACTTACTACTTCTTGTATCCTAGTTATTTCTAAAACCTCATATAAACTCATTTCTATCTAAAATTCCAATCAATTTCTCTAAATCATACCCCAATTTCAATTGGGAGTGTGACAGATTTCTAGTTTGAATTAATTTCCTGGTCACGGGATAGAAAGGGCATATACTGTCTTATAGTCAACCGAGTACAATTGAACTAATCGCCGTACAAATTTGAAAGAAATTTCAAACAGCCCAACTTTTAATTAATTTCGACAACTTTTACCCAATTACATGGCCAGTTTAACCTAACAAAATTCGAAATGTTCCAAAACAATATATATTACACACACACACACACACACACACACATGCACACAGAGACGCACTTCATTGAACGGGGGAAAAAATCTAAATATGCTTCTTCCCCTACTGACTACAAGATTCAAAAGAAATGAACAAAAAAAAAATCAGACAAGTTACCAAATTCAAACAACAAATCAAGAAAAGAGAAAGCTGCTCACATGTAAGCCCCTCGCGCTCCCACGAACCGACGACTCCGTCGTTAGAGTCTTAATACGATACCCGATAATGCAAACAAGGTTCGTTTTAGTTTTCTGTGGGCTTAATGATTTGAGAGTTAGTTATCTAGTCGTAGGATCAGATCAGGCCAAGGGTAGAAAGTAGAAGAGATTAGAGGCGGTGCTTTCTAGGAGAGTTGAGCTTTTTGTCATACTCTCAATTGGAATTGGGGTATGATTTGAAGAAATTGGTTGAAATTTTAGATGAAAACGGGTTTATTATGGGGTTTTAAAAATAACTAGAATACAAAAAGTAGTAAGCTAATAGTAAAATCAGAAAAGAGATAATTAACCAATTTTTATTTCATTTATCAACATACTAATATTACAATAGGGAGTAGATATTTATAAGACAATCATCCCATCTAACATCCAAATTTACTAATTACCTCACTAATTGCCTTTAATAATATTTCCTATATAATTATTCTAGATTGTAACATTCTCTTCCCCTTCAAACAATCATTGTCCTCAAGGATTATGAAAAAAAAATAAAATAAAATATTAGATTTTGGAGGTGGTCTCCTAGCCAAAAAAAAAAGATGAACAATGAAAATATTAGACTTTGGAGGTGGTCTCCTTGCTCAAAGAAAATGAACAATCAATAAATTTAGTTTTGGAGACGGTCTTCTTGGCCAAAGAAGAATGTGGCCCAAAATGTTCGTCCCATCTCGAAGAAAAGATGTCGCCATATGAATTGATTTTGTTGTACTACCATAGAGGAGCGTAGACTTGAGGAATGACACACGAATTAAAATGGGTCTTTGTATGAAGTTTCTTGTAGGGAATTTATTATTGAAGGCTCATATTGGATTGAGTGTGGTAAGATATTGAGCGAGTCTTGATCATCATGGTGAGTAGAGTTTTGATCGTCTATGTGAGTTGAATCTTGGTCTTCTTGCTCGAGTGTGAATTTTTTGTCAATTGAGTCTTGATTGTTTTGGTGAGTTGAGTCTTGAATCTCTTGCTCAAATGTGTAATCATTGCTAATCGGATCTTAATTGTCTTGATGAATAGAATCTTGATCTTCGTGCTCTAATTTACAATTGGCATGTGTCTCGACTCTAAGTTCCTCAATTGGTTTGTTTTCTAAATTCACATTTTTCTTGGAATCATATATCACAATCAATTTATCCAAAGACTCTCTAATTTGTTGAAGCCATTCCTTATGAAGAAATGCTTGTACCACCTCGATTTCTCTTGATGTTAAGCCATATATCCGACAACTCACTCCACAAATGGCTCGATATTCATCAATTATTATTAATTGTTTGCACGCATCATTACACACGTGATAAAGATCCGTATCTTCACAAGTGTATAAATCACCAAAATTCCACAAAACCATGCATCTTTTACATCTATGTCGATCTTTAATTGCATTTGGGTTCATAATATCCTCAAGATAATATTCCTTTCCCAAATCTTGCAAAGTCTTTTCTCCATACACTTTTTTTTAAAACGTAAAGAAATCCTCACTGTTATGGAAAATCAAGGATGTGCCAGCCTGCTCATCCTCTTCTTGTGCGCAATTAAATTCTTTAGAGCCCAAAATAATGGCAGACAACCAAGCCCGGTCGTTAATATGGTCTACTTTTAAAGAATTAGTTCAGCCTAACAAGAATCAATCTTCACAATCCGTCTTGTCCTTCTTCCTCTTTGCACGCCCTTGTCTTTTTTGATTTTTTTTCCTTCTCTGTGTGCGGCTTCTTCGATCCGATGCAGTGAAGTGGCTTCAGCTTCGATCTCCTCGACACAAGAAATCCTTTGAGTTGCTTCACCTCGGCGCTATCGTGAATGAGGCACGGCGTGCACTGAAGGTGTTGGCTCAACCCGATAGGAAGTTGAGAGGGGAAATCAAGGATGAATGGCGATAGGGTAGCAACCGTTGTATTCATACGGAGAGGCGACTAGGCAATCAGTGACCGGAGTTGTGAGCTTGTGGGAGATATGGCCGACTTGTATTGCTGCTTAACCCGTGGAAGGAGGAGCTTGACTATGCCACAACTGATTCGGCGACGGTACTGGTACGAACTGGTGAGGGCCTGATCTTGATATCTTATTGTCAGAATTTGAACCCAGCTATGATCTTTGGGCTCTAATACCAACGGTCACACTCCCAATTGGAATTGGGGTATGATTTGGAGAAATTGATTGGAATTTTAGATGGAAATGGATTTATTATGAGGTTTTTGAAATAACTAGAATACAAGTAGTAAGCTAATAGTAAAATCAGAAAAGAGATAATTAACTAATCTTTATTTCATTTCTTAACATACCAAGATTACAATGGGGAGTGGGTATTTATAAGACAATCATCCCACCTAACATCCAAATTTACTAATTACCCCCACTAATTACCTTTAATAATATCTCCTATACAATTATTCTAGATTATAACACTTTTCGTCTTCTGTGCTATACTAGAACTAGAAGGAATAGGTGGAGGGTTTTTTTGAGAAAAGGAGACGGAGAGGCGGAGAAAAAGAAGAGAGATTGGGGGTTATCGTTAGGGATGGTAATGGATGATACTCACGGTATTTTACAAATTCTATACCTAATCTATCTGACTAAATTTAATGTCCGACTTATCCGACCTGACAGAATAAACATCAAAGTACATGTCTGACCCACCCACAGACAATTTTCGTAAACCTACGTCTACCTGACCTTACCTACTTATGCCCACAGACTTATCATGCCCGTCCCATGCCGGTTCCATGCCCACCATACTAATCCATACAAAACAATATTACAAATTATAATATCACACAAAATCATACAATTACATATTACACATACATGACATTATTACACATACAACATCATACAAAACTAACATCAAACAAAAATTGAACATATTACAGAAATTAAAATAGAAATAGTAAAATAAATAGTTCAAACATAATATTAATAGAACATATTACAGAAACTAAATTAAATTACAAAACACATTACAACATTAACTAAAGTTCACAAATAGTTCAAATAATTCACAGATGGTAGTCAAATAGTGCAAACAGAGTTCTCAAATAGTTCACAGATAATTAAAATGGTGAAACAGAAACTAAAGTTGAAACAACCACTATTTAACAATAAATAATGATTATCTCAACATCTGAATCTCAACACATATTAATGAAAAATCATACAAAACTATACTATCAATATATAGCCACCAGCACATCACAGTAAAATACAATGTACATGAAAATATTGTTCAGGGTTTAATGCAGCTTTAATCATTTCATGGTACAATAACTATGCCACCACACATGTACAGAAGGGTTCAGGTTTTACCATTCAAGTATTTCCAGGAAAGAAAGGAGAAGCAAAGAAAGTGCAAATATACTTACACAACATGGGTTCAGGTTTTACCATTCAAGTATTTCCAAGAAAGAAAGGAAAAGCAAAGAGAGTGCAAATATACTTACACAACATAAGAAAGTGTAAATATCTACATAAGAGTTCAACAGATTTGAATTTTCGCATTCATATTTTTGGGTTCTATTTATAAACTTTAGTTACCTCAACATCATCAGTAAGTACCGAGCATTCATTTGGATCTTCGTTTTCATCTACATCATCACAATATGTTTCAAATGGATTACGCTCTCCCATCTCTGAAAAAAAACAGTTAATAGTTAGATGAAAAAACTTGCATATTTAATTAAAATACTACAAAATAAAATATGCATACATATCATACCTTCAAATTCAGCTTTTAACCAATTTTATATGCATGCTAAAGCTTCAATGAGTTTAGGATGAAGTTTATTCCTTTGTGGACTTATTATTCGTCCACCCATACAAAAAGCTAATTCAGAAGCAACGGTAGAAACCGATATTGCGTATATGTCTCGAGCAATTTTTTGCAAAGTGGAAAATTTGGGTCCATTAGACATCCACATATTTAACACATTAAAATTACTAACCCCTGGAACCAATTGTTCTTCCAAATAATGATCCAACTCTGTAGTTATGTCAACTCTTCTTTTCTTTCTTCTTTGGGTAAACAAATCAAAATCTTTCGGAGTATCACCTTCACATATACTCAACTCTTCAATCAACTCATGAACAAATTCTTTTGAGGCTCTCCTTTGAAACTCTCGAAACAATTGACGACACAAAGCTACAACCTTTTCAACTTCACTCTCATGACTCTCACCATAAATCTCCTCATAATAATAAACTATGAGTTCCATCTTAAATCTTGGATCTAATAATGTTGTAATACCCATAATACCATCTATCTTACTCCAATATTTTTTATATTTTTCCAGCATTCTTGATGCCATATTCACAATAGTCTGGTAAGAATCAGTCAACCAATTTGCCAAAGCCAACCGAATTTCACAAATATTTTTAAAATAATGATTCTCTGTTGTGTATTTTGTTCTAGAAATTAATTCTATTGTAGTGTAAAAAATCTTTAATTTTTCACTAATAATTTTGGCATTCGCCTAATCTTCCTCAGAAGACACGGATTTATATTGCACATCACGTAACTTTAAACGGTGGAAAATATCTTTACATATGAGGGTTGTTTCTAACATATTAAAGGTAGAATTCCATCGTGTTTTGACATCATAACATAATTTCTTTTGTACTATTGATGCGCAATTGTCACGCCGTCTCCTAAAAATTTTCTATTTTCTTAGGAGTAGAGGATCAAAATACATAACTATTATAATTTTTTTCTAAACTTTAACCATTTATATCTAACCCATCATTTACGATTAGGTTCAAGATATGTGCACAACAACGCATATGCAAAACCGACCCACCTAACAAAAGTTGTTCAACATTTAGTTTATGGATCAAATTATCAACAACCCCATCATTTGTACTACAATTATCAACCATTATTGTAGACAACTTATTATCTAAATTCCAATCTAACAGAACATCCATCAAATATTTCATAAGTACTTCTATGGTGTGAGGAGAAGGTACAAAATTAAGGCACAAAATTATCATAATTCCTACAAGAAATTACCTACCGGCACAAAATTATCACAATTCCTACAAGAAATTACCTACAGTAGCATAAAACACCTACAACAACACAAATGCCTACAAGAAATTATAAATATAAAGATAATATATTAGATGTACCTTAATAGACGTTGTAGATGCCATTGATCATCCACGAAATGTGTCGTAACCGCCATATAAGACTTCTTTTGATTGTCTGCAGTCCACATGTCGGTTGTAATTGCCACCCTTCCTTCATTTTTATCCATTAGATTCATATTCTTCTTCATTCGATCCACATAGGGTCCGTTTGGCAAATCAAGGAATAGCTTTGGAAATAGAATAGTATTTTTTTGGAAGAGTGGTATTCTTGACTATTCGGAAGAGCGAAAATATCGTTTGACAGTTGTTACTCACAATAGTTAAAATATGAATAATTATGATGCTAATAATGATGATGATAATAATAATAATAGTAAAATAATAATCATAATAGTAAGATAATAATAATAATAATAATAAAGTAATAAAAAATAATCATAATAAATAATAATATTATAATAGTAATATAATAAAAATATAAAATAATCATAATATAGTAATATAATAATAAAATATTATAATTACAATCATAATTATAATAATAATATAATAAGTAATCATAATTTAAATAATATAATCATAATATAATAATCATAATCATAATCATGATAATAATAATTATAGTCATAATCATAATAATATAACCATAATCATAATAATATAATAATAAAAATATAATCATAATCATAAAAATAATTATAATTATAATAATATAATAATAATAATAAGTAATCATAATTTTAATAATATAATCATAATCATAATCATGATAATAATTATAGTCATAATCATAATAATATAACCATAATCATAATCATAATAATATAATAATAAAAATATAATCATAATCATAAAAATAATTATAAATAATTATAATAATAATAATATAATAAGAAATTAATCATCACTATAATCAACATATAATAATATAATACATAATAAAATAATAATAAGTAATAATAATCATAATCATCATAATATAATAATATAATAATAAATAATCTTGATCATAATAATATAATAATAAAATCATTATATTTATATTCATAATATAATAATATAATATTAAAATTATATTTATAATAATAATACTAATGGTAACGATAATATAATAACAATAATGATAATAATAATTTAATAATAATATAATGATAATAATAATAATAAATAATAATCATAATATTAATATAATAATAAATTATAATCATAAATATAATATAATAATATAATAATACTAAATCTTAATCATAATCACAATATAATAATATAATACATGATAATCAAATAATAATTGCTATTCCGACGAGAGCTAATCCGTATTCCACCTATAAGTTGGTATACCTGGGATTAGCACTATTCTCGCACTCTTCTACTTAGTATAAAATTCGTTTGGCAAATTAATTCGTCGGAATAGCTATTATATTCTAATTTTTTGCTATTCCATTGATTGCCAAACACTCCCATAGTGTTTAAGGATATATTTTCTCACAGAGTTACGGGTTGGAATTTTGAATAACAGTTGTAAATTGTTAACAAAAACCATAAACCCCACTTGGTCAACAATGGAGAGAGGGTGCTCATGCAACACTATCATCTCCACAAGATCTTTTCTAGAACCCTCTTGATCAAATGTGTAATTTTCTTATGGTAGTTTTTCCCTCTATTTTTTTAGCACTTAACATCTTCTCAAAAGCTTGAGGGATTTTTTACTGTTTTTTCCTTAGACAAGACTCTACATGAATTTTAATGTGTTTTGTACCACTATTGGGTCTTGCTACAAGTTTAGTACCACAATACTTACACACCGCTTTGAATTTTCCATCAATCATCTTCTTTGTCATATGCTGCCACACATCAAATTTCAGTTTTGATGTGTCTACATCTTCATTAGGGGCTTAGTTTTCATTTAAATTTGATGTTGGTGTTGCATTAGAGTTTGATGCTGGTGTTGCAGGAGAGTTTACTCCCTCTTGATCAATAGGTACTGCCATGGAGTTTTGTCCAGAAGATACTTGCACATTGAGTTCTTGTGAAGTTTTCATGTTGCTTAAAAAGAAGAAAAATGAGAAACACAATTAGTTAAACCAGTAATTATTAAAGTTTCATAATAAAAATTTATTTTCTGATGAATTTATGCTAAAAAGGGTAAAGCTTATTATTTTTTGCAAAAAAAAAAGTAGTAAAAACAAGCAAAAACAAAATCCTATTAATTTGTCCAGATTAATTATCATTGATCAAGCAAAAACAAAATCCTATTTGTTCAGACGCAAACACAACAAACTAACCATCTTTACGAGCTAAATACAGTATACTATAATCCATTAGGCACTTATCAGTCATTATCTCAATATACTGTAAAGTTAAACTATATTTACAATGTTATCTTAGCTTGTCTTAAGGAATTAATCATGCCTTAAAAAGAAGAAAAATCAAAGAATGGAAAACATGTACAAAGATACGAGAGGTCCGTAAGTTCTGGTTGACATCTTGTCTGTACAACACCCAGTCTATCTATTAATAGCTGAGTTTACATTACAACAAAAAAGGCTGGACAAATGGAAAGAATTTGAAAGTATACCACAACTGGTACAAATTAGTATCGGTCAGCACTTGAATTTAAGCTAAGTCCTTGTAGACATCATTTATTTATAATCATCAGAATTATTTCTTTAGTAAGAAGTCAGCTTTGTGATATCTGAAGTTTTTTTCTTTTTGGGTGCTCGCTGGCTTTTGTTCTGTTAATTCACTATTCCCTTGTGCTCCACTACCCAAGAAGCAAACCATCTGGTACTGTACAGATCATCGCATTGTTCCAGATATTTACTGGTATTTCCCAATATGATGGCAAGCAATGTGGTTCCCACTGGATTGACCTTAAACTCAAATTCAAACCATCAAGACGCTTATAAATATTTGAAAAACAACCATCGAGGCTTTTTGCACACAACTCGGAGGAAGGAAAAAAAAAACCAAGGATTTAATTAACCAAAAGGCCATTAAAGGTAGATAATATTTGAATCGAAACTCACCTCCTTGTGAGGGAAATAAGCATATCAACTAAACAAGGTCCACACTACATGTAAGATTGTATGGCTAAGGTCCACACCTCCTTGTGAGGGAAATAAGCATATCAACTAAATAAGCATTTGAACATCGAGCAAGTTGACCTGAATGTGCAACTTGAGGGGGAGTGTAGTGAATCGGGGAATCAAGGAAGATCCTCACGAATTGTTATTGATTTCTTTCGTGTTGTATGCAATATTGCCACCTATTGTATTGATATTGGTTTTTGTTTTTTTTACTTTGTTACCTAAAATTAGAATACGAGAGATATGGTATGTATCTAATAGCATTGGATATAAAATCAGGTCTAGGCCATCAATATCATATACAACAATTGTAACAGAAAAGAATTCTTTGAAAGAAATAAAATCTGGGTGGGAAGGGAGTTTCTTGGGAGTCTATGTGTTTTATTTTTATGTTTAAACTCTGAAATTCATCATGGTATCAGAGCGGGGGTTAGTTATAGATGTTGATTACTGATGGCAATGCCGAAGGTGATCTAGACATCTTTTGTATCCCTAGTTCTCTCGTTTTTTTTTGGACTCTTCTTCGTTTCCACTTTAAACAGTTCTTATCTTCTCATCTGCTTCAATTATTTGTCAGTATCACTTTTTCAAAACTATGGCTGACAAGACCTCTTTTCCACAAAATCTCACCAATGTTCTCCTTAATGGCTTCAATTATTTGCCATGGTGTCGTGCAGTAACAATTGCTCTTGGAGGCCGATCAAAGAAAGGACATATCGATGGTACCACAAAGAAACCAACGTCAACTGGTGAAGAATTGACGACTTGGCAAGCCAATGACCATCAGGTAATGTCTTGGATCTTTAACTCCATGGAACCTCAAGTTTATGAGATATTTGCCTACTGTGATTCTGCAAAAACCTTGTGGGATTCTTTGAAAGAGATGTATGGACAGGTAAACAATGCATCCAGAATATTTGAACTTCAACAAAGACTTGCAAACACCAAACAGAATTCAGATCAGTCATTCATTGAACATCTCAGCAATTTAAAAAAGCAAATGGAAGAGTTAAAACAGTACCGACCCGCTGCATCAACAGTAGATGAGTATTTCAAAAGAGAAGAACAAGACAAGGTGTTTCTCCTTCTAGCAAGCCTCACATCAGAGTATGAGGAGGTTAAACGAGACATACTGATGCGAGCTGAACTGCCTTCATTCACCACCGTGTGTGCTATCATCCAGGGTGAAGAGACTCGAAAACGAGTCATGAATTCTGACAACAAGGTACTAATTCCTTCAAATACTGAAACATCTGCTCTTTATTTAAGCTCTAAGATAGGTTGGAACAAGAACAAGGAAAAAAGAACAAAGTTCAACTGTGAACATTGCCATCGGGATGGGCACACCAAGGACCGGTGTTGGGTACTTCATCCTCATCTGAAACCGGCTAAATTCAAAAATACAGAGGCAAAAACAGTGGTGCATACTGAGAACTCTACAGCAGCTATTGGCAAAAATTTTCAAACTCAACTTGACCATCTGAACCGCCAGTTGCAAGCTCTGATGGAATCGCATTCTAAAATCTCAGAAACTGCTGGCACCTCAAATTCGGCTAGTGCAGAACTGGTCAAAGCCGGATTAAATATTGGTAAATGTTATGCCCTTTCCTCTGTTCATAATTCTCAGATTGTAGTAGATACAGGTGCAACTGACAACTTGTTTAGTTCTGGTCAGTTTCTGACAAATACAAGTCCAACTGCCACATATTCACATGTTACTGTTGCCAATGGAACTACAATACCTACCAAGGGAACTGGAAATACCGAATTGTTTGAAAGGAAAATTGATGTGGTAGTTGTTCCTGATTTAAAGACAAACTTGCTTTCAGTTAGTAAATGTACTAATCTTTGGAATTGCAATGTAATCTTCACTCCTCAGAAAGTAGTATTCCAGGACCGTATTTCGGGGAAGAAGATTGGTGAAGGCTATCTGACAGATGGATTGTACGTGGTGAATTTGAAGCCATCAGCCAATGTTGTTACAAAAACAAAATCTGCTTCTCCTCAAGTGTGGCACCAATGCTTAGGACATCCCTCAGATCGAGTGTTACACAATTTGAATATGTCATTAAATTTTGATTCAAGTTGTTGTGATTCTTGTCATTTTGCTAAACAACATAGGTTACCTTTTCCTGTACGTTCCAATAAAACAAGTGATTTATTTGAACTAGTGCATTTTGATGTTTGGGGAAATGCCCCGTAGAATCCAGAGAAGGTTTCAAATATTTTGTTACTTTTATTGATGATAAAAGTCGTGCTACTTGGTTGTACTTGCTTAAATCTAAAAGAGAGGTTTATGCTATTTTTCAAGAATTTTGCAATATAGTGCGAAATCAGTTTAATACAACCATCAAAACCCTCAGAACGGATAATGGTACATAGTACACAAACCATGAATTTCAAAGTTATTTAAAACATATGGGTATCTCTCACCAAACCTCTTGTGTTGGCACCCCACGGCAAAATGGAATTGCTGAGAGGAAAAATAGGCACCTATTGGAAGTCACTCGGGCTCTCTTATTTTCTGGAAATTTACCTAAAAACTATTGGGCTGATGCAGTTCTTACCGGATGTTACCTGATAAACCGGTTACCCAGCAGGGTTTTAGACTTCAAAAGTCCTTTAGAGGTGTTATACAATCGTAAAATTGACATCTCTCACTTGAGAATCGTTGGATGTGTTTGTTATGTTCACTCACAGGATGGAGGAAGTTGGAACCTCGGTCACGCAAGTGTGTGTTTTTGGATATTCTTCAAGGAAAAAGGGTTATATATGCCTTGATCCAAATACTAAAAAGATATATATTTCTCGTGATGTAGAATTTGATGAGAATCATAAGTATTTTTCAGATGAAGTCAAACATCAGGGGGAGCATTTGGAGTTAAATCAGTTTGTCACTGAACCTGTACCCGTCCCAGTTCAACTTGATGCTGAAAATAGGAACAAAAGTGATGAAAATGCAGTACTGGAGGGAGAACATGACAATTTCGAAATTGTTCAGACTAGAAGGTCTATCAGGACAATAAGACCACCTACTCGACTAAGAGATTTTGTAACATATTACACTACACAACACTCGATCAACAACAGTTAAGGTATGACAAAATTTCTGATAAATTCTGGAATTTCTTGTCTATTATTGAGGATAAAACTGAACCTGTGAACTTTGAAGAGGCTATTAAAAGTGATGTTTGGAAAAAGGCCATGAATGAAGAACTAATGGCTCTTGAGAGAAACCATACATGGGAATTGGTAGAATTACCGAATGGTAAGAAACCCGTAGGATGTAGGTGGATATACAAAATTAAATTCAATAGTGATGGGTCAATTGAAAGACACAAAGCAAGACTAGTTGCAAAAGGGTTTACACAAACATACGGGGTGGATTATAAGGAGACCTTTGCACCGGTAACCAAGATGAATACAGTCCATACTGTAATGTCTATTGTTGTTAATCATGATTGGCCTTTATTTCAAATGGACGTGAAAAATGCATTTCTTCATGGAGAACTTGAAGAAGAAGTCTACATGGAAGCTCCACCTGGTTTATCATTGAAACAAGGAGTAGTATGTCGTCTAAAGAAGGCAATATATGGATTGAAACAATCACCGCGAGCGTGGTACGACAAGTTAAGCTCAGCTTTGACCAAAATCGGCTACAAAAAGAATGAAGCCGATTCATCAATGTTTACTTCTGTCTCTAGTAAAGGGATTGTCATTATTCTAATTTATGTTGTAAAGGGATTGTCGGGTTATTCTAATTTATGTAATGATCCTGGACCCCACAACCACCGTGGAAACGTGAGTGATAAGTCACTCGGTGCGGTTTTAGGTCCAAAGACCGAGATGTTATAAATCTCTAGGCTTAGACTTAAAACCATTAAAAATTTATTTTTATAATAAATATTATAGAAACATATAAATACATATTTGAGTTTAAATAATTAAATTGATTTAATTTTGTTCTGAGTAAAGTATAAAAAAAACCCAAAAGAGTTTATAAAAATGCACTACTTGAATGTCATGAATATTTTAAATCAAGGATAAACCCAAAATGAATCATTCTGAGATATCATAATATAATAAGTACGGGTTCAAACTCCCATATTACACGAATGACTTTGCGGGATAAATTCTTTTCAGAAAGAACCGACCTCAACCAGTGCTTTATAGAAGAGAGCCCGCTCTATAGAAGAGAGCGTCATTCACTATCAAAATCATCCCTAATTTATCCCGCTCAGTCCCTTACTATAATGAAACGAACAATGACTCGATTTTTATCAATATATAATTCAAATTGAAGGAGACTATCCGAAAATAATATGAAATGAAGTGAATCAATCACGAACAAATATAAAGTGACAGAATAGTCACTGCTAAATATAAAGTGATAAAATAATCACTGTAACCACGGAATAGCTCCTCAATAATAAAGTGTATTTTACTATGAAATCGAGCCGGTACTGACACTCTTCCCAAACCCCAAATTTGGATATTCATTTTTAACTTAAAATTTTTCTTGAGTTTCATAGTATCATACAAATTATAGAAAACGGATAATATGCAAATTCAAATCTTAATTCAATTTAGTTATGACTCGCTTAATTTGATCAATATAACAATCTGATTAATTATAATCTAAAAATCATATTATTTATATAATAAAAATTTTAAGGTACTTAATTAATACTAATATAAATTATTAAATACTAATTAATCTATCTAAGATAATCTATCCTAGATAATCTATCATGTAACTAATTATATTAAATTATTAAATACTACTTCCCCTATCTAGGATAATCTATCCTATAACTAATTATATTAAATTATTAAATACTAATTACTCTATCTAAGATAATCTATCCTAGATAATCTATCATGTAACTAATTATATTAAATTATTAAATACTACTTCCTCTATCTAGGATAATCTATCCTATAACTAATTAACTTAAATATTAATCTAATTAATGATCAAATGAAATGCATATAAAATGAAATGCGGATGATATGAACAAGTTTCAATATCAAAAGAAAAGAAAATATAATTTAAAGTCATATCCTAAGAAATCATAAATCTCAGTGCAATCCGCACTTGAATATTTGGCAAGGCGATAAGCGTCGATTGCTCGGTCTCCGGTGGGGCCCACGATCTCGTCAACCGTCTCATCTTGAGTGTACTTGATTGTCGGGTCGTCAAGATATTTTTGAGAACCTTTAAGGTCAAAATAAATTAAATTGGCGAGTATCCTATTCGCGTTGGGTCTGGTTAGGTCAGGGTATACCGGACTCGAAGACGGGAGCATTATTATTTAGAATTTATAATCATATTATATTTATTTTGAGTAATGCAATTAATTTAATTTAATTTAGATTGATTTAGTTAACTTAACGTTATCGCTCAATTATTTTAAATTAGGATAATTAATTCATTAAAAATAGAGAAATTAATTAATATTCTTCTTATTAAAAATAGAGAAATTGATTAATATATATATATTGATATATTTATTAATATTATTCCATCATTAAATAAAGAAATTGATTAATAGATATTTATATATATTAATTAATGTTATCCAATTATTAAAATAGAGAAATTGATTAATATATATTTTATATTATAAATTATTATTATACTTTAATTATTATTTTATAACTCTTAATTATTCATTTCATATTCTTTAATTATATCTCAATTCATATTTTAATATTATTTTCATAAATTTGAAAATATAAAATATATTATATAAAACTAGAATTATAGAATTTAGAGATAGAGAAATTGATTTATATATATTATATTATATATATTCTTTATTTTAATATTATTTTTAGTTTAAAAATAAAGAAATTACTTTATTTATTTATTTATAAATTTATTAATATTATTTTATTATTAAATAGATGAATTGAATAATGTATATTTAAGATTTTTATTATTATTCTTGTTATTTCATAACTCTTAATTATTTATTTTACATTCTTTAATTATAGTTCATTTATATCCTAATATTATTTTATTAATTAGAAAATATATAATATAAGCTAGAATTCGAATAAGAACAAAATGAAAGAAAAGTAATTAATTTTAATTAAACTTAATTTAAATTAAACATTTTTATTTATTTAAACGTGTTGGTGTTTTAAGATTATATTTATTTTGATTTAATATAATTGATTTAAATTTTTATTATATTAATTAAGCTAACTAATTATTATCACTTAATTAAATTAAATTTATAATTAAGATAATTAATTATTTAGGAATAGAGAAATTGATAAATATCTATACATTTTATATTATAAGTTTTTATTATGTTTTAATTATTGTTTTGTAAATCTTAATTATTTAAATTATATTCTTTAATTATATTTTATTTTACATACTAATATTATTTTTATAATTTATAGGTTTGTTATATGAAAATAAAATAGATGTGACAGAAATTAACGAAACTCGATTAACTTAATTTAATTAAATTAAATGTTATTATTTTATTAAGTGTGTTGGTGTTTTAATGTTTAATTTTTTTTATAATCTTTATTTAATCTAATTCCTCATTATTTTCATTGAACGAAATACTTTTATTGTTTAATCTAATCAAATTAATTTAATTTAACTTATTAAGATTCTAAATCCATTTTATCTTTAACGTATTACTTTGTATTTAAAATTGTTTGTCAAGGGATATTTTTAGGACTATGTTTATGTTGCTTTATATTTTATTTTATTTTTATTCACGAATTTAAATTCAGAACCCATATTGTTATTAATTTAATAAGAAGTAGCTCATATTTTGATATACACTAGAGGAAACATCCAGGTTAGTTTCTATTTGAGTTGGTGAATTAGCTTGTGGTTTATTCAGATTCAAACAATTAGACATAAACTGAAATTGATTCTTAGATCTTTTAGCAAGATTGGTCATGCTCGAAGCGAGATCACATTCTCTATCTGTAGCTTAAGTTTGCCTAGAGTTTATCATTTAGCCTCGTTAATTTATTTAAATGAACGATACTGCAAACAATATAGGTCTGTGAAGAAATTAATTCAAGCAACATTAAGGTGAGTGAAAATTACATAACGAGGTCTTAAAGAATCAAAACAGATTCTATGTATGTGGCTCGATGTCTGAAGCAAGTAATGAAAGAGATGCACACTTGTGCAATCGGAGTGCATTTTGGGAAAGCAAGCTACATATCAGAGATTGTTCGATAAATGGAGAATCAACACAGGTAAGGTACAGAGGCTCAGCCTCTTGCACGTGCAAACCACGACCATTGAAGAAATAGAAAAGTGTTACCAATTTTGATACAAGGCAACAGTAGGGGTGGCTCGGCAAAGTTCGGCTTGGTGTCGAGTTGACCTTGTCGAGGCCGCCACGTGTGGGGGGGGCAAGCGTCGACTAGCAAGCAAGAAGTCGGGGAATGTACTCAGAGTAGCAGAGCCAGATCGAGCTCCACGGGCATGCCAGCTAAGGGGGAGTGGGAACGAACTCAAGGCGATGGGTGTGGCCAACGGGACGACTTGGTTCGTGCTCCTGTCAGATTCGTGGAGCAACCATGGGAGGGGGAGTGGTCATGCATGGGGCTGATGGGAGAGGCATAAAGTTTGATGTGGGGTTTCGGTGGGTCTTATGTGGGAATGAGGAAGGAGATGAAGCAAAAGGCAAGAGGAGGAATTGAGGCAGCGAGAGAGGGAATGGCAGTGGGAGGGTTATGGTTTTATGTGGTGTCGTCAGAAAAAAAAAAGAAAAAGAAAGGGGGAGGTGACTGATGATCTTGTTATTACAGGTAGTGATCAACACGGAATTGCAGCTCTCAAAACCCACTTGAGAACTGAATTTGACATAAAAGATTTGGGGTACTTAAGGTATTTTCTTGGCATTAAAGTAGCACGTTCTCATAAAGGACTTTTTTTATCTCAAAGAAAGTATGTATTAGACTTGTTGAAAGAGACTAGAAAATTAGGGGTTAAACCATCTAATGTTCCCATGAATTACAATAACAAGTCTAGTCCAGACGAAGAGGTACTTGAAAATATTAGTCAGTTTCAACGCTTAGTTGGTAAATTAATTTATCTCACCATTACAAGGCCCGACATAGCTTATTCTATGAGTTTCGTGAGTCAATTTATGCAGAAACCAACAAAGCATCATATGGAGCTGATTAATCAAATCTTGAGATACTTGAAGGCAGCACCGGAAGAGAAATTCTAATGAAGAATAATGGACATGTTGACATTGTTGGGTACTCGGATGCTGATTGGGCGAGTAACCCAACAGACAGAAGATCAACTAGTGATTTCTGCACATTTGTGGGAGGAAACTTGGTTACTTGGAAGAGCAAGAAGCAAACAGTTGTGGCGAGATCCAGTGCAGAGGCGGAATATCGTGCGATGGCAGTAGCTACTAGTGAGATTGTGTGGCTACGGTTGCTTCTCCAAGAGTTGGGTTTTGATATGAATGGCAAACCGACAAAATTGTTTTGTGACAATCAAGCAGCGATTCACATCGCTTCAAATCTTGTTTTTCATGAGAGGACTAAACACATAGAAGTAGCATGCCATTTTGTACGAGAAAAGGTGATGGACAAAACTATTGAAACACCATTCACTCGCAGTAAGGATCAGTTAGCAGATATATTCACCAAAGCATTACCAAAGGGAGTTTTCTACGAACTACTGAGCAAGTTGACCTCAGATTCTATCTTCGGTGCAACTTGAGGGGGAGTGTAGTGAATGATGCAGGGAATCAAGGAAGATCCTCACGAATTGTTATTGATTTCTTTCTGTGTTGTATGCAATATTGCCAGCTATTGTATTGGATACTGGTTTCTTTTTTTTACTTTGTTACCTAAAATTAGAATACGAGAGATATGGTATGTATCTAATAGCATTGGATATAAAATCAGGTCTAGGCCATCAATATCAGATACAACAATTGTAACAGAAAAGAATTCTTTGAAAGAAATAAAATCTAGATGGGAAGGGAGTTTCTTGGGAGTCTGTGTGTTTTATTTTTATGTTTAAACTCTGAAATTCATCAGACTACATTTTCATTAGGGGCTTAGTTTTCATTTAAAATTGCATTAGAGTTTGATGCAGGATCATGCCTTGAAAAGAAGAAAAATCAAAGAATGGAAAACATGTACAAAGATACGAGAGGTCCGTAAGTTCTGGTTGACATCTTGTCTGTACAACACCCAGTCTATCTATTAATAGCTGAGTTTACATTACAACAAAAAAGGCTGGACAAATGGAAAGAATTTGAAAGTATACCACAACTGGTACAAATTAGTATCGGTCAGCACTTGAATTTAAGCTAAGTCCTTGTAGACATCATTTATTTATAATCATCAGAATTATTTCTTTAGTAAGAAGTCAGCTTTGTGATATCTCAAGTTTTTTTCTTTTTGGGTGCTCGCTGGCTTTTGTTCTGTTAATTCACTATTCCCTTGTGCTCCACTACCCAAGAAGCAAACCATCTGGTACTGTACAGATCATCGCATTGTTCCAGATATTTACTGGTATTTCCCAATATGATGGCAAGCAATGTGGTTCCCACTGGATTGACCTTAAACTCAAATTCAAACCATCAAGACGCTTATAAATATTTGAAAAACAACCATCGAGGCTTTTTGCACACAACTCGGAGGAAGGAAAAAAAAAACCAAGGATTTAATTAACCAAAAGGCCATTAAAGGTAGATAATATTTGAATCGAAACTCACCTCCTTGTGAGGGAAATAAGCATATCAACTAAACAAGGTCCACACTACATGTAACATGCATCATTTTTGTTTTCTACCAAAACAAATAAAAAATTTCATTTTTGTTTTGGTACAAAATTTTACTAGCTCGTAGAGAAATGAGAGGAAACCTTGAGTCAGCGTGGTAATAGAAGAGCCTGGGCGAATAAGAGGAGATTTAGGCGAAAGAGGTGGTGGCGATCTGGCCTGGCGGACGCGCGAAGAGAGCAACGCCGCTGCTTCTGGAGCCATTTTCATCTTCTCTCTGCTCATGTGTCCTAAGACACTAAGACTCACTAAGATAGACACCATGCGTCATAGGTAGGAAACCTCTCTTGAAATCCTGCATGTTAAAACTCTTTAATATTTTTTCCTATGTATGTACTTTGACTCAAACCTATGAGTCTCTTGGATCTTTCATGAAAAATTCAAATACCTAAAATATACGTAGTCTCGCCCAAGTCTTTCATTAAAAAAACCTTACTCAATGATGACTTCGCAGAATCAAACATCGGAATGTTATTCCAAAATAGAAGAATGTCATCAACATACAATATCAAGAATATGACTGAGCTCCCGCTCATCATCGAACCTTATGATCAAACTCCGAGATGCTTGCTTTAATCCATAAATGAATCTCTTAAGCTTGCATACCTTCCCAGCCCTTTTAGGATCGACAAAAACATCAGGTTGTACCACGTACACATCCTCATCCAGAACCCCGTTGAAGAATGCGGTTTTGACATCCATTTGCTAAATTTTAAAATCATGAAATGCAGCAATTGCTAGAAGTATCCGAATTAAATGAAACTTGTCCACTGGTAAAAAAACATCATAGTTAATCCCCTCGACTTGAGTGAACCCTTTCGTCACTAGGCGTGCTTTGTATACAGTCAAGCTATCATCCATGTCGGTCTTTTTCTTGAAGACCCTTTTATTTTTGATAGGTTTTATCCCATCAGGTAGATCAACCAAGTCCCATACTTGGTTTTCTTTTATGGATTGTAATTTAGATTTCATACCTCGAGTCATTCTTCGGAGTCTTCTCTTGACATTGCCTCATGATATGTCAAAGGATCAATATTACTAACAAGTAATATCTCATGTAGTCCCAAATATCTCTCAGGTGCATGGACTACTCTCCCTGATCTTCTAACACGCGGTGTCTGCTGAACTTGTTCCACAGCCTCGCTTAGAACTCGTTCCACTTCGGTTTGACCCGAAGCATCAGAAAGTGGGTCTTAAATTTCTTCAAGTGTTACCTTTCTCCCACTATGTTCCTTGGAGAGAAACTCCTCCTCCAGAATACACCATGTCGGGCAACAAATACTTTGTTATCCGACCTGTGATAGAAGTAATAACTCTTGGTTTCTCTCGGATAACCTATAAAGAAGTATTTGCCAGATTTAGGACCAAGCTTGTCGGGCATCAATCGCCTAACAAAATCTTTGTAGCCCTAAATCTTGAGAAAAGACAAGTTGGGGACCCTTCCCGTCCACATCTCGTATGGAGTCTTGTCTACAGACTTGGTGGGTACTCTATTCAGGGTAAAAAAAAGCAGTCTCAAGAATATATCCTCAAAAAGATGAAGGTAGTTTCGCCTGACTCATCATCAATCGTACAATATCCAATAGCGTACGATACCTCCCCTCGGACACACCATTTCACTGGTGTTCCAAGTAGAGTCAGATGTGGAATGATTTCACACTGCTTTAGATGATTACTAAATTCGATACTCAGGTACTCGCCACCGCGATCTGATCGTAGTGCCTTGATTTTCTTCCCAAGTTGATTCTCGACTTCATTCTGGAACTCCTTAAACTTTTTCAAGGATTCCTGCTTATGTCTCATCAAAAACATATAACCATGTCTACTGAAATCATCAGTAAATATAATGAAGTACAAATACAGTCCTCTTACGCTAGTGCCAATAGGACAACACACGTTCGTATGCACAAGAGATAAGAGTTCTGTGGTCATTTCATTCACCTTGTTAAAATGTGCTTTAGTCATCTTCCCAAATAAATAAGATTCGCATCAATCAATTTACTCTCAGTCAAATTGACCTAGAAGTCCATCCTCTTTGAGCTTCTTGATGCATTTCTCATTTATATGACCTATGCGACAACACCACATGAGGTTCAAATTTGTATTTTGAGTCATTTGGTGCTTATATTGTAACAGTTCTTGTCATTACACTGAAAGCACACAATGTCTGGGGTCGACATAGAAACTTTCATTGGCTTAGGTGCGCTCTTTCTCCCATTTGAGCCTTGCCTTTTCCTTTAACCTTTCTATTTCCTTTTCACCTACCTTTCTTCACCTTATTGTTGTGTACAGTTACCGCCAACACATCAGGCATCCGCCTGATGGATGTCTCAGCCATAGAAAGCACATAATGTAACTCATTTAATGGCATATAGACTTCTGTCATGTTTTAGTTCACAACTAAAACTCAATGGCAGAGAGTGTAAAATGAGATCAATAAATAACTGTAGGTCCAGAGTAAAGTCTAGCTTCCTAAGCTACTACATAAGACCTATCAGCTTTTGAATGTAAGCACTAACTGAGGCCCCCTCAGTCATCTTACATTCAAAGAGTTCCATCGCGACACAATGTCACTTGACATGGGCTTGCTCTTGAAATATATTCTTGAGCTCACCTATCATGTTGTATGCTGGCTGATCCTCAAAACGCTTTTGAAGACCATGTATGATAGACACCAACATGAGGCAACTTACCTCATTAAACTCATTGCACGCTTTTCTCATATCGGCCCCACTCGGCACGAGTAGCAGTATCAACATGTGATTCAAGTAAGGGTGCGCTAAGCACATGCTCTTTATTGCTTTAATACAATCTTCAGATTTACGTTACCAATCGACGAAATTGGTATTGTTCAGTTTATTTTGGTTTTATGTTCGGTTTTGATAGCCAAGATCTATAAAATATCAAATAAGTGCAAAGATTCTGTTTTGGTTTTATGTTCTTGTGCTTAGTTCAAGATTTTTGATACCGAACACTCCCACTACATATGATATGTCCCTAGGGTTGCAACCGGATCGGATATTATCCATAAATATCCGGATCGAATCGAATTTTAACGGATACGAATATTCAGATTCGGATATTTTCGGATACGAATATTTTTTAATGGATACGGATATGGATACGGTATGGAATTTGGAACCGAATACGGATGCGGATACAGATAATTATCCGGATTCGGAAGTTTTAAAATTTAGATATCCGTGACTTTAAAATATATATAGATGACCCAAGTATTGATCCAATATAAAATTAAATATTAATGAATATTACTCATAAATAATACAAATATTATATTGACTATATTAAACATTAAATATTAATGAACATGACCCATAAATAATACGAATATTATATTGACTATATTAAACAATGTGATGCCGCCGGATAAAATTTTATTGGCCCAGTACTAATAATGCTTTATTATAGTTTTTAGGAGGACTTATTTTACACGAATATGATATAAAAGAAAGATTCTTAAATTTTATGGATCGAATCATGATATGTCAAAGTTATTATTTTTTATGATAAATTATTTTGTTTAGCTATCCAAATTATATCTGTATCCGCATTCCGTATCCGATAATATCCGATCTGTATCCGTATTCATTTATTATCCGATCTGTATCCGTATCCAAAGCTATCCATATTCGTATCCAAAAAATAATAATGGATATGGATACGATTTTACTATTATTCGTCCGTATCTGATTCGTTTGCATCCCTACATGTCCCTTCATGTAGTAGGCCGAGATCCATATTTTACTAAATCAAGCTAGCGTCATCGTCAAACTTGGATTAGGCTTATTTAGATAAAACACCCTGGTTAATCATGTGCCCCGCTACATGACTCTCGGTTTGTTAACCATGCCCCGTGTGAATTAACACCTTACACTAGGGTTCGAACACGGTTCGATAACCCCATTAGACAAATCTCACTCTATGTACCCCGCACAACCCAAAATCCTAAAGGTTAAAAGGAGACACCTACCGAGTAGGAACACGTCATCCTAATGGTAATAGTTTGAAAGGGATAGAGTAGGAAGTGCAATACGTCTTAATTTTTATAGAGATTTTATTACATATTTTGTAATTCAAGTTCAAATCTGGTTAAGCATACATCCATACTCCTAGACTCACAACTAACAATTCAAATCACATAATAATAATATTGTAGGAAATAATCACATCTCATGCAATCAAGCGTTGAGTAGTATGGCATCTTAATATGCATCTTCACGCACCATCTTCACGCCACGGCAAACTCGACATATCCAAATAAATATATTTATTCTACTCAAATCTAACCCAATAAATTTAAGTGCGACATAAATATACTAAATCCTAATTAGGCATGCAAGCCCCAAATGAATACATCAAATTGGCTTTAATAATTTGCCAATTAATTAAATAAAATTAATTAATTAATGGGGCACCAAAGACTGCGTTACACACAACATTCACATAACATTCAATACATCACACAAGACATTGAACATTAGTCATACTACTCAACTTCCTACAAAATAAAGTTAGCACAATATATCTTGTGTCATACCACACACATGACACTCACGCAATTCAAATTTGTGTCATGTCACACACGACACATAAGCCTAACATGAAATTAAATCTACATGTTTCCTTGACATTTCAAATCAAGTTATCTCATAATTTGATTTCAAAATAAATTTATTAAATTTATCTCATTAATCTAATAAACAAATGCCATAGATCCAACTAGTTCGGTTTTATACAAAAACATACTATAACCGAAAATAAAAGACCATATTTCTTTGTTAACCGAAAAGGAAAAAATATGTGCATATTTTATTAAATGACTTTAACACATGAATATCAAATTTTTTTGATTCTTAACACATGAGAGAGATTGATCAATTGTATTGGAAAAACAAAAGTTTAATCGGCATGAATATTTTTTTTATTTCGGCTCTATTCCATCAGAATGAGAGCACGCAAAAAATAAAAATAAAAAATCAAATCTTTTTCTTCGTGTGGCCTGTTAATGAGGCCAGCGCAATTTTTTTTTCTTTTCGTTATAACCAACAATTAATCAACCACGTTAATTAACGTGTTGGTTATAACCAACAACAAGTCAGCGCATTCGTTGCAATAAAAATTATACAGAAGCTTTATATATAAATCTCTGCCTCTTACAAGGGTTGGTTCGGATGTCACCCGTGTCTGGGAAATCGTTGGAATTTTGCTCTGTTCGGAAAATTCTCTGGATATGCATTTGGTGGGTCCACGTCTGTAGTCAGGATGGTTCAAAAAAATATAAACAGATCAGATTTAATTAATATAAAAATTTCAGATTTAATTAATATAGGAAGTGAATTTTTAATTTTTGTTTTGTGAGTCTCATTTATTCTAAACATAATGATAAAATTTTGTCATCATATCTATAACAGCGGATGTGAATCCATTCGATGTCCTTTTTTAGATGCATAGGAATTGTTTCTTTTCCAATTTATTTTTTACATTGCCATTGGCTGCAACCACAATTGATCTAATTTACTTTCAATTGGGGATAAAATTGATCAATTTTGCCAATGGCGAAAAAAAAAATTGGTTAACATATGTACAAGATGGTTTCCTGACAAACTCTTACAAAGAGGGACTGCTCATGACAATTCTGAAAATATATTGGGAAAACAAATTTGTAAATTTGTGGTGATCAATGTCGGATAACGAATTATATTTTTGTAGCCGGCCTTGATTTCTCTTACTCATGATGATTATGCGATTTCATGTGATGAATCATTGAATATGAATTAACATATTATTTGTTTGAAAGCTATCTCTAATAACAAGAAATGAAATATCAAGATAATACAAGAACATTTCCATGATAATTTTTATTATGATGTCGAACACCCAGGTTTGAATAAGATTTTATGGGCATTTTTAAGTTGGAAATTCACCAAATAACTTTAGCGGCCCTAGACCATTTCCATTTCCTTCTCCGAAAGCACAATTCACTCGCAGGGAATCGAAGTGGCTATGGAAATTTCCATTTTGACTCAATATATTGACACCTGTTTTTGACGGAAGTGGGGAGGTAACAAGGGTTTTAAATCAAAAAGTTGGTTCAAAGTCCTAGCCGTTGATTTTGCATTGAGATTCGTAATAATTATTGAAAGTACGAATTTTAAATTTAGAATTAATTAAAAGTACAAATCTCGATACAAAATCAACGGTTCCAAAAGACTTTGAACTAATTTTTTGGTTCAAAACCCTTTGTACCTACTCCGCTCTCGTTTTTGACTATATTCTCAATGCACGACATCACTTGCCGGTGCTATCGTGATTTTGACGTAAAAATGGTCGCTGTGCTAAAAGTATCTAGCAAGATAATCCAAGAGATATAACACTACAACAAAAAATCTATTTGACAGCAGTTCTTATACAGTTATTAAAGGAGCTGTTAGAAAAGATTATAAATAATCTTTGTCAAATTAAATGTTTGAAATTATTTTTTTAAATTAACTTTTAGCAACGGTTTTATTCCGGAACCTTTGTTAAAGGAGTATTTAATAATGATTTTGAGCCCAAAATCGTTATTAAACACCTTTTACAATGATTCTAGCACAAAATCATTACTAAAAGTCCTTTATCTTTTTTTTTCTTTTGTAAATTTAACTTTCTATATATATGACAAAGGAACTAATAATAATAATAAACAATATAAAAATAGATAACAAAGAATAAGCATTGTCACATACATCATATTATTCATTTAATAATTAATACAAAAGAAATATAATTATCCGTACAATGAAAAAATTAATTTATTAAAAATACATATTGCTTACTCAATAATATGAAAACTTATATAATTTTTAAGAAAAAAACAAAAAAATAAATTAAAAACTGAACTAAAAACTTTAAATAAACTTCAAATACATTTTTGACATTCAAGCGTAGGTTTTTTGGTCCCGAAAATGACCGTAGTAGCATAAGCGGTTAACCCTATAGATATCATCGTAATCTTTTTGTAGCAGCGTAGTACGCCTCAATCAGAGTTTTTAACAAAAATTATGACCGTTTGAAATTGAAATTGTTGGATTTTTTTTATTTCTTTTGTCTCTCTTCTTTCTTTCTTTCTCTCTGTCTCTCATTTCTCTTTTTATATATGAAAACAAATGACAATAAGTTGGTAATTTATGAGATTTTAATTTTTTTATTTTAATTTTTAGATCATTGGATTGGGATGAACGAATTGACGATGAAAATAAAAGCTGACAATCATTTAATAGCAGTTCCTAATAGATCTGTCAGAGCCAAAAAAAATGGTCATTGGTGAAGATAGATCTGTCAGAGTCAAAAAATTATATAAATATTTAATAATGGGTTATCTAATCAAAATTATTGCTAAATAGAGTAAAATATATATAATAATCAGCACACCCATTTAACAACAGTTCCTTTAAGGACCGTTATTAAATATAATAAAAAAAATAAAAAATCAACACACCATTTAACAATGGTTCCTTCAAAGTAGCGTTGCTAAATGTTACATTTAACAATATTTCTTTCATTAAAAACTATTGTTAAAGAAGTTATCAATATTTTAATAACGTCACTAAGTCATTTTAACAACTGATTGGATCTATAACTGTTGTTAAAGTGGTGTTATATAAAATCATTTTTGTTGTAGTGTAAGATCATTTTTTTAGCCTCCCTGCCATTTGTTTTACTTATTTTTTCTTCTATATCCATTGTTCGATTACCATAGATATACTGGTATTTTGCTGACAATCCTTCATTAGATATGAAATGTTTTTTCTTTCCTTCTGATATTTTTTATGTTAATTAATGTAGTAGACACTTATCTGGATATTAGTACTTTGACTTAAGAATGCTGTAACAAGTAGTCTTATTTTATTTGAAATTGAACATTTAACTTATATGACATAAATCATAATAGACATACAAATTATCAGAATTGTCTGATAATTCACAAATATACACGGTGATTGGTGTGCTAAAAATTTGAGAACTTCAAATAGAACTTCAAATATTCTATATGTTCTGACAAGTACCTTTTTTAATTTCTCAGGCATTATTACTTTCTTTTAATTACTAATTTGATATATTGAGTCATTTTTCTGCTTATTTGTCTTAATAATTCTTCTATGATCCATGGAATTTCTTGACAAAATTTTTTTGTTGTAGTTTACAAATGATCAAATAAAAAAAATAGTCCCGCCGTGAAGCCTGGGTGACGCAAGTCGGTCCCACTACGGTATTGCCCGTTAAGCTCACGTATTGGTTTAGTAGCAATAGAGACAAGAAAGAACTTTAAGAAGATAAGAGAGAAGAGAAAACACTCAAACAATTTTTCTATTAATCAAATTCTACCTTACAAAGATGATACTTGACTTCTTATATAGCCTTACAATTAAATATCAATATTAATACTACCATTTAAAACTAATTAAAACGATCTAGAAAACAATAAACTTTGACTCCTTAAAATACTATATATTAACTCTAAACATAAATTATCCTAGAATACCACACCATTCTCCTAGATTTTCACCAAGACTTAACTACAAATTCATGCATCAAATGGTTAAGTTCTCAAAATGAATAATTATTCCATTAATTGTCTTGAAGTTGTCATCTTCATCCAAATCTGATTCACACTCAAGAATGTGCATTGCATTAGGCTCCCCGGGTTGTTTGAAGCTTGCCCTTAAGCTTGTATCTTCAGTATAGTACTTGTGGAGATGACTAACATTGAAGGTGTTGGATATATACAAGTCATCAGGTAATTTCACACGGTATGCATTTGCTCCAAACTTCTCCAAAATATCACATGGTCCCACCTTTCTTTGTTTAAGTTTATGATATTCGCCACGTGGAAAACGCTCTTTTGGTAAGTAGACCCAGACCAACTCTCCAACTTCAAATTGAACGTCACGACGAGTCACATCTGCTTTAGCTTTGTACTTAGCATAAGATTGTTCTAATTTCTCTCGGACTGTTTTATGTAATTCTCTCAAATCTTCAAGCCTTTCCTCCACCATTTTAACTGTAGTCTGTGGTTCTTCAATCGAGAGAGTGTCAAGAGGACCACGGGGAATATATCCGTACACGATTTTGAAGGGTGCAAACCCTGTAGAGCGGTTCACCGAACAATTGTATTCAAATTCAATTTTCGGTAGCAAAGCGTCCCACATGCCAAAAGTGTAACTTGCGCACGTAGCATGTTTCCAAGGCTTCTGTTTACGACTTCGGTTTGACCATCGGTTTGAGGATGAAAAGTTGAGCTAAACTTCAAGTCCGTCTTTAACTTCTTCCAAAGTTCTGTCCAGAATTTGCTCAAAAATTTAGTGTCCCGATCGAAAACAATGGTACTCGGCAAGCCGTGATGTCGCACAACTTCATTGAAATAAACCTCGGCTACTTTAGGCGCATCTACAGTGGTCTTGCAAGCAATAAAGATTGCCATTTTGCTGAAACGATCCACAACGACCATGATGCTATCATTTTTTTTTCCGGGTCATTGGTAGTCTGGACACAAAGTCCATCGAAATGTCACGCCAACATTCAAATGGAATAGGCAATGAGTTGTAAAGGTCTTGGTTGGTGTTGGTACCTTTAGATGTTTGACAAACATGGCAAGCTCGAACGAAATGTTTAATATCTCGCCACATACTCGGCCAAAAGAATCTTTCTCGCACAAGATGCAAAGTCTTTTCTAGTCCAAAGTGACCTTGGTTATGCATTTCCTTGATGATGAGATAGCGAAGGGAGGTCGCCGGAATACAAAGTGTCACTCCTTTAAACAAGTACCCGTTATGTAACGAGTAATCATCTCGCAAATTTCTCTTTACTTCTTCTAGAACTTGTCCAAATCCGGGTCTTCTTTAAGAGTTTTTGGTACATGCTCAAACCCAAGTGTATAGGTTGCCATTGCTGCAAGTAATTTATGCCGACGACTCAAAGCGTCAGCCACTTTGTTGCTTGCTCCAGCCTTGTGAACAATCGAAAAAGAGTACTATTGGAGTGAGTTGATCCATTTGGCATGTCGAGAGCTTAGTTTGTTCTGGTCTTGCACAAATTTCAGCGCTTGGTGGTCAGTGTATAGCACAAATTCGCAAGACAAGAGATAATGCCGCCAATGTTGCAAAGCCTTCACAATGGCATATAACTCAAGGTCATACATCGAATAGTTGGTTTTAGCTCCGGCAAGTTTCTCACTGAAAAAGGCCACGGGTTTCTTCTCTTGGGAAAGTACAGCACCAATACTCACTTTTGAAGCATCACATTCAACCTCGAAAGTTTTCTCAAAATTTGGTAGTGCTAACACTGGTGCTTGAGTTAAACATTGCTTGAGTTTCTCAAAAGCTTGTTGAGCACTTTCACTCCATTCAAAATTCTTCAACTTGAGTATCTCAGTTATTGGGGCAGCAATACTACTAAAACCTTTGATAAAACGCCGGTAGAATCCTGCTAAACCGAGAAATGATCGCACATCTGTGATTGAAGATGGTTTCGGCCATTCTTGGATTGCTTGGATTTTACCTTCTTCTAGTGATATACCATTCCCCGAGATCTTGAACCCCAGAAAAAATAGGATTGATGTCATCCATACACACTTCTTTGGGTTTGCGAATAGGCTATTATTGTGTAGCGCTTCAAGGGTTTTACGCAAGTGTTGAAGGTGCTCTTCTTGTGTTCGGCTATAGATAAGAATGCCGTCAAAGTAAACAACGACAAACTTGTTGAGAAAAGGTCGCAAGACTTGATTCATCACGTGCATGAAAGTGCTTGGAGCATTAGAAAGGCCGAATGGCATAACGACCCACTCGAAAAGGCCTTCTTTGGTTTTGAAAGCTGTTTTCCATTCATCACCGGGCTTGATTCGGATTTGGTGATATCCACTTTTAAGATCAATTTTAGAGAATACCTTGACACTACCGAGTTGATCAAGAATGTCTTCAAGTCGCGGAATGGGGAACCGATACCTTGTAGTGATACGATTTATTGCTCGGCTATCCACACACATGCGGAAACTTCCATCCTTCTTTGGCACCAATAGAGCCGGAACAGCACAAGGACTGATACTTTCTCGTACAAAGCATTTATCAAGTAACTCTTGGACTTGACGCTTCAACTCTTCATGTTGTTGAGGAGTCATGCGGTAATGAGCCTTGTTGGGAAGATTGGCCCCGGGAACCAAATCGATTTGGTATTGAATATCACGAAGTGGAGGCAGTCCATTAGGAAGCTCTTCAGGAAGTATGTGCTTGAATTCAGCCAATAAAGGTTGCACTAGTTCAGGTATCTCGGCTTCTGTCTTGGCAGAATCACATGCGGTCAATGCAAAACAAAATTCAGCACATTCTAACTCCTTCTCAAACTCCTCTCGTGGCACACAAAATACTGTAGTTGATTCTTTTAGTTCTTCTTGAAGAGGATTTATTCGAACCTTTTGTGCTCCAACTCGAATGGTATATGTGTGCTTTCTTCCATCATAAATGGCTTGATTGTCGTACTGCCAGGGACGACCAAGGATCAAATGTGAGGCATCCATCGAAACCACATCGGTATAAATCGTAGTGGTGTAATGTGGCCCAAGAGTAAGCTGAAAGTGGCACCTCTTATTGACTTGAATTTCAACCCCTTTGTGTACCCACCCGAGTTTGTATGGATTGGTATGATCTGTTGTGTCTAGCTTGAGTTTTCGGACCGCTTCTTCTGAAATCACATTCTCCCAACTTCCCGAATCTATTATCATGACACACTTTTTGTTCTTAATAATATACATGGTCTTGAAAATAGCATGCTGTTTCCAATCTTCAGAGGTTTTCGGCCCTAAGCAAAGTCTTCTCATGACTAAACTTTCAGCCTCGATGTCTTCGAGATTTACCTCAAAAATTTGCTCAGACTCATCCTCGTACCATCCTTCTTCTTCTTCAAAACCATCATTAGCATAAAAATGTGGTCGAGGCTTAGGACATTCTCTCGCATAATGACCCAGTTCTCGGTAATTGTGACAACGAATGTTGGTTTTGGAATTTTCTAGGGTATTTTGGTTTGATTTAGGTAGAGTGTTTTGATTTGTTTTGGGTGAAGGAAGAAGTGGTTTGTTTCTGTTGGGATTTGTAGAGTTATTTGATGCGGAAGATGCTTGAGAAATATTAGAGTTAACAGAAGAAGAATTGTTATGACTGAAGTTGCGGGTCCTCGCGAGTTGTTTTTCCACGGCTTTTGCTTTGGCTTGAGCTTCAGCTACGTTGTGGAAAGTGTGAACCACAAGCACATCTTGAATTGGAATTCGAAGGTCGTGCAAATATCGTGCAACTCTCAAATCTTCAGTCTCATTGAGTTGATTTCGTGCTTCAAGTTTATAGAATTCAATAGTGTATTCCTCCACACTTCTTGTGCCTTGAGTGAGAGATTGAAGTTGTTGGAAAAGTGTTTGTCTATAGTTGAGTGGCGGGAACTCATAATTCATTTCACGCTTTAAATCAAGCCAAAAGTTGAGAGGAGGAAGGCCATCAAGATAGCGGCGATACTTGAATGATTGCCACCATGCTGCTGCCCTATCTCTTAGTCTTATAGTCACCAGTGATACCTGCTTGTCAGGAGGAACTTCCTTGAGTTCAAATACTTCTTCAACTTTGCTCGTCCAGTCCAAATACTCTTCGGGATCTAGGCTTCCTGAGTAATCTGGAATTTCGATTCGTATGTCGCCGTCCCATCGGTCACGGTTTGGAGGTTGAGGGTTTTGGTTGAATGGTGGGTTATTATTGTTTTGTGGATTTCATATATTATTTTGATTGTTGGTGGGGGCAAGGCGTTCAACTAGAGTGGTGAGTACTTGCATGGTTTCGGTATGGTTTTGTTGCATACGTTCAAGAACAGCGAGAAGGTTAGGATCGGCCATGAAGATAATTGATGGAGATTTCACAAGCGAGAAGTCGTGATGTCGAACCTCGCTCTGATACCACTTGACACAAGTCGGTCCCACTACGGTATTGCCCGTTAAGCTCACGTATTGGTTTAGTAGCAATAGAGACAAGAAAGAACTTTAAGAAGATAAGAGAGAAAAGAAAACACTCAAATAATTTTTCTATTGATCAAATTCTACCTTACAAAGATGATACTTGACTTCTTATATAGCCTTACAATTAAATATCAATATTAATACTACCATTTAAAACTAATTAAAACAATCTAGAAAACAATAAACTTTGACTCCTTAAAATACTAAATATTAACTCTAAACATAAATTATCCTAGAAGACCACATCATTCTCCTAGATTTCCACCAAGACTTAACTATAAATTCATGCATCAAATGGTTAAGTTCTCAAAATGAATAATTATTCCATTAATTGTCTTAAAGTTGTCATCTTCATCCAAATCTGATTCACACTCAAGAATGTGCATTGCATTACTGGGCCAAGCAACCTAGTTCTGAAAAAAACTGAAGAGGAACTTCAAATAAAATTCAACTCTAATGCATTCAAAGTATATTTGAATGAGTTTTTATAAGTTTCTGATTTAGTCTATGAGTCGTTTGTGAAAATGCTATTGTCAGATTTCACATATATGCTAAAAAATATGTCTTTTACCTATTTGTAAATTCATTCCAGCTATTGAATACATGAGAAGCAAATTTCGTCAAAAAAAAAAAATGAAAAATAATTGTGAAACACAAATAACAACATTAACAGGCATCTATATCAAAAAGCCATTTATATACATAGAGGCAAGACTAGCATACATAAGGCCCATATTGCAGCCCGAATTGCAAATCCAATTGGGTCGAATGAGCATTTGATTTTCTATTTTAGCATCTAGTTATTTGATAACTTAATGCTTAGTCAAGGGAGGCTCTTAAGAAAAGTATATGAGCTAATCGAGATAAAATTATTTCGAATAATTTTACAAAGGCACTTTATGTGCAACGGAACTTCTACTGCCATGCTAATCGGATATCACAACTGCTATTTTATTTTCTCTTTTCCCTAATCTAGGTTGTCAATATACAACTTTTGAAATTAACCAGAGCGCAGGTTAAAGTAAATTAAAATGGACAAGAAAAATAAAATAAAAAGAGCGACATGTTTGTGTGTATTTCTAACCAATTAATTCGTAACCCTGTGCATTTTTCATGAACATATTTTAATTGACAATTAAAATTCTTGTTAGCAACTCAATTGTAATAAAATTTCAGATAGTGCCATGTCAGCTTTCCTTAGAATTGTGAATGCAAAAGACAATAAAGCGACCAAACTGATGGAAACTTCAAATTTTAAAAATAGATAATTAAAAATTGAGATCTACTAACAGTCACCCGGAGCAAATCACTCAAAAAAATTCCCTACCTGACTTTTTATTTTTGACAAAAAATATATCATTTTAACTAACTTTTCATTTTTGACAAAAAAATACATCTGTCTACATAAGTGAGTCAGATAAATAAGACGGATATTTATATAAATGAGTCAGGTATTTATATAAGTGAGCTATGAGTTGTACGGAATAGCGTGTGTGACTGATGAGAGAGGAAAAAGTCTCAAAAAATAAAAATAAAAGACTTGAGTATTATATATTTCTCACGTATTTAGATAGGTGAATTAGATATTTAGATATGTGAACTGGATAATTAGATAGGTGAACTGGGTATTTAGATAGATGAAATAGGTAATTAGATAATTAGATAGGTGAACTGGGTATTTAGATAGGTGAAATAGGTAATTAGATAGGTGAACTGAGTAATTTCAAAGAGGTATTTAAATATGTGACTTAAGTATTCAGATATGAGATTCATGTATTTAGATATGAGGTTCAAGTAATTAGATATATAACACGGGTATTTAGATATGAGGTTAAGGTATTTAGATATATAACTTAGGTTTTTAGATACGTGATTTAGGTATTTAGATATATAACTCAGTTATGTAGTAAAATAATAGCAAGATAGAGAAAAATAGTCTCGAAAAACAAAGTCACATTGAAGAAATTGACAAATATCGTATGAGTTGTACGAGAAAACGTGCATGACAGATGAGAGGGAAGAAAAGTCTCATGAAATAAAAAAGGACTTGATTATTATTATATATATATATATATTTCTCAGATATTTAAATAGATGAACTAGGTATCTAAATATGTGAATTAGGTAATTAGATAGGTGAACTGAGTATTTAGATAAATGAATAACGTGTTTAGATAGAAAATATCAAACATCATAAATGAATCAAGTAATTAGATATGTAAACGCGGTATTTAGATAAGTGAACTAGGTATTTAGATAGATGAGTTATGTGTTTAGATAGGTGAATCAGGTATTTAGATAGAAAAAATAAATATTATATAAGTTGAACGAAAAAATATATATGATAGATGAGAAAGAAACAAATTTTGAAAATAAATTTTGAAAACAAAAATGACTTGATTATTTATATATATCTCAGATATTTAGATGAGTGAGCTGAAAATTTAGATAGAAAAATAATAATATCACATAAATTATACAGAGAATCAAGCTGTATGAAAAAAAATGTGAGGATTTTTTTTTTAGGGACGAAGGTTGGAGATGAAAAGATTTTCTCCTCTATTAAAATCACAATTATGCAATCCCATTCCTAGGAGTCTAGGATTGCACGCGCGAGAATAATTTAAACGGAGCATACAGCTCACCCCGTCCCCCTAAGCTCCTAAGCTCGGAAGATGGGGAAGAGAGCAGTGAGTAGTGAGGCCTCAGCCCCCCATCTGCGGCAAGTCCCCTGGACCTGGAGCCGTGCGTAGGCGCACAAGTGTCAGGACATTGATGCGATGCGCTCCCAATCGCATCTGGTCGGGATCCGACGCGTGTGTCTCTTCTAGGGTTTTCACTCCGCCCAATCATTCTCTTCCTCCCTCCATCATGCCTTCTCCTTGGACCAGTAAGTCGCAAGCTAACTATCGAGGCCATTAATCCTTTCTTTTTTGGATTGGAACTGTGCACTTGTTTAATTTAATTTATCCGCGCACCTGCTTCTGCCTCGCTGTGTGTTTACTTTATATTACTTCCTTGGTTACCTCCTCAAAACGATTATTTTTCTCTGTGCTTTTTTAATGTTAATCACGTTATGGAGGCTTAACCTTCTGCGCCCTTCTACTTTCTACTTCTTTTCAATAATATCAACCCGTTTATAGTATGGTAATGTCATTCTCAAATTATGTTAATGTTAGCTCGAGACAGCGATGAACTTGTAGTAAGGTCATTAACAAATTATGTCAATACTAGTTTTGCTGATTGCCTCTATGGTCCCCATCCTAACCTAGGAAAGCAACTGTTTGACAGCCAGAACTTTTAGGACATAGTTTTATCAAGAAATTTTGGAGCACTATATCCATTTCAATGAAACAAACTTCTTTACCTGAAAAAAATCCTAGATCCAGAAAAAAGTACTGGGAAAAGGATATAAGTTTTTCCTTTTTTATTTTTTTTAAGGTAGGAATAGTAGACTGGCTGTAGGCATGCCGTGCTGAATTGTGATTTATGGAAGTTAAAAAAAACCTTGTAAAAAGAGAATGGACAAACAGAAAAAGAAGGTCAACTAAACAGGTACTGTACATAGGTATTGTTGATTAAGTCAAAGAAAAGGATTAAAATAATCTTCATCTTATAACTTATGTAAAATTTTTAAAAAGAGTAATTAATTGTTTAGTTCTCTCGTACCATTGAAATTTCAATCAAAGTATGCAGTCTTCAACATAAGACTAGATAGTTAGTAAGGGGTTATAATTATATTAATAATTTATTGCTTTTATTGTTTCAAGTCCAGTCCAATCAAGTTATGTTACTATATTTAACAAAATAGTACAAAAATAGTATCAAATGTGATGGAAAGGTTCTCTTTCCAGAAAGGATGGCCAAACTTGGAAGGGAGAGAGTACTATCTCAATTTAAAGTCACTATTGAAAATCTCAAACCAAGAGGCAACTGCCTCATAGAAGCAGTAGGAACTTTGACCTATGCCATAGGCCCTAGCCTCCACCATTTCGTTTCTTGTTATGCTTTTTTTGCCTTTCTACTCTCATCTTATTTAATACCCCAACTCTTAGTATATTGTTTCCAAAGAATCTTGTTATTCACCTCAAAGTGCTCGTCTCTCTCCCTGATTGCGGATGAGGGTATGGATTTTAAAACCTTTTATTGTATTAAGAGGATAATTGCTATGCCATTTTCTTTTTTCTGATCACTTTCTCTGGAATAGATATTCAGTTGGAAGTTCAACAAGCAAAATGGGCACCAAGAAACCAGTAGGCGTGATCAAACAACATCCTCTTTAGCCTGCTGTAAGTTCTTTAGATCAACATATCAAATTGGTTATCTTTGTTTTATTCGTATTTACTTGATCGCATCCCTCTTTTATTCAATTTATCTTTTTTCTGTTTGTTGACTCCAAACAAATATTTTCTTAGCTGTATCAATGAATATTCATTGCAACTTTCTAAACAAAGACAAATGGAGCAATCTTTTGTAGTTTCTCCCCCTCCTGGAAAATAGATGGTTTAGGATTTTCCTGTTAATTTATTGGCTAGAGTTATTGCCTCATTTATAGAACAATAAGTCTCTACATCCCCATTAATGCACAGTATTGCATTAGGTCAGGTTAATGGTCGCAATAATTACATATATAAAAAAATGGTACACGTGAAGAAGTTATTTGTTTTTAAATTTTACCTTTTTCAATTCCACAGTCTACAGGCATTACCAATTTTATAACCCAATCTGGTGCCAAGTTAATCATCTAAACATGCACAATAAACTTGGTGGCATTGCATGTCAATTGGGTAGTTTTGTTCTGCATAGCATGATATATTTTAGAAATAGTGGTCCAGGACCTATATGGCTATAGCTTCTTCTTTGGGAAAAAGAAACATAAGAGTGGTCCTGATCTCACTTTGTTCGCTTAGTTGCTAATTAAGATACTCAGGTATGTTATGTCAAGGTCAAAATACAAAGTGCCAGCATTAAGCTATGCTGATTTTAACCAAAAAAATGTAGATATAAACAATCCAAATACACACAAAGAAGAATTTAGCGACTGGCCAGAATCACTGCTCTCCATCGGTACATTAGGTACATATGACTTCAAGGCCGCCAAACAGAATAGCTTTGTGTCCAACAACAAAAACATGGAACCAGATTTATCAGACTTCACATCTGAAGAAGTGGCAACTCTAGCGAAAAAGTTGGAAAACTTGGGAGTACGGAGATGGACTTTGACAGAGGATCAATTCATGGATTGTTCAACAAGCTTGATTGATCCAAACTGTGAAGATTGTAAACATATTTCTAGTGAAAGTGATATTGTGTTAAGCAAAGGGAATGACTTGTTGAATGATGCTAATAGTGTGCTAAAGAAAAAATCAATTTCGGTTTTCATTAAGAAAGTGTTTGCTTGTCGAGGTGGCTTTGCGCCTGTACCATCTCCAGAGCTGAGGGATCCATCCTCCCAATCAAGGATGGAAAAGGTATGTTTCTAATTTGTTTGATAAATTCAATCCTTGTGGTTATACGATTGTAGCTACTGTACTTGTTCATTACCAGGTTTTGTGTTGATGATGCGCATCAATTTAAAATTTTGCTTCTTTTTGTTTGTTTCACAATTTTCTTTTTGTTAAATCGAAGGCTGAATGAATACTGCTATATAGTTTATACTAAAGGCCAAATCCAACCATTATATTCTTTTGTTGTTTATATCTCAAGTACCTGAGAATAAATGGAAGTTGCAAATTAGCTGTTAGATTCTTAAAGATTTATTATCTTAGTGCGCACTTCACGGAAGCTCTCTTTCAGTTGTACTAAAACACAACTTTTGGGAGAGTGATGTCAGGGACTTGACACTTACAAACCTAAAGTGCCTTCTATTTTATTATCTATAATATTTCCCTATATACTATCTGATTTAAGGTTTGTGATGTTGTATTATATTTGGTTAGCTTTTGAAGTCCATACTTCGTAAGAAAATATATCCGCAAACTGCAACAGCAATGCCTCAAAATAAGTACTTGCGGAGGAAGCATCAAGAGAAATTGAGCATTGAGGAAGCAGCAGCACCAGAGAAGGGAGATGATGGGGAAAAGTGGGTCAAGACCGATTCAGAGTGTAAGTGCCATACTCAAAAAAAAAAAAAAAATTTAAGCTGACTCTCTTTCAATTCTGATTTTTTTTTCTCATCATTAGATTTTTTTTTTTTACTCTGCAGTTATTGTTCTTGAGATCTAGATTCTATTTGTGAAGACTTTCAAGAGGCTCTAATGAGGGGGTAGTGATTTGACTTTGCAATTCAAGCATATTATCTTTTTTTTTTTTGCGTTTAGTATTGTCCTTTTGTACTCTCATGCTAAGTATATTTCTTTTTGTTTTCCAAAAGTTAAGTGTTTGGCAGGGTTTCAGTAGTAAAACCGTACGTACAGCAGTAAAGGTTAATAACGGACCAGGGTTTGTTCACATTTCACAACTCTTGCGGTTCCTCAGTACGGTTGCCTCATACTTCGATTTTGGTTCTTTTTTATTTTTATTTTATTTTTTTGTCGGTTGTTCATCTATGCAACTGTACCGATGTGGTACTTCTAGTCATCTGTTTTTTTCCCATCTCTTTGGGTTCTTTTTCCTCTTTTCATAAGGGTTGGGTTGGATTCGCTCTGTACTTAACATCATTTATATATATGGTAGGAAGAATTTTAGCCTACCACATTTATTGAAGGAAATAGTGTCAATGTCTATGCATTATTTTCATTCCCCACTCTCTCTCTTCTGAATCTGTTGATCATAAACAAATACAAAAGATTGGGACTGGAGTGCTAAAAAGGCTGTAAATCTAGTCCGCTGGCCGTTCATCACCTAGTAACTGTGTTTGATACGTTTCAACGTTGATGGCCTTTTACTGGCCCAATTTTGTAAATGTCGAACGTTGAGCCCAGTACACAATGCGGATCCGTAGCCAGAAGCCCAGAAGTTACTTTCCGCGCCAAGAAATCATCTTCTACCGTTCCTCAGTTTCATGTTGATGTTGTTGCGTGTGATTTTAATGGGCCTGTCCTCCTCGACTCCTCGTCTCCTACACTATACTATTTATTTTAGTTTAGAGAAGGGATAAGTTGATAATAATTTATTTTGATAATTTTGACAATGAACTTTTAAATAAATAAAAAAAATTTTAAAAATAGAAAAAGTTTATAGATGTGTTTTTCTACCTTTAGATTGATGGTCATTTAAATTTCATTATCATTTGATTGTCCATCAAACACCGTTAAATTAGAACTGTTACAAATTTTATGAAATTTTGATGATTTTTGATGGACTATCAATCTAAAGATAAAAGAAAACATATATAAACTGTTACAAATTACATGAAATTTGAATGACCATCAATCTAAAGATAAAAGAAAACATATATAAACTTTTTTCCATTTTAATTTTTTTTTTTTGTATTTATTTAGAGATTCATTGTCAAAATAACCCATTGTCAATGGATCCCCATTTTTTAGTTTAAATGAAGACTAGGGATCCATTGACAATGAGTTATTTTGACAACCTTGACAATGGACCTCTAAATAAATACAAAAAAAATCTTAAAAATGGAAAACACTTTATAGATGTGTTCTTTTACTTTTAGATTGATGGTCATTCAAATTTTATGTAATTTAATTATCGTTTGATAGTTCATCAAAGATCATGAATTTAAAATCGTTGCAAATTATATGAAAATTTGATAGTCTTTGATGAACTATCAAATGATAATAAAATTATATGAAATTTAAATGACCATCAATCTAAATGTAGAAAAACACATCTATAAATTTTTTTCTATTTTTTCTATTTTTTTGTATTTATTTAGAAATTCATTGTTAAAATTGTCAAAATAACCCATTGTCAACCGATCCCTTCTCTTAAATGAATCCCTACAGTTGTTGTTCTGTTTAATTATTCATCAAAAACTCTGGTAATACCATCACTCATTCTCCTTCCATTTCTCTCTCACGTTCTGTTGTCGTCTCCTCTGGTTTCTCTCTCTCTCTTCATGAATTCTATCACAGTTTTTCAAATAAAAAGTTATTTTTAACGATGATATTGTGTGAAATGTCATATGTTCAGAGATCACAAAAAAACTTAAATTAATGACTTATTAGAAAGCAGCGGCTTCTATTGCAAGTTTGCAACTGACAAATACATACAAGTGCAACTGCAAAGCGCCTCTTCTTCATGCCCATGAGCCTTGTCAAATTGGCATTTCATAAAGGGAAGGGATCACTTGACAATGGTTATCTTGATAATTTTAACAATATATTTTCAAATAAATACAAAAAAAAATTTATGATATATTCTTCTACTTATAAAATGATGGTGATTCAAATTTTATATAATTTCATTATCGTTTGATAGTCCATCAAATATCGTTAAATTATAACCACTATAAATTATATAAAATTTTGATAGTTCTTAATAGAATATCAAATGAAAATGAAATTATATAAAATTTGAATCATTATTAATTTATAAGTAAAATAACATATTCATAAATTTTTTATTTTTATTTTTTAATATTTATTTAAAAATTCATTATCAAAATTATCAAAATAACCCATTGTCAAATGATCCCACCCTTTCATAAAACTCTTTGTCCAACAAAATGTACGTGGTTAATTGAGCCCATCGGCCATTGTACCAGATCGTGAAGGATGCCATAAATATTCGAGTCGCGTGAACCGAATTCTGCGGCACATCAAAACGGTTTTCCGTCTGAACAAGCAATTCCCGGACCGATTTGTCAGTGACCAGTTTTACTCGAACCTGGTCTCTTTTCTCCATTGCTGACCAGCTCGGTTTCACTCTCACTCGGCAGATCCAGTTTGCAGGACTCTGCTGCCCCACTCCAACCGCTTCACTCACTCCTCTTGCCTCTTCAATGGCGAAGCCAAATCTCTGCACGGCTCTAACCGCGTTGCTATTCTCCCATCTCATCTCTTACATTGGATGCATCGGTGCACGATTACAGAGGTCAGATGTTCACACCGACCGGAAACGCCTTCATCCTTCACGGTGGCAGCGAGGGCCTCTATGCATCTCCCGACTCCGATCCTGATTCCAACTCTACCGGTTCAAACGGCGACTCCTTCATACGGTAAAATCCTTTGGCATTGCTTGTCTCGTCTGAGAATATAGAACATGATATACCATTGTTTAATTAAGGTCTCGAAAGACATCTAGAGCGGGGTTTTTACTTGTGTGTGCAATTTTTTGATGTTTCCATGGGGTTTTAAATGTATTTGGAACTGTCGGTGGTTAGATCTGAGGTTTTTCTTTTTCCTTTCTTTTTTTTTCCGTTTTCCTCTCCTGCGCTATCAAAAATTTGCTTTTAGGTAATCCATGAACGTTTTTATTTGTATTATACATCGGAAGAATACTAATTGAACCTCATTTTCAAAGTTTTATATGCAATGACAGTTATTATTAGAACATTTAGCCAAACCTCCCTCTCATTTTGCGTGTAGTGTTGTGGCAAAAATTACTTGCCCTTTAACCAATGTAATGACTACTGACATCTTTTATGCTGAGGTCTATCATAATTAAACATTTAATCGGATCAATTATCAACTTCAATCTCTGGTTACTGTTATTGTGTTAATTAGTTTTGTTTTACCCCAAAAGAATATGGTGTTAATATATTTTTTTGTAAAAGCCATTGTGAAAGCATATATGCAAAGCTGATTTTTAAACTATCCAACTATTTTATGTCTGGCACATATCAATTGATAGTTTTCTTATCTGGATTTTATTTACTGATTTTTGACATTTGTACGCAGTATACAGTATTTTTGGTGCATACTTTATAGGATATCTTTCTCCCTTTTTCATGCTATCTATTAAACAACAAGTATTGAGCTAATACCTGATGTGCTTCCTAAACCAGGATTATTAGAGTACTGAGCTGAGGCAGTCTAATGGAAATTGAAACTGCAAAATATTAAATACATTGTTAGGAAATATTGCTTGGGCATTGAATATATTTATTGTGTGTATGTGAATTCCAAAATAACATACTTTTTTCTCTTCTTCGCTGCGTATTTAAATAGATAAAATACATTTTACTCTTCATAATTTTAGAGATTACAGAGGCTAATATTTTTCAAGTTCTTGCAAGTGTACAAATAAGTCCCTTTAAAATAAATGTGGATGCTTGTTTCTTTGTGCAGCTTTGACAAGGTGACTTTCAAAAGACCAGAGAAATCCCTCGAGTTAACTAAAGGAACTGACTCACCAAAAGTCCAAGCTATAATATTTGAAGTCAATGATAGAGAGTCAATTGGTGGATCAGCGTACGGGGGTCAGCGGGCAATCTGCTGCACTGCTGACCTGGCAAAACTGGGTGCTTGTATTCAAGGCACTGTGATTTATCGCCCATCAAGCCAGAATCCTGGTTGGCCCCAACTTCTAGAAGCTTCTTTCCAGGGCAGTAACCTTGATGCAACCATGCCGTCTGAGACGATACCTGTATCACACACTGGCATGTACAACATGTACTTTGTGTATTGTGACCCCATGCTCGATGGGCTGGAGATTGAGGGGAAAACCATTTGGAAAAACCCTAATGGCTACCTACCTGGTAGGATGGCACCCTTAATGTACTTTTATGGGTTCATGTCCTTTGCATTTGCCATCCTTGGTGTATTTTGGTTCTCTCAATATGCTAGATTCTGGAAGGAGGTGCTTCCACTCCAGAACTGCATAACTCTAGTTATTACCTTGGGTATGTTTGAGACAGCACTATGGTACTTTGAATATGCTGAGTTCAATGAGACGGGTGTGAGGCCAATGGGGTCCACATTCTGGGCTGTTACTTTTGGGACAGTGAAGAGGACAGTGGCTCGGGTTGTAATTCTTGCAGTTTCGATGGGCTTTGGCGTGGTTAGGCCGACACTTGGGGGCCTCACTTCAAAGGTTCTCATGTTGGGGGCAACCTTCTTTGTTGCATCAGAGATTCTTGAGTTGGTTGAAAATATAGGTGCTGTAAGTGATATTTCAGGAAAAGCTAGGATCTTTTTGGTCCCTCCTGTGGCTCTGTTGGATGCTTTCTTTATTATTTGGATCTTCACTTCTCTATCAAAAACACTAGACAAGCTCCAGGTGATGCAATTTAACAATCCTTGTGTTTACTTTCCTTATATACCTTCTTCTTGATATAGATTGTAATGTCTATTCACATACAATGTTCTGTTCAGAAGTTGGCACTGATAATAAAGAAAAGATGGTTGGCATGCACATTTATTTACTTAATTTTTTCTGCTATTTCAGGCAAGGAGGTTAATGTCCAAGCTGGATATCTACAGGAAGTTCACAAATGCCCTTGGTGTCACTATTGTGCTATCTGTTGCAGGGATTTGTTATGAGGTATTTCCTCAATCTTCTTATTAATGTAGCTCACAATCAATTTTTTTTTTATGCACAAATTCTTACAAGTGTTAAACATATTCAGCATGATTAATCATTTTTGCAACTATACTTGCAATTCAACTCAGTTTTGCCTCAATCAACCTAGTTATGCAAAACAGACTCTGTATCCCATATAAACTACTCATGCATCCAATTAGTTGAGAGCACCATCACATCTGGAATTAAGATCAGAAGACTAGTTACAAGAATAGTAACTAGACAAGCTTATAAATTTTCAGTAGTACCACGAGAATCATTCTGTATGCATCTAGTAAACTAAAATGGTATCAATTTGAATCCATTATGTAATTATTGAGATGCACCAAAGTTATCTAGCAACCAGATTTTTTCTACATACATGCTGACTTTTAGATAGTTTTCATACAGAAAGAGAGAGATAATTAACTCCTAGAATTTTTTGTTGACAGCTTTATTTCAAATCGACTGATGTGTTCAATGAGAGGTGGCAGAGCGCTTGGATTATACCAGCCTTCTGGCAACTCCTCTCATTTTCCCTCCTCTGTGTTATTTGTGCCCTTTGGGCACCTTCTCAAAATTCCAGAAGGTTAATTTTTTCCCCAACATTTACTGTTTCTCAATTATGTTGTAAAAATTACCAGTAGCAACTGATTAAGTCCAGAGTTGTCCAACCTAACATTGATTTAAACACACTGTAGTCTGGACTAACTGTAATCTATGAAATTAATTCCATTCAAGATTCAGTGATCCTTAGTTTAATCAAATGTCCTTTTTAGTACTTATCTTTGCAATTATGCACACAAACTATCGAACCAGTTTGAATAACTTAACAGTCAAATCAGGCTGTGTACTGCGGCTACTGGCTACACCTTACATTGTAATCTTTTGCTTGAACTATTAAACATTAGAACAAGTTTTGCTTCTTTTCTATTGGTGTATAGTCCTCACATTTTGTTAAAGAGATGTTGAATTGTTTGTTTGATGTAGATACACTTACACAGATGATGGGAATGAATTCTTCGATAAAGAAGAGACCTTAAATCTTTCTCTAATTAGGCCAGGCCCCATTTCTACAAAGGATTTTCGGATCACTACTCCCATGTCAGATCAAAAATCAATGATTGGGATCCCAATTGATTCAAATAATGAGGATGTTGAAGAAGATAAACGTGAATAATTTCATTCACTGGTTGTCAGAAACATGGGATTTGAGAGCGTGAAAAATATCAATTATTCATGCTTGGCAGGTAATATAGTTGGCTAGATTACTGTTTTTGCCTGTCTGATAGCAAGCTTAGGCTAGTGTAATGGTTGCTAGATACTATGTTTCGAGAACTTTTGACAGATTTTGTGTGATTGTGTGATATTGTTCATGTAGTTATCAATCTATTAGATTTTTCGAGAGACGCCTGTAGTACACTTGTATTATTTTGATGATGGAAAAACCTCATAGTTCCTCACTATATTTATACCCACTGGGGTTCAAGTCAAAAATCACTTAGAAGTCAATCTAGTAGTTTATTACTTGAGCTACTAGTTGAAATTCTATTCTGCCAGTTAAGAGAAAATAAAAAAACTTTTTTTTAATAATGATTTCTCATCTGTTTCATATATAAAATTTTATCTTCAAATTGAATGCCATAATCCTGTATCCTAAGCATTTAATACTACTAATATTTTGTCTACTACCATCAAAAATATAGTACTACAAACAATTAAAAGCAATTCATTACAAAACATCATCTAACGCTTCTAAAACAAGATTAACGTCTAAAGTTCTCCAACCGTCTCTTTAAACTCAAATGGCACTGCCTCTTAATTGATAGCTTCTCAATACCAGCTAAAAACAAATAAGAACCATTACCCTCACAGAGAACATATCTAAGCTTGGATCATCAGAGCATTAGTTAAAAAAGCCCGTGAAACCGTTATTGTTCTCTCCTTTATCTTTTTTTCTGCTAATAGATTGTTTTTTTTTTATTTCTTTAAGGTTTGATCAGGATTATGGTCTATGTCTTCATCCATGACCATGAGTGCATTGGGCTCAAAGTCAATCTCAAAAAGAGAGTAAAGAACCTTATATATTGAACCATTATTTTCTGTGAATTTCATCTTCTGAAAAGGTGGATAAGCTTAATGTCAGCTATTCCTAGTTTGAGTCTAAGAGTAGTAAAGTATAAATGATTGTTGGACCGTGGATCTAGTTCAAGCAACAAGCTACCACTTAATTTATCTACAATGCGCTCAAATTCAAACTTTTTGAAACATCTGTAGGGTAGACCTGTTACTTTGACCCAAGTTGGTACTGGAGGATGTCCAGCATGATCTTGAAGCTGTGTGTTGTAAGCCTCCATTGGGAATCAAATCCCCCCGAGGGTAAGCGACTTGAACTGAAATGTGGTGGCTTTTCAGAGAGGGTTGGGCGGATCAAGAAGATATCTATTGTTGCTGATGGAGTGTGCTTCTCATGGAAAGATGTCTAAGAAGAATCATTGGGTCAGGTGTGCCTGGATGTAGAGAGGCCCTATGCTGTATTCATCGATGATCATGATGCTATTGTTTAAGGTCACCTAAGGTGCGCAGTTTTCAGGATTGGGATAGAAATGGATCATTGCGTATTCATTAGCCTCTTTAATACGATCCATGGTGAAAGTTGGTGCTTTTGGTGGTGGTACCGGAGGAAGAGGGGGTTGAAGTGGTAGTTGAGAAGGAGCTAAGGTAACTAAGGTGCTCGGTGCGGGAGTCGGAGGAGTAGGTCGTAAAGTGATGGCTCTATAGTTTGTTGATCGGTGGCCCAAATGTCCACAGTTGAAGCATACCAATGTGTTTCGACACTGGCTCAAGATATGATTTCTTTCACTGCACCGGTAGCATGTTAGTATCCCTTACGATGATTTTGTCTGATTTGGCGTAGTTTGCACGGCACATTAGGGCGATTAGGGTTAGGTTGAATGGTGGAAGATGGAGGGGATTTTGATGGAGTCGAGGTTTTAGGTTTTGAGATAATATCCGTTAACGATTTGATGTTGGCCAAGATCTTGCTACAAACATTCGGCTTAGCTGCACCGTTTCTTGAATTTTTGAGGCCCTCCGATTCAAGAATTCGTGGTGTTTGCTTAGTCGTGAGTGCTTTGCTGACTAGCCCCAGAATTGATTTTGAAAGATGTGTCAAACTCCTGAAGTATAGTATCACAGTTGGAGACAAGCGCCATGGAATCTTGATTTTCCAGTCAAGATCTTCCGAATTCGTTCACGATGAGTCGATGACAGTGGTGGAGCTTTATGTTAAGGAATTGGGCCATGGCCCCTCTTCATTTGTTGGAAGGTCTACTGCACGATGAGAAATAACTTGGAGTTCAGTTCCCCTTTTGTCTAACGGAAAATAAAAGGCTTAGAAACCTCAAAAATAATGTCATGAAAATTTATTACGTAGTAAATGTCTCCATAGCTTGGATTCCTTTCACAGGAACTCTGCACGATGTTTGATCTTTTTTCATATAAAATGATTAAGGAAAATGAAAGATTACATGATGGTTAAGAAAAGCCTCTGAACAGTTCACCCTTCGGTCACAAATCCATTACCAGTAGATTAAATGTAGAGTTCCAACTGAAAAACAAGCTTATTCAGTCCAACTACGGATGGAATTCTGTTAAACTTGATTCAAATGATAAATGTGTAATATCCCTCAAACTTCCTCAATAGCAAAAAACTAATACAAACCCACAGGACAATTGACCCCCCCCCCCCCCCCCCCCCCCAAACCCAAATCACACCACAAGACTTCTATTTTTGTTTAAACAAGATAATCAAGAAACGGTTCAGCCTTAGGAACAAGATCCTTCAACTCCTCTTTAGATGCCATCTCAAAATCTTCAAATTGGAATCCAGGGGCGCAAGTGCAACCTACCAGGGAATAGTGGACCTCTGGGTCCCGCTTCTTGGACTTGACAAGAACACTCCCATCAGTGGCAAATGATTCAACATCTAGAGTAGGGAAAGAACCAAACCATACATTTGACGGCACTGTGTACTGTGGACGATGACCTGCCTCAAGGTCTTGACCAAGCACCGTCAGCTCAATGTGCCCGTCATCATGTAATTCAAACACCTAGACAAGGTAGAACATGAGAAAGAAAGACAAAATCAAACATAGCTTACTCATAATTAAGATTCAACAATAACAATCAACATTAATTGTTTGTATAAATTCTTTTTTGATCCTCATCTTGTCAGGTCACCTGTCATACAAATCAAGGGTACACTTCTTATTTACTAAGATAGTCTTGAAAACAATAGCAATTTGCAACACAGTTAAGGTGGTTACAGAAACAGATTAAGGTGAGTCGTGTTGAAATTTCAGAGCAACTGAGCCATAATATTTAACTTCTATTTGAAGCAATTTGTGTATTATTTTGTCACAGAATAAGTCCTTCATTCACACCCCCAAAAAGCAGGTGGCTTTAGCTGCCAGATGAAATACTGAAAAATCTTCTTTGTAATTTGTAAGAAATAATTTTCATCAGAATTCCCAAGATTGACATGTCAAAGAAGAGAATAGGTCAAACCGTGAGGGGCTCTCCCATGTAAAAGTGCCAAGTCTCAGCGCATGGGATGCGGTGAAGTCTTGAGATGCTGCCAGCTGGCAACAAGAAGTAAATGGCAGTGCTCACTGCTCTATCCACCTTATCTGCATACAATTCCAGGTATAACACTACTTAAAATGACATGAGAATTACACTGTGCCATACTGCCATTTGGAGTTTAGCTCATATATAAATAGTAGTTACATTTTCTTCAAATAGTTGATAAGACCTTACTTACTCTACATATAATTTGATATGTCAAATCTGATAAAAAAAGAGAGTTACACCTAATAAATTTGCAAAATACAAGACTCAAAGGTACAAGATAACAAAACAAGTGACGGACTGATGAATAATTAAAAATGGAAACATACAAAATTTTAGTCATGTAAAAGCTCTAGTCAATTAAATACATATGGTATATCAGATGGCAAATTTAGTACTACAGCTACCTGCCTACCTCTATGCTAAAACAAGTATGTTTGCCTTGCATAAAGAATAATTTGCACTTGTATTTCAGTCTCCTTATTTGTGAAATATAATTACAGGTCATTTAATTGTATAAAATTCTTCAGCAACTAAACTATACAATTCAATTACTCCCTCTCTTCCAACAAGATCAATCCATTACTTCTGATTCATATCCTAAGAAAAACTTAAAAATAAATAGAATAATACGAAATTAACAGCAAATCTGACAAGCAACTTCCATATCACCGAGTGATTAGCTTACATTGAGGGGGGAGCTGAGATGTGGAGAGAGTAATGGAGGAATCTCTAAAAGTCTCCGTAAAGAAGCCTCCTTCAACGTGAGGCTTCAGATCTAGTAGCGCCACCACCTCCGTTGCTTTCTTTGTTGGTAACATCTCCGCTTCTCTCGTCACTTCTACTACTTTTTCAAAATTCTAATGGAGAAAATTTGGCAATTAACACGAGCAGAAAAGGAGGTTTTGACGACTGATAATCTTGATCCCGGCGTGTAATACCAGCAGTCAGGCACATATGCTGCTCTATATAAAATTAATTTCGTTATTTTTCTTGAAAGTCCCTCCTTTCTATGATATTTGAAATTGAATGGACTTTTCGACTAAAAAGACTGCATCATCCTTTCTAGAGGGAATTAGGTTCGTAATTGTCAACTTAAGTTTAAAAAAAATATACAGATATTTATGGTAGAAAAACGCGAGGTTCAGATTAGAATACATTCCAAATTATCTAAATACATCTATCACACTTTAAAATGTTTTTTTCATCGAACACAACTTCATAAGAATAAACGATAACAAAAACCATGTTGACTTATAAAGTATTTGTTTATATTTACTATAATAACAAAGTTCAATACCGAAAAATATGTGATTATTTCGCTGACTGATGGTTAAAGTGTACAAGATGCTCTATATTATCGATTTGACACCTAAAAATTTTAGCTGATTTATATGAGAAATTGATTTGTCATTTTTAACATAATTTAAAGCTTATTAAGAATAATTTATTGGTCTTTGGAATTTGTAATAGTGCTAGATTGTAGGCTGTCAATGATATTTTTTTATTCATTTATCTATTTTATATTATATTCAATAAGATGAGTATAAATAAAAAAAATTCTTTAACTTATTTGATATAGGTATCGATAATTTTTTTACATTAAATAAATGGATATGAATATGGATATGGATAAAAATCATTTTGTATATGATACCCTACATGATAAATTATTAAAAAATAATTTATATTAATATAATTATTTTATGTAATATATCTAATTTTTTCAATACAAATTAGTTATTTTGAGTCTTGTGAATGAATTAATTCCCTCTTCTTTTTATAAAATGGAAAGTTAAAACAATTTAATTATAATTTATTATTTTAATTTTATATTAATAAAATAGAGGTGCATTTATATAAAAGAAATGAGTTTGTATGTTTTGATGATAAAACTAATTAATTATTAGAATTATTCTTTAGCATCCGTTATCTTTTTTATCTATTTATTTTAACCGGAAGGAGTATGTATGAGTAAGTCTAATTCTAATAGATAGAGATAAAATATTAATAAGAGTAGATTCAAATAAGGTAAGTCCAATTAACACTCCAACTGGGTTGTCGATAGGGTTGTATATGAGTCGAGACACGTCAAGATTGAAATCGGCTTATTAACTTAACGAGCCAGAAATTATAGCTTGAGAGTGACTCATTAAATTTACGAGCGAACTTTGCTGACTTGTTAACGGCTCATTTAATAATTAATAATATTTTATATTAATATGTACACTAAAAATTAATAAGAATCAATGATAACAAAATTTTATATTTCATACAATAATTTCATATATATATATATATATAGAGAGAGAGAGAGAGAGAGAGAGAGAATTAGGCTATGGTGCTTTGCAAAGTACAAAAGTGTTGTGTGTTTTGTGCTCTATTTTTAATTTTAAGTCAAAAATGATCGATCCAAACCTCTCAATCTAATCTCCATATCAAAATCTATTAGTAAACCAAATTTTATATTTTTTGGAATTTATTTGCTATTTTTTTAGATAGGAGGAAAACCATCATTTTTGGATGAACTAGAATTCTCAGATCAAGTCATTTTCTCCTCATCAGAAAAAATAGCAAAAAATTTCTTAAAAATATAAAATTTGGTTTACTAATAGATTTTTATATGAAGATTAGATTGAATGGTTCGGATCGATTATTTCTGACTTGAAATTAAAAATAGAACGCAAAGCACACAACACCTCTGTGCTTTGCAAAGCACCATAGTCGGACTATATATATATAATTAGTAGGAGTGCACAAAATATTCGTGGCTCGTAGCTCGCTCGTGTTCGACTCGTCTACAGCTCGCTTATAGCTCGCTCGTTACCAGCTCGAGCTATTAACGAGACGAGCTGGCCAGCTCGTTGCTTAACGAGACGAGTTCGAGAACTGCTCAGCTCGGCTCGTGGATGTCTCGAGACGCTGGCGTTGTTAATCTAGTATGTCATTTTGTGAACTGTTTATCCATAATTATTGGAACTTTGAAATTGTATTAGCATTAACGAGCTGGACGAGCTCAATCCAACTCACGAGCTGTAAACGAGCCAATGAGCTAGCTCGATTCTTAACGAGACGATCACGAACCCTCCCTTGTAGCTCGGGACCCCTTGTAGAGACGAGCTGGCTCGTCTCATTAATATGACGAGACGAGTTCGAGATTGAATCAGCTCGTCTCGAGATCGTCTCGTGGGCACCCCTAATAATTAGGCTATGGTGCTTTGCAAAGCACAAGAGCGTTGTGTGCTTTGCGCTCTATTATTAATTTTAAGTTAGAAATTATCGATCCAAACCAGTCAATCTAATCTCCATATCAAAATATATTAGTAAACCAAATTTTATATTTTTCGAATTCATTTGCTATTTTTTTGGATAGGGGAAAACCCGTCATTTTTCGATGAACCAGAATTCTCAGATCAAGTCATTTTCTCCTCATCAGAAAAAATAACATCAAAATTCTAAAAAATAAAAAATTTGGTTTACTAATGGATTTTGATATGAACATTAGATTGAACGGTTCGGATCGATTATTTCTGACTTGAAATTAAAAATAAAGCGCAAAGCACACAACGCATCTGCGCTTTGCAAAGCGCAAAGCACACAACGCATTTGCGCTTTGCTTTGCGCTTTATTTTTAATTTCAAGTCAGAAATAATCGATCCGAACCGTTCAATCTAATGTTCATATAAAAATCAATTAGTAAACCATATTTTATATTTTTTTAGAAATATTTTGCTATTTTTTCTGTTGAGGAGAAAAATGACTTGATCTGAGAATTCTGGTTCATCCAAAAATGATGATTTTCCCCCTATAAAAAAATAGCAAATAAATTCTAAAAAATATAAAATTTAGTTTTACTAATATATTTTGATATAAAGATTAGATTGAGTGGTTTGGATCGATCATTTTTTACTTAAAATTAAAAATAGAGCGCAAAACACACAACGCTTTTGTACTTTTCAAAGCACCATAGTCTAATTATATATATATATATATATATCAAATTATAACTTATATAATATACTTAAAAAATCATAGTAGAATAATATAAATAATAAATATTAATACTTTAACTAGCCTAACGAGTTTAGTGAGATGAATCAGACTTAGCTTAATCTCGATTAATTAATTTAATGAAATTAATGAGTGAATTAAATTTGAGTCAATTTCCAATGATCCACTACGATCCACTAGTTTCTCTGACAACTCTCTTTTTCGAGAATGATTATTCTATGTTTTTGTAAGTTCAATTTCAAATGAAACAAAACCTCTACGTTCACTGTTATAAAAATATTATGCCAACGAGTGTTAAATCCGAAGAAGTGTCTAATATATTATTTTGACTCGATAAAATGAAAATTTCTTGTTTATTCATTTGTTTAAATATTTAACTTAATAGTTTAACATTAATAGATTCCACTAGTATTTTTTTATTGAATAATCATCTCAAATAAAATTTATATACAAATGACGATATGTGTGCCGAGCCGATGCTCCTTTTTGTTCCTCTCAATTTGAAATACAAATGCAGATATGAGATATGCGTGGCCAACGTTGATCATGCAAAAATCGCTTATAATTTGTAAAAGGTACTTGTCATTTTTGTCAAAAACTAAGAAGCTAGTCAACTAAATTGGTTGAAGGTGTGGCCTCGCTTCGATGTAGACTTTCTTGACATTTCCAGTAGTTCTGGAATGCTGTAGAGTTTTTTTTTTTTTTGAATTGTGATGAATCGGTTCTAGAAATATTAACTTGGAAAAAAGAACGAAAATTTCCAGACTACGCAGTTCGTGACAACGACCTTCAAATAGTCAAATATTCAACACTTCAATTTTTTATGTTCTGCGAATTCATAATCTGCAGAAAATAAGTAACTAGTAAAGAATACATATATGTTTGTCATTTATTTTTTATTTCAGCTATATTTTTTAAAAGTGAAATATGAAAAAAATACTAACATTATAAAATAAGAATAATTTTATCAAGTTTTAATATTAGAGATAGTAAGATATCATAACAGAGTCGCATAAATATTCTACCACTTTCAACTGTATATGTTACTATATCTATAATATGTTATAAAATAAAATAAAAATGAGATTGCAAATATTTTATATAAGAGGCTGTCTTCCATGAATAAGAGAATGAGGCGTTAATTTGATAATCAATGGATAATATTTTCGTCCAGCGGTTTCTCCTTTATACAGCGTGCCTACAATTAACCTTTATGTAATATGCATATTTAGTTAAGAGTCTATATTTTTTAAAAATACTAAATTTTTAGAAAATAAAAAATGTATATGATATAAATATTTTAAATATTATAACATTAATATAAAAGGATATTAATATATTATGACCCTCTCGTATTTAAAATTGAGCATAGATACTAGGATGAGGCCTGTGAGTCACTGGTGAGGTGACATTGGTCTATCAGACGCATAAAGGAAAGTTGGGTTCAGCCGTTCAGGCTTTTTAGTCCATTAAATGGCCCTTAAACGAATCTGAAAACCAATACCTGTATTTTGGGTTTATTGGAGTGTTGGAAGTTTTAACCCAACCTTAGTTAATATAGACCCAGATATTGCATCATCGGATTCGGACGTTATGTATTCAAACGTTGAATTATACTTAAGTTTTCTAACCTTTCAAACATATTACATCATCATTGTTCTTCATTATTGATTTTATTTAAATTTTTTCTAGTTAAATTCAATAGTTCATACATAGTTTTTCTCTCTCCTCATTTACAATAGATGAGCATAATATATTTGAGATTAAATTTAACTCTAAACATGATCCATTTTTTTAGTATTAAAGTTTAAAGATTTTCATGATTAATTATATTGTTACATATTTAATATTTTTAAAATTATGTTTAAAATTTTTTAATGTAAAATTTTTATTGAAGATATTTATTTATTTATATTATTAATTATTTAAAGGAGAACTATTTTATCGGGACGAAGCCTAAATTACAGCTCTAATTTAACATGAATTTAAGATAGAATGGCAAATCAATGAAAGAAATATGAAATCGAAGTCCAACATGACTCCAAGGTTCCACAAAGAGGGAGAAAAGGGACGAGGATATATCATTGTTGATATTTAATGGTAACTCTATTCAAATTAAAATGAGTTATTATTTATATTCATAACAAACATGTCTCCGAGCGATGATCCTACGACCTACGTTGAAAGAGGCCAAGTGATTTTCATATGAATGTCAACATTTAGGGTTAGTTTGGTAAATTAATAAATATTTTTGGAAGAGTGATAGAATAGTATCATTTTCCAGAAAAGTTGTAGAAGAGTGGTATTTTTGACTATTTGGAAGAGCGAAAATATCATTTGACTGTTATTAATCAGAATAGTTAAAATATGGATAATTATGATACTAATAATGATGATAATAATAATAATAATATAATCATAATATAATAATAATAATAAAATAATAATAACCATAATAATACTCATAATCATAATTATAATAAATAACAACAATCATAGTCGTTATCATAATAATATTAATAATAAATAATAATCATAAAATAATTTAATACGATATAATTAGATAATAATCACTATTCCGACGATAGCTAGTCCGGTATACCATCTATAACTTAATATACCAGATTAACACTATTTTACACTCTTCTATTTAGTCAGAAATTCGTTTGACTAATTAATTATTCCAAATAGCAAGTGTCAAACAGACCCTTAAATACTGATTTCTATTAGCCTTCGTTTGGTACAGAGATAAAATGAGTGACTGGTGATAAGATTATGCCTACTATATCAAACTCAGTACAATAAATTTGATAAATGACATGGCCCCAGACTCCACAACAACCAACTTCCCAAGTGGCTCCGCCACCAGGCCAGACCGGTCCAGGCGAGTCCCGGAAAATAATTCATGGACTAAGGCATATGTATTTTTTGCATCTATATTTATTTAGTCCCATGTTCAATAAAAAAAAAAGACTTTATAGAATTAAGGCCGGTTGCGTTTTTGTGACAACTTTTTTTTTAATAATTCTCGGGCTTCCTCATTTTTTTCTTATTAAATAGAGAAAATTGGTATTGCTATTTCCGAAGAAAAGAGTAACATATATCTAAGTTAACAAGGAAAATTGGGTAAATCTTCTCGGAGATAATTGAACTATATCTTAAATTCATCGAACTTTAATTTATTCATTTCTAATTACTAAATTTTAATGTTTATCCAAAATTTGATCCATTTGTTAGTTTTTTCATCCAAACTTAATGGAATAATTGACATTTCTAATTTAAAGTTTAAACACATATTTTTATAAATTTTAAAAATATGACAATATAAGACATAAATTAATTATTTCTATTTATTTTCTTTTTTAAAAAATAAAAATTTCCATGTTTTGAAATATGTATTATTTCTTGGAAATAATTATATTATTTAGAATATGTGTTCTTAGCATAATTTTTAAATTAATTAAATAAATATATTAATTATTATTTATATTAGTTAAATCATACAATTAAAATCTTTTCAACCAGAAAATATCAATTTTCAATTATAGTATGATATTAATATCTCTAAATAAAATATAAAGTTAAAAAGTTTTTTTTAATAAATAAAATTAGATGGTTGATATAAATTAACTTACCAAGATATATTTTCTATTGAAAAAATATGCTATGAATAATAAAATAATAATAATTTATCAATCTTACTTAAAAAATAATTAATATATATTTTCATATAATATTATTATTTTTTTATTAAATTTGGATGAAAAATACTAACTGAGTGATCAAATTTGAACAAAAGTCTAGTGCCAAAAAATAGGTAAATAGAAGTTCGGTGACCTTCCATAAAATTTACCCCGGAAAATTCGGATATATACCCTCAAAACATCAAAAATTTTAAAATTTAAATTTAAATATTTATCCATCAATATATTAAAGTCTTGAAGTCTTTTATATTGACACCTCAAAATATTTCGAATTAAGATTGTAATATGATAAATATACACTTCATACCTATTGATTTCATTTATGATAGCTTATTAGCTCTCTCATTCTATTAAATAATTAATTAATATATTTTTATTACTTGATATCTTTCAACAGAGGTGAAAAAATTGACTTAATTTGATGAATATATATTAAAATCCAAACGTGACTGGATATGATGTTTTTGGAAAGTCGAACTAACCCGAATGCCATCCTATCCAAATTGCCCGAGACCGAAATAGGCATAGACATAAATGATATTTTGTCATATTATAATTTTAATTATTTTTAAATATAAATTTTATGAGGATATTATATGTTATGAATAAAAATCCAAGACTATAATATATTGTGTATTTACAGATAAATATCTAAATTTTAATTTTAGAGGGATATTTTCAATTAGATATGTTTTGAGGGATATATCTGATTTTCTCAATTAACAATGTTCCCCTCCGAGCCCCAATTAAATAATAATACAACAGATATATTATTTGGCGAGTAAGATCCACCGTCAGATGGACGACAGCCTGGAGCCCTGGACCAAGGCTTGACCCACTCTACCCCTATTTTTTTATCTAAATATTCAAGTTCAGTTGATTCCAAATTTTATACTGTGTATTATTTTTTTCCCCTCTTCTGCTGCGAGATAGCTCTGGACGCCTTTAATTATGTATTGATCCAAATGAGAAAGATATCATGTTTTTTTCTTAGCGATGGATAGATTCGCAGTCTTTTGAATTAAAAAATTAGTTTGAAGGGTTTTCAGATCATTAATTTTATATCGGAATTCGTAATTATCATTAAAAGTATGAATCTCAGACCTCCGATCTTGTTAAAAAATATAAATCCCAATATAAAATAAACGATCCGAAAACTTTTCATATCCTTTAAATTAATTTTTTGATTCGAACGATTGTGAATCTACCCAACCTCTTTTTTCTTAAAGCAAAAAAATAATAATGAGAAAGATATCATGGTTTCCTCCAATCCGACGTGTCTAGTGTCCGGACCCGGATCCGCTGCCGCGCAATACCGTGCAGCGCAACACGTGATCCGTTCGATCACTTCGAGATTCGAGTTAGTACTTTGAGATTCGAGTTAGCACGAATCTCAAAATGATCGAACGGACCACGTGCTGCGCGGCAGCGGATCTGGTTCCGTGTCCAACTGGCCACTTCCGTACAGATAATCGTGCAATCTCTATTACCTAGTCCCCACAAAATACAGTCGTGCCGCATGTTGGCCATGTAACCATGTTTGCAGAAATTAAAAAAAAAAAAAACAAAAACAAAAAACAAGTCCTTCATGCTTTGTAGGGTCCGGCTTCTCTGCAAAACTGCTCTCGAATGTCACAATTTTTCTGCCAAAATTATTTTAAGAAATTATAGCTGACGCTGTTATTTTAAGAAATTATACATCCATCCGCATATGTAATTTTGTTCTACCCTCAGTTTTGTTTTTACTATTGATACTTAGATGCGGATGGATGATGGGATGTAAATCCTAATTGTCTTGTGGCTTAACGTGTCTTCATATGCTCACTAAAATCCCACATTCTACTTCATATGCACCCTGGTATGTATTATCCAGTGAGGGTACGGTATCGTACCTGCAAGTTCTTCTTATGGTTGGAATTAGCTCAAAATCAATGAAGGATTCAGGCAATGTTTACATGCTATGCTCAGTATAGAATGGAGACTTCTACTTGGCATTTATGTACTTATGCTTGTACATTCCCAATCGGAAGACACGTTTTTGTTACCTGTGCAACGCACATACTGGTTCCTTGGACTCTATTTGAGAAAGGAAACATTTCTTGTGTTCATCAACTTAACAAATCTTGCTCGTTCAAGGATGGCAACCTTGTGATGACAATGATGCTGGCAGATGTGAGTTATCCCGTCTCTCCTTTTGCTGCCAACTCTACAGAATTAGTGAGAACTAGTTTTTTAACTAGTGAGCGGGAGCTGGGACAATGTTTTTTCATGTAAAAATTGTAAGTTTGAGATTTAATTAGAATTTTTTAGATATTCAAAAAAGAGAAAGGGATCTGGTACCATCAAGATTAATAATAGCATATGATGTTATCAATTTATTTTTTAATTTATATTTGAAAATTTGGTACTCAAATTTTAAATTCAACTTGTTGATCTTATTCATTTTACTGATAGATTTATACTCATAAAATTTTATAATTTGAAGGTTATTTTATACTAAATTAAATGATAACAAAATGAATACATAAAAATTAATCAATCATAGTTTATCAAGTTCACTCATTTCGTTATAATTTGATCTAGCATAAAATAATACCTAAAAATAATGAAATTTTATAAGCATATATTAACATATAAGATCAACATTTAAATTTGAAAATTGAGTATTAAAATATAAAAATGAAATATAAATTAAAAAAAATTGATGACATTGAATGAAACCAAACCTAATGGTACTGAATCCGTTCTCATTTAAAAAATACACATTGAACTTTTTATCTAAAACAAAACTTTCAGAATTAGCGGCATATTTATTACTAACTTTGGACTATTGGATCGATCCTTGTTTTCCTGAGAAGAAAGCCTAATCTCTACAGAAAGAAAGCTGGTTCAAAAAATATGCTGGTAACTTGTGTTGATTGAATATAAAACCTAATTTTATGTCGTCTAAATTGATCAATTGTACGACTCTTCTCCCAGCAAATTTTGATTTTTTTAATATTGTACGATTTTGATCCCAAGTTTTATGTTATTTTTTTACTGATTTTAGTAATAAAAAGGAACCCAAACTAACAACATGGATCTTGCACCATTAGTTGCCCAGAATTAATAAAAATACCAAAACTCGATGAGCTGAACCAATGCAGTTCGACAATCTCATGAATAGTTAAACGTTTATAAATTCGCATATACGAGTTCTTAAAGTGAACTTTGTAGATATTATATGTTTGAACCGTCCTAAAACTTGAATCTCAAATTAAAATATCAATTGACTTTGATTCATTGGTTTTGTAATGCAGCAGATGGTAAGCTTTTATAAATGTAATCAAAATTCAAAACAATTGGTACGCACGTACATACTTTGCCAAAAAAAAAAGAAGAAAAAAGAATCAGTACATATAAACTGCAAAAATCAAATTACAGCTAAGACTTGTATTTATTTAATAGAAGATCAGAGACATTGTGTTACATGCTGATGATTTAGCAAGTTCAAAATACAGCGCATATATGACCTAGTTGTACACTAATTATTTATATCTATCTAATGACATCACTGGAGGGAAATGCAAAGACAAAATAGATTAAGTGTCCACAATTTAAAAGTGTCTCGGTTGGCTTCGGAGTAAGTCGAAATAGTAGGTTCTGGAGGCAAAGGAAAGATGAAATTTCTATGGTGCAAATGGGCTTAAGCTCGAGATTCTCAAAGAAATTGATATGGTTGATTGGCAGGTGAGCTTGTAGATGGAATGCTAGGAGTTCCGTCACGGTATATTTCATAATAAAAAAAATGGTAGGTGAGAATCTAATCTAAGTGCAGGACATTCCTTTTCAGCTGATGGACAGTTTTTAATAATAATAAGTTTTATTAAATTAATATTATTACAAATAAGAGTGAGAAATGTAAAATTTTAAATATACGAATGGCAGCGCGCTAGTGTCAGTGGCGCGTTTGCTTCTTATATATACAAAACGTGCAGCGTCTTTCCATCTCACTTGCGCGGGGTTTGGACGAAACGTGTCACTAACAATGATGCGCTGCCATTAATATATTTGAAATTTTACGGTTGTCACTCTTATTTTTAATAATATTAATTTAATAATAATTATTAATAATAAAAACTGGCGGATGGGAGACCCAAAAATGCTGGAACATAAGAAGTCTTGTAATCCTTTTCCTTTCGCTAGGAGAGACTGTGCTACTACTCGATCATAAACATCTGGTCTTTCTTTTACGTCAAATTACATTGAATAATTCTTAATTTTTTTAATAAAAATATTAAGTTAGTTCACCTGTTAAGTCCAACTTATGCAACTCGATCTGACCTGATTTGTGGCTTGTGAAAATTGGACCAAACTCGGTAAAGTTAAAAAAAATAATGTTGGATCTAACCTGTTTAAAAGAAATAAAATAACGGTAATTAATCAAATTAAAACTCGACCCCACTCATTTACACACTAATCTACAGCATTTTTCCCTATTATATAAAATAATTAATTGAACATCGAGTTGAGTCGGATTAGGCCGACATATCAGGTATGAACAGGAACTTGAACTTTTAGGGGCAAATATAAGTTATGTGATAAAACATGTGGTAGATGCAAATTTTTAACAATATGGACGGTTCTATTGATTATCATATCTACAATGATTTTTTTTGCATTTTTTTTTGCAGGAAGTTTTCTTTTTCATCTTACATTTAGGATAGGACATTCTTGCTGATACAATCTTGCACATTATTTTTCAATTTTGTTATTCATATGAAAAATCATAATGTGTATATCATCTTTTATTACATGCTTACTGCTTATATAGTATTTTTTTATTTTTGTAATTCTTGTTATGTTTGTTATTTTATAATTTTTAAATTTAATTGTGTAATATTAATTTGTCATGTTAATGTAGGACATTTTTAAAGGTAAGTTATAGTTAACAAATTATTATAAATATAATTGTCTTCTTTTAATATAAATATAAGGGTCTGCGCGTAAGAGCGGGTATCTTTGCTAATTTATCTCAAATTGTTACATGGTATGCTCATGGCTATTATAGCATTACAAAACCGACATGTTATTTGGGTTGGGTTTTTTATTAAAAGCGACCCAATAAGCTCCCCCTCGCGGCCATAGGCTAAGTCAATTAGCTGTTGAAGGACGAAACATCCATCAAATTCTCCCTCCAGACTTATGCAGAGAAGAGCTAAAATTTTATCATTCTCTCGCTATAAGTTGGAACTTCGTAGGTGGTATAATCATCGTCTTCAAAACATCATTTTCAGAATAGAATAGCTTCATCAGTATGACTGATAAATATCAATTTCTCATTATAAGATTTAACCTTTATAAGAGGTATTATTTTTTTCTTCATAATCGGCTTGAATGTCTCAGCATAGCTATTCTTCTCAAAAGACACCTTATTTTAAAGAATTTCCTTTACATCCGATCGTGTGCACATTGGATGTAAGTTTTCATTCGATATATTTATGAGCTTAATTGGGTTAACCTCATGTAAGGTTTTTATACTATCTTGCACGATCGCATTAATCAACATCTCTCCCTTGATTGTCACCCAAGCTTTTAAAAAATATTTCATGATTTTTAACGGTAAGACAATAAATTTGGGTTAAAATGATTTAAACAGGGTTATTTAATGGCTTTTAACGGTTTAAATGAATTTTTTTATTTAACATTAAAATTTTTGATGAAGTTAAAACAAAATTTAAACGGTTAAAACAAAGTCTTTTAAAATCTTATTGTCACCTATGGAGGGTTCTCAAGGTTTCCAGAATTTTTGTTGCTAGGAGAAAATCTTCTTTACAAGGTTTAAGGTATTCACTCAACCATGATCATCTCATTGCTTACTAGCAGAACAACATCCACCGCTTTGACCTTGCTCCAGCATTGAGCAGTATGCATCATGTACAACTTATTTTACTTCTCCCCTTTTGCAACCACTAATGATCCTTTTGTTTTTTATCAACTTTGCTCCACACGTACAAGGTTACTCTCATTCATCTTCATTTACTGTAGAGGTTAAACTAGTAACTCTTTGCATCACGCAAATAATCTTCAAATATGACTTTTGAGTCACCACACATGGTCAGAGTTGCTCATTTCACCGTTGAATCTTTGCATGTGCATTTCTCCAAACTGTCACTACAAGCTAGATGTCTTCAAAATCGGATACAGCAGTTGTGATGTTCTCATTTTCGTCATCTTATCTTTACACTAGTTCTTCTTAAGAGCTTGACACTTGCTCTTCTAGTGTCCCATTTTATGACAATAGAAATATTTCACATTCTTTCTCAAGATTTTTGAATTATCTTTGGCTCATGATTTGGGTGTTGGGTTCTACTTCTTTCCCTTTCATGCATAACATACACTCCGGATTGCACATAGAAACCTTGCTCTTTTCTCCTAGTCTCTTCATTTGTCATGTGCTCTTTTGCCATTTCCAAAGTCATGGCTCCATTTGGAGCCAAGTTGTTCGGAGAGACAACTAAGGTTTCCTATGAATCAAGCAAAGAACTCATAAGTAGCAAAGTTTGTATTTCATCATCAATATCATTTTTATTGTCGCCAATCAATTTATCATATCTTAAAAGTTACTTAAATATTCTATAATCGTATCACTTTTAGTATATTTCATGTTCATGAGTTTTCGAATTATGAACACTTTATTATGTGTTGTCTTTCTCTTGTAAAGGTTTTTGAGTTTATCCCATTAAATTTTTGTATAGTTTTAGTTGAAACATGATGAAACATGGAATCATCAACCCACTATCTAATTAACAAAAAAATGGTCTTTCAATTTCTAATGGTCCAAACTACATCATTGATATATGTTGGTTTTGTGCCAGTAACGATTCATAGGTATCTTTACAAAATAATATATCTTCCATTCTAGATTTTCAAATTGAGCAATTGTTAGATGTCAATTTAATCATCTCCTTCATTTTGAGATTTACCGGTTAAACCAAAATAATGTTTAAATAAGTAACACAGAGAGTTACAGAATTTCACCTACTAATTAGTCTTGATGTGGATCACGCTATCGTAGGAGGGAGACTCTCTCTCTCTCTCTTGTTGGCACAGTCAATTAAACTATAATTTAACTCTTCTTGTTCAGCACAGCTTGAAACCCACGACGACAGCAACAGAAACCCTAGCTCTAACGGTAATGACAGACTGAACCCTAGAGCTGATAACAATATCCTTCAAGTAGTAGATGTGTCAATGAGAACTTGATGATGGTCGCGCAAAGAGGAGAGAAATCGAGACTCACTCCTTGGTTATATACACCTGTAAAAATCCACGCTCACTGCACCAGCTCCGCTATAAGAAAAATAACTCTTCTCTACTCCAAATCAGATCATCAATTAATCTAAAAGAACTCCTCTTAATCCTGAAGCTCTAATGCCAATTGTTAAAAAAAATTTATAAACAGATCCTTATAGTGGAAAGAGAGGGATATAAACTATATTCTTAACTCAAAAAACTTCTCTGTTACATGGTACACTCATGACTATTTATAGCATTACAAAACCAACTAAAAAAATTATCTCTAATTGTTGCCAATTCGTGTGTAGTTGCCTCCATCTAATAGCCATAAACTTTAATTTTCAAGCTACAACTAAGCAATAACTAAGTTACTATTAATTATAGCAAACATAGCTGCAGCCACAAGATTTGACTCAAATTTCTATTTTTTTCAACACTAAAGGCTAAGTGCCGACATGCTATTTGGGTTGGGCTTTTAATGACAGCGACCCAACATTTCTCCTTAGTTGGATATTTTATCACGCTAGCATTTTTAATACGCCAGCATTAGGAATTAGTGTCGTTTTGTATTTTTTGGAAGATACAATTAATATGCGTTTTTTTCATTTCAATGAAACGGGTGCTTAGCACTCTTTTTGCAAAAAAGGAAAGAAGAAAAGAAAAAAAGTGTCACAACTTCCAAACCAAGCACTACAAAAACACACCTCTAGTTTCTCCAATTTTTTTTTCTAATACAAATCTTACCTTTCAAAAGGCACATCTAAAATGCGGCTTGCTGTTGTTTTTTTTTTTTTTATAAAGTGGTTAAACCACCTGTTTCATAAGCGAAACGAAAGTTTGATTGAGTACCACACCCTGGTACTCTAGGGTCAAGATAGAAGTGTAAACGAAATGTCTAAACAATTATTACAAAAACTGCCAGTAGTAAAACTAAAGTATCAGTTTCTAAAAAACTTGCATCACTGACCAAAATATTTTAAAAGTCTACTTATAGAATTTAATGCTAAGTAACCTTCTCCTCAAACTTAAACGGATGTTACGTTTAATTTCCATCTTTTCATACCCTGCTGCACAAAATAAAACACAAAAGAAACATAACATCCGAATAAGTCGAGAACCAAAGAGGAGAGGCGAGAATTTAGTTAAATCATTCTCTTCCAAACCCATCCTCTTCCTCTATTAACATTATATTTAGAGGGTCTTGATTGAGCTGCAATGGCAATAAATTGACATTGTGAGGGATAATTTTATAAATAATATCTAAATTTTCTTTATAACTAATTTGACTCCAGAATCTAATTAAAGATATTATCATACCACCCAAAGTTCTCAAACTTTTGGAATTACCTCCATCAAAGGTCATTCGATTTCTTTCGTTCCAAATTACCCATAATACAGCTCCCCTTAATAATTCACATAAATTACTATCTTTAAAGGGAATACAGTAATCAATTTCCCATAATTCTTTAATTGAGGTACAGTGATCATAAAATCTAAAATTATTATGATGTGATATCCAATTCCATAGACAGGAAGCAACAGTACAGTGTATAAAAAGATGTTCTACTGATTCAGTATTATTACAGAAGATACATCCTGTGTTACCAATCCATCATCTTTTCAACAAATTATCTTTAGTTAAAATCCTATTCTTTTGTACCAACCAGAGGAAAATTTTAATTTTTAGTGGTAATTTAGCTGCCCATGTCCGTTTATAAGGAAAATCATTTACTCATCTATATTCTAACCATTCATAACATGATTTAGTTGAAAAATACCCATTGGAGTTCCATCTCCAGATTATTTGATCCTGATTTTGAGTTAATATTAAATTGGACAGTGTTTGATATAAATTATGAAGCTGAGCATTAAGAGTAGAATTTAGAGTTCTTATAAAAGAGAGATAAAATCTATTGGTTCCTATCACATAAGCTACAGTTATATCTTTATTAACTGATAAATCATATAGTAAAGGGTATTGTGTTCTTAATGAACATTCATTTAACCATCTATCTTTCCAGAATAATGTATTATTACCATTACCAACATGTTTATTAATACTAATGTTAAATATATGTAATTCCTTATTAACCTCTTTCCAAAATGTTGAAACATTGTTTAAGGATCTTCTACTATTATATCTTGCCTGAATTATTTGTTTCCATAAACCTTTTTCAATTGTATTATGAAATCTCCAAAGCCATTTACAAAGAAGTGCTTTATTCATAGTTTTAAGATTTAATATACCTAATCCACCTTGATTTTTACTAGTACAGATGATTTTCCATGAGACTAAACAATATCCTTTTTTTCTAAATGTACTACCACCAAACCAAAGAAATCTTTTACTCAATTGTTCAAGTCTTGTCCTGATTTTAACTGGAATTCTAAATATGGACATCCAATAAATTGGAATTGCTCCTAAGACAGATTTTATAAGTGTAAGTCTTCCTCCTAAGGAGAGAAGTTTACCTTTCCAGTAAGATAATTGTTTGTCAACTTTGTTGATTAAGAAATCCCAATCATGAATTTTTAACTTTTTCCAATGCAGAGGTGTTCCTAGATATGTTAATGGTAATCTACCTACTTTATAACCTAGAATATTTACATATTGCTGTCATTCTTGAGTAGAAATATTTAATGGAATTAACTCACTCTTTGTAAAGTTTATTTTCAATCCTAACATATTCTCAAATCCTTGTAATAAAAGTTTAAGTGCATCTATCATTTTAATATCTGCCTTTAAAAAGATTAGTGTGTCATCAAACGGATGTTTGATGACATCCGTTTGAAACTCCTCAAACTTAAACGGATGTTTCAAACCCAAAAAATTCCCCATAATTAACCAGTACGGGAAGCAATCAAAAGTGTCAGAACAAAAATAAAAGATAAATGATTTGCCAGTACAAACTTAACGAGTATGCAAAAAAAAGGCCATCCTACTATTCCCTTTTTTGAGTTATTTACAGAGAACTCGAGCATGTTTTCGCTCTGCAATGCTGTTCTTTGATTCTTCTCTACCTCAATTTCTTTTCCTGGATTTGGCTTCTTCATTTAGAAATGAATGCCTGCAAGACAAGATTGGTTGTTGTGGTCGAAACACGTTGCATGAGGTAAAGTTTAAAGATAAAGGTAATGGGTAGTTAAAGATTAATTGGTTTAGTTTTAGTTTCACGAAGAATGTCTTGTTGTTGCTGGGGAACCATACTGGCATGATTAACACTGTTCTCTCTTGAGTCCATTCAGTGGTTAATTGCAGAAATGATTTGGTCAATTAAGAACAGTTGCAAGTTCAATTTGAATGTCAATTAGCCCAATTTAAGTAAAGTTGATGCTTGCAAGAGGATTCATTGAGGCTCATAATTAAAAAGTAATAATTGGGTACAGATGTACAGCTGCATAGTTTTGCATTAAATTGTTCTCTAGTAAAGCTAAACAATAGTTTTTCAATGGTATGGAGTGGTACCCAAATCCTTCCTATGAGATTCTACCAAATTGCATCTGGTGAGGGAATGAAACATTACCGAGAAAATATTGCAGTGCCCTGGATCAGCCAAGTGTGCTGACAAGTTGTCGAGTGGGCCTTGTCCTGTGTAGATAGCCTGAAACAAGAACCCAACAAAAGCAAGCATGGCCAGCCTCCCATTTTTTATTTCCTTAGTTCTCAGAACCATTACAGGTTCCGGTGAGCCCCGACCCCACATCATGAAATCAAACCACAACCCACCTGGGTAACCCACATCAGGCTTTGGGTTCTCCCGGTTCGGCAATTTAGGCTCGATGTCGACGCAACCTGGGTTCAAGTAATCGGCCCATCTCCGTCCCTCGGCCCAGCCCATCAGAACCATTTGAACAACAAAAAGGGTCAATGGGTCGGCAAAGTACTCTTGAGAGCCAGCATCAAACCTGTCATATATCTGATTTCAGTGTGTATGAGGAAGAATTCTACATAGTTCAGCACCATGACATTAGTCACTTTAGATTTATTTGTTGGTAGAAATGACACTATGACACTGATACTCAAGGAGTGAGATTGATTATGTATAATAATCCCATATTGCCTCAGCCAATTCCATCCAGGAAAGATGGGATGTAAAATACAACAAGCAAACTAAGAGCAAACATATTGAAAAGAGGTAAAAAGATCATCCAACAGTAGTCAGGCATGGACGGTTGCCCCACACTATATATACCTCCACAGAATGTAACAAGGACAGTATAGAAAGAAGCAACATAAAGCAAACTTCAATTGACTAATTTCCAGTGAAAAGGTACAAAAGTCATGTACTATAACATTCTATCATTTTTCAAGTGATGTGTTACAGTTGAAAAGCATTTGCTGTCAAAATTACCATGAGAAGTTTTCAATGAAGCCAACTTTATGGAGCCACTCTGGAATAAGTATACCAGAAACTGCAAGCATTGCCCATCGGCTATGCATTAGCTCTGCCTGTGCAAACCACCTCAGGAGCTCTGGGTCCGATCCTGCATAATTTGATATATCAATGACAATATTAATATGATCACTAGATGGTCCGAGCATCAGAAGGATCATCTCAACAAGCAATTTAACAGGATATCTCTTTTTATCCCGTTAACTTGTGCATTGTGGTACTAAGTCAGCACTGAATAAATAAATATTTCAATAATTGAGAAGAATAAATAGAGAAGAAATTGGATATTCCTATGATAATCTTTAATTTGATCAGTAAATACAAATATAACTGGGGAAGTATATTTTTTCAGTATGGTCAACCATCATAAATTTGAATTATATAAATTATTAAGCTAGGACCAGAGTGCAAAGCCAGGTTCAGTTTTCATTGCCATGAACAGATACAAAAAAAAAATCAGTTCGCATACATACCTAATCCAAGAGGATCAAAGCCATAATCCCCTGGGAGGCTACAAAGATAAACAAAAGAAAAAATTAATGAAGTGCTGTGTATAACTAAGATAACATATTCTCTAAAATATTTTATATCAACCATGATGTTTTGAACAAATGAACTCTCAAAACTGCAAGACATGGACACCGACAGAATTTTTAAAACTTCTAAAGTCGAAGAAAAACAAATCTGATATCCTTATTTAAATTGGATATATTTAACTCTCCAAAACAAATTCTAACAGAACTTACCTTCCATCAAGCCAAGGAGGAGGAGAGCTGCCAGGGAACCAAAGAGGCCTATCAGGGGGCAGTGGCTGACACACACTTGACACACCTCCTTTTGTGGCTCCTACCTTTGTTGTTATCTTGGAACAAACAATGGATAATCTTTTTGCTTGATTTCTGGCATGTGCTCTAAACAAGCTACAACACAAATTTTGGAACTACAACTTAGTAATATGGTTAAGAATAATTTTCCTCAGAGTCGGTACTATTCCAGTTTGCTCATTCGGGTACATTTGAGGTTAGAGACTAATCAGATACTCCATATATAATAGTTTTAACTTTTAACAAATTCTCAGCCAACTAAATCAATGTTTCTTCAATTGATTTCTAATGTGTGTAACAATTAATGCAGAATGGACCAAATGATGCTAAGGATCTGTAATTACCAAATTCAAGCCAATTAAGCCATTTCATTGAAAAAATATATATATATTGAGACCCCTTTCTGTTTTTCAACAAAGCACTTTTGCTGGGAATCAGGAAGCCACTAATCCAATGACGCACACAAAGCTAAAGACTCTTGTATTGTATAATTACTTGATTGAACGAAATTGACAAATTGTGGTTCCAGAACTCAGCAGATATGTGAAAGAAACTGTTTAATTTATTAGCCCTGAGAAGTAATCAAAGGGAGATTTTGTTGAACATGTTCTCAGTGCAGGGGCGTTGTTTAAAACAATACATATATTACAAAAGAAGAAAATCTACAAAAAATTCTACTTACAATATTCTTCAGAGTCTAGTTTATGTATGGGTAATTATCATGCACCTTATTAGATGTTCAAACAATTGTAGACAATAACTACGATTACTGGCGTTTAGGCATGCAAGATAGTTCATGGCAACAATTTATCTATATGCATGTACCATCGTAGCAAAATTATATTTCCTTTGAATTATACCATCGACATTTCATATAAAGCAATTTCTTGATTAATATCTATTGATATAGGGCAACTGAGTTACTGAATATGGATTAAGGACAATTAGAAAATTGTTAAACGTTGAAGCTATACGAACCTGGCATTGAGCTTAGAGACTAAACACGAGCTTAGTGCAAGCGCCATAGTCGTTTAAAGCACCAACTGTATAGAAAGAGGACGGGAGGGAGAAGGATTAAGATAAGCGCGCTTTATCTGGAAGGGGTAGCGGGGAGGTATGGCCTCTTGGATAGAGATCGAATGAGTGCTTGCCACGTGGACAACAAAATTTATTAGGCCTGCTTTTTATTGGGCGGCCCTATTGTAAGCATTTAAAGAGGCCTAGATGTTCATCGGACTAGTCACCGACGTTGTGACTTGTAACTGTGTGCTTATTATCTATACTATTATATAGGGAAAATTGGATATGTATCCATACAAACTTTGCTAATTGAAATTTTTTTATCAATTCTTTAAATTTGAATATTTATCTATTGAAAACTCATTTTATTGGTTATTTACCCAAAACATCAATTATCTTCACTAAATTAATAATGAAATGAAAAGACTAAAATACCCTTCCTCTATCCTTGTCGAATTCATTAGTCTTGGAGCTATTCTAAATTTGTATTGATACAACTACTTTTCGAATCGTAACATATATCATTCCAAATTTAGAGAAATGAATGAAGCGAAGAATGAGAATGGCGTGGATTGAGTAGTGTTTGTCTTATCTCAAATGCGAGATGTCTACTAAATCAAATCCATATTGTTGTTATTAACGCCAAATTTTGAGGGCAATTTTTTCAAATCCAAAAAATTTGATATAAAATGGGGGCATGGATAACACAATCTATTTCTAATTTCATGAAGTTTTATGTCTGGTCCTTTAGGAGAAAATCTATCCCGCTCATCGTTTTGAATGTTACAATTTTGATAACATAAACTTGTCATTTTAGTATAAATATTTAACTAAAGAAAATGTACTATTAGTTGTGGATATGGATCTGTCACTATATTAAATGTGCTATTAGTGCGGTGTTAGTAACTAACAGAAATGATAATGTAGTCTAAACTCTGCATATTGTTACCCCTTACCGCCTTAATCTCTTGCTTGAAAGGGTATTTTAGTCTTTTAAATTTTTAATGAATTTTAATATTAATTTAGTGAAGATAATTGATGCTTTGGGTAACTAACCAGTAAAATAAATTTTTAATGGGTAAATATCCAAATTTAAAATTTTGATGGGGAATTTCCAATTAGAAAAGTTTGTATGGGTACATACCCAATTTTCTCTATTATATAAATTTGCTAAGAATTGGATGGGTCCATTTTTTATCATTTCTTTTAAATTTTTTATACCCCAAAATATCTCTCATCTAATGATTTATATTAATTTTGACTAATCAGACGAACATGATAGCGTCCATTATTTTGTATTCCTCTCCACTTATTTGTCATATAGAAGGAAGAAAATTAAAAGTTAAGAGAAATCATATGAGATTATATCTGATATAGCATCTGTAATTGATCTTACATTTATTGATCTTTTTCATATTAAAATGACGTATATATTATCATGTGATATTTTTTATATCTAAATAAAAAAAATCGCTGCAACGCGCAAGTACACAACTAGTTTTGGGTAATGCATCCAAACTTTCTATTTATGATCAGTTGGTCTCGAAATTTTTTACTTTGACAAGCACTTCCTTGAACTATCAAATTTGTGATAAATTATCTTCCAATAGTTAATTAACTTATAATAATTCATTTTTAGTTGTAAAATGATAAAAATAATCTTATTTATCTATATCATTATAGGTTGAATATTTATGTTTCATATACTTTTAATTTATAAAAAAACAAATAATTAGAGGAATCTAATTAAATAATAATATATATGTTCTGTGTTATTTTTAATCATATTTTACATAAATTATTTTTATTATTATCATAAAATAATCATATATAAATGAATAAAATATTTATTGTATGTAAATATGATAATTTTAAAACACCATGTGGATAGTAATTAGTTTTTTTGAATTAAAAATTAATTTTGAAAGCTAAATATAAAAATAAATTTTCATTATGGATTTTAATTATTTATTGAAATACATATATAAATTAGATTATAAAAATAAAAATAAAGAAATGAGATTAAAGATATATTATGTATTGTGGATGTTACTGCTGGAATTTAGTTTGAACAAGCAAGTACATGAACATGCAGAATTTTTTATTTTTCAGTGCACAATTCAAACAAGGATCTTGCATGTGATAAAACTGAACCAAAATTATAGATCTAGACTAAATTATTGTACCTTTGATGCGTGAGTCTTCGGGGAGGCTCGGGGTAGTCTCCTTCTCGCTCGATTCGCACCGGTACCCGCAAAGACACCAAGTGTAGGCGTCCTCCAAGGTATCCACCAAGGCAGCCCACTATCCGATCTCCTTCGCACTTGCTAGGATGCTAGAGAGACTCTCCTTGATCTCCTCCACACCATTGTGATTAAACTCTTTTAATCTATGTGAAAAATCAGTGGAAGATGGGTCTCAACACATGAGATACGCGACGAAATTGCAGAGCTTCGCGCGCGTATGTGAAAGATGAATGATTTTCTTGGCAGCCTAGGCCTCCTTTTATAGAGCCCCAAGGCAGGAGACTCCTCTCTCCATGTCCCTAGGTAGTTTCCCACGTTCTAGAGTGGAGAACAGCCCAAAACTGCAAAAAAAAAACTGCTGAAAAACTGCTGAAAACGTGACAAAACAGCTCCCAACTTCAGTCTTGCCTTCTACCCACGTTTTGGCATAATCACCCGCTACTTTAGGCCATGTGCAGTCATTAGAAGGGCCCTAGTTGGGCTTCATGCATCCAGAATAGTGAGGTGTCTTGCACTATGTGAATGGAAGTCGAATGGGGTTGAACCGGGCTGTCTTTGCATCGTTTTCATGTTTTCAGCCTATTTATCAAATCATTTGATAAATATAATTAATTAGTCATTTTCTATGACTATATATCTCATGTTTAAGACTCAATTTAATATGTCCAACATATTAAATGATCAAGGAACGAATAGAGGCACAATCCTTTTGCGGTGTGACCCTTTGGGACCCAAATTATTTAGCAATGATATTAAACCCCTTAATCTCATAGATTATGAGCGGCACCCAGCAATATGCATCGCAACCCCTAAATAATTCAGATATGAGTGCGGTACTTATATCCTGGTCCTAGGCAACGACAATTGCCTCATGCTTATTCTATGTCATATGATATCCCGAATGTTGCAAGGCAAGATCATGTCATCCTTTGCAATGCATTCGTATACTATGTGCACCTAGTTGGATATCATCACTCCCGTCGACAAACGAGAGAGACATCGGTGTTCTTGACTCATGCATCCCCTTCATACAAAAGACGTACACCGAGATAAAGCCCTTATGGCTGCCAGTTACGGACAACGTTAGACGATATCCACAAATGTAAATCAGACGTATAAGAAGATCATTTGTCTCAACCTAAGAATTAGCATCCAAATGAAATACTAATGACATCAAACACAATCTTTATAGTATTTCAACATGGGTCATGTCCAATAACATGTCCAACATGCTATTTGTGTAATTAAGCCGATAACCCCTTATCGAGTGATCTGTGAAACACGATCAACACTTAACTTACACACTAATCCATTTGCGTTAATTATTGTTCCTAGGTAATTAACGGATTAGGGACTTTTAGAGTTTTCATTATAATCTTTATATATATGTTTCACATTTGAAGTCCAACTCAAAATATAAATAATGAATACTCAAGGAACAAATGAAATATCAAATATATCATCCTTTTGCATGAAACTAAATGCAATCATCCAATGATTGACTACTAAATCACTACAACACTAACAGTTATTTATTTGGCTCTTTATATTTTTGTGATAAAAAGTAACCACTCTAGCATAAAACCTAAGGCTCAAACTAAGCTAAAAACCTCCTAATATAATATTCAGTTTATAATTTTATAAATATATAAAGTTATTTTTGTCATTTTATATTTAAAAATAAATTATTATATAGTTAATTAACTGTCGAGGAGTAATTTATTATAGATTTGAGAGTTCGGGGCATTTGTCAAAATTAAAAATTCAGGAGGGGGCAACTTGTCACAAGTGAAAAGTTTGGGGGTGTGTGAATATATTATCCCTATGGACAGATTTGTATAGAACTGTATTATAACTAGAGCATTTTTTTATTTTTTGAATACTAATAATTAATTAAAAAAGTATCAATTCTTTTGAAAATAATTATGAAGTGCCAAGCAAATGGGGTACTTCAGACATTTTCATTTGAGTCATCTCATGAAAATAATATGAATTAAATTGTAGAGTAATAATGTCAGATTCTAAAAAAAAAATCATTCATGATAAATCGCCCGAAACTTTTGAACTTTTGAAAAGTTTGGGGAGACAGGGGCATTATATCCATTTCTATATACCAAACTTATAATGTTAAATAAGATTAAGAATTAGAAGGGTAAATATTCCTTATTGATGAGTATTGAAGAGAGTGTGTTTTATTATAATAAATAAAATTTTGGATGCCTCTCTAGGTCATAATAAAAGATTAATTAAATTTCCATGAGCTCATGGTAGAGTATTGAAAATGGGACGGGACGAGGCAGTCCGAGTAAAACCCCTTCGGCCCACGGGTGAGCACGGCCACGAGTGAGGATGGGTGAGGCGGGATGAGTTTGAGCGGTTCAAAACTAGAAAATCCTGATCTAATTCGTGTTGGACCCCACGGATACGACACTCACGGGTCGGAATGGGTGGGCTAAGGGGCGGTCCGATGGGTCATGGTGGGTGGAGCGGATCATTTTTTTTTCCAATTTCGCAAAAAAAAAAACCCGCCAAAAACTAAAAAAAAATCCAAAAATTCCAAAAAACAGAAAATTTCAAAAAAAAAAGTTACAAAAATTAATCATAATATTTTATATAATTTTTTTAACTAAATCGGTTTTATTAATACTAATTATTTAAAAATAGAATAAAATTTAAAAAGTTCTAAATAATTCTAAAAGAATTCAGAAAAATATAAAAAAATAGTCAAACCCGAAAAAAAGTATATCATAAATTTTGAAATAATAATTTAAACTAATTTGGTTGTACATATTTAATTGTTAAAAAAATTAAATAATATTAAAAAATTGAGAGAGGAGCGGGTGAGAGCGGGACGGATGAACGTAAGTCATAGGTGAGAGCGGGACAGATGAGAGCAGATAACGGTGAGAACAAAACGGATTTGATGATTTCATTTTTAAAATTTTGAGATCCGATCCTTACTAAATTTGGACTTTTAACAGATCCGGATCTACGGGCACGAATTCGATTTTTTCAATTCTCTAGCTCGCAACAATCATCTATGAATTCTTAGCTAACGGGGTCCGGTGATCTGATCACATTGTCTGGTCCGAAGTCAGAAAAAGTTTGAAGCAGGAGTTGATTTGAATCTCGTAATAACAAATATTAAATTTAATGAACATAACTTTAACATAAAAGGCGTTGCAATTCTTAAGAGAGAGAAAATATATTGCAGAAAATAAAGAGTAATCTTTAGAACAAACTGATCCTTATTTTCCCCTTATTTTGCCAAATTATCCGTAGGCTTTTACAAATATACTGAACTCATCATCTCTCCACGTTGAAAATGTTTAATGCTAAAGTTGCTACTCGGAATTTTATTCCTAATATAGTTCTCAAATAAATAATTAATAATATAAAATTTTATATTATACATAATATTTTTAAATATTAAAAAATCATGATAATAATAATAATTAATGTTATAATAATAAATATAATTAAATATATATTAATATATAAATGATCATATAAAATGTTGGACTATTTCAAGAGTTAAAATTTCATCTTAACTATATTACACACATTATTTCAAACTGACAAGGAACTCGCCCATTGTGCAGGACCCATTTATTTTTTAAAATGATTAAGTAAGTCATTGATTTTAATATAATTAAATGACATACTTTATTTAGATATAATTTATATCTAAATTAATTAAATAAACCTTTAATTTTTGCTCGTTGTGCAAACCCTTGTATCTTGTTCTAATGCGGTTTAATATCCTACAGGCTAAATTTTGTACCCTTCAAAATTAATGCAAAATTATGGTACTTCAACTAATGCCTTCAAGTAGGGATCGAGAGTGACATCGACACATTGGTTAGTATAAATTTTATCTTAATTATATTATATATATTATTTTAAATGATGAGGAGAGATAAGCTATTTTATATGAATTATTGAATTTAAATAGATGAAAGGATTTAAATAAAATTAATGATATGACTGTATTAAAATTTAAGAATATGAATGTACGATGTGTCCAAAAAACAAAATTTACTCTTACTCCCTAAAGCAAAGCAAGATGTCATTTTTATATAGTATGGGGGAGATTTCATACTTTTGATATTTCTAATTTTGTAAGGCTATAACTGAAGCGAACTGCCAAAACATGTAGCAGGTCTCTCGAGTCGTCTACCTTCAACCGTTCCACGCCCCCACCTCCACCTCCACCTCCACCTCACTCCAGGTTCCGCTGTCTTTTGAAACCCACAACGATTGCAATTCCCTGTTTTACCCCTCCCATGGCCGACATCACCTTCAAGTTAAATCACTCACCTACAGCTACTACAACCAAGTACCAACCAACCTCCTCCACATCTCTCCTGCTACCCCGCCTCTAACTGATCCACCAAAGAAAAATGCTAGATGCAACACGATTCAGCCGCCGCCGCGTTGTCCCCGTCGTCGTCGCTCTCTGGATCGTCGGGTTCGCACTGATCTATCTCTGGCAGAACAACTCGTTGACACCGATCCAGTTGTTCGTGCGGGCCCCACCGCCGCCAAGTCAACCCGTTCCTAGAGGGTACAGAGCCACGGTGTACAATCTGACAGACTTCGGCGCGGTTGGGGATGGGAAGACTGTAAATACAGAGGCGTTTGAGAGGGCAATTGCGGCAATTAAAGTTTATGAGGACAAAGGAGGGGGGCAGCTCAATGTGCAGGCGGGGCTGTGGCTCACTGCTCCTTTTAATCTGACGAGTCGTATGACTCTGTTCCTTGAAGAAGGCGCAGTGATTTTGGGGATTCAGGTCAGTGGAATTAGCATCCGGTGCTTAATTATTAATTAAGCTCCTTATTTATTAAAAAGACTATGTCTTTCATGCTGGAGATCAAAATTTATACTCTATCATCTACTCCATATAGAAGGCAAATAAAAGGCTCTTAATTATTAATTTATATATATACACACTAACCTGGGGTCCGTATCCTCTGAGGTAACTCAAAAAAAAATTATTTGGGAGGGTGCTTTGAACTGGGAAACATGGCCCCATGTTAATATTGGTAATGTGCTTTTGTATTCCAATGGACAGTGGTACATATTAAAATTTGAAGGTTATACAACAACACAAAATAACCTTCTGATTTGGAAGTCCTGAAATAAGCAAATGGATTGGAAGTTCCGGAAATAGATGTTTTAGCAAGAAACTGGGAATTGGGTTCTCATTACCAGTTTCTGATCATGAATGGTTTTTATTATGATTGTTAGTGCAGTGACTAATGATGGGTCGGTTGTTGGCTCGTGACAGAGTATAGACTATAAGCAGGGTCTTTTGCTATTCTTCTTGTCACAAGCCTATTTAGTTTTGAAAAGCCCATACTTAGTGTTACTGTGCAAAAAAGAGGCCTCTCTGTTTTATGCTTTGCAAATTTGGATTCAGGACCATATTGGTTAACTCGTGGTATTTTTAAGGAACATTAGTCAAATAGTGTCAAATTGGGAGAAAATGAGGTAATGAGGTCCTACTGGGCTTAATTGTCAAAACTGATATTTTGCTGAGATTTAATTGGGTATTGGAATTGAACAATTGTTCATCAGAGCAAAACAAATGGATTTAAAATGACCATAGTTTTTTAAACATTTTATACATAAAGTTCTTTCTGTATAAAGAACATGAAACTGTAAATTTTGTGACTGTTCTGTCAGATCATTCAACACTGTCAGGTTTTAGCTTCACTAGTTTGTACATGTATTAAATTGCAGATTTACAGTGTTGTTGCTATGTTAGGTTAATTACATTGTAATCACCAAATGTTAATTGTGGCGAGGCTATCTTTCTAATTTAGGATGAGAGGTATTGGCCAATAATGCCTCCGCTGCCATCATATGGTTTAGGGAGGGAGCATGCTGGACCAAGATATGGGAGCCTTATTCATGGTCAACATTTAAAAGATGTTATTGTAACAGGTATTTACTACCTTACCTTTCTCCATTGTTTTTGTGAGGTTTTTCTGCTCGGACGATACAGTACTAGTTTATAGATAAGATTAAATAGAAACTGCTGACTTGACTGACTTCCATGAGGATGGTGTAATTCTGGCCTGTCCCTTCTGTCAAATTGTGGCCGGCATGGTGGAATGAAGTTTCTCCACAAATTTCTTTAAGAACAATCACTATGTGTTGCAAGGAAAACAATATTTTCAGTTAATCAAAATTTTTACATGGCTCAATGGATAGGTTTCTTGGATGGAAAAGCTGTAAAAGAAAAGAAAAATGATTAGTAAGAACATTTTCTGAAGAGTAATTTTGAGGAAATCGGACAATAATTTGTGATACAAAACATATCCTCTAAAGTTAGGAATTTCGTATTTTCAGTCGCAAAGTTCCAAATCATTAGCCACCTGAAAACAATCTATTTCTTTTCGGGAGTGTATCAAGTGTTACTACAGCAGTAGTTCCAATTATAGTTGAGAATATAGTTGCAGTCTACAATTAAACAGCTAAATGGAATTAAGCTAGCAAGTGCACTTTATTCTTCTTAGACTAATTTCCCGTCTGGGCCGTGTCTCAGCCCCAGTGTGGCTGATCATCCGAAAAGATTATGTAATATTCTTCCCTTTGAGTCTTTCAATTCCATATGTTCAACTAAAGAACAACTACAAAGAGTCAAAATTCCAATGACAAGTTAAAACCACCGGTAAATCTAGGAAATCTGGTAAATAAATGCTTAAATACCAGAGTTTGAAATGCAAGCCGTATAGGTAATTATTTCACTCAAAGTGTGGAACGAGTAATTCGTTAGTCAAATCAACAATCTCTTCATTTGAAGATCCATCCATCAATCTAAAAGGGGAGTCACCCACTTCAATCTGTCTGGGGAATCTATCAGGGAAATTCTATACAATTCTATTCTCTTCAAGTCCGTTTGGCAAATCAAGGAATAGCTTTGGAAGAGTGGTAATTTTGGAAGAGTAATAGAATAGTATTTTTTTTGGAAGAGTGGTAGAAGAGTGGTATTCTTGACTATTCGGAAGAGAGAAAATATCGTTTGGCAGTTGTTACTCAGAATAGTTAAAATATGAATAATTATGATACTAATAATGATGATGATAATAATAATAATAGTAAATTAATAATAATAATAGTAAAATAATAATCATAATAGTAAGATAATAATAATAAAGTAATAAAAAATAATCATAATAAATAATAATATTATAATAGTAATATAATAAAAATATAAACATAATCATAATATAGCAATATAATAATAAAAAATTATAATTACAATCATAATAATAATATAATAATAATAATAAGTAATCATAATTTTAATAATATAATCATAATATAATAATCATAATCATAATCATGATAATAATAATTATAGTCATAATCATAATAATATAACCATAACCATAATCATAATAATATAATAATAAAAATATAATCATAATCATAAAAATAATTATAAATAATTATAATTATAATAATATAATAATAAATTAATCATCACTATAATCAACATATAATAATATAATACAACATAATAAAATAATAATAAGTAATAATAATCATAATCATAATCATCATAATATAATAATACTAATGGTAACGATAATATAATAACAATAATGATAATAATAATTTAATAATAATAATATAATGATAATAATAATAATAAATAATAATCATAATATTAATATAATAATAAATTATAATCATAAATATAATAATATAATATAATCAAACAATAATCGCTATTCCGACGAGAGCTAATCCGGTATTCCACCTATAAGTTGGTATACCGAATTAGCACTATTCCGCACTCTTCTACTTAGTCTAAAATTCGTTTGGCAAATTAATTCGTCGGAATAGCTATTCTATTTCAACTTTTTGCTATTCCATTGAGTGCCAAACACTCCTTCGTGAGTAAAAAAATCTATGAAAATTAGTGGAAAATTGCCAAATCATACCTAGCTAGAGACGACACCCTTACTAGAAAGCAGATTTTTGACAAAGAAAGGCGGCTAGTTCAGTAAGAAAAGCTAGTAAACTTCGTCAATCTAGTCTAGTAGTTGGGCAAGTACTGATTTCTTTCCCCAATCAGTCTGCTGTCTGGGAATTAACTAACTTCAATATAGGCAATTCAAGACGAGTCACACACCTTCAGATCGAATGTTCAATGCCCCTATGTTCACTTTGACTACTGTTTTATAATCGCTCCGCGCCTCAACTTGGTAAAAGATGGGGTGTGTAGATGGATTTGGTGCAGTAGCTTATGCCATGGTGAATTGAGTGTTGGCTCGCTATGCGCCTTTGTTGCTTGTTAATTAATGAGTAATGTCTGATTTACTAATTTACGACGTGTAGCAGCTAAGCACACAATTGTCAAAGGTACGTACATTCGTGAGCGGACTAACCATTTGTATTTTGCTATAAAGTAAGATAAGTGCTATTTAGTTAGGCATGTAAGGTGACTGAGTCTAAGGGATATACTTATTCTTGTCGTAGAAGGGACCGATTCATCTTTCTTTTATACTTAATTGTATTGTCTACTTCTTCTGTCATTTCCATTCATTCTTTTTTCCGAGCGCGGAATGTAAAGCGTTGGCCACAACTGTCAAATTATTCAATAGATCTATAATTAATTTCAACTCAATTTACCCTCCTTTGTGCAACAAAACACAAATGAGTAAAGGAACATGCTGACAATGATTCGTAATCATATACTAATTGTTATAGGTGCTGACCAAAATTTAGCTTTGTTAACCTTTAATAGATAAAATATTTGATTTTCATGGTCCCCTTTTTGTTCTTTTCCTTCTTAAACAGGTAATAATGGTACTATAAATGGTCAGGGGCAAAGTTGGTGGACTAAGTATCGTAAGAAGCTGCTGAATTATACACGAGGCCCACTCATACAGATAATGTGGTCCCAGGATATTCTCATCTCCAATATAACACTACGAAACTCCCCTTTCTGGACACTTCATCCCTATGACTGCAAAAATCTGACGATCGCAAATTTGACCATCTTGGCACCTCTCAGGGGGGCTCCCAATACAGATGGGATTGATCCAGGTTCAAATCTAAATTTCCTCTATTGCTATAATTCAAAACCAACAAATTTGACCCATCTCTATTTCTAAGTTATGGTACCAAAGTTAATGAGTTATCATGTTAATCCCAAGAATTACTGATATTTCTATATTTGAGATTCCTGCGAGGACATGCTAATAGAAAACTGCTATATATCAACGGGTGACGATGGGATTGCAATCAAAAGTGGATGGGATCAGTATGGGATTGCATATGGCCGTCCTTCCATTAATATTACCATTCGCAATCTCACTATCCGATCTGTTGTCAGGTCTGTGCTATCTTTCATCTTTGCTTTTTGTAACTGGTGCTAGTACTGCCTCCTTATTTTCACCCATGTAAAAGATTTGTTGATTCTTGATAACTTCCATGAAAGCAAAAATAGAGCTGGAGCTTGAACCAATGTATTATGTTTAACCATTCAGGAGATCAGAAGATCCTGCTTTGTGAGATGAATCCTAATTATTCTCTTTTGAATTGTCATTTGGGTCAGATTACATTTATATTGTCATTTGCTTGTCACATGAGACTGCCAATGACTGCAAAAGAGACCCGTCTATGACACCATTTCCGCACTATACCAGTTTTTACATTTTGGTTATTTTAGTATCAACATGTGCTACCACAATATACAGAATGTTTTTTTCTTTTAGAAAAAGACAGTCTTGCGTGAAATTTGAAATGCTTTCTTGCTGTTAACAGTGCAGGAATATCCATAGGTAGTGAGATGTCAGGAGGGGTCGCCAACATCTCGGTCCAAAATATCCACATATGGGAGTCCAGGCGAGGGGTTCGAATAAAAACAGCACCTGGCAGAGGAGCCTATGTGAAAAATATTCTATACCGTAACATAACATTTGAGAACCTCCGCGTTGGCATTGTGATCAAGACAGATTATAATGAGCACCCCTTCGGGTATGATCCAAAAGCCGTACCTGTCATCAAAGACATCTCTTATTTTGGCATCCATGGTACTGGTGTGCGGGTCCCAGTTCGGATGCAAGGAAGCCCTGAGATACCCATTAGGGATGTTGTTTTTCAAGATATGTCTGTTGGGATCACTGACAAGAAGAAGCACGTCTTTCAGTGCTCCTATGTGGACGGTCGGGTTATTGGGTATATTTTCCCAGCTGCATGTGAGAATTTGGATATTTATAATGAGAGAGGTGAGTTTGTCAAGCGATCAGATTCACAAAATGTTTCAGATATTGATTATAGTTTTTGAAGTTAGAATTAGGCTTTCTCCTTGGAAGTTAGGTGTTTTTGTTGGTCCAGGCTTTTGTCAAAATGCATTGGTTTTATGGTTTATGTGTTTTCCTACTCTCCAGATTTCACTCAAGGGAACCATTTCTTACCTGAAAGAAAAAGAAAAATGATTAAAGGACCCCCCCCCCCCCCCCCCCCCAATGAGAGAACTCAATTCATAGGTCAAATCATGTTTGATTTCATTTTTGTATGTGTTCTTTTAGAAATAATATATCATTATTTTTATCATGTTGACGTGTACTTAGACTGATAGAGTACTTGGATACATCACATTTCATAATGGAAATCAAGTCGTGTACAATTTATTGAATTGATTATTTACTGAATATTACTGTTTAATAATTTTCTCATGTTGAAAGGTCTACCAATTTCTATTTCCGCAGCGGTACTTGTTAGTTGTCAGGCTCCACTGATATTTCCTTCTTTGCTTCCAACTTGAAGTAATTGAAGTGTCCGTGTACACTGCTGCTGAATTCCGAAGTTTACTAAAAGTTATATATATATATATATACGTTTTAGAGAGTTTTTAATTTTTGGCAATACTTGAACATCATTTTAAAAAATTAAAAACGGTGACTTACGGCTCCAAATTTTTGCATCCCATGAGATTTTCATATAAAGAATTTTTGATAAATTAAAATTTTGTCTTTAAAGTTTAAATGAGCTTAAGTCGATTATATATATATATAGAGAGAGAGAGTTTGGCTACGGTGCTACGGTTTGTTTCTTCGTCTTTAAAGTTTAAATAGTCGATTCGACTGGTGAAAATATTTTTTATATAAAAATCTAGTTGTGATCAAATTTTATATTTTTTTAAATTTTTTTACTATTTTTTAAGATAGCTAGAAAATCACTTGATTTAATTGTTATGAGCCATTCAAAATGAGTCATTTTTTAGTTATCTTAAAAAATAGTAAAAATATTTTAAAAAATATAAAATTTGGTCTAAAATAGATTTTCATATGAAAAATATTTTTGACCCATCAGATCAATTATTTAAACTTTGAAGATGAAGAAACATTCTGTAGCACACACGGGTCATATGTGCTACGCGTAGCACTGTAGCCAAACTATATAGAGAGAGAGTAAAGTTAGCGTGTTCTTAGGAGTACGGAGCTCTTCGTGATCCTAACTCAAAAAATATCAAATGATCTCCAAATTTGGATTTATCACTCTCATTAAATTTTTCATATTGAAATCTTATGGAGTACAAAAATTTAGAGTGTTTTGAGTTTTCTAAGTTGCTCTTTTCAATTTTTAAACATAATGTACAAACATTGGATATTTTATTATTATTATTTTTAGAGTTGATTTTGAAAAATTAAAAAGAGTGATTTAGAAAACTCGAAACACCCTAAATTTTTGTACCTCATAAGATTTCAATATGAAAAATTTAATGAGAGTGATAAATCAAAATTTGAAGATTTATTTGATATATTTTTTGAGTTAGAATCACGGAAGAGCCTCGTGCTCGTAGGAGCACTCTAGCTTTACTCTCTCTCTCTCTCTCTCTATATATATATATATATTAACTTAGAAAATTAAAAAGAGTGATTTAGAAAATTCAAAACACCCTAAATTTTTGTACCCACAAAATTTCAATATGAAAAATTTAATAAGAGTGATAAATCAAAATTTAAAGATCATTTGATATACTTTTTGAGCTAGAATTATGGAGGGGCTCGTGCTCTTAGGATTATGCTAGTTTTATATATATATATATATAGAGAGAGAGAGAGCAAATATACTATGAGCTTAAGCTCACGGAGATCTTCGTGAGCGTAACTCAAAAAATATATCAAATTATCTCCAAATTTTAATTTGTCATGCTCATTAAATTTTTTATATGAAAATCTTGTGGGATGCAAAAATTTAGAGTGTTTTGAGCTTTTTAAGTCATAGTTTTTAATTTTTAAAATTAGCTCTAAAAGTAATAACAAAATAATTAATGTTTGAACATCATTTTTAAAAATAAAAAATAGGGACTTAAAAGCTCAAAACACTCTAAATTTTTGCATCCCATAAGATTTTCATATAAAAAATTTAATGAGCATGATAAATTAAAATTTGGAGATGATTTGATATATTTTTTGAGTTAAGGTATTGGAAGGCCTCTGTGAGCTTAAGCTCATGGTATCTTTACTCATATATATATATGGATCTCGTCTAGGAATGGCACAAACCGTTAGTAAATGGTTTTTGTTGAAATATAAAATATAATAAGTATTAATTAGAGATATTATATATCTATTAGAAATATTGAGTACAATTAGAAATTTTAATTTTTTACTTTTTTATTGTACTCTGTTTTACATCTATATAATAGGTTTCTAAATAATTCAATAGATATGAAATTCTCAAAAATATTTTTCTACTTAATATTAGTGTCAGATTACTATCCATCATGTCGTTGTTGTTCATCGCACATATACTGTAACAAATGTCTAACAACCATTTTATTTTCTCTCACTTTCTTCTCTTTTCGACTTCGTTGGTTGATTAGACCAGCGTGGGGGGTCTATACTCCATGCTAATCATGAAAAGGTGATCGGACTTGCGATCTTGATCTTAGATGGTCAAGTAGAAAAGATCGGGTCAAGCAGAAGAGAGGGAGATGGAGATGATGTGGATCTCGATCTTGGGAGTGTAAGATCAGGTCTAAAAGAATCGTAGGAGAGATTCAGATTAAGATCGATATGTAAGGCGTAGAAATGAGTCAAATCAATATCAGAGGAGATGATCGAAAATGTGTTCGTAAAAACTTATGCGAAGTTGACTTCTGATAAGATGACTATTATTGTGTGAGTGTTGGTTGTGCGCCAAGTTTTTGTTGAAAGTAAGTCAAAGTCGGTTAAGTCGGTTGAAGATTGAAAGGTCAACTACGTAAAGTGGTCACGTCGGGTTAGAAGGGTCCTAGAAGGAAAGAATCTAGATGGTAGTAGACCGCACTGTTCAAGTTAGTGACACCCGACTTGCTTCATTGCACTACGCAACCCTCTCGACGTACGGCAATTGCTTCCAACTTATTTGCTTGCTTCAAGTACGAATGTTCCCGCACGTGTTAGAAGGATTGTCGAACCAAAGATGTTGAATCGGTTGAAGGAAAGAATGCGAGCTTTATCGTATAAACGATGACTTTACTTTACCTATCATGATCATAGGCGAGATGGTAGTGTCAGCAAAGGACTCAACTAAGTACAATGAGTGGAGATCTACAAATATTCTGCTGCATACTTGGCTCCTAAACTCGATGGTTATATCTATTTCCAAGATAATTTATGGTATATAGGTTGTGAGTGATGTCTAGGGGAAGTTGATGATGATTTACGTGGGGATCGACAACAATATGAGGGTGTTCTAGATTGAGAGAGGAAAATATGAGGTAGCATGGAAGGGTAAGTTGGTTTAGGAGTATGCACATATCTATAGCGAATGTGAGCAGAATACGATCACTTTTCTCCTCTTGGGTGTTTTATGGATCCAAATTGCAAGAAAGGTGTGAGAGATGTCCTAAAAAGGACTATACACTTTATGAGACAACTAGACTTAGAATTTGAGCAAAGAAGCGTAATATTGCTAGGTCAGTCGAAGATCCCCTCACTAGATGAGACGATCTCTTCGATGATACAAGTGGAGAGCCATATTAGATTATAGGCTGGGATATGAGGACTTTCAGGGTTGAAGTCAACGCTAGCAACAGCTAACACAAATAACATAAGGTACAAAAGTGAGGCCCGACAATGCTACAATTGTAGTGAGGTACGTCATCTGAAGCAGACTTATCCTAAAACCACTGAAGGATAGAGATGCAGGTGGAAGGGGACAGTCTAGGAGTCATGGTCGCGCCGTGACATCGAAGAGATGAAAGAGAAGGCAACCGAACACATCTTATGGTTGTAAATGAGGAAAAAGTTGTTGGATATCTTACTGAGGAGAATAGAGCATTTATGGAGGCCTAATCTCAGGCACTAAGCACGAGCAAAAACAAATAGGTTATGAAAAAAATATGACCGGTGAGGCATCCACATCATCTTCATCAAGGGGTAATTATATTTACAAGTCTGATTCATATACTTGTGATACACTTGCTCTATCCTCTATACCTATCATTAGATCACTAGATTGGATAGTTAATTCTTGTGTCTCGCCATGTGACTGGTGTTGCTAGATAGTTCTTTTCATATTCTTATCTAGTAGTCCTAGAGAACATTCAGACTGCTGATGACCCATAATTAATAAGTGTATTGTGAAATGTACTAACATCTTGACTTTGTCTAATGAATTGCATGCTCTTTTTTTCTATGAATCTCTTATCTATAAATGTCATTGTATCATAACTAAAATGTATTTTTTTATTTTGCATTCCTAAGGTTATCTTCTATGAGAAGGGGACCGGTGGGCCGTTTGGGACCGACACTTGGCATAATGGGTTGTGGTACATGGATAAGGAGAGTATGGACTCGGCTCTTTCATTCATCGTAGTAAGAACTGGAAGGGTTGAAGGAGTAGATGACTTATTGGTACTCCATTATAGATGCTTAAGTCATCCTTTATTTTCTATTTTGAGTATGTTATATCCATTTTTGTTTGAAAAGATCAATAAGAAAAGATTAGTATGTGATGCATGTGAGTTGGACAAGCATATTAGGAGCACTTACGTAAGATCTGATAGTAGGAGTTCTTGTTTTTTATCCAATTCACTCTGATGTGTCGGGATCTTATCTTACAACTACTTTGAATGGAGTTAGATATTTTATTTCTTTCATTGATTATTTTTCTCATATGATTTAACTTTACTTGATAAAAAATAACAGTGATGTGCTTGCTTGTTTCAAAGATTTTCACAAAATGATTCATGTGCAGTTGTGAAAGTATTAAGGTATGACAATAGACATATATACCAATAGAGCATTTGAACCACATGTCTATACACACTCGAGTATAACAGGGTAGCAGAATAGAAGAACATACATCTACTTGAGGTAACTCGAAATATGATGATTTCTATGAAATGTTCTACAATACTTATGGGAGCAAGCAGTTTTGATCGCAACGTATTTAATCAATAAGATGTCCTCACAGGCACTGGATTGAAACTCCCCAATGGAGATGCCGAAAGGTAAGAATAAAAATATTCTTCCTCTCAAAATCTTTAGATGTGTGTGCTCTATATAAGATAACAAACCAAATGTGGGTAGTCGGGTATTCAGAAGAGGTATGTATGTTGTAGTCTTGTGAAGAAGAGATTATTTATGAGTATAGATGTAACATTCCGAAAACTTAAACCGTACTACTCCTCATAGGTGATATCACACTTTGAAGACTCGCTCGATACATGAGGTATGAGATGAGAAGGGAAGGATAGTAGTGATGGTGAGAGGAGAATGATGTTAATGGATGGTGTTGGTTATCCAATTAGGGAGGATTAAGTTGTGATTGAGCCGAAAAAAAGGATTCGGTTGTGGTTGAGCTGAAAGTTGAGAGGAATAAGCCTGAATGTGATAAAACTTAGGCTTAAGGGGGAGTCAAGATATTGTGAAGTGTATGTGAGAAGAAAAAAGCAAAATGAAAGAATTGTGCCTACATTGTCATTTATGTCAAGTCTCTTACCTCTGTTTACTCTAACTCTTGAGACACTACACCATCCACCTCAGACTCAGAATACATAGGTGATATGGTTCCTCTCTCCACTCCTCCCACTTCGTTATCGGTAAGGCGGACTTGCGGGAGTTCCTCCTGACTGATATAATTTCTCACATGACATCGTCAAATTTATCTCTTATTCATATGTATCACCTATATACAGAGCATTAATTACATCATTAGACATTGTCTCTATCTTTAAGTGTTGGCAGAGTTATTAATAGAGATCTGAAATGAAAAACAACTATGCTGAAAGAGCTCGAGCCCTCGAAAAGAATAAAATCTGAGAGCTTATGTCACTACCACCAAACAAGAAGGCGGGTGGATGCAAGTGAGTCTTCACAGTGAAGTAAAATCCAGAAGGTCTAGTTGAGCACTACAAGGTTAGGTTAGTAGCAAAGGGGTACAGTCAGACCTATGTAATAACTATATGAGATCTTTGTAAGCGTGATAAAGATGAGTACGGTGAGAACATTAGTTTTTATGGGAGTAAATGGTGGATGACATTTATACCAACTTGACGTGAAGAATATATTTCTCTATGGTGTTTTGTTGAAAGAGTTGTACATTGGAGGTCCCACCAGGGTTTGGCACCAATCAGATAGTAGGTAAAGTATGCAGACTCAAAAAGTCACTTTATGGATTAAAGTAGTCTCTTTGGGTCTGATTTAATAAGTTTAGGAAGGCAATGATAAACATAGGCTACCAGTGAATCAATATAGATCACACAACATTTTTATCGGCAATATGGTGGTCACATCACTATGTTGATTGTGTATATCGATGATATGATCATTAATGAGGATTATAAGGGGGAGATTGTAGGGTTTTGGAATGCTCAAATTCGTTAATGCTCAAGCTACGAAAAGACCGTAGAATAAAATTTTTACTTCTACTTAAGTTAGGGATTAAAGTATGTCGGATAATTATCGAGAGATACAGACATTTAATCCTTTATAAAAGACGATAAAATATTATTTTACTTCTAACTTAAGCTTATAGTTAAAGTGGTATGTCGGATGATTATCGAGAGATACACATCTCTTTAAACCTTTATTGATCTACTCCATGATTGATTTCTAAAATATTAATCTACTTAACAATTAAATAGATTAATATAAGATGTTATACCTCGCTTCTAAATTTCAATTGGAATGAAAATCGGCTTGTCTCGGAGCACCAAATGTCTGATGTCTCTGTAGGTTATCCACCAGGACTGACCAGAGAGCGGCTTATTTCTTTTGCCAAAAATATCGTAAACCGTGATTTCTCACAAAAACACTATTCACCGAGAAAAAGATGAAATAGTACTATTCACGACTCGTAGTTATTCTATTTCACAAATGTGCAGAAATACCGTAACTTTTGTAAAAACATTATTCATCGATCCCGTGAATTTTGAAACAACCGTATACTTAGAGAGAGAAAGTAGAACTGATTTGGTGTTGCTTTCTCTCTCACCCCACCCCTCTATTTATAGAAAATGTGGAATTGCCAAATTATCAAAATGCCCTCATGAATAGTAAGGAAGTTCCAAAGTGAAAAAACCAAAATACCCTTAAGGATGATGTCATCTATGATATCATGGATGTTCAAATTTACAAGTTTATCATTGGGCTATTTTGGGCCCTTTTAATTTTGGGTTTTTTTGAGCTTTTCTGATTTTGGACTTTTAATTATTAATTAAGGCTTTAATTATTAATGGGCTTTTGGTCCATAATTCAAATCCATAATTAACATTTAAAATCTAAATCAAATATATATATTTATCATGTACAATTATATTTTTTGTTGTTGTTGTTTCGGCGAATTTATACGACGTGTCCAACACGTTATAAATTCAATCTGATTTTTGCGTCTTGTCATCTCTATGACAAATATAATTATATTATATATAATTAATTATAACCATCTTATTATTAATTATAAATAATTTATAATTAATCAATAAGATTCTCCGATTAACTCTATACGGTGTGACCGATAGGATCCGTGTTATGTTGGTAAATAGAGTTAAAACCGTTTTAACTTCTATAATCATAGGAGGTAACGGCATAATGTACTATGACCATCTAATTACACGAGATGATGATGTCTTGTACAATATCATGATCCAAGTAAACTATTTACTTGTGTTTAATTCTTTTGTCTCATAGCTATCAGATCGTTTCAATGTAGGTATGTGTCATCCTTGCAAATTTAATCTTTTTTGATCCTGAGTAAATTATCAAATATAATTACTCTTATAATTATACTGCTAGCAGATAATCTTACTCTATCAATGGGCTTAATGATGCTATAACTCGTATAGAAATACGAGGGACAATAGTACTTTTGACAAACCATCTTTTCCTCCGCATAAGTTATGTATACCGAAGAGCTACCTTTATAGCCACCTTTTACGAATAACGTTTGGTAGAAATCACATACATATATATCTTATGTAGAAAAGATGAATACCTCATACTTTAAATTTAACACTGAACGAAAACATTAATGACACGAACACAATTACATTTAATATTTCATTCGGGGTCTGTCAAATATGATGTTCCTAGAACATCTATCTATGTGATTAAAATGATAATTCTTTATCTATGGTCTGTAAAACTTGACCATCATTTAATCCACATACTAACCTGATAACGGTTAATTAGTGTTCCTGCTAATTACTTTGGTTAGTGACTTTTAAGAGTATATTCTATATTATGAAGTTTCACAATTCCAGTCATGAACTCAGAATGATTCATAAATTCAATTATACTCAAGAAAATAAAATATTATTTAAATATCCAATTCATGAACAAAACTTTATATAACTAATTTATCATATTATTGACTTCAAGATTATTATAAACTAACATAGATTGCAGAGTTGAAGGCAAGATTGGGGAAGAAATTCAAGGTAAAGGATACGGGACAATTTAAGTATTTTCTCGGGATTATGGTGGCTCATAGAGCAGAGAATATTATTTTATCTTAGAGAAAATATGTCCTAAACTTACTTAATAAGACATACATGTGGGATGTAAGCCTGTAGTTTCTCTAATTAATGTGAAGACTAAGATGAATGTAAATACATGAGAATAGGTCGATCATGAGAGGTACTAGAGATTGGTAGGCAGAGAGATCTATTTGAGTCACACTCATTCCAATATCTCATTTGCAGTAAGCGTGTGAGTTGCTACATGAATGATCCTAGAAAGGGCCATATGGACATAGTATTTCACATCCTAAGGTATCTGAAAAGTGTACTGGGAAGAGTCTCATTTTCAAGAAAAATGGGCACATGAACATTGAGGGTTATTGTGACTCTGATTGGGCTAGTTGCCAAGATGACAGGAACTTCACATCGGCTAATGTATGTTCGTAGGGGACAACTTGGTCTCCTTGAAGAGCAACAAGAAGCCAGTTATCGTGAGATCAATGAAAGAAGTTGAGTACAGAGTCATGGCATTAGGAGTTGCCGAGATATTATGGCTGAAAATATTATTGAAAGATCTCAAGGTAATCAAAAAGCTAAAATGAAGTCGTGGTGTGATAGAAAGTCAGTGATCAAATTATCAATAATTCGTGCAGCCTGACAAAACTAAGTATGTGGAGATCGATATATTTTTCATTAAAAAAAAAGCTAGAGAATGGGGCTATTGGAGTTGAGTCATATAACAAATGAAAATCAAGTAGTGGATTGTCTCACCAAAGAGCTTAGCTTAATAGGTCTAATTAGGTTATGTGATAAGATGTGCTTGATGAATATCTTTTGTCCATCTTGAGGGGGAATGTTAAAATATATTAAATATTGATTAGAAATATCGAATATTTATCAAACATATCAAGTATTAGGGCCGCTAATGGACATATGAGTCCATGGACAAAATGGACTGGACATTAGTGGTTTTTATTGGACTGGACTTCATTTGAACATGGACATAAAGCCCAATCCGAACTCAAATATAAATGTTAAATGGACGAAATATGGGAAATCGTGGGCTAAAAATGGACTACACAGTGGATTGATGTTGGACTGATGTTGGTTCAATTTTAGGATATCTAAATGTTCTTTTATATGTGTCTTTGTTTCAATTTTTGAGAGCTTTTATGGAGTCTATTAGAGAATGGAGAGGAATCAATTGATTATGTGCGAGAGATACTTCAATTGATTTCAAGTCATTACGTAAATTTCTTGTTATGTGATATAATTTACCCATATATATATATATATATGGGTAAATTTCACATCACTACGGATTTCACTATGATTTCTACAATTTTGAACTTCAATTTAATCGGCACAATATATACGACACTTTGGTACTGAGGTATATATATAAGACTTAATTTCTCCAGTTTGGATGTCCCGATCATCAGCCCATTGGACAAATTGTGGACTTTTTATGGACATAATTGAACTAAAACTGGACTGGGCGTGAATCGGTCAATTACCACTTTGGTATGGATTGATATGGGTTTAAGTTTTCATTCTTATTAATGAGCTCGAACTGGGTTTGGACAAAAGTCCGTCCAGTAGCAGGTCTATCAAGTATCAATTAGAGATTTTAATTTTAATTTTTCTATTATACTCTATTGTACGCCTATATAATGGATTTCTAAATAATTGACTAGAGATGAAATTCTCAGAAACACTTTTCTACTATTCGTTATTTCAAAAATTGAGAATCATGTGCGGCTGAAAAAGTATAAAACTTGAGTATTAGAAATGTCATCAACTGTTTAAACACTGATCAATTATTTAAGGGAAGGAATCATTTGATAATGACTATTTTGATAATCTTGATAATGAAATTTTAAATAAACTAAAAAAAAAAAAATAAAAAAATATAAATATATTTTTGAACTCATAGAGTGATAGTGTCTAACATTGTATAAATTTTTGATAATTTTTGATAGACAATAAAATGATGCTTAAAAAATTAAAATTAATGTATTAAGATCTTTTTCAAATTTATTTAAACCTTTTGTTATTAAGATTGTCAAATGATCCCTTTCTCTCTCTTTTTTTAAATAAAGTTGAAGGACGATGAAAGAAGGGAACTTGCCAACTTGACACAGAATTATTGTATTACTGGTTGTCGAATTCGGAGTTTTATACTTTTATACATCTTTAATTATATATATTTATTTTATTAAAGTTAATATTTATATTTGATAGAACATGATTGATAAAAGCTCAATTTCATATACTTTTAACTAGAGTCTCACGAATTTATTAACTTTTAGGGCATTTTAATTATTTTATTTTATTTATATCCCAAAATTGAGGTACTGTTATTTTTTTATCTTTATTTATAAAAATTATGCATTTTGGCGATAATCAGAGCGAAACGAAGCATAAGCGTGGTAAGGAGCATTCAACTTAGACAGTCAGATGCAAAAGATGTGATCCACACCTAGGGGAAGTGTTGGATTGTACTTAGCCAATTATCCTAAGTAAGTGCTTGGTGATCGCCTTGGGTGCGACCAACATCAACTCCTTGAGACACGATTTTCACCATATTTCTTATTATTTTTGGCTCGAAGTATAAATGAAAGCCACCACTTCTCTCCCAGTGTACCCTAGCCGTCTAGAGACAAGTTAAACATATTTTGGAGCTTTTTGAAGAGATCTAACACCTTGGAGTCAAACAAGAAGATCTAGGCGTCAAATTCAAGCACTCGGGCGAGAGTTTAGATTTATTTTTTTCTTCTCCATTTTTGTTATGATATTTACTCTTTTTATTGCCCTAGATTTTTATTGTTTGATATTGAATATGCATAGTTAATCATCCTTTTAGGGGTGATGGCTTGTAGTATTTTAACTCATTTATTTAAATTGCTCGGTATTTAAAATTTTCAATAATTATTGTGTGATTGATCTTTTAAATAAAATGTTTACATACATGAACTATAATTGATATTTGCTTATGATTTATCCTAAAATTTTTAGTAGATTATAGAGATATATTGCTAGAATTTTTTATCTCGGAAAGTAAAACTTAAGTTTGTGTGCGATGCCTAGCAGTAAGTGACAACATATGTGGTTATAATTAGAACTGAACCAAATATCTATATCTATCTCATAACTAAGTAGTCGGGCTTTAAATATGATTTTAATAGCAAAAAATACAAATGATTTGAACTCCTAGGGTGAGATACTTAACCGTGAAGTATGAATAGTTTGAACACGACATTAACATAGGAAAGCATCAGTCAATGCTAAATTTGAATTACTAATCTTACACTAATATAAGAAGTCAAAAATCGAGTAAGTTAATTAAAGATTTAAGAGGAAAAACCAGAACCCTCTAGTATTCACATCTAGTTTAAAGCATCATTTTATTCACTATTATTTAATATAATTTTAGTTTAATCGCAAATAACCCTTATTTGTCTAGATTAGTAAACACGTGAGAACTAATAATTCACTCATGTCCTTATGGATTAGACATTTTAATTACTATCTAATAAGATCATATGCTTGTGACCAAAATTATATATAAATTAGGATAATTATTAGATGTTGTATAAAATCAATCAAGTTTTTTGGTGCCGTTGTTGGACACAATAATGTGGATATTAGTTTAAGCCTTAATAATTAAGATTAGATTTATTTATTTATTTATTTTTATTTTCTTTATTTACAATTTACTTATTCAATTTTCTCATACAGAACATGATCTAGCAGGGAAAAGCACACACTTAGTCTACAAGCTCAAGACTATGTTCAGAAAGGCTAAGAAAATCACCCCGATCGCGGCGCCCTGAAGAGTGGATTTGGATAGGAGCATGTAATGGTCCAGAACGTTGATAATTGGCCACTCAAGGAGTTTTTTGCTCTCAAAGCAAAGACATCCAATTGGGCTATATTGTGCTTGATGTTGCGGTCAATGCTTTTGAATTGATACTGGCCCTTTTAAATATATTATCTCAATATATTTCCATCATTTAGCACATAAGGACCCGAACCAACATTTGGTTATATTCGAAGAATTATGCAATACTATTAAGATTAATGGTGTTGAGTGCATAGCCATAAAACTTTGGGTATTCTCATTTTCCCTAGGTAATAGGGCTATAAGTTGGTTAAGGCCACTAGACGTCAGTACCATTGTGACTTGACCATAAATATTCAATGTATTTCTCACTAAATTCTTTTCGCCTTTTAAGACTTCTATTTTTGCAGACTCAAATTACTAATTTCACATGGAGAGGTGGTGAGTCATTTATTGAGGTTTAGAATTGGTATCAAGAATTGATCTACCTATGTTCGCATTATGGGCTTAAAAATAGTTTATTTTATAAATATTTTATGAATATTTAAAATAATCTACTAAAATAACTATTGATGTAGCTGTAAGTGAAAATTTGATGATTATGGGTGTCCGGGACACATATAAGCTCATTGATGATATAACGCTCAGTCAGCAATAATGAAGCTCAGTGAGAGGCAATACCTGAGCAGCAACACCCGGAGTTCTGAAAACAGATCTAGCCACAAAGTCGGCTCAAGTTGAAGCTAAATTTGCGACCTAGTTCGAAACATTATAGAAGGGTATAAACCGTATGTCAGTATTTAATGTCTCAGTGATAGATCTCTCAAGCCCGTGCACCATCAGTAGTGCCAACGACTATTTGTTCATTAACTACAGTTGAGGAGGAACATGTGAAGGGGAAATCAAATAGGTTAATGCACTAAACACTAATAATTTCAAATAGGTCAATGCATTGAACAATAATAATTTTCAACTTAACAACAACAATCCTTACTTAGACACTTATAACCCAGTGCGTAGAAACAATCCAAATTTCTCATGGAGGAATAATCATAAGAATCTGCGTCAAAATCCGAGCCAAAACCCCAACAGACCTAATTAAGGCTTTGGGCAACAACATTTGAGCTGAATATGCCTCAAAGTCTAACATAGAGCAGATGATCGAGAGATTAACGCATGGCCAGGAATAATTCATGCAAGATCAAAAAGCCACCGGTCAGTAAGTGGCCAATGTACAACGATCCGACCATCAGACTAGATCCAACAAAAATCAATAAAGAAAGGAGAAAGAAGATACAAATTTTAATAGTTATGGATGAAATGAAATGTCATATCAACAGACTACCAACTCGTGGTCGAGCTCGTTCCAACATAACATGATTTAGATTAGAAGATGTCATGTTTATGTTTCATTGTTATAATTATCAGAACAATTAGATTTTAATTATTGTTATAATATTTTAATTTGTTTGATACTATTTTAGAACAATATATTATCGTGCTTATATTTGACTTTATAAAATTTTATTTTAATTATTATTGTAATATTTTAGAACAATGTACTATCATGTTTTATTTTTAATAATTGAATGTTTAACTTGATGCGTTATAATTTCAATGAAAATGGAGCAAAATAATGCTTTGTATAGATACGTCTTGCCGGTGCCCCCTGGACCATCAATGAAGAAAACGCCTCCTTGATTATCATCCAAGTATCTCATGATCTCATCAAATGCTGCTCTCTGATTAGGATTAAGAGAGTCACATGCACACAAATCGTTTTCTCCCACATCAACAGACAATTCATCATTGATCTCACGGAATTCACCATTAAGTTCGACAATATCTGTGAAATATGGTAGATCAAATGATCCAATATCCTTTCCCATGGACTGGAGAACGCTCCTAATGTCTTTCAAAACCAATTGCTGCACATGTGCAGCAGATGCATACCTGTTGAAAATGGATTTAAAACTATTGAAAAGCTGAAATTTGAAAGCAAGAGAATAGACACAGCAAAATGTTATGTTTTAGCATAAAAACAACCACCAAATCTAAATAACATAGTCACAAATTACATATTTTTGAACATGCAAATAAACTTTTAAAGGAGTTACAAATATTGGCTAGACAATCTTTTAAACAGCTATTCTCAAAATACCAAAAATACCCTTCCGTTTTTTAAATTACACATATGTTGGGAATAAACTAATAAACTGGACATGTTCGTAAATATTACACCACAATATTATTTTATATTCGTATTTTATATGTCAAATAAAACTTAAGTTTAAAATTTCAAAGAAAAATATTATGTTTAAGGCCTTCAAATTGACTAATTAGTATTGATAGTTATTTAGTCATCAAATTAACCCTTTACCAAAGATTAGCCAAACATTCTGTCAAAATAAATTCAAATTAAAAATTATTTAAAATAAAAGTTATTCTGACATATTTTGTAATGACTCTGTAAAAAAAATGTGTAATTCACACTTCCAAAAATAACGTTAACTTAATAAATAATACCCCTTAAGTCACTGTAAGCTATTTCTTGAATATGTATTTCAGAAAGCATTTGGAATCAAATTGGTCTTTGTGACATGTTATATCATTTCCTGTACCGAAACTATTCAATCACCATTTCATTTAGCACCAAGCCGGCGCTGCACCAGACCAAAATTGGTATTTGCTAGTTTTAAAATTAAGCATAACCTTAGTACCATGAAATGTGTTTCTATCTTTGCTGGTAGCATACCAGTATGAATTAAAAATTAAATTATTCTAAATACTAAATGTAGAAGGCTAAAAATAACAATATTCACATATTAAATTGAGTATTAATATAATATGCTATGATTACGGATTAATAATGATCAATGCAGCTTCTTCTAAAATCAGTATTGATAACATTTCAGCTTAGGGTTTAGATGCACGTTGATATTTTACATTATTATTCATTTATCTAAATTTAATAAATGATTTATGGTGTAGAGCCCCTCAAATTAAAATCTGAAATGAATAAAATCTACAAGATATTCTGTATAAAGATCTGGCAAAATATGCAGGTCAACTCTTAAAATTGGGGCATTTTGTTAATTTAATAAAATCAGACCCTCAATATTAATTCTCATGGCATATTTGCACTTCATATTTGTACCAAATCAGTATAGAATAATTTACTGAAGAAGTGGACACACCAGATTCTGATGGGACTGGATTATTTGCATACGCATGAACCATGTGTGATTCACAGGGACCTGAACTGCAGTAATATTTTCATCAATGGAAATGTTGGTGAGGTATAAATCCTTTCTGTAATATTTCATTATTGCAGTAATATTTTGTTTAATCCTTTCTGTAATGAGATACCATCAATTAAATTTGTATTTTCTATAAAATGCTGTCATATAAGTTGCCAGCAGTAAAATAAGAAATATCAACTAAAATTACAGAAAGGATTAAACAAAGAATTATACCTCACCAACATTTCCATCGATGAAAATATTACTGCAGTTCAGATCCCTATGAAGATAGGAATGAAGATGGGATGAATCTAATGTTGGATAAAAAAAATGGAAATTGACAAAACAATCATAAAAGTTACCTAAATTTTGAAATTTAAAAAACCTAAATGTCTTCCTGAACCTGAGCATGATTGAGATATTAACAGTTAATAAAGGAAATATCCAGAACCTGAGCATGATTTAAATTATTCTTGAAAAGGAGTAATTTTAATCATGATTTACTGATGATCTTGAAAAAGAATTTTAGGAGAAATAAAATAGAGTTGTCACATCCAATTATTTTGTCAAATTGCTAATTCTAATTGTAAAACTGATAGTGCAGTTGGTATATAACAGTAGAAAGATATTTACATTAATCAGGACAAAGCAACAGTTGAGATGGAGTGCATACAGGAGGGTTATCTTGCTAAGATAATACATGGTGATGTATCAACTGTGCAGATTACAGAACTTGCCTTCATTAGCGGTCTTTATCTGAACTGTAACAATTCTAACTTGTACCACTAATAATTGAATGTCTGTTAAAATAATACCGCCAAGCATTAAAGCGCATTTAGATTCTTCTATTCTTTAATTGAAGCTTAATTGTGCATGCGAAGCAAATCCTGGTACTTACAAAATTGTTGAGCATATGGAGTTTCTGGTACCTATAACGTTTATGGGGTTTCTGGTACATAAAAAAGGGCGGCTAAGATCTAAATTTGTGGACCCAAAAAAAAAAACTCATTAAAATGCATGCGCATGTGCATACCAGGATATAAGAAAGTAGCAGAGAGTCAAATAACACAATCGTGCATGTGCATATTTGATTTTACAAAAAAAATACAAATCTGATAAAGTTGCAAGCAAGGAATTGTACCAAATAATAAAAAAAAAAGATAGTAATCGCTAGAGCCGATTTACTGGTAAGTTTTGGTTTGCTTGGTTAAAAACTTTGTTTGAGCACTCACTCAAAAACTGATGGATGAGCGAACCACCATTCAAAAAATTCTTTAGAATCATCTGACCCCAGGAATTCCTTGAAGAGGCAATTGACTAAATCAAATAAAAGGGCGACTGACTAAATCAAATAAAGGGGCGACTGACCTAGAGAAGGTGCAGCGTAGCGAAGACTAAACGTATAATGTAATGGGTATATAACGTCTTAAAAAATCCAAAACAAATGGACTGTCCAGTCCTTCCGTGCTTTTTAAGATAGTAAGATATAACATACAAACTTAAAAAAAAAACTTAGACAATTTGAAACTCAACCCCAAATATCTGAAACAAATTTACTATTTGAGTACAAATTCTGAATACTTTTATCATTTTTTAATTTTTTTATTTACCAAAATAAAAAAAAATCTGTCCACTATCGTCTATCGCCCTCCCACTATGGTTTCACCAGGAATAGAGGCGTACAAATTTCCCGATTAGACCGCCTGAGCCCCCCTCGCCCTCCAAATTTCAAATCTCCCTCCCCCGTCTCCCCATTGCGAGATTATGCGCTCGAACCCAGATTACCCCTCGTGGAATAGACCATTCATGTCTCAAACTCTGCCGCCAGCTCAAGCTTTCTCTCTTCTCACCAAGATGGACGACCGCGACGATGACGACGACGATTTTCAGGACCCCATCTCTCTCACGCGCTCCTCTCTGCGCAAAGTCGCTAACGCTCAACCTCTTAGACCATGCAATGCCGCACGCAAAAGAAAAAATCTAGCCTGGTTGGTTCTTCTGGCAAGGAGAATAGGGAATTAGGCCAAATCTCTAATAATCCTCCTCAGTCTTCTCATGCATTGCATCAAGATCTGGATTCTAGGATTTCTTGCTTTTTTCCAGATAGATTTGATATGAAAAAGGAAAGTCCGTCTCTTCCTGTAGTAGCTGAAGAACTAGATCCGAGCTCTAGGATTTGCCGCTCATTTTCAGAATTTCCAGTTTCTGAAGCACCAGGAACTGGTTTTGAAGCTTCTTCATCATCTGAATTTGATGGAAATGGGGAAAACCTGGGGAAATTCACACCAATTGGAGCAGAGAGGTTGGGGAATAGGGAGGTCAAATTTAAGAATCCAGATGAAATTTCTGTCACTCCAACTAAGTCAAAATTAGTAGAATCTGGAACTAACATGCATACAGGTGAAGTTGGAGAGAATTTTGAACCAGGCACACAGCTAAATGAATTGATGAATCTCTGTGCTGAGTTGGAGAGTCAACAAGATTTCAATCTTGATAGAGAGCATGGTTCGGTTGACTGTCCTTTGTGCGGGCATGATTTATCTGGTCTTAGTGAACTGCTGAGGCAGTTGCACACAAATAATTGTCTTGACAGAGGCGACACATGTGAGGTATCATTGATAAATAGAACATGCAAGTAATTTTTGAAAAGAACTTAGTGCAATTTTTGTCTGGTCAAGGCCCCTGAACTAGCCTCAAGGCATCTCATTTAAAGCTTCATTTTTAAGCCTCAGTTCTGCAAGACCCTCAATTCATCCAGTTGGTAATAGTAGCTCACATCCTCCCAATTGCTGCTATCCTTTAGTGGCATTTTTCAATCATGTAATTTCTTGTTATTTAGGTTTTATAGATGGCACTGTCTTGATCTTCTATCTTTTAGACGTGGGCTCTTTGAAATATCTGTTGATTTTTTTCTTTTTCTTATTTTGTTGGACAAACTTCAGGAATTAACATGCATGTTGTTTTCCTGAATTCACTTGTCTTAACTAAATCCTCTGTATCTTCCAGAAGCTATTTAAAAACAATATAATCTAAGAAAAAGAAATATGGATACTACAGTAATTCTTCATTGAATGTGCAGATGCCTGATTCAGTGTGCAATGGAAGATCTATTTTGAGGGGTAGAAATGTCGACATGATATCTGTTAATGAATGGCTGAAGAATCTGGGTTATCCAGATATGAGGATACTTTCATACAAGAGGAAGTTGATTTGGAATCTCTCCAATGGCTAACAGAAGAGGTACTGCTACATCAGAAATTCAATCTACATGATTATTACCACCCCCCTTAGTGTTTCCTTCTTTTTTCTCAACACTTTTCATGAGCCAGAATATTGCTTAAGAAGTGTAAGAACAGCCCATGTAAAGACCTAAGATGGATTCATAAAAATGAGAGGAAATAAAAGAAAAAGCCAACAAAACAGAAGAATAAACAGACCTAATGTACATGTACCTTCCATTACCAGCACTGTTAGCAATGGTCATTCTGGTTGATTTGACCTCAAAATTTATGTTGTATGCTTATTTTCTTGTTTTGACTTATCATGGATTCAGAAGAGTTACTGTGGCATCATCATTTGCCTGAGCCTCTAAAAACCAGCAAAATATGTGGTACTGAACTGATGATGCAGTTCTGATTGAATGAAGTTTGGCACACGAACTGTGTTGCTTGTCGAAAACTAGGTACACCAGTGTAAGTGTAACTCTCTGGCAACTGTTTTTATTCTATTACAGGATCTACTAAACATGGGAATAACTGCACTTGGACCGCGGAAGAAGATCATAAATGCTATAAAGGAATTACGTAACATGAATGACCATAGTGTCCAAGCTGCAAAAAATAATCGTCCTGGTACTGTCAACAGTGAAAGGACAAATGTAGGAATGTCCGGCAATAAACTAATCACTGAATATTTTCGAGGTTCCATTTCTATGGTTAATGGTGCCTCCTGTCCTAAGAATCCAACTGAAAGTAATAAACAGACAATGATGAACACTAAGACAAAACCTAGAAAGAGGAGTACTAGGAACGGAGTGGCCAAAGATATACCTCCTTGGTGTTGGATTGCAGGAACTCCTTTTCGCGTGGTACTAGAAATTCTCTTCATTTTTTGGTTAATTAATAACCTTTTGTTATTGATGATTTATCCAAGTAATGATGGGGTTGAAATAGTTAACAACTTACTAGAATTGTATTAAAATAATTGAGGTTGAAATAGTTAATGAGTTATATGGAACTTTGGGTTAGCAAACTGGAAACGTTTTTCATTCTTGTTCTAAATTAATACATATTGGATCATCGCTCAATCTTCCGTGAACAATGTTTGAAGCACTCTTGCTTGATTGGGATTAATAACCTCTTCACAAGGCTGATAAAATTTCAATCAAGTCTGTTAGCTATCATTTTGGGACACAAAAGATTGACCATAGACATTCAAAGAGATGATTTATATTTATATTAAATTTTTTTAAGCTCTTCCTAGGTTAGTACAAGTGTTTAATATGTTCAATATTGTTGTTATTTTCTTTGTTTTTTAAAATATTGACGTGTTAAACAATTGATCATCCCATGTCAGGATGCATTCCGCTATTTAAGTGGAGACTGCACACATTGGTTTCTTACACACTTCCACATAGACCGTAAGTAAAAAGTTACTCTGAGACATATTTAATTGCTGATGAATTATACTCCTACGTACTAATTGGGATAACTAAAAATTTAGGATTCATAAAAGTACCCACTAATTAACAATCATGATACCTGCTTTTTCTGCTGTTGATGGTTGTTGGTGACAAATTCAGTTTAGTAGAGTCCAATTCAGCTCATTTTCCTCATATTTTCTCGAATTTGTTGCTAGCAGCCTCATTTAAGCCTGACAAAGAACCCGAATGCTTGTGAAAGTTGGGTTTCATACTGACTGGCCTTTCCTAATTAGAACTGTTTGGAGGAATAATGCTGATCAATTTGATGATTAACAAAAATTTAAGCAGATTACCAGGGTTTAACAAAGAATTTCTGTCATGGAAAGATATATTGCTCATCAGTTACTGCACAGCTTATAAACCTCAAAATTGGCATACCATGGGAGAAGATTCATATCTTGCCTCTGAGCCAAAAGATAATCATTGGAGGTGTTGGTGTGACTTGCATTGATGCCAACCATTGCCCTGGAGCTATCATTATTCTTTTTGAGCCTCCCAACGGGAAGGTATGTAGTTTTGAGTTGGGCATTTCATTTGTCCAAAAGAAAGGGGAAAACTCCGCTGTATTTACTACATAGGTTAGAAACTCAAATTAAAATTTTGAACGTTGTTTTATGGACTTGGAAGCTAACAAATTGCTTATGTTGAAATAATATGAATATTAGATGCGAAACTTGATAAGTTGATTTCTACTTTATTTATTATCTGAAGACCAAAACAGCTGGACCAGTTGGCCTTATTTTTACTAGTCTGTTTTCTGGACTTCTTCTTTTATGTTCTATCATCTTATAATATGCTTAATTGAGGGTATGGAAAACTCAAACTGAACTTTACACATGAAAACTGCTGCAAATTATCACTAAAAGAAAATAACTAATCCAAATCTGAATGATATCTTGTTATGGTAGGTTCAGGTCTGTGTACTTGTGAATATATTTGGCTGCTGCATAGCTGTGTACTATCCATGAGTTATATTCTGGTGCCAGGTGTTATCAGTGTCATAAGAACTTAGTTCCCTCCATCTATCTGCAGAGTTGGATTAAAAGATCAATCTGCTGAAAGAAACTTTTTTTTTTCGTTAGCAGTTTGAAATATAAAAAGACTTCAATCAAGAAATATAAGAAAATTGAAATATCACATACCATTATTGCATTGTGTTTATCAGGCTGTGTTGCACACTGGTGACTTCCGTTTTTCATCAGAAATGGGAAATAGTGTTGTCCTGAACACAAACCATATCCACACTCTCATCCTAGATACCACCTACTGTAATCCTCAGGTACTCTCTTTTCCTTGTGTACCAGCTAGATTCTTTCCACAGAGAATTCTGCTGTGAACAATTCTGTAATAATATATTTTTTTGTTTGTGTAAACAAGGATGAATTGATGCCTTATTTGTCTACTGGTAGGAAGGGAATTGGTATAGATGATTTGCAAGTGACTTTGGTGGGTTAGCTTGTTTTAGTTAGAGGTGGCATACCTATAATATTTTGACTTCATTATAATTTTTTGTGCATTAGATTTCCCCAGAGATATTGATCAATGCCAGTATGATGCCATTTGTAAAAAGGCATTCCTTAGATGCCATTGGAGAACCTATTGACATAATTTAACTTATGTTGTTTTTACACTGTCTACAGTATGATTTTCCGAAACAGGAAGCTGTAATTCAATTTGTTATAGAGGCCATTCAAGCTGAAGCGTTCAATCCTAAAACACTGTTCCTCATTGGAAGTTACACAATTGGTATTCTTTTCACCTGCACCTCCTTGAAACCCACACACACACATGCATGATTACTGTTGGAGCTGAGCTGATTGTCAATTATGTCTTATTATTTGCTTAAGATCTTTGAATTTTTCTTGTTATTTGCACAAAAATGAAGGACCATAGTCTCAGGATCTGTTCTAATGTGATGTAGGTAAAGAGAAACTTTTTGTGGAAGTCGGAAGGTTGTTGAAAAAAAAAAATATATGTTGGGGCAGCAAAAATGAGTGTTTTGCGGTGCCTGGAGCTGCCACAAGAAGACATGCATTGGCTAACTGCAAATGAAGCTGAGAGCCACATCCATGTGGTCCCAATGTGGACCCTTGCAAGCTTCAAGCGTCTCAAGCATATTTCAAACCAATACACTGTAAGCTACAACATAAAGTGCAACTATACTCTGAAATTGATGAATAGATTGGTCACAACAAGTCTTAATTGGTTATTACGTGTAAGCAAAAGTACAAGTATTACAAGATGAAACCTGAAATACTTTTGGATGGAGAAATTTAAAATGAACTATTGGTCGTACAACATGCAACTACTAACTCAGAATAAGGGTGCACATTGTCAAAATCTAAATGGTTATCTAAAGATTTTTATTGAAACTTTAAATCTTGTTTGTTAATTAGTAAGCCGAACAAGCTGATGATTTTAATATAAAATTCTGGTTATAAATCAAATTTTATAATTTTTAGAAACTTTTACTATATTTTAGATAGTTAGAAAATTATTCTTTTGAATGACTCATAATAATTAAATCAAGCAATTTTCTATCTATCCATAAAAATAGTAAAAATAAATAAATAAAAAATAAAAAAATTGGTTTACAACTAGAATTTCATATGAGAATTATTTTGAGTGAACGGATTAACCATTTGAATTTTGAAAACGGAGAAACAATCTATAACACGGGGTCATCCATGCTATGCATAGTTTATTTTAATCTTATTAAAAATAATTGCAGAATTATGGGATCTGTATCAAATGCAAGATCCTTTCTTCATTGTCAGAGGTCATGAACATTTAATTGATGTATACCTAAACATTTATAATCTAGGGTCTCAGAGTGTCATCATTATGCTATTGTTATTTTATCATTTAACAGAATAATTGAGATAAAGTCAAATCATTATTATTTCATTTATTGTTTTAAATCAGACCCATCACAGGTCAAGAAGAAAATTATAATTTTGGAAATACAATGAAATTTTTTTATGAACATGCTTAATTAAAAATGAGGTGAGTTATTATATTTTGATGTTATCTAGAACATGTTTTTTTACTACACCAATAATTATTGTTATTTTCATTTTATTTAAAACTACACATAATAATTATTATATTTTGATGTTATCTCGTATTCGACAGTCATATCTCCGCCCATACCGAAGTAAAGTTTACCCCCACATAATCCAATTAATTATGTCTTAATTTTTCGCTTTATTGGCGAGAGGTTTTGGAGAAGCGCCCGCCTTTTTGTAATTTCTCAATTTCATTGTCTTATTTCTCAATTTCATTGTCTTATTTCGGTAAACAAATCTTGCCAATATAAAATTAATAAAAGAAATATTTTTCATATTAAATTCTGAATTTCTCATCTTAATGAAATTTTTTTTTACACCTCATTTTGTGCATCTCTTTTACGCATCTAATATTAAATATAAAATTAGAGAGAATATGTATTTTTAAAAAGTGTATATATGTAATATTAAATGCACATAAAAATGCAGACAAGAGATGCAAATATTAGTTTATTATTCCCTTGATATAATTAAGATGAAAAAAGAAAGCATGTAATTCAAGAGGCCTTACAAATTGGAGCTTCTAAACCAAATTTTTTAAAAAAGGAACAAACTCAAGGCAAACAGGAACAATCAACAAAATGCAAACCAGGATTAAAGAATTGGATTATGAATTCGTATTTGATGCATATCGTTGAGTTTTTTTTTATGTGCATTTAAATTTGAGTAGCTCAGACTCATTTTTATCTCAAAAAAAAGTGATGCATACAGTCCGTTTATTAGATTTTGGACGATCTGAAAACCAACCGATCATTCATTGAGTGGTTTAAAAAGTAATAGTTTAGTTTTATCATAATATATGTTATAATTAGCCGAATAATTCTTGAATTGCAATAAATTTTATACACTTTTTTTTTCTAAAACAACAAAGCTATCTACTGTGACCGTCGTCCATTTCAATACTCTACTGTGATCTCGTGCATCAACAACCTGAGCCAATCCATTAAAGTACCTTGAAAATATTAAATACCAATTAATGTTGGATGAATGCCAAAAAGTTACCTTAAAGAGTTTGTTTCATGCCCTGCCTTCCTATGTTGAAGTTTTCAAGTACAAGCTTCAGCTTTTGTAGTTTTATATTTCACTTTTTCCTTAACTACCAAGTCCATTGAACAGTAGAAAACTAAGAATAAATGGCTCGGAACTAAAACTTCGAATTGAGCGGAGGAGTTTCATATGCTATCAGGACTCGAACTAAAACTTCGAATTGATCTCAGAGAGCACACCTACCATCTAGCCAAAATACAAGAAGATAAATGGAGATAGCACTCCACGGTACTTTGGCTAAAGTAGGGGATGCTAACACAAAATATTTTCACACCCTTGCTTCTATCCGGAGATCGCAAAACCACATCCCTCAAATATCCCTACAGATTGCCAACCCAAATGACACACCAACCACAATCACACACTCCACCCAAATACTAGCAGAGTTCACAACTTTCTACCGTGACATTCTGGGGTCACAAACATTCTCTTTACTCCTAACCTCACAACATTCTCTGATTCCACACGTTAATACTGGTTACGACAACTTGCTGACCCGCTCTCATCTCAAGAGATCAAACAAGTCGCCTTTGTTATGCCGAAAGACAAAGCCGCGGGCCTTGACGACTTTTCAATCGAGTTTTTTCCAAAAGTATTGGGACATCATCTCCGCTGACATACAAAATGTGGTCACAACCTTCTACCACAATAAGCTTGACCTTTGGCGAATTAATCAGGCTTACATAACACTCGTACCAAAGAAAGCAGGCTCCACTATATTATCCAACTATAGACCCATTAACGTACTCTTAGCTATTCCGAAAATTCTAACCAAAATCCTAGCAACGAGACTGCAGCCATTTCTATCGAACTTGATTCACAAAAATCAAACAACCTTTATTAAGGGACAACAATTAATTCAAACCTTCATTTCGAACCGGAAACTACTGATACACTTTGCCAAAAACAAAATTCCCTCTGTCTTCCTCAAAATCGACTTCCAAAAAGCTTTTGATTCACTCTCATGGGATTACTTGCTTGAGGTACTCCGAGCTAGAGAATTCCCTGGATGGTATGGATACGTAGCCTCCTCATTTCTTCTACCTCTTATCTCAAAATCAATGGGCTTAAAGGTCATCCTTTCTACCACCGTAAGGTACTACGCCAGGGGGAACCTTATCCCCGTTACTCTTCAATCTAGTGGTCGACACTCTTCAAGGGATGATACATAAATTACAACATGAACTATTCCACCTGCCATCGGCCACTACGACCCTCTTTCAATTTGCTGATGATACAGCTATAATAACACCGGCACACCCAATGAATCTCAAGGTTATCATGTTAACTTTGAAGACATTCGCTCAAGCCTCGGGATTGGAGAACAATCATGCCAAAAGTGAATTCCTCCTGATAGCAATACCTCGCGATTTAATGCCAACCCTAACTTCCATCCTCAAATGAGAAACCTTGGTGCAGGCGATCCAATACCTGAGCCTTCCCCTAACACTGCGCTCCAGAGCGAGGTAGCGGAGGGGAGGGGAGGAGACGAGGGAGATGACTGGCTTGCCCAGCGATGATTTACTCGCTCCAGAATCATTACTGTAGAAGGGACGGAGACGACGAGAAGGGACGGAAGACGAGGTGAATGAAACACAAAAATCCTATACGTTTCCCCTCCGATCGTTACACCCGATTTGGAGGGTAACCTCCCCTCGTCGCCTCTTCCCTCCCCTTCCATCCTCTACTCTTTCCCCTTTTGTCGTGGAGCAATGCTTAACCATCCGAAAACCACTAAAGGCTGCTTACCTGCTGCTCATTACCTCTGTGTAACAAAATACGAGGGATTCAAAGGAAAAAATATCTCAATGACGGGCCGAACAATTCTAACCAACTATGTACTTAATGCTATCCCCATGCACTATATGCAAGATCTATTGCTCCCTAAATGGGTAATCAAAGAGATTACGCAAATTACGCCACGATTCTTATGGAGAGGGCTAAAAACAAACTTGGGAGGACATTGCCTAGTAGCTTGGGCCAAATAATCCCACCTAAAATTAATGGAGGATTAGGAATCTTAGACCTTCAGCTGCAAAACAAAGCACTGCTAATTAAGTGGCTTTGGTTGGCAGAATCGGAGCACCAATGCCTTTGGTCTTTGACACTTAATTCGATCCAAACATCCATCGCAATCACATACAAACAATTGTAAGCAACACTCTTTTTCTTCGAGACCTAACAACACTATTACCTTTATTCAATGCATCAATCCAACGTAATCAGGATGGCATCCACCTCTGTCGCTGGAGCAACAACTTTTCTGTCCAAGCAATCTACAAAATGTGTAACAATCCGAAGGTATTACCAACACAATTCAAAGAAATGTGGTCGCTAATAATCCCTAACAAAATCAAAATATTTCTATGGTTTCTACTCCACGATAGACTCAACACAGCTGAAAATTTGCAAAAGAAAGGGTGGCCTTCAATTCAAACTTGCACCATGTGCACTACTGACTTATCGAAAACAGAGCTACACCTATTCCACCAATGAAGCTTTGCCGCAACTCTTCTTCAGAGGTTGATTGAGGGAACTTTCTTAGGCACAAACTCTATATCCGAAGCATGGCACTATGCGGCAGAACGAAACCGACTACGTGCATGGGCATCCATGGTTTGGATGATATGGAAGGAAAGAAACTCACGCGTCTTTCAAGGAGAATAGAGGCCGTCAGTGAGGGTGCAAGACCGGATACAAGAGAATCTACAGCGCTGGATCCTAGCATATGATAGATAGGGTTTACTTTTTCTAGGGGCATTCTATAAATGAGATAGTATTAGCTTAGCTAAGTGTGTTTTACATCTTCCTTTCTATCTATTTCATGTAAACTCTCTTTTTAGTTTTCATTAATAAAATATTTAGTAGGTAATTTGCCTACTACTTCAATAAATAAATAAATAAATGGCTCCTACCATTTATTTGTGATGGCATGGCCGACTTGTCCTGTGATAGATATGAAGTATTGAAACATTGTCTGGCCCATAAAACATGATTCATTCTTAAATAGGTTGGGCTGAGTCAACAATTGACACCCCTTAAATTTGGCTAATTATTAAAATCTGATGGACAGACAGATGTTGTCTATAAGCAATTCTATGCATCTCCATAGTTTCTCTATAACCTGTCTTTTTTGTCCTTTTCTTTCTTGCTCACACAGAGAATTGTGATTTCAATGACTTTTCAATTACATTAAGGATGTCAGCAACCTTGATATATATTTCATCATATGTAAAATTTTAGTTTTGAAACCAGTTCACAGATGCTAGCTAGCTTTCAATGAATCTTCCAGAATTGTTACTCCACTGTACCAAGTGCATTTGTAGGATTTCTGTTCTCTACTATTTGGATGATGGCTAATTCTTTGCAAAGTGCACTATTTCAAGTTCAATAATTTTCTTGGAGTCGTATAATAGCACCTCCTTTGATCGATCTCTTTTAACAATTCAGTGAAGCTTAAAAAATTGTTGACATTCTAGTGTGAAAGATTATAGAGGACAATAGAACTTGAGATTCTTTATTTTTCAGTACATCTGAAACGTAGAGTAGAAGAATCTTACATGTGAATGCTGACAGGGCTCGTATAACTTAATTGTTGCATTTTCACCGACTGGGTGGACATTTGGAAAAGGGCGGAAAAGGACACCTGGAAGAAGGTGGCAGAAAGGCACCATTATCAGGTACATCTCATGAATTTCTCTTTTATTTATCAAGCGCATCATATTCAATTGGATGCTGGTACATTGTTGGAAAATTTTTATTATTACAATTCTGGCGGTGAGTTGCAGCTGTCAATGTGAAGACTTTTTATCATGATGCTACTCACCTTCCCTGTTCTGTGAGTGTAGGCCTGTACACATTTGGTTTACCATAAACAAAGGCAAAACCCAACCAGTTTAAACTTATCAATTGGTATTAGTAGATACAGTCCTAGCATGAATCTGATTGTTATCATGTCATATTTTATTGACTGTCGCATGGTGCTGATAACTATAGAAAAGACAAACAGTAGCTTAGCGTACTTCACAGGGTGATTTGTTTTCTTTGGAAAATCATGAATTTACCTGTTTAATTTATATCAAGCTTCCTATTTTAAGAGGCAAAACAGACAAATGTTTAGAATGGCAAAAAAAAATATTATGCTGGAAATAAATGACCAAATTGAAAGAGGAAACGACCAGTGGAATACAAGAATAAAATGACATAAAAACCAGAAATGCATCCTTCTCAAAAAATAGTACTCACTGATCTAGATTCCTCAAATGCTCTAATATGGAAAGAGAAACTAAAGACTTTTTGCTTCAGAAGAAAAGAAGTAACCAACAAAAAGTCTGAAGAATAGTTGTTCATCTCAAGTAAACACTGAAGACTTTGCTCAGAAGAAAAAGAATGCAATCAAGAAAACATTGAATGATACTTCTTCATTCTCAATTTGTTTATAAGTTTCACAAATTAAACAAAGTTAGCAAACAATACAGACAAAAAAATGAGATCAAAAGAAATGCTAAAAGTTGGAAACTAGAATGATACTTCTTCACCAAAGAAGTTTGACCTAGTGACACTTAGGATTTCAAGCCTTTTAAACTTTTATTGGCTCTATAACTTCTCCTTCTGTCATATGTTTATTACTTATTTTGTGTTCAAGTGAAAAAGATAAGAACAAAGTTAGCCTGGATTGAGTAATAGGTTCCATTACGTGTTAATAAAATAGCTTGTGTTTGCTCCAAGGAAAAAGCAACACTGAAAGTGGGACCATCATTTGTGGAACTTGATATAATGCTTTACACCAAATGCAAATTAAAAAAAGAAAAAACACTGCAGAAGGATCTGAAGTTCTTTCTCCTGCATAAATGCTGAGCATTGAATTAATTCAGTTGATTCAGTTTGGATGGTTTGAAAAAAACAAAAACCAAACCAAATTGAAAAAAAAAATAAGGATAAAACTTTAATCGAATCAAACTAACTAAACTTAACAACAAAACTGTTATATCTGAGAATTGTCAGTGCAGTTGAAAACTGAATAATCCTAACCTTGAGAATAAAAATTTTGAAATCTTCACAATCTATCTCAAATCAATTCAAAGAAGCTTAAGAAACTATAAATAAGCTGAAAAGGTGTGTTATTATCATCAAATTTCATGCAAGTTGAGGATAATTTGAAAGGGCATCAAGAGCTGCTAATCTCAGACTGTTGAAAGCTTGAAATTGTTCTGTCGACACTAAATTATAAACATGCTCCTCATCTCATATTTTCTACAGGCATGATAAATTTACTTTTTGATGGTTTTCAAGTTAAATATTTCTCAATGAATCCTAAGTTCCCATCCCTCAATGTACTTTAATTATGGATGGCATAGAGCTGCCTTTGCCTGTTAAGTATCGGGTATACCATTCAGGCATGCAAATGCATGTGCAGTTTGATTGTTCATTTAGGAATTTGTTTGTTCCAAAATTTAATATAATGTAAATTAGTTGTGCACTGGTACCATTTTGTTGACATAGTGCATGTTCTGTAGTTTTGGTAAGGAAATCCCCATCACAACAGCTAATCTGGTGCAACTGTTTCTACAATTGGCAGTCAAAATTTGTGCTAGCCGGTGTGTTGTCAAGGTTATAATTAAGGGTTATGAAAGCACACTAATCTTAGAAATAGTATTGCATATTTTTGGTTCTTATCAATATCATGTCCATTGCAACTATATCTGTTCTGACTTAATGGCTGTACAATTGAGATTAAGTACATGCCAGCCTGGTTACATACATGGTTGTAGTATTATCTCATTTTGTGTCTGTTCCTGAAACAGATGCATGTCTCCCAGTCCATTAAAATGGCATCTGCAATTTTCTTGCAGCTGAGACGTAACTCTTTTATTTCACAAGTTCAAATTTGTTTTCTCTGGCGTTATATTTTGAACAGATATGAATACCACATGGTTTGTTTCCATCCGTCCAATAGAAACCTTTCTCAATTTTGAGTGGGTCATGTGATTGCCACCATAAAGTACCACCGCCAAAAAATTCTGATTGGTCGAGCTGTTTACGTGGACCTTTCTGTTCAACAATTGAGAAGCATGGCATTGCCTTCATTATGTTGTTCTGACAATAATAATGACTTCTAACAGGGTATAGTGTGCTAACGTACTTGGGTAATTATATGATGTACTGCTCCAGTCAGGCTCTGAACTTAGCTTTTGTGTTGATTTTTAAATTTATTTTATTTATTATTTCTTGGTTCACTTGACATAAAATAGTATAATTCATAATGTTTAAGGCTTAGTGCAGCATAATATATCAGATTACTTGTTCATTGGTACCTTGTCAGTTTGGTGCAGTGCAAGATATTTACCAAACTGGATAGCATTGTTAAAGTGACTTCTGATGTACTCCGTAACATTCAGGCATAAAACCTTTTGTTGACTTTACTTTCACTCTCTAGGTATGAGGTTCCATACAGCGAGCACTGTAGCTTTGATGAGTTGCGTGCTTTTGTGCGATTGATATCACCGGAGTATATAATTCCAAGTGTAAATAATGATGGGCCCCACAATGCAGATGCTATGCGAGCACTTCTCTTGTCAGACACGTGAAATCAAATATTTCATTACTAAACTTATCAATATAATTGGTACAGCTGTTTTTGTTTTTCATCTTATTTGTTATACAGTTCGCCACTTGACGATTAAGCTGTGCCCATACCTAATTGTAAACTTTCTGGTAATATCGATGTTACATGTCATAGGAACATGTAGATATGATTGTAGTGACTTAGATGCATTTTTAGCCTCTAGTAACATTGTCTCGCACAATTCAGTTAGAAATCTTCTTTTTAACATTTTTTCTCTTTTTTCTATCTTTTGTAGTGAATATATTGCTGGTTAAGTCATAAATTGTATAATGTCCATAAATTATACATCAGTTGATCAGTAAGATTCTGCAAGAATCTCAAACATATCACTGGCACGCTATCTCCAAAAATGTTTGAAAAAACTAAGGATGCGAATAGATTTAACACAAAACTCGTGTGTATCGAGCCATCTCGACTTCTATGGCATTCTCCTCCAACTTTGGAAAATCATCCATAACCACTTTAAGTTAATTCGGAATGAAGATTGCCCGACATAATGTTTTTCATTTTCTCCCCCTTTTTTAGTATTTTTCTTTATCAAGCTGCTGTTGATATCCATGCCAAAAGCATTTTTTATTAGTTTGTTAGTAACTCGATCATTGGGTTCGACAACCGGAGGACCACCGATTGATAACTCATAGACAACTCACATCTTGCAATGTTATCGTAATCTCGCTAATTGACAAACAAAAAGTGTTGGTCTTGAGCGCCAACGCTCGACCAATGCGGTTATTAGCCCGTGATCAGTATTCATGTGTTTTATATGAGCGAGATGATAGAGTCCTAATTTCTGTAGTGCCGAACCACATCTATCGTCAAATTCAATAACAAATCTATGTGTTCAATAATCCAATACATTCTCTTGCTATAATATAATAAATTTTTTCATAAGTACTACTTTAACAAAAAAATATGTAATGCATGTAATTTATTAAAATAAATTACTATAAATTTTTGTGTTTAAACTTACATTTGCGAGAATATAATTCACTCTAAACATACAGTTCAATATGCTAAGGAATTCAAAAATACACTGCTGATCGATTGCATAATCAATGTAATGTTCATCTTTGTCATGAGACCCACTGACACCACTTGAACCCATAGTTGCCATTTGAATCTATTAATGACATTAATAAATAAATCATTACGTACAATAATTATAATAAGTTTCATGTGAAAAATTAAACCATCAATTCCTAAAATTTTCACAATATTCCAATAATTTCTAAAATCATACCATCAATTACTAAAATATCATGCAAACAAATATACCATCCATTTCTTTAAAATATTCAACATGCAAAATATTTTTAAGTAATATAAATTATTGTATAATTTTTTTCCTAAACTATTCAAAATATTCCATCGATAACTAAAATATCATGCAAAAAATTATATCATCAATTTTTCTAAAAAAATTCAATATGTTGAAACCATGCACGTTGAATGCAATTCTTAAAATATTCATAAATATATCCAAATTTGTTTATTCAATTTCTAAAATATTCCTAAAATTAACATTTGTTTTCTAAAATTATATCCGGATCATAAAATATATCATCTATTTCTAAATTCCTAAAATATATATACCATCAGAGACGGGTCCAGCCCTATCCAGGGGACACCCCTGGGAAATTTTTTTCGATAAATATCATTATAATTATGTATATTTTAAAAAAAATAAAAATATATGTTTATTCCCCCTCCAATTTTTTTTTAAATTTTTGTTCCCCTTAAATCAAAGTCTGGATCCACCTCTGTGTACCATCTATCCCTAAGTTATTTTTTTTTTATCTCCTACCGAATCTGCTCCTACCGGATCTGGAGGATTGGCGGAGCTCTCCACTCCATGGAGATATCTGTTGCGTGGAGTACAATTGGAATGGGCTGTCGGATGAGGCAGTTGTGGTTCGGGTTTCTTAGTTATTTTTTCCTTTTTTGTCGGCCATAAGACAGAGAACAACGAACGAACAAGGGTCAGGTTTGAATCTGGTGACTCCACGCAAGTAACTGTAGCGAGGAATGGAGTTAGCCACACCCACACCACACACCACACGGGTAGCAATCCCGCAATCCCGTGGAATGAAATGAATCAACGAATGTAGCAAGTACATGTCGTCCGCTCCACGTTGATTTTAATGAAATGAATTAGTAACTATTTTAAAAATAACAATATTTAATTAAATATTCATAAATACATAATAGATTTGCTATTTAATTAGTTTCTAGAATTTCTAGTAATTGATTTTATATGTCTTATTTTTATCATTACTAGAAATATATAGTTACATAAAATTGACATTTATAAATTTACTTATTTATTTATTTTATAATAATTTGTACTTTTCAAAAATCTATTTTAAATAAATAACTTGCTTTTTAACTTCATAGCATTTTTTCATATTTAATAAGCAAAAAGTTTACGATTTCATTTATTTATGTAACTATATCTTTCTTGTAATGAAAAAAGGCATATAAATCAAATCAGAAATGACATAACTATATATTATATTATGAATATTAAGTTGTCTAATTTTTTTGAAGCAATAACTGGCTTTTTTAAATTAAAAAAAACATGAAACATATATCTTATTATATTATTATTATCATAATTATCAAAATCACCATCATCGATATATGCTCATTGTCATTATACTTAGTGTCATCACCATTAATATTATTACTAATATAATTAAAAAAATATTGTATAAAGTTAGAATGCAATGAATAAATATGTAAACTTCAATAATATCAAATACTAATTAATATTTGAATTTATATATTTTACTTCGCTAATAATATTTTTTTATGATAATTAAATTAACAGCTAGAATTTTTTTTATATAATCTTGAGGATATTTTTTGTCGATGCACTATTTCTTACGATATAAATATTATATTCCTTTTATATATTGTACTACTTCATTATCAAATGTCAATAAGCTAAAAGTGAAGTAAATGAATAAATTATTATTTCACTTGCCAAAGGGAAGGACTTTGTGAATTTTAATAACCGTTGGTCCCAGCTTATTTGGCTTGGGCAAATACAGTGAAGTATATACAAAATATTATTTTCAAGAATAATATACAAGCATTTCGGTGCATGGTTGTCGCGCAATTATTTTATAACCATATTTACTCCTATATTTCGTTCAAAATGAGAGATGGAGATCTTATAAAAACATTGAATGATCAATGTCAAATGTTTTTGCAGAACCTTCCCTTCTCAAATCTCATGCGGTCTTTCTGCGTATATTCTATCCATATACGCTTTTTAAGTAAATATGCATTTATTTTTTCGAGAAAAAAAGACCAAAATTGTTAAAAATTAGAAAGATAAATGCCTATAAATAAAACGGGAAAATATACGGTGCCCCTCTCCTTTTTTTTTCCTTTCTCGTTCTCTCACTTTTTTGAAAAATAAGATTCCTAAAAGTCAAAAGTGTATGGGGTCCATTTTTATGGAAAGAGTAAATTATTCTAACATATATTATCACCATTAATTCATTATCAAAATGCACAAAGCTAAATAAAAAACAGAAAAAATAGATGTATCGTTTGATCAACCAACCCCTAATTGAGGGATAAAATGGGTATAATAAAAATTTCAAAGTGCGTATCCTTTATATAATAGTATAGATAGCAGAAAAAATAGATGTATCATCCCCCAAATCAAAGTGCGTATCCTTGGGTACCTCAGAAAATGAAATGAATAGTTAAAAAAGAAACAATATCACGGACAATGTGTACAGTATTATGGACTGTGTTTAGATTCACAAAGTCTGTTTACTATTAAAATCCGAACATCACTCTAAATAGTGCATTACTTCAGAGGATCTGAATTCCAAATTAAATATTACCTATGAATTAGTGAATAGTTGTAAAACGTGTCAGGATGGAATTAGGAATATTTTTTTTGGAATAGTAATTAGTTGGTAGCATAAGATTATTTTCTGTCATTTTCATTTTTGCAAAAGTGGAATCAGTGTCGGTGTTGGCCAGCGAGAATACATAGGGAGTGTTTGGCACTCAATGGAATAGCAAAAAGTTAGAATAGAATAGCTATTTCGACGAATTAATTTGTCAAATAAATTTTAGACTAAGTAGAAGAGTGCGGAATAGTGCTAATCCGGTATACCAACTTATAAGTGGAATACCGGATTAGCTCTCATCGGAATAGCGATTATTGTTTTATTATATTATATTATATTATATATTATTATGATTATGATTAAGATTTAGTATTATTATATTATTATATTATATTTATGATTATAATTTATTATTATATTAATATTATGATTATTATTTATTATTATTATTATCATTATATTATTATTATTAAATTATTATTATCATTATTGTTATTATATTATCGTTACCATTAGTATTATTATATTATTTATTATTATTATAAATATAATTTTAATATTATATTATTATATTATGAATATAAATATAATTATTTTATTATTATATTATTATGATCAAGATTATTTATTATTATATTATGATGATTATAATTATGATTATTATTATTTTATTATTATTTTATTATGTTGTATTATATTATTATATGTTGATTATATTTATGATTAATTTATTATTATATTATTATAATTATAATTATTTATAATTATTTTTATGATTATGATTATATTTTTATTATTATATTATTATAATTATGATTATGGTTATATTATTATGATCATGACTATAATTATTATTATCATGATTATGATTATGATTATATTATTAAAATTATTATTACTTATTATTATTAGATTATTATAATTATGATTGTAATTATAATTTTTTATTATTATATTACTATATTATGATTATGTTTATATTTTTATTATATTACTATTATAATATTATTATTTATTATGATTATTTTTATTACTTTATTATTATTATTATCTTACTATTATAATTATTATTTTACTATTATTATTATTATTATTATCATCATCATCATTATTAGTATTATAATTATTCATATTTTAACTATTCTAAATAACAACTGCCAAACGATATTTCCGCTCTTCCGAATAATCAAGAATACCACTCTTCTACCATTCTTCCAAAAAAAAATACTATTATATCACTCTTCCAAAGCTATTCCTTGATTTGCCAAACGGACTCTAATGTGAAGACTGAAGATCAGTTTAAGCCAGGCTTGATTGAAATTTTGATTGGAAAAGTATGAGCGACAATGTGAGCATGAAGTTTGTGTACAGAAAATAAAAATATGAGTGTACACACTATAAAAGGGCGATGCTCGTCCTTATTTGGATGACTAATAAAGCGACAGGAATGAAAGACAAACGGTCTGTTTCTGTTAAAGACCACTCACCTTAATTCATTTACTTCCATTTTGACCAATATTAAGTCTTTTTTTTTTCTGAGAGAGATAAATTAATATTAAGTCACATCTGCCTAAGGGCCTCTTGTTTTCAAAAAGAGGGAAATCAATTCAACATATTTGACGAAGGAATATTGTCGACAAAATGGTCGGTAATCAAAATATCCAAGTATGATACAAAATATAATCATTTTAGTTTTACTGCAGTGTCAGCCAGTCAACACGTGCACTGTGTATAAGATGTACAGTTGTTGACGGAATTTTGGTATTAAACCAATTCATAAAAATCGCCAAATTGTAAATCATGTTTTAGGCAGTATGGGGATTATTAAATGCATAATGTGTTTGATGCGGATGAATGATAAATGCATCTTTTTTTTCTTTTACCTTTTACTTATATTCAGAACCGATCTGGATCCAGTTAATTTAAATAGGATGGTTTAAAAATATGACTGGTTAAATCATGAGGGCGGACAAAAAATAATATCTAATATCTGATTCTGAATTGTAACCGGAACTGATAATGTAACGGACAGGATATGAAAATTTGATTTAATTATGCGATCCGAAATTGAACGTCAATACCCATATAAATATCTCATACAATTTAATACAAGGTTGGTACAATTCTTTTGTAAATTATTATTATAGAAACAAGGATAACAAAGTATTTAATTCTAAATAAATTAGATGTTGTCTTTAATCTCAAATAAATTAGGATAAACTATAAATGAAATCCAATCCAAAATCATAGACATTAGACGTCTCAGATATTAAAAATCAATGATTGTAATAGTGATAATGATGCTGATACTAATGATGATGAGAATAATAACAATGACAACGCTAATGGTGATAATATACTAATAATAATAATAATAATAAAAATAACCATAATAATAATAGTAATTGGGACCCATAATAATAATAAAGAACATTCATATAGTATTAGAGCATCCACATTCCATTGTTAAATTGATTGTCAAATTTTATTTAACAACTATCATTTGAATTTCAGGGATGCAAAGACTAGGCAAAATTAGATAATTATCTAAATTTGACAGTCCATTTGACAAGCCATGTCAGTGAAGAAACAGAAAATTAATTACGACGGTATCATTTTGATAATTTTATTTTATTCAGCGATGTCATTCTTAAAAAAATATTATCAATTTTATGATGTGACATAAAAATTTAATTTTGACAATGGATGATCTTAAACATCATATAGTCGCAAAACTGATAAATATGACGTCACCCATAAAGACTATTGTATCGATTTTGTTTATTAGTTATAACAGACATAGTTTAAAAGGTAGAATTAGCTTTTTAAATTCAAAAATCAGCACTGATATTAGTGTCGATTTGTATATAACCGAAACAATTTAAATGTGAAATTTTTATGTCCGTTATATAAAAATCCAATACATCGGATATTCATTGCTGACGTAACATGAAAATATTAGCGCCGATTTTAGAACTATAAAAATCGACACTAAATTTGAAATTTTATGTTGGTTTATATAAAATTCTGATATAGCAATATTAGTTGCTAATGTCACATGCTAATGTTAGTGCTGGTTTAATAACTATAAAAAATGACACTAAATTTAAAATTTTATGTCAATTTATAAAATCCAAAACACACCTTCTAGTTATTGTCGGTTTTAAAATTAAAAAAACAATAATCACACAGTTAAAATCTAAAATAAGCAATATATATTTATAATGCAAAAATTTTATATTTTTTTTTATAATTATCACAAAGTGTCTTTATAGATAATATATATATATAATTAACCTAACAAACTAAGAATTTGCCGATATTTTTATTAATAATGTAAAAAAATCAAAAATACGAAAATAACACTTAATGGGCAGAAATCATGAAAATAACAAATTCACTTTTAATAAACGCAAACCTGTGTCCGCGTTTGTTAAAAGCGGACTCGAGTTCGCACTTATTAAGTGTGGAATGATTTTTTTTACAGATCCGAATTTAAGAGTTGAATTGGATATAAATATGAATATGAATATGGATATGGATATGAATAATTCGTGTATTAAAAGTTAAATTTGTTGGGATTCAGAATGCCCAAATCCCATTAATGCTCAAGCTGCGAAAAGACCGTAGAACAAAAATTTTACTTCGACTTAAGTTAGGGATTAAAGTATGTCGGATAATTACGAGAGATACGGACATTTAATCCTTTACAAAAGACGGTAAAATATTATTTTACTTCTAACTTAAGCTTAGGGTTAAAGTGATGTGTCGGATGATTGCAGAGATACATACCTCTTTAAACCTTTATTGATCTACTCCATGATTGATTTCTAAAATATTAATCTACTTAACAATTAAATAGATTAACATAAGATGTTATACCTCGCTTCCAAATTTTAATTGGAATGAAAATCGGCTTGTCTCGGAGCACCAAACGTTTGATGCCTCATGTAGGTTATCCACCGGGGTGACGAGAGAAGCGGCTTATTTCTTTTGCCGAAAATACGTAAAGCGCGGTTTCTCGCAAAAACACTATTCACCGAGAAAAAGGTGAAATAATACTATTCACGACTCGCGATAATTCTGTTTCACAAATGTGCGAAATACGCACGCAACTTTCGTAAAAACACTATTCACCGATCCGTGAATTACGAAACAATAGTATCTGAGAGAGAAAGTAGAGCGATTTTGTGTAGCTTTTCTCTCTCACTACCCCTCTATTTATAGAAAATGTGAGATTGACAAATTACCAAAATACCCTCATGAATAGTATGGAGGTTCCGATGTGAAAAGACGAAAATACCCTTAAAGTTCATCGATTTACCAAAACGCCATTGGGCTTTTTGACCAAATTCTAGAAATACCCTTGGGCTTTTGGACAAATTACCAAAATACCCTTGGAGGTCGTCATGGGCCTTTTTGGGCTTTTTGGATTTTGGGCTTTTTGATTTTGGGCTTTTTTTTTTGGGCTTTTTCGATTTTGGGCTTTTAATTATTAATTAAGACTTTAATTATAAATGGGCTTTGGCCCGTAATTCAAATCCATAATTAACATTTAAAATCAAATCAAATATATATAATTGTCATCTACAATTATATTTTTCTCGGTTGTTGTTTGGGCGAATTTATACGACGTGTCAACACGTTATAAATTGATCGATTTTTGCTTCTTGTCATCTACATGACAAATATAATTATATCATATATAATTAATTATAACCGTCTTATTATTAATTATAAACAATTTATAATTAATCGATAAGATTCTCAGATTAACTCTATACGGTGTGACGACAGGATCGTGTTATGTTGGTAAATAGAGTTAAAGCGTTTTAACTTCTATAATCATAGGAGCATCTGGCGAGAATGCACTATGACCATCGATTACACAGAGATGATGATGTCTTGTACAATATCATGATCGGTAAACTATTTACTTGTGTTTAATTCTTTTGTCTCATGCATTATCGGATCAGTTTCAAGGTAGGTATGTGTCATCCTTGCAAACTTAATCTTTTCTTGATCTGAGTAAATTATCAAATATAATTACTCTTGTAATTATCTTTGCTATGAGATAATCTTACTCATCAAGGGCCCGATGATCTTATAACTCGTATAGAAATACGAGGGACAATAGTACTTTTGGCAAACCATCTCTTCCTCGCATAAGTTATGTATTAGAAGAGCTACCTTTATAGCCACCTTTTACGGATAACGTTTGGTAGAAATCACACACATACATATCTTATGTAGGAAAGATGAATACCTCGTACTTTAGAATTTAATCTTTGACGAAAACATTAATGACACGAACACAATTCCATTTAATGTTTCATTCGGGAAGTCTATCAAATACGATGTTCCTTGAACATCTATCTATGTGATTAAAATGACAACTCTTTGTCTATATGGTACGTAAAACTTGACCATCATTTAATCCACATACTAACGATAACGGTTAATTAGTGTTCCTGCTAATTACCTTGGTTAGTGACTTTTAAAAGTATATTCTATATTATGAAGTTTCACAATTCGAGTCATGAACTCGGAATGATTCATAAATTCAATAATACTCGAGGAAACAAAATATCATTTAAATATCCAATTCATGAACAAAGCTTTATATAACTAATTTATCGTATTATTGACTTCAAGATTATTACAAAAAATAATCATAATCATAATCATGATAATAATAATTATAGTCATAATAATAATAATATAACCATAATCATAATCATAATAATATAATAATAAGAATATAATCATAATCATAAAAATAATTATAAATAATTCTAACTCTAATAATATAATAATAAATTAATCATAAATATAATTAACATATAATAATATAATACAACATAATAAAATAATAATAAAGTAATAAAAATAATCATAATAAATAATAATATTATAATAGTAATATAATAAAAATATAAACATAATCATAATATAGTAATATAATAATAAAAAAATCTAATTACAATCATAATTATAATAATATAATAATAATAAGTAATCATAATTTTAATAATATAATCATAATATAATAATCATAATCATAATAATGATAATAATAATTATAGTCATAATCATAATAATATAACCATAATCATAATCATAATAATATAACAATAAAAATATAATCATAATCATAAAAATAATTAAAAATAATTATAATTATAATAAAATAATAATAAATTAATCATCATCTGTAATCAACATATAATAATATAATACAACATAATACAATATAATTATTTTATTATTATATTATTATGATCAAGATTATTTATTATTATATTATTATATTATGATGATTATGATTATGATTATTAATACTTATTATTATTTTATTATGTTGTATTATATTATTATATGTTGATTATTGTTATGATTAATTTATTATTATATTATTATAATTATAATTATTTATAATTATTTTTATGATTATGATTATATTTTTATTATTTCATTATTATGATTATGATTATGGTTATATTATTATGATTATGACTATAATAATTATTATTATCATGATTTTGATTATGATTATATTATTAAAATTATGATTACTTCTTATTATTATATTATTATTATAATTATGATTGTAATTATAATTTTTTATTATTATATTACTATATTATGATTATGTTTATATTTTTATTATATTACTATTATAATATTATTATTTATTATGATTATTTTATTACTTTATTATTATTTTATTCTGTTACATTATATTATTATATGTTTATTATATTTATGATTAATTTATTATTATATTATTATAATTATAATTAATTATAATTATTTTTATGATTATGATTATATTTTTATAATTATAATTATATTATTATGATTATGATTATGATTATATTATTTTGATTATGACTATAATTATTATTGTCATGATTATGATTATGAGTATTATATTATGATTATATTATTAAAATTATGATTACTTATTATTATTATTATATTATTATAATTATGTTTATAATTATAATTTTTTATTATTATATTACTATATTATGATTATGTTTATATTTTTATTATATTACTATTATAATATTATTACTTATTATGATTATTTTTTATTACTTTATTATTATTATCATCATCATCATTAGTATCATAATTATTCATATTTTAACTATTCTGAGTAATAACTGCCAAATGATATTTTCGCTCTTCCGAATAGTCAAAAATACCATTCTTCAAAAAAAAAAATACTATTCTAACACTCTTCCAAAATTACCACTCTTCCAAAATTATTCCAACCCATTATGAAGACTACAATAACTGAAATGTCGAGCCACAATTTGTCACCAAGTCCCTGACACAATTCAATTCAATTTGAATTTTGGTACTCCTACTTTATGATATCTGAGGTGGGACCAGGGTGGATTTACATAGAGGCGGGTGGTCAACTCAACTCTAGATTTTAAAAAATAGTATTTTTTAGGTTATGATTTTGTGAATCTAACCCGTATGGAATTAATTTTTGATCCCTTCTAGATTGTCTGATTAATTTTTATTGAGAAAAAATATATTTAACCGTTAACAATGAAAAAATTATGTAAAAGTTCTAAAATGTGAAGTCCGTAAAGAAAAATTTCTTCATCGGCATAATTATTTATTATTTTAAGTTTTATTTTTTATTTATTTTTAATATATAGAAAGATATTATTTTGATTTTTTTATTAGATAAAAATGTATGCTAAATTATTAAATTTTTTTATTTAGTATCTAATTAGTTAATGAGTTTAAATCCAATAAATTATTATAATTCGATTATTGATCCCTCTAATTAAAATTCTGCACCGGACTGTGAGGTTACCGCATATATATCTTGACCGTATAGAGTTTATGTGGTTCTCTAGATTGATTATACCTATGATTCAACACCCTTGAATAATTCATCACGACGTTTCATAAACTCTATTTTATCCTCCGGTTAACTAGATTACCAGTACCTATGATTATAAAAAATATAAAAAGTACAAATTAATAATGAAACTAAATTATATTGTATTTGATAATAATTAAGTCCTTATCACCTTCACTTCTTCTGAAATGGCACAGTCAATGGGCCATGCAATGATTTCGAAGTACACGTCACGCAGGGTTCAACATTCCTCTGACAGGCAAGGGAGAGCATATCATACTAGAGTATTGAACACGGTCTGGTCGGTCCAGTCCTCGGATGACTAGGGAGTGTTTGGCATTCAATGAAATAGAAAAAATAATAATTTATCATATTTTTAATAATAATTTTTAAAAAGTTTAAAAATCTAATCTAAAAAATTGTAAAAAAATAAAATTTCAGAATAGAATAGTTATTATATTTTGATACTATCTAGAACTACTACACCAATAATTATTGTTATTTTTATTTTATTTAAAACTACACATAATAGTTATTATATTTTGATGTTAAGAACATTTTTTTTACTACACCAATAATTATTGTTATTTTCAATTAATTAAAACACTAATTGTTATTTTCATTTTTAAACAATTTTAGACGGTCCATTTTCGGGTAAGTAGAAAAGCGCGGAATAGTGCTAATTCGGTATATCAATGAAAACTTATAGGTGGAATATCGGATTAGCTCTTGTCGGAATAGCGATTATTGTTTGATTATATTATATTATATTATTATATTATTATATTATAATTATGATTAAGATTTAGTATTATTATATTATTATATTAAATTTATGATTATAATTTATTATTATATTAATATTATGATTATTATTTATTATTATTATTATCATTATATTATTATTATTAAATTATTATTATCATTATTGTTATTATATTATCGTTACCATTAGTATTATTATAAATATAATTTTAATATTATATTATTATATTATGAATATAAATATAATTATTTTATTATTACATTATTATGATCAAGATTATTTATTATTATATTATTATATTATGATGATTATAATAATAATAATAATAATAATTATTATTATTTTATTATGTTGTATTATATTATTATATGTTGATTATAGTGATGATTAATTTATTATTATATTATTATAATTATAATTATTTATAATTATTTTTATGATTATAATTATTTAATTATTTTATTATTATTTTATTATGTTGTATTATATTATTATATGTTGATTATATTTATGATTAATTTATTATTATATTATTATAATTATTTATAATTATTTTTATGATTATGATTATATTTTTATTATTATATTATTATGATTATGATTAAGGTTATATTATTATGATTATGACTATAATTATTATTATCATGATTATGATTATGATTATTATATCATGATTATATTATTAAAATTATGATTACTTATTATTATTATATTATTATAATTATGATTGTAATTATAATTTTTTATTATTATATTACTATATTATGATTATGATTATGTTTATATTTTTATTATATTACTATGATAATATTATTATTTATTATGATTATTTTTATTACTTTATTATTATTATTATCTTACTATTATGATTATTTTTTTCTATTATTATTATCATCATCATTATTAGTATCATAATTATTCATATTTTAACTATTCTGAGTAACAACTGCCAAACGATATTTTCGCTATTCCGAATAGTCAAGAATACCACTCTTCTACTACTCTTCTAAAAAAATACTATTTTATCACTCTTTCAAAATTACTACTCTTTCAAAACTATTCCTTGATTTGCCAAACGGACCCATAGTGAGTTAGTGACCACCAGTTTTTAATAATAATAATTATTATTAAATTAATATTATTAAAAATAAGAGTGATAACAGTAAAATTTCAAATATACGAATGGCAGCGCGCCACTGCCAATGGAACAGACGAAACGCGCCATTGACAGTGACACGTTTCGTCAAACCCCCGCGCAAGTGAGATGGAGAGGCGCTGCACGTTTTGTATATATAAGAAGCAAACGCGTCACTGACAGTGACGCGTTTTATAAAAATAATGAAACGCGTCACTGCTAGTGGCGCGTTTCAAACGTGTCACTGATAGTGACGCTCTGTCATTCGTATATTTAAAATTTTACAGTTCTCACTCTTATTTTTAATAATATTAATTTAATAATTATTATTATTACTAAAAACTGGTTACCCACGTATATTTCCTCCCCCATTACACTATAATGATTCAACAGGAAATGTATGTCTTGCAACTTGGTGTCAGGGTTGTTGATATGATTGACCCTTTAACCAACCATTCTAGTATTGCCCACGATCAGCATGCACGGAATCCGTATCTTCAAAGTAAAAAAAATACGGATTTTTTATTTATTTTAGTAAATAAAATAAATAAATATAATAAATTGGCCACCTCTCTCTTCACTTTTGCATTTATAGTCAGACCCGAGTTTGAAACTCGGGTCCGGGTAAATTTTTTTTTTTTATGTTTTTAAAATTATTAAGTTAGTTAGTTATTATATTATATGAAATTAATTATGTTATCTAAATGATTATTATGTGATATAAAATTATATTGGATAAATGATTATTATGTTATATAAAAATTATTATTATTTTTCTGTTGTTAATGATTTAAAAATTATTATGGTAATATAAAAAAATGATATAAAGTCGATATAAAGAACAGTCGATGTAAAATATATATATAAGAACAATCTAAAAAGTCGTACAAACAACAATCTAAAAAAATACATCAACACCTACGAAACATCCTCCGACTGAGAGACGGACTATACGTGTCTCTCGGCCGAATTTCACGACGAGGACGCTCGTGTCTTGCGTTCGACGGTGCCTGCATCTCGGGCACTCGGGTGGACGGACCAGGAGTGTCATACGATGACGCGCGCAGAGCATCATATTGGATACCGGAGGTCCCAGCATCCGGATCGAGGCTCATCTGACTCATGAGCTGAGAGTACAACATGAAATCTTCTTGGAAAAAGTCGAACTCATCAGTCGTCGGCTCCGGCCCCGGTTCAGGTGTGCCGGTGATCGGACGGTCATCGACAAAGATATCGATGTCCTTAGGATCCGTCGGAAGACCTGTACGAGTAAATTACACATATTAACATGAATTAAATTATCAAAAATCAGTTAAATTAAAAATACACACAAGTTAAAATTAAAATTTTAAATATTAACCTGCAGAAGCAAGCATCGAAGTGAAAATATGTGGATGACCTAAATCACCCATCAAATATTTTATCTGGCGTAATTCATGCTTGTCAAACGTTGCATAGCCGGGTTTCGTAAGCCAATCAATGGCGGTGACTGTATTCTTCACCAAACGGAACATCTGCATATATAATTTTTTTATTCTATAGCTCTAGTTATGTGAAGAGTTTAATTAATAAAAAAATAGATTGGTTAAATGCTAACCGCTCGGGCACTCTGGTGTGAATGTGGTACGTACGATAACTCATCCACAGGCTCCTCGAGGTGCGGTAACGGCTGACTCAAGTGCTCATCAGTGTTCATGCCATACCATATTATAGTCATCCTCTTTTGTAGTACCACCTCATGTACATGTAGTGTTGGGCATAGTCGTACGGTCGTGACTCCGTAATAGGTAGCTCAGGCTCATCCTATGCCCACCAATAATACTCCGCCCAATCGATATTTTGCCCCTTACCGCCTCCCGACGTGTGCTTGTCCTTACGGTAAGTCAATATCTGCCGGTAATCGATCAGCGCCGGCGGAGGAACCTGCTGGAAAAGACCGTTGGACGGTGTCATCATCGGAGTTGGGAGGCAACTCTTGAAAATATTTATGCAAACACGAGAGTCGAATACCAAATGTCGATAAATGAGTGTACTCGTTCTCTTTCCCCCTATTTTTGATCTTAAACGACCACGGGTTATCGGTGATGTCGTCATAACTGTATGGATCGGCATCCAACCCAAGGAGCATCTCCACCGTCCCGCTCCAATCATCGTCAGTCACCTCTGTTATTAGTTTTCCTGTATTGTTTGAATTTATAAAATTAGATTAGTAGACTTCCAAAAAATATATAAAATAACATATTAAAAATTAAAATACCTCTGATAGGTAATCTCCATAGACAACACACGTCCTCTAGCGTCACCGTCAGCTCGCTGACTGGTAGATGAAATGTCGACGTCTCTGGTCGTCACCTCTCAACAAGCGCTGTCAGGAGTGATTTATCTAACTGATAATCAACCATAATCGCCATCTGGTATAGACTCAGTCGATGCAGATATGAATCCATCTGTGCATTGTATGGTATCTTCGGACAATGTGCGTTCAAATAGAGAGTGCTATGAGACTATAAAAATTATTTTGTTACGTACGACATGCTAAAATTATAAAGTATATTTTTTTCCATATTATACGATAAAGAATACTTATATCGGTTCTGGCCCTCTGCGACCTATGTTTATTTTCGGGTACGACAAGTAGTTGCGGATACTCCATTTTTCACTATAATTATTTAAAAAAATTATAATTTTGGTATAATTTTTGTATAATTTGGAATAGCTCGGTATAATTTGGTATAATTGAACAATTTCACATAATTAACCAATGTACATATAATTAACAGTATTTGACCAAATTTAATCTAACAAATTTAAAATAATTAGCCTCATTAGTGTTAATACACAATTAAATTAATTACAACAATATATTTCAAAATTAACACAAAATATCAACACAAATCAACTAAATCAAACTATATTAACTATATTTCAATTATCACTATAATTATACTAATTAAATCTATCAACATTACTAATTTTGATAAATTCGGATTTAAATTTAAAATTAAAAATTACCTTCGAAATGACGATCAAATCGACGAATCGACGGGTTTTTCGGACTCTCCTTCTAACGATAAAAAGTTTCGCTCAAACAGTTTATAAATTGGAGCAAAAATGAATTAGATCTAAAAAATTATGGGGGGGGATTTTATATTTTTTGAAGAGAGGAGAAGGGAGGGGAGAGATGGGAGAGGGATTTGCTATAAATTGAAATGGGGCAGCTGGATCCGAGTTTGAAACTCGGGTCTTTGTTTTTTTTTACGTTTCCAAAAAAAAAAACCGGACCCGAGTTTCAAACTGAGTATGGATATAAATGCAAAAGTGAGGAGAGAGGTGGTCAATTTGCTATATTTATTTATTTTATTTACTAAAAAAAATCTGAAAAATATATATATGTTATGCATTTTTTTTATTAAATTAACTATATTTTCAATTATACCTTATAATAATCGAGAACATTGTGCTCGCGCTCTTTCGTTGGTGAGGGGTTCTAGTACATGGCCTACAAAATTGCTCAGATGATAATTGGTTTGATAATAAATCACCTCATTAAGTGATAGAAGATAGTCATTTGTAGTGACGGTGGTGACTTCTTGTTTGAGTTTCTTTGATGTAAGAGGAGGTGTTGTATTCTGTCCCCAAGCATAGTTTTTTTTTTTACATCTTTGCATGCATTTTTTTGTCTTCTCCTTCTAGTAAATAAATGAGCTTGAAGAAAATGAACATGCATAAAAAAAATCAGGTTTTTAATAATAAATTTGAAAAAACAAATTAGGTCTACCATGTCTGTGGTAAAATTTTGATATTTCATGAGAAAAACCCACGAATCTCCCCAAAGAAGTGCATACAAAAAAAAAAAAAAAACTATTCAAGAGCAAAATAAGAATAATTAGTTGCCTCACTGTCGGACTTTCATAAAGAAA